>CM028129.1:314862500-315462500 GCA_016271365.2 Neoceratodus forsteri | reverse complement strand
CTAGGACAAGGAAGCAGAGTCAGTACATGTGACTGGCCAGACCCCTGCAGTCCACCCAATGTGCACGGCATACAGCCATGGGCCATGCCCCGTGATGGCATGTGACCACCCACAGTGTCCGTGCCCACAAGACCCGCCTACCCAGGTACCCATAACCATGCAGAACACTGCATACACCCACCGCCCATGTTCTGCACAGCACCAACGTGACCGTACAATGACATGGCTATGCAGTGCGAAGGCAGTGGCACAGCCATGGACCCAGTGCATGCACAGCCCACCTGTGATACCCACCCACACATGCTGAGTGCACCATGTGGCGTGCATGGCAGTGGGGCCAAATGCGGGTGGCCACGCCCCGCCACCACCCCTGCAACCCACCATGCGCAGATGTAAGGAGAAACACGGCACTCACCTGCATTCTGGCCAGCAGGGTGCTGCTGACCCATGGCTCCACCCACGTGCCTCGGCTGCAAGGCCACGGCACCCACTCCGGCCTGCTGTCCCTGTCCTCGGGCCAAACGTGCCATACGGCAATCCTCCAGGCCTAGGGTGCAAACATGGAGAGGGAAACATCAGTACAGGTCAGTAACATAGCCCCCCCAGTGTGTATGTGCCCGCACAGCCCAGCCATGATGCACCCCCACCACCACTACCCCCACTAGATGGCCTCCACCCCCTTGCAGCATGGCCTGATGCACACCACAATACCTGGACAGACACTACCAGTGATGGGATGGAGCACCTACCTGGCCATGGCACGGCGCCTCACCAGGCACATGCCTGCAGATGTCCCAGGCAGTCAGGGTCCCACCGCTGGAGGTCTCCATAGCAGTGGTGACACTGCTCCGCTGACCTGCTGCTCCCTGTTGCCTCCTCCAGGCCCTCTGAGACCTCCTGCCACACTGAAGTCCATGGCCTGTGGAGAGGTTCCTGCCCAAAGAGGGCACCAGCATGTGGCTCCACCAGGGCCACCAGGTTTGCCAGTTCGATGGCACTCCAGACCTGCGCTCTGGTCCTAGGCATGTTGCTATCTCAATCGGCATCAAAATGGTGCTCTGTAGCACATGTGCCCCACATGCGGAGGCAGTGTGGTACAATGCTGCCAGTCCCTATTGCGCTGTCACCGGACTGTGCCATAGGGTTGCAGCCATGTGGACGCATGACACCTAGGGGCAAAAGTTGACTGCAGGGTCAAGGGTTTGTCCGCCCACGGGGCGCCACAGAGCTATTGGGATGCTCTGCATGTAGCGCGGTAGGGTGCATGTGTGTGACACCCTGCAGTGGCCTACTGCACTGTGGCACCATGGTGCCCATGGCGCACCGTGGCACGAGCGCCACACGGGCATACAGCGCACTAGCGCCACAGGCACAGTGGTGGGTGTGCTCTGCACTGCCTCCCAGACACAGCACATCAGCAGCACTGCACATGTCGGCATCAGTACCCTGGGCATGCGCCGTGTGGTGCCGATTGCGCACGTCACAGTGCTGCGCCATAGCCTGAGCATGATCACCTACATTGTGCAAGGTGCAACAGCGCGATATTCAGCCAGGTTATGCAAATCAGCTCATTAGCCATCCCACAGCACATCCACTGCATTAGCATCCACTTACAGTTGTGTCTGCCCTCATTTGCATGCGTTGCGCTATATATATGCGACCTGGGGCTGCAGAGGCCATGGTTCGGTATTGCAGTCCTTTGTGGTAGGTTGCATGCTGTTGGGATGTGGGGACTGTGGTTTGGGAGGGCTGTATGGGACTGCACAGTCCAGGGTAACACCTGTCATTCCCACAGGCGTGAGCATGACCGAGCATGAGGAAGAGGAGGAACAGGGAAGGGAGAGAAGGAGGAGGCCCAACTTCACTAGGGCTGAATCTGATGCCCTGTTCGAGGCATATCTGGACAAGGAACCACTACTTAGAGGACAGCGGGGAATGCCACAAGCCCATGCTGCGGCATGGGGTGAGGAGGCACGTGCCATGAACCAGCAGGGCAGCCACTAGTGGTCCGTGCAGGAGTGCAAAAAGAAGGTAGGCACGGACAGGAGGTGGATCAAGGACAAGGTGGCTGCCACCAGGGTGGTACGTGCTGCCACCGATAGGGGCCAGCCGGATGTACCCCACCTGACTCCACAGGAGGAGCGGATGGCCAGCAGCATGCGGTGTAATGCCATCAAGGGCATTCCTGGTGGTGGCTTCCAGATGGGTGGCAGCCCATCACTGCATGGTAGGTCCTGTGCTGTCAGTGTATGGGTGGTGGAGGGCATGCCACAGGGCAAGGCAGAGCCACTAACAATAATGTGTTCCCTTACAGCTCCTGAGCGTCTACATGGGGCAGTGGTGGTGGGTGTGTCCACTGAAGGGGAAGCCCTGGACACGGAGGATCACCCATCCACCTCCACAGGTGTCCAAGGGACCAGCCAAGTGCATACCTGCACATCTGTCTGGACTGATGTGGGTGGTGTGGGTGCGGACAAGGTCCTGCCTGTGTCCTAGCATGACATCGCCCCCAGTCTCCAGTGTGCTGGGCCACAGATTGGGGCTGGATCCAGCACCGATGATGATGGTCCACACGTCCCAGACAGTGATACATGTGGGACACAGGATGGTCCCACAGCAGGCAACCGCACAGGACTTACCGCGGGTGATGCCGCCGTGGCTACCTAAGTAACAGCCCAGTCCCAGCCTGTGTCTGTATGCCCCAGTGGGGTAGCACTGGTGTGCATCCAGGGTGGTGGGGCTGTTGCAGCTGCTGCAGCAGCGCCAGTAGGCCCTGGCGATCGGCAGCCGGAGGGGCAGTGCCAGCAGTCGGCCAATGGCAATGGGGGGACGGTGTCGGGGGCGGTGGTAGTGCACTGCATGTGGACATGCCCCGGCATGGCTCTGGTGTGCAGTGCCCAATGTCAAAGGGTGCTGGCCAGCAGGATCAGGAACACCATGAGGGACAGCATGCTGGACCAGCAGATGACCCCTTGGACGACCATCTTCTCCAGTCTTCAGTTGATCAGCAAATGTGGCTCATGACGGCGGTGGATGCACTCAGTGCAGTTCTGCAGCAGGCAGACGAGCAGAGAAGGGACCATGGATTGCTCCTGGCAGAGATGGCCCGGCAGGGGGTGGATGTGACCGATGCCATTGACAGGCAGACCACTGCAATGACAACTGTCATGGCTACACTGGGCACCCAGTTAGGTGCCCAACCGCCCCAGACACCGCACAGTGTCATGTCCACCCCATGCTCCTGGTGCCGTGTGACACCTGCTATGTTGACACTGGGTTCGGCTGTGGGCATACCGAGCATGCCTGGCACGGGCATGTTCGATGGGCTGCAGACCCCTGCTTGAACATGGTCATGTTCACACAGCATCACCCCTGGAGGCTCATCGGTGCCATTCCAAAAGGCCACTGGAGAGTCTGGCATGGCTGGCAGGTCTCAGCAGGGCCGCCCATGCATCCATGGAAGCCATGGTACTGTGCCACGTGACTGACTTGTCTCCCACCATGGCCGCTGTCTGTCACTGCCCTGTGTGCACTGTGGTGTGCATTGTGCGATGCATGGGTAGGGTACCCGGCCCTGCACACACATGGTCCCTGTGCACACCCTTCTAGCTGCTGGCCATTGTGGCGTGTGCATGATGATGCCTGCATAGCACTGTCTGCCAGTGTGCAATAGTGCCCAGCATCTGAGGCACGTACAGTGACAGCCATTGGGCATGGTCGTGTGTGGTCCTGTGTGGGGGTGAGGGTGGCTGTTGGGGTGGGCGTGCCATTTTCCCTTTGTGCATGTGTTGTGGTGTGCGTGCGTGTGTGTACATGTGTCGTGTTCAGTCCTGCCCATCCCTGCCACTGTGTGGGGTTCCCCGCTCAAACCCATTCCCTAACCACCGTCCACCTGTGTGTCCAGCCCTGCCTGTCTGTGGGCTGTGCCCTTGCCCTTGGTGGTTGCATGTGGCCCCATGACCTACCTGTGTTGTCCAAAGTGCTCCTCTGTAACAGTGTCCCGGTGCTGCTTTGCCATCTGGAACAGCTGGGGGTCTCGTCACCCAGGGGGTGGCTGCCCTTCACCAGCTGGAGCAGCGTCCTCATCATCCCCACCACTGTCCCCTTCTTCAACCTCTACAGCTATCCCACAGTTGGTGGCCATGTTGTGCAGGATACAGCAGGCCAGGAATAGCCCACAGGTCTTCGAGAGGCTGTACTGTAGGGCACCGCCTGATGTGTCCAGGCACCAGAACTGTGCCTTCAGCAGCCCGAACACCCACTCGATAACATTCCGTGTTGTGGCATGTGCCTCATTGTACCGTAGCTGCGATGGGGTCATGGGGCACCATTATGGTGTGAGCAGCCAGGGCAGTAGCAGTTAACCACTGTCACCTGTGTGTAGAGGGGGGACATTAGAATGGTGGTCTGCATCGCTATGCCATGGGCCATCATGGCCGGTACCCATGGCACCTCTGACAATGCACCCCCCCCACGTCTGCTCACGTCGTCCTGTGTGATATGCATACTCACCTACTAGATGGCCGGTGGGGATGCCTCCACTCTCAAACCTGTGGCACAGTACAGACTGGTGCTAGATGAAGGCATCATGTTCTCCCCTAGGATGCGTAGCACAGACATTGGTTATGCGCCCCTGGCATTGCACACCACCTGGCAGTTTATGCTCGGGTATCCCTTGTGGTTTATGTATGCTGCACCCTCTGGGCCAGGTGGCATGTGGATGCCTGCATGGGTGCAGTCAATGGCACTGAGCATGCCAGGCAACCGTGCTACCCTGTGGAACTCCTGTATGTGTGCTGTGCAGTCCGCCTGTATGCTAGGGAAATGGATGTACTTCGCAGCATGTGGCAGCAGTGCACTGAGGAATTGTGTGAGTAGGCGTGACACGGCCGACTGGGTTATGCCTTTCGTGTCCCTTGTTGGTCTCTGGACGGTGCCCGTGGTGAGCAGGCACATGACAGCTGTGACCTTTGTCTCCACTGACAGCGCATGGCTCCATCATGTGGGTGCCTGCATCTCTTCACTGCACAGCTCACAGAGCTGACTCAGTATCGCCCGGTTCAGGCAGTACCGGCCCACAATCTCTGTGTCAGAGTACTGTTCGAAGCTGATGTGGGCTCGGTACTGCCTGTTCTGGGCGTACCACTGATGGGCCCTTCCACGGCCGCACCTCCCTGCTGCCTGCCTTCTCACACCACTTATTACCGCTTCCATCTGGAAGGTGGCACTGGCCATGTCCCTGGCTGGTGTCCCCCCCAGGCAGCTGTTCTCCTGTTCCCACTGCTGTCTGTTCCTGGTGCTTCCCCTGCACCGGGTTCACCTCTGGCTGTTTGCCTGTGGCTGTCCTGCCTCTTGCCACTGCCCTAAGTCCACTGTGGCACTCTCACGCCCTTTTCTGCACACTGGCGTGGGCACACCCACTCCTACCCTCACTCTGGCACACTTCTGGTGGGCCCTGTCCTACTCCTGCCCACTCCTGTGCCCTGCTTCCTGTATTTCCTCCCTGGCACTCTGTCTCCACAATCCCACCTGTGGCTTCCCTGTGGTGTGTTCTTCCTCCCCTCTCTTGCTCCCTTTTATTTTGGCTCATTTCTGCTGTCGTGCAACTTCCGCTTGCTTCGCTTCGCTATTGCACACGTCGCATGCTGTTAAATATCACACTGTGCATGTTAGTCATGGTTCTGCCCCCTACGGTTGTGCATGCATTCATTACTGTTGCACTCTGGTGCATTGCTTGTTGCGCTGTGCAGCTGCCTCCCGCTGAATATCGCACAATGGCACATTTCCGCACTTGCGCTGGCGCATCCCTGTTGCGCATGGTGCATCCACTCTGAATATCCCGTCCACTGTCTTTACAGTGCTACAATACATGTAGTGCTGTTTATAAGTAAAATAAACATGAAATAGTGAATTAAAGAAGAGGTCCCTAGTGTAGGCTCTGCCCACCTGATGCCTGTCCTGTAATTATAGAACACAGAGGACCGGTCAGCTCTGTAGGGCTAGGCACAGGTCACAGCAAGATCTCCATGGGGAGGCTTTGTCGGGTAAGGTTTGCATAACTCTAAATACCACCAGAGTTGGGAGACAGCAAATAATGATATCATAATAGCACTTTACCTAACATTTATAATTGTACCCTTTTGCCTATGTCTTCTTGTTTTGGAAGAGCGCCTTAAAATGGGGCAGCTCTCATTTGGCTGCCTGCAGTGCAATATTGCAACAACAAAAAGGATTAATATCTGTTTCCTAGCACTGCTTGTACAGTCGCTGCAACTGCAAGCGGGTAGCAATGTATCCTTAAACAACCAAATTCAGCCCCAGTGGACCTATTGCTAGTCTCAGTGCCAGCATCCATACCGGAGGTATTTATGCAATGTGGCTGCAAACTTACAGCTCTAGTCAGCTCTGCAATGCGCTCCCGAGCTCTAAATCTGATCTTTTACACCAGAACATGCATGCAGAGCTAGGGAAGAAGGGGTTGGGGTTACCAAGCGGCAGCAAAGAGCCAAAAGAACATCCTCCATTCAAAGCAGCCTGCTCTCCCTCTTGTATTCCTAACATGAGAACAGCAGGAGTAATGCCATGGGCTAAACAGAGGGTGAACCATGCAATACAATCAATAACAATAAATTAAACCCCTTCGGACAATCAGGACATATTTTAATACATGTGCTTATGTTTTACAAGCATTTACTTGTTTTACTTGGCAGAAACATCTCAGTAATAGACAGTCCATTCCTAAGCGGACTTATAAAAAATGGACGAACATTACAGTACTCTGCTACGCATGCTGTCTCACTGGGCATCTGATTATATTAGACAGCATAGTTTAGTGCAACACAGGGCTAACAAAATGAGGGATCTGGAAACTAGGAATGATAGAAAAAGGACATTATACAGGTGGCCTGCCTGTACATGCGTTAGAAAAAAGGATAGCAGGTAGATAGAAGGACAGTAGCGCTATTGCAACAGACTTGGGTATAGAGAGAAAAGAAAAAGGTCCCTCGTATGTGGCACCTTTGACACAATGCTCAAATCAATACATGTGCACAACTGACTTCATTATGCTTGTCAGTAAAATCATTATAAAAAATGTTAAGGCTCTTTTTTATTTATTTTAAATGGTAAACTCACCTGCAACATATCACAGAGACTATGGAAAAATGCTGGAATCTCTCAAGCTTTGCTTTCAATGTTCACATGTCTCCAGAACCTCTTGATGGTATTATAGCATTGTTACAATGTAATGACACAGCTGGATAGCCTGGCTGAGATGTACTGTAGTATGTCATATTCAGTGGGGTCATACTTTTATCCATTTTGGCAATGTACTGACACAGGATAGCTTTGATGAGATGCAGGATCTCATTTTCAGAGGGGTCCAAATTTTACCCACTTCTACAATGTACTGATACACATTAGACTGGCTAAGATGCAGTGCCTAATTTTCAGTGGGGTCTTACTTTTACCAGTGCTGACTTAAACTATGCATATGTGAGTAAGGCGCATATGTAGTCACGTCAGTGCTGCCATGATATGGCTGACAATGGGGCAACTGGAACTCTCATGGTTTTATACTTGTAGGAAGGGCAAATAAATGCTAGGCAGCTAATCTGTTAGAGTTTTCAGAGTTTGCAAGGGGCATCCTAGGGAATTACAAAGAATGATAGCAGTGTTAACTGCTGTGTTCCCAGATTAATCAAAGCATTTCCCTGTAGAGCACCCTCCTTTTCTCTGTATTTTTCATATAAAACTGGGACAAAACCCCTGTACATTTTCGTGTGTGCTCAAATCAATACATGTACACACCTGACTTTATTATGCCTGTAAGTAAAATCACTATAACACATGTTAAGGCTCTTTTTATTTATTTTAAATGGTAAAACTCACCTGCAACATATCACAGAGGTTCTGGAAAAATTTTGAAATTTCTCAAACTGTACTGACACAGCCGGATAGCCTGGCTGAGATGCAGTATGTCATATTCAGTGGGTCATAGTTTTATCCATTTTGGTAATGTACTGTCATAGGATAGCTTTGATGAAATGCAGGATCTCATTTTCAGAGGGGTCCTGATTTTACCCACTTCTAAAATGTACTGATACACATTAGACTGGCTAAGATGCAGTGTCTCATTTTCAGTGGGGTCTTACTTTCACTGGTGCTGACAGACTATGCATACAGTATGTGAGTATGGCACATATGTAGTCATGTCAGTGCTGCAATGTTACAGCTGACTACGAGGCAAACTGTGCATGTGTGAGTATCACACATGTGCAGTTCTATAATAGCGGCAGTATCAGTTACATCTGACTCTGGTGTGGCAAGAGCACCTCATATTCTTTTCAATGCTCTTGCCACTCCTAAAAGCTCTCCACAGCCATATCAGCTCAGTGCTGGCAAAAGCTAAGGGATGGGCAACACTGGGGACTGCTCTACTGTCTTCATGTCCTCAGTCTCTATTGGCAGGTCAGTTTAGAAGGCCATCACTTGCCGGCCTGGTGGCACAGAGCACTGAGGCATCTAGCCTTACCTTGTGTCATGCTGGAGACCCAGGTTCGGGAATGACCTCGGGTCATTGGGGAGCCGGCTGGGGGAGAGGGTAGGAACAGGATTGAGCCACCTATTGGCAATTCTCCTTTCCTGGGGTGGACACTGTTCACCCTGTAGTAGGGCTTGATTAAGTAAAGCTGTATCCAAATTTCCTCCCTGCGGACCAAGTTATACTTTTTCAATGCCCCAAAATAAAAAATAAAAACAGCAATGCATTCCCTGACTTTGAATAAATTTCATATAGGGTGGTATTATACTTCGCACATTCTTGTGTTGTGTGATTCTAGTATGTTCATCTATTAAAATAACAGTGCAATAATCTGGTTAAAACATTGACCAATGCCCTTTATGCTATTTTAGATTGCCACTTACCTTCTGACTTGTATGATACCCTTCTTTCCACAGTCTGAGTCTGCTTTAGTACTTCTTTCATGTCTGAAGTAACAAGCATTTGTCGATGCCGAATGTTTGCTTGCTGGCATTGGCATTGGTAGTGTAGAAGTTACAGAGCTGCATAATAGGAATGGCAGTGAAGTATTGAACTGAAGCCAACCCCACTACCACCCTACAGAGAGTGACAGGCATTGGGGTGTACCTTTGGGTCGGCAGGCCTAACGGCCATGCCATTTCACCACACCCTACCCTGCAGACACTGACGAGTGTCACGGTGTGCCTTGGGGTCTTTGGCCCTGATGCGCACCCCATTCCATCAGGAAATATGGTGAGATGGGTGCGGTATAGGAGAATGGGGTGAACTTTGGGGCTGAAGAGTCCAAAGCATACCTCAATGCCTCTCACTGGCTGCAGGGTGTGGAATGGTATGAGCATTACAGGCAGGAATCCCAAGTCACACCCCTGATGCCTGTCATTCTCTACAGGGTGGGGCGTTATGGTTGGAAACCCTAACACCTCAGGCATTCGTTGGTATTTTCACTCCAAATTTTCAATATGATTTTTTTGTGACCCCCACCTCATGAACAGTGGCAATATCAGTTTGTTAGCCAAAAGCTGCTTATGCACAGTGACTACGGCATTTAGCACCACAGGTGCAAAAACACATTCCGAACAGGATATGAAAAATGGCAGCTGTACTGTTCATGGGGAGGTGTAAAAAATGGCAATGTTGCAAATCTGCAGTAAAAATATTAAAAAAACTGATAAAGTCACGAGCGTCCATAGAAACTGTGCAACGCACACCCGTAATGTAATTAATTTGGGGATTTTTTACAGCAGATTGTCAACACAGGCATTTTGGGACCTCCGATCATGAACAGTGTCACTGTGATTTTCTTTATCTGTCCCAAACAATGATTTCCCACAGCGACCATGCATCTCTGCGCTGAAATGTGGAAACACATTTCAGCCATGTTGTGAAAAATGACAGCTGTACTGTTCATAAGGAAATGTGGGAAAAATGCCACTGGTGAAAATCTGGACTTAAAATATTACAAAGTCATGAACTCACGAGGGTGCGTGGAAACTGCGCAATGCTCACTCGTAACAGTCATTTTATGGACTTTTGTCACTAAATTTTCAACATAGCCATTTTCAGACCTCTGCTCATGAACAGTGTAACTGTGATTTTCTTAATCTTTCCCAAACATTGCTTTCGCACACCGACTGCGCCATTGTGCGCTACATGTGCGGAAACACATTTTGGGCGACATGTGAAAAATGGCAGCTGTACTGTTCATAAGGAAGTGTAATGAAATGGCAATGATGAAAATCTGGAGTGAAAATATTGAAAATTCGCAAACTTACGAGAGTGCGTAGGAACTGCGCAATGCACACTCGTAAAATAGTCATTTTTAGGAATTTTTTCACCAAACTTTCAACATAGCCATTTTAAGAGCTCTGCTCATGAACAGCGTCACTGTGATTTTCTTAATGTGTCCCATACATTGATTTTGCACACTGACTGTGCCATTGTGTGCTACATGGGCGGAAACACGTTTTGGGCAAGATGTGAAAAATGACAGCTGTGCTGCTCATAAGGAAGTGTAATAAAATGGCAATGTTGAAAATCTGGAGTGAAAATATTGTAAATTCGCAAACTTACATGCGCATGAGGTAACATGCGCATCGCACGCTCGTAAAACAGTCATTTTTAGGAATATTTTTCACCAAATTTTCAACATAGTCATTTTAAGACCTCTGCTCATTAACAGTGTCACTGTGATTTTCTTAATGTGTCCCATACATTGATTTTGCACACCAACTGCGCCATTGTGCACTACATGGGCGGAAACACGTTTTGGGCAAGATGTGTATAGTGACAGCTGTACTGCTCATAAGGAGTTGTGGTAAAATGGCAATGTTGAAAATCTGGAGTGAAAATATTGAAAATTCGTGAACTCACGAGCGTGCGTAGGAACTGCACAACGCATGCTCGAAAACAGTCATTTTTAGGAATTTTTCCACCAAATTTTTAACATAGGCTTTTTGAGAGCCCACCTTATGAACAGTGGCAGTGTTGTTTTGTTACTCGGTCCCAAAAGGTGATTTTGCGCAGTGATTGCAAAATCAGCCTTCAGGCCCAATTAACGCCATGACAGCGAGAGCATTCATGAGAAGGGGTCTCAAAAACCCCATGTTAAAAATTTGGTGCAAAAATTCCCAAAAATGCCTGAGATATGCAGCAAAGTTGAAAAAACCCTATCTATCCCATTATACAGCTTACCAGTATTTCCTCAGTTCACGGTCGGCTTTGAAGAGTGCAGACGTGTTTCCGGTCCACAAGACTGTCGCACTGGAGTCCGGACGTGGTATGGGGTGGGGGTGTGGGGAGGCAGGGTGCGCAGTGGTGGGCGAGGTGGGGGCAGAGACAGCGAGGGACCGATTTTGTGTTTCAGGGTTGTTTTTTTTAAAAGGACGATGACACGGACGTTTGCCACGCTGGGGTGGGCCCGTGGGCACAAGGACGGCTGTTTGGGTGGGGCGTGGAGATGACGGGGATTGGGCACCCCATCAGCAATAGTATCTGTTGCCGCTCGGGGTGGGCTCCCAGCGTGGCACCCTGTACTCCGGGACAGTGGAGCCGGCGGGGATTGGGCACCCCGTTGGCTATACAATGTGTAGCCATGCTGGGGTGGGCACCCAGTGGCATGGAACTTTGTTTGGGAGAGCATGCACAGCTGATGGGGATTGGGCACCCCGCCAGCTATACAGTGTGGGTGTGGGGGGGCGAGCACGCAGCATGCATGCGTGTGTGTGTGTAGGGGGAGCACGCATGAGCAAGCGATATCTTATCACTGCTCACTGAAGCATAGCTCCCCCTTTCAACTGTACTCCACTGCATTTTTGACTGCTGTCATAGACAGCTCCAGCAGCCATTGGAGAACTGCAGCTGCGCCTGCAAACACACTGACTGACTTGGAAGAGGGCTGCCACACCTCTGAAAACTCGGATGATGGCACTATGTTTCTTGCACATGCGTGCAAGCAAACATAATAAAAGGAGCACTCCATTTAACCCTTGCAATGCCACGGACTGATATATCAGTCCAAAATTCCTAATTCTATCGGCAGCCTAAGGGTTAATACGGTGCGAATCAGATCTTCATCAGTATTTTTTCAGTTTTTGACCATCTGTTGTTTATAACCTGGTCCGAGCTGCATTAAAAGGAATGCTCCTTTTATTATTTCAGACATGAAAAGAGGTACTCAAGCAGACTCAAATTGTGGATAGAAGGGTATCATACAAGTCAGGAGGGAAGTGGCAATCTAAAATAGTATAAAAAAGTATAGGTCAAAATTTTCACCAATTGTTGCACTGCTGCTTTAAGTTATGAGGTATGCCGAATTTTGCAAATGCAGGCTCATAACTTTGGTAATATTCAGTATTTTAACCACAATATTTCAACATAGCCAGTTTGGCCCAGCTACTCATTAATGTCATAGCTGTCATTTTTCAACTCCTGCTCAAAATGTGTGTTTGCAGCCCAAAAGTTGATTTTGCAGTTCCTGCATGACATTACCTTTAGGCCAGGAGTTGAACATTTTCTCTGCCCTTTTTTATGAGGCAGGTTCATCACAAGGCTGTGTTGAAAAGTAGGTGTAAAAATATGAAAAGAAAAATAATTTTCAATATTTTTAACCCAGAAAAGAAAAATAATTTTCAATATTTTTAACCCAGATTCCTCTCCTGCAGCCCTATCGGCTCTGGCCAGAGTTTGTCATCACCACTGCCTCTGGGTCCCTATACAGGGCCTCAGTACAGGCCTGGAAGCCTGGACCAAAGTTCATCTCCTGCAATACTTTTTAAATATTTCTATCTCACCCTGTCAGATGCCTTTTCAGCGTTCATAGAAATGACAAGTTGTAGTTCTTTAGAGGGGGCCTGGGATGAAAAGCTGTTGAACACCCGTTTGGTATTATTTTGGAGTACCCTCCCCTTAATGAACCCAGTTTGGTCTGGGTCTGCCAGGGCATGCACACAACTCTGGAGCCTGTTCGCTAAAATTGCTGTAAATATGTTCATATCCACTGGGATCAAGGATATGGGTCGGTAAGAGCTGCAGAGTCCAGGGTCTGTCCCTGGTTTGGGGAGAATTATGATTTGAGTCTGCCTCCAAGTGTTGGGTACTGGCTCCCCCTCCAGAATTTTGTTATCTACCCCCTGAAGTAGGAGTGCTACCTGCTCTGCAAATTTCTCATAAAATTCAGCCGGTAGGCTGTCTACCCCTTGCACCTCGCTACTTTTCAAATTCTTTATTGTGCTTAATATCTCTGTTCGGAACAACTGGGCATCCAATCTCCCCCGTCTTCCTTAGATAATTGCTTTAGGGTTACTGTGGACATTAATTGTAAGGCCGCTTCAGCTTCTTGCCCCCACGTCCTCATAAAGCCTGGTGTAGTATGTGGCAAAATGTTTAGTTACATTTATGGGGTTAGTGCATATAGTATCATTCTGGACTTCATCTCTAATTTTCTGCCCTGCCCTGCTAAAGGCCTGCTGGTAGACTTGCCATACCAAGAGTTTAAAACACATGAAGGAACCACACTGGGAGGGGATGCTCATGATATAAATGCATAAAAGTTATTGAAAAATCAGGCACTCACCACCTCATATCAGCAAATACATCACTCAGAGGTTAAAAGTGAAGAATTATTTTTATTCAGTGCCAAAATAGCGTAATGCATTTCGGAACATCGTTCCTTTCTCAAAGGCATGTAGATCAAAAGTGGACACAGAGTTAAATACACACTAAGCTATGATGTCATAAATATGCATTAAAACCTTAACAGATGCATGCAGAAAAACATGAGCATTCATGTAAAGCACGTGAAAGTTAAATTAACTAATCACTCCCTGCATATCAATTCTTTGTTTTCCTGCGAAATAGCATGGGGTCATAATGTCGTATGCAAAAACAGCTAATGGCAGAACAGTGCATGCATAACAGCTAACACAATAATAGCTAACAGACAGATGGCTGCACAGGGAAACAATGCAAGCAGGCCCACATGACGTGGGCAGGAAGCAACAGGCAGGACGACAGACATGTGTGCAAATAATGTTTACTAGTGCAAGCAGGGCAAATCACACAGTGCAACAGTGAATGTGTAAATAGACCCCCCCCCCAAAAAAAAAAAACCTCTCCACAGAACCCAGCAACACAGTCAAGTTACACCTGGAGGGACAGGTTGAATGCTATGCCACGGAGGTATTCCACAGTGGACCGCTGCCCGTAGGACCCAACAATGGCAGCAATCCTCCTCCTCCTCCTGTCATCCTTATAGCACCTCTTAGGAGTGGGCATAGTGTTCCCAGCAGACAGCTGGGATAGCGTCACACTGGTAAGCTGCTCCTCAGCCCCCCAGCACCCATATGAAACACCACAGATTCAGATGGCATGCCCCCAGGCATGTGGCTAAACCCCTGTGCCAGGCCTCCATGGCATTGGTGGTTTGTGGGTACTGTCATGTGTGGCATCATGGATGTTCCGCATGGCAGTGTCATACAGAAGCCAGCACTGTGCAGAGCAGACCACAGGCTTACCCACCCATGTGTCCTCAAAGTAGTCCATCAGCTGGAAAAGCAGCTCACCATTGGCCTTCATGTAGTCCAACTCATGCAGTGCGGAGCAGACATCAATGACATTGGCAGGTGGCAGGAAGGAAAGCGCAACAACCACATGGACATGCAGGATGAACTCAGGGTCCTCTGTGTATTGGGCCATGAAACCATCAATCCGCTGGCAATGGCGCCACACGGCCTGAGCCAGGTGGAAGAAGCCGCCCTGCTGGTGACTGGTGGGGAATACACTGGAGAAGGCCCTCATGGCCGCAAGTTCAGAGTCCTTCAGGACAGCCGTAGGTATGAGGCCAGGGCAGTGAGACCTCACATGCTGGAATGAAGCTGTGTATGCAGGGGTGGTTCGGGAGCTCATAAGCAGATAGACGGCTGGGAAAGTGGTGCCCTCCAGCTGTCCATGGATGGCATACACCTGCTGGAATATTGGTGGGGTGACACTGAATGTTCCTTCTGCCAGTATGGTGGCACACCCCTCCAGTTATGCCAGCGTGGACCGTGTTGCAAAGACCAACAGCCTGTTGTCCCCCAGGCCATTGTCATGCAGGAGAAAGGGGACACCAGTCTTAGTCGATGTGTACTCCGAGGGTATCACAAGCTGCTGCAGGTTTGATGGTTGTGGTGGTGGCCTGTGCACCACAGTCCTGGCCCTGGCACAGGTACGTTTGATCAGTGGCAATGCCGGCAGTCACCCTGTGATGGATGTGGGCACACCTGATGTGCATGCTGCCACCAATGCTCTGCAGGGCTCAGTGGTGCATCAGGCACTGTCCTTCACCGATGCCAATACCTCTCTGGCTGTGATGTCGGAGGTGTCTGGGACGTGGCTGTGGCCACCCGTGCTGTGCATCACCTCCTCAGCCTGCATATGCACGAGTGGAGGAAACTTCACCTTCTCATATTCGACACACTTCCAGCATGTCCGCTGAAGGTGCACGCATTCCCGGTGGTACAAATACCCAGCGTGCTGCCGTAGAGGCTTGCCCTTCTGGCTGCAGATGTACACCAGTGGCATTTTCTCACATAGACTTCACAGAATGAGTACCGGGCTACCCAGTGTGCTCCCTTTATGGACCCCAGTGTCAGCCTGATTGGTTCCACCTGTGCACACACACCTCTGTAGCACCTATTGCCTGTTGACCCTTGTGGTGTGCACAGAGGCACTGGGGCACGACATTGGTCCACAACGGGGAGCTGGTGCAGATTGTTGAGTGTGCATGGGGCATGTCACAGAGTATATATGGCTTGTACAGGCATTGCTCCCCCAATACCAGCCCTGGGGCACTCATGGGACACTGCATGTTTCCGGCCCACCAGCCTATGCAGGTGTGGTGCTCACACAGTCAGTGGGTACACATGAGGGGTGTGCCAGCACACAACAGCAGGCATCTCACTGCCCCATGCAACACTACCACCACACATAGGATCCTACACAGCCATTTCTGATGCATGTCATGCCCAGCTGGGCCCTTTGTCTGTGACACAATGCTGCTACAGGCAACCCCCCTGCCTGTCCCTCTGTCGGTGTTGGGTGTTGTATGCTGACCGGAATTCCGCATTCAGGCCAGGGTTCCTTGTGGGTGTACATGAGAACAGATGACTCATGGAGTCTGGGTACTAGAGGCAACTACACTGAACTCCTGCACACCGTTTGTATGGTGCACTGCTTTGCATTAGGTAGCTTGCATATAGCATATATTCTCTTTGTGCACTGTGGTTTCTTGTGCACCACTACCTGCTGGACTGTTTCCTTGTTAGTGTCCCTGCTTACAGTATTGCCCCACCGGTCTCCTGCATCCCCTTCAGTACCTTGGCTGTCCTGTGCCTGCCTCAGCTACCAGTACAATGGCAAAAGCTGAATACAGTGTTTGGGTTGCATGGTGCCATTTACACATACTACCTAACTGCCATTGTTACTAAAAGTTGTTGCCACACATATGTTCCCTCTGTTGCCGATGGTGGCAGTACCTTTGCCTGCAGTATTCACCTCCTTTACAACACAGATGTGTTTTGTTGTCTACCATCAGTCTTCCTGTGGCTCCCAACTTCCTGAGCTGTACAATGTCTCTGGCATGCAGTGGAACGCCTCCTCCCTTTCCCTCATCCCATACATGCTGGCCTATGTTTACTGATCCATTATTGATCTCAGTCTCCTGATGAAACCTTACCTACTGTTGTATGCCTTCACCACCTCTGAGGACTACTTGTACAAGTTCTACTGGCTGGTGTGGTGCAATGGTGTATGACCAGTGTGTGCAGGAGGTGACAAGTGACAGTACATAGCACAGAGCACTAGTTACATGCAAGATCCTGCATTGGTATAGCTGTCTCCACCTCTTTCTCTGTATTGTCACAAGGTCCATTGTCATACCATAGGGAAAGGCTTCTGTACCCAGTGCGTGAAGCATAATAGGATGCAAAGTTGAGCTATGATACCACAATCTTAATCTGTACCTAAGAGACTCTCAAAAAATGTAATGGGAAACATCCACCTGTAATCGTGCCCCACTGCATTTTGAGACAGGGCCTGATTAGCATTTTTGCAAAGGTTTGAACTTTTTGACTTACTGTGAGTGTAGTAATTAAGATTTTATTTGGTTGCTCCTGCTATCCCTTCTGCTGGCATTTTGAAAGGAAGTGTCCCTAGCGGCACACCTGCAACTTCCCATGGCTGTCCTGAGAATGTCATATGAGCAGGGAGCAGCAATGGGAGCATGCATAGGGGTCCTGTATAGTCAGAGCTAGTAATAACTTTGATTTGCAATGTACATGTCTCGGGTGCTATGCCAAAACCAGGTATAGACTGGCAGTCGACTGATAGTCTGCACCTAGTCTTGATATAACACTGAGACTTGTACATTACATAGCAGAGCTATTAAAAGCTCTGACTCTACAGGACCCTGTATACATTCCCACGGCACCTCCCTGACTCATGCATCATTCTGGGGACAGCCGCGGATGGTTGTGGGTACACCGCTTGGGGTACTTCCTTTAAAAATGCTGGCAGGATCAATCAGATAAAATCTTATTTATTACATTCACAGTAAGACAAAAAGTTAAAACTTTTTGTGAAAATGCTAATTGGGCACTGCCTTACAACAAGGTGGGTCTCAGTTACAGGTGGACATTTCCCTTTAATATGCACACAATTTCCTTTTAACTACAGTACATTTCCTCGCCCCCATTTTCTCATCACCTCTCTTTGTTCTCATCTTAACTGGCCCTTCCACTCCCTATACCGAATAGTCCCCTATTTAGGTATCTTTGTACTGTACCTGAAGAACTCTGTATCAGTTTGAAACACTGCACCTGTAAATCATTTGTGTTCTTTTTACTGTCTGAGAAAAGTTTTGACACCAGGTACAAGACCTTGACAATAGACTATATGTGCTGTCGCTGCATTCCTCTGGGAACCAGTACACAATGGATGCCTGGTTTGGAGATGGACACCAATTGTGGTGCCACCGTCTTGTGATTGTGTATGAAACCAGTAATTTCTGCTATGGGGCTTTTCTGCAGAATGAAGAAGGACTAATTACTGTAGTTCTCACCTGAAAAATTGAAAACTAAATCAGAACATCATGAGCTTAAATAAATTATTTGAAAAAAAAACTGCAACATTATGGCTACTATAGATCGAGGGAGCATGACTAACCAATCAGAGCACTGATTGCCCCTGCATGGGAGACACACTTATTCTGTAAAGAGTATCTCATGCAAAGACACCCTGGAAGAAAACACATTTGAGGTCAGATTTCTAAATGTTTAATTTATTACGGATCACCCTCAATCAATCATTTTAGGGGAACTGTAGTACCCCTATTATTATCTTTACAAGTGCTGTTCTATGCTAAATTTTTGCAAAACCCTAATTCCTTATGCATGCGTGATTAGCACCTTAATAACACACCCTTTTCTGGACAGAAAAAAAATATATTTAGCATGTATTCTCTGGGGCCCTGGATCTTTGGATCCTGATTTATTTTATTAATTTTTTTTGGTGATTGATTCAGCTGTTTCAAAGTTCTGAATGGTAGAAAAAAATGTTTTTTTCTAAACCTGTTTAGCTCACCAGTAGCACAAAACAGCTGGCAGTTTAAACATGAAACTTTTAGGTTAGTAACAGTTTGGCCCAAGGATGATTCTTTGCTACGTGGCTTAATTGAGAAATGTGTAGATTATAAATTATTTACAAATGTTTTCCATTTTTTCTCATGTGCAGTTTTTTTCATGTTCTTGTCATAAAGCATTTTTCATGACAAGACTAGCTTTCATTTTCATGACTCAAGATCCATTTTTGTGCACTAAGACTTCCATTTTTGTGACTTTTAACAGTCATGAAAATAGGTTACTGAGTGGAAAATGTTGCCCACCAAACAACATGACAAGTGGAAAACATTGCACACCAAAAAAATAATAAATGCTCGGAGCCATGACTTGCGTGATGTACAGAGTGGGGAGTAAGGTTGAGATTTCAAGGTTTTTTTTAACAATAGTCTTTAAATTCTTAATGAAATGAGTCAGTAGTGAGTCATGAAAACAATTCCTATTATGTCACTACAGAGCCTGTTTTCTTGACTTACTAAAGCCATATCAGCTAGAAACCCCTCTCTAGCACACCTGACACCCTGCTCCTCCATGCAAATAAATAATACTCCTATACCCCTAACCACTTAGTATCTATATCCACCTACCCCTGGCACCCATCTTTTAATCCATATCAATCATTGGATGACACGCACAACCTTCTGTCCACCTCAGTCAGCTGCCATTTACTAATGAAAAAACCTGTAGAAAACTTATTTCCAAAATGTGTTTATTCCACATGCTTATGGATTTACCTTTTGATGGTTTCTTTTTTTTTTGCTCATAACATAGTCATTTTTTGACACTTTGTGGCCAAATTTTCAGGGTGCACCAGTCATCACCCTAAATTATGATCATGTAAGTAAACTCTTGGAAATCTGACCCAAAATACTTTGGGGTTTGACTCCCCCCAAAACACTTTCCAATCAGACTTACAAGGTACCATGTATGTGGTCATGAGAGGGGGAGGCAACTTTTGGCACTTTGAAAATATGGGCTCAGATATTCAAACTGTGCCAGTCTGAGGCGCAGCCCCCCGCTGCCTGTCACAGTACTACTCCTTGGATCTTGCTCACTACAGTGTGTTGGCCCTGCCTCTGCCTGCCTGTGCCTATCCTCACTAGCAGTGCACTCCTGCCCACTTACCCATCTGCTACTCACACTGTGCCTTTGCACCCCTCCTCCTTGCTCCTGAACCTGCTCTCTTGCCCCTTGGGACCTCTGTCGTCTGTCCTCCTGCCTCCCCCTAGCTTCCTCCTCTCCTCAAGCACATCGGTGTCTTTTTATTCTTGCCTTCCCTTCCTGTTCCACCCTGCCCACCCCTCTCCCTTAACCTCCCTCCCCTCATCAATGTTGATGGACAACCTCTCACCATCTCCCAGCCAGGTGTTAGTCAAGCTACTACTCCTGTCAGGAACATTCATCAAACCCTGGCCTGGTTCCCGGGGCTCCCCAACTAGCACCACAGGTCATGCATGGTCTCCATGAATATCTGTAGCCTCTAAAAAGTTTGACTCACTACAATGCCTGGTCCATCAATTAACCTGATGTCATCGCTCTGGTTGGGACTTGGCTGTTGAAATCCTCCCCTGACTCCTAGTCTCCCTTCCTGGTTTTCACCCTCTTCTGGTCCAACCATGTTGGGGGAGGGGAGGCTGTCTTGCTATTTTGTCAGAATCTCTCTGTACTAGCCCTGCCTGCTCCATCCTGACTCAGGGCCCAGGCGCTTACGCTGAAACTAACCCTGACCTTTAAAGGGACCCCTTTATTCTTTCTGTCATACGTGCCCCCCGGGATCAAACACAGGCCATTGCCTCTCTTACAGAATACCTTTCCTCACTACCTCCTTCCGCTGATCAAATTCTGGTGGGTGACTTTAGTCAGCTGGCTCATCCCCTCCTCCTCCTCCTCTACCCATGACTCCTTTTTTCTGCAACAGACCCAACGCAACTAGTTTACCCTACCAGACTAACCCCAGAGGGCTCCAGTACCCTGCTTGATGTGGTACTCACCAATCCGCCTAATCGGATCCCCACTATACAAGTCCTCCCAGACTCTCTCAGCGATCACTCCCCATTCTGTTCCACTTGGTCATCCTCAGTCCCAAACCCATGGCACAGTCCACATGCCGTGCATTTATACCTGGTGGACTGATAAAACTTAAGGACTTCTGTCCCAAATTGACTGGTCTCTATACAGGCAACTCTTGTATCGACACAGCTCTCCTTCTTTACCGAACTTTTAATAGTGCCTGTGATATCTTTGCCCCAATGTTGACCCATGGTCTAAAGGCAGAATGCCCCTGGGTAACTAGCTTTATCCACCAACTCAAACATAGGGACAACCTGGCACACGTGCATTGATACTGCCAGCCAGTGACAGGCGATTATATGCTGCCGCCTTGAAACAAATGCACTCGGGCCATCAGAAAAGGCCGAAGTCTGGCTTATCGGTCCTCACCTGCTGCCTCATTAGGGAACCCCAGAACCTTCTGGGATAACATTACACAGTTAAGTAAGAGTGCACTCCCCCCACCCTCCCAGATCAACATTATGGCATGATCTCCTCAGACCCAGCCCTCTTAGCCAACCACCTCAACACCTCATTCATAACCTTAGCCCTATCACTCCCTACAAATTTTTGACCTCCTCCCCAGCACCTGCCATAAATCTTTCTGCCCCTTATTTTTCTCCACTTGCGTGTTTCTGCCCAGGAGCTAGGCCGCTTTGCTGTCACTGCCCTCAAGAGTAATGGATACGGGCAGTGACACCTGAATCCGTGTATCCTTCGGCTGGTCTTAGACACAGTCCTTACCGATCACGTGCCTCATCAAGCCACTCTCTTTGCCTGGGGAAGGTTCCAACTGCCTGGAAAGTCACCACTGTCACCCCTATCTTTAAAGGTGGTGATAGGACTGTGGCTGGAGCTATCAGCCAATCTCCATTCTCTTCCTCTCTCCAAGGCCTGTGGAAAAATTGGTAGCCTCTCAAATCTCTGACTCTCTCCACCTACAATGTCCTATGTCTCAGGCAGCATGGCTTCGGCAGTGACCACAGTACCAACACAGCCCTCCTAGAGTTCTCCAACTTTTTCCACTCCTTCTTAGACACTGGTTCTCTGGCTGGTGCGGTCTTCATTGACCTCTCTAAAGCTTTCGACACTGTCTCCCACCCCCTCCTTCTTGATGCCCTTAGTCTCTCTGGTTTTGCTGCTGGGTCTATCTCCTGGTGCACCAGTTATCTGTCAGCGTGTAAAAATGAATGGGACCTACTCAGACATCTGTCCCATCTTTTCTGGGGTTCCCCAGGGCTCCATTCTGGGCCCCTTACTATTCTCCTTGCCTTAACACCCTTCCACGCTCTTGCTGAGAGACATTCTATTGTAGCTGATAATACAGTTATCTTTGCCTCAAGTCGTAACCCTATTGCCCTCAGGACTACATGCAGAAGTCCTGACATGGCACAGGGCTGGTTCAAGAACATAGATTGGTGATAAATCTTAAACAAAACTATGTTCTTCCTCATCCTCAAAACAAGTCCTGCAACTAAACTCCTCATTCAACCTGGGTCCTCTTTCCCACTCGAACAAGTTTGCTCCTATAAATACCAAGGATCCATTTGACCCCTCCTCTCCTTCCATGGACACATCGCTGCCCTAGCCACTGCCACTAATATCAATTGGGCATCTCACATCAGTATAAACACTGCCTCCCCCAGAAGTCTCTTGAAACTCGCAGTCCACCTCCCTCTATCCTGTCCCTAGTGGACTATGGACTGCCGGTGTATGGTGCTGCTGATCAGACCGCACTCCATAAAATTCGCTCTTCTCTGAATAAGGCCTGCAGGTTAGTTACTGGGGCACCTAGGCTAACACCACCTGTCTACTGTATGCTAAAGTGCTGGTGCTTGATCTTGTGAGTGCCTCAAATATCTGACCTGTACCCTTACAAAAGACCCTCCTTGGGCTATCCCGCCAGGATTGACCACCACCATCCACCGCTCTGTCCCACTAGTTCAGCCACTCGGACCTCTGGAAAACCTCTCTTGTTATCCCTAGAGCTAGGACCTCTCACAGCCAAAAGGCCTTCCGCATTAGGGCCCCCCCCTGGTTCAACACACTGCCCCTTCCATCTCGAGCTCCAACTATATTGTGCTTCAAAGCGTCCATAAAGGAACCACCTTGTTAACACCGAAGCTGTAATTGCCACTAGTCAAGCCATACTCAATACTTATGACAAAGCTTACTACTAAGCTGCTAAGGACAACATAACTCTGGTATTGTTTGCATCAATCCTACACTGTACCAGCTTGTTTGTATCTATGTCTTAAGTTACTGTTATACTATGTTATACTGTTATAATGTGTATTTTCGTTTGTCTTACTGTGACAAGGTACCTTAATGTAAATGAGCCTATAAACAAAGGTTTTCAAACTGCTGTCTAAATAAATAAATAATAACACCTACAGTTTCTATGCGTCTTTGAATACTGTGGAAATGCATAAAAGTCTGTGATTTGTCTTCTGTACAAGTTCTGCAGTTCATAACACAGGGCAAGTCATGTAAGCTTTCTTAATTAATCCTTCCTCGAATGGCAGGGATATATAAAAAAAGAAAGAAAAGAAACCATATTTCCTACTTAGCTCAAGTGGCACGGTCTACCCTCTGATTCAAGTATTATGGAGCTGTTCCTTATCAAAAGATGCAGTCCTACAGGCGAAAAGAAAAACAAGCATTTGTCAATGCCGAATGTTTGCTTGCTGGCAGTGGCAGTGGTAGTGTAGAAGTTACAGAGCTGCATAATAGGAATGGCAATAAGTACTGAACTAAGCAACCCACTGCCACCCTGCAGAAGTGACAGGCATTGGGATGTGCCTTTGGGTCCTCAGGCATACTTGGCCGCCATTTCACCACCCTACCCTGCAGACACTGACAAGTGTCACGGTGTCTGGGTCTTTGGCCCTTATCACGCCCCATTCCATCAGGAAATACAGTGAGATGGGTGTGGTATGAGGAGAATGGGAGTGAACTTTGGGGTCGAAGGTCCAAAGCATGCCTCGATGCCTCTCACTGGCTGCAGGGTGTGGAATGGTAGAGACATTACAGGCAAGAATCCCAAGTCACACCCTGATGCCTGTCATTCTCTACAGGGTTGGGCATTATGGTTGAAACCCTAATACCTCAGGCATTCATTGGTATTTTCCTCCAAATTTTCAACATGGTTTTTGTGACCCCACCTCATGAACAGTGGCAATATCAGTTTGTTGGCAGCTGCTTATGCACAGTGACTACGGCATTTAGCACCACAGGTGCAAAAACAATCCGAACAGGATGTGAAAAATGGCAGCTCACACTGTTTGCTGGGAGGTGTAAAAATGGCAATGTTGCAGATCTGCAGTAAAAATATTAAAAAACTGGTGAAGTCACTAGCGTGCATAGAAACTGTGCAGCACACCATAATATAATTAGTTTGAGGATTTTTGCAGCAGATTGTCGACACAGGCATTTTGGGATCTCCGATCAAGAACAGTGTCACTGTGATTTTCTTTATCTGTCCCGAACAATGATTTCCCACAGTGACCACGCATCTCTGCTCTGAAAGTGTGAAAACACATTTCGGCCATGTGGTGAAAAATGACAGCTGTACTGTTCATAAGGAATCGTGGAAAAATGCCACTGGTGAAAATCTGGACTGAAAATATTTAAAATTCGCAAACTTACGAGCACGTATAGGAACTGCGCAACGCACACTCGTAAACAGTCATTTGTAGGAATTTTTTCACCAAATTTTTAACATAGCCATTTTAAGACCTCTGCTCATGAACAGTATCACTGTGATTTTCTTAATCTGTCCCATACATTGATTTCGCACACCGACTGCACCATTGTGCGCTGCATGGCGGAGACACTTTTGGGCAAGATGTGAAAATGGCAGCTAGTACCTGCTCATAAGGAGATGTGGTAAAATGGCAATGTTGAAAATCTGGAGTGAAAATATTGAAAGTTCGCGAACTTACGAGCGTGCGTAGGAACTGCGCAACGCACGCTTGTAAAACAGTCATTTTTAGGAATTTTTCCACCAAATTTTTAACATAGGCTTTTTGAGAGCCCACCCTATGAACAGTGGCAGTGTCATTTTGTTACTTGGTCCGGAAAGGTGATTTTGCGCAGTGACTGCGAAATCACCCTTCGGGCCCGATTAACGCCATGACAGTGAGAGCACTCATGAGAAGGGGTCCCAAAAACCCCATGTTGAAAATGTGGTGCAAAAATTCCAAAAACTGCCTGAGATATGCAGCAAAGTTGAAAAACCCTATCTATCCCATTATACAGCTTACGGCATTTCCTCAGTTCGCGGTCGGCTTTGAAGAGTGCAGATGTGTTCCTGGTCCACAGAAGATCGTCTCGCGAGTCCGGGTATGTATGGGGTGGGGGGTGGGGAGGCAGGTGCGCAGTGGGTGGGCATGGGTGGGGGCAGAGACACTGAGGGACCATTTTTCAATTTCAGTTTTTTTAAAAAACAAAGGGCCGAGCGACCGGGACATTGCCACGCTGGGGTGGGCTCCCAGCGTGGCACAAGGACGGCTTTTGGAGGGGGCGTGGAGCTGATGGGGGATTGGGCACCCCCATCAGTGACAGCATCTGTTGCCATGCTGGGGTGGGCTCCCAGCGTGACACCCTGTACTCTGAGGGGGGAGAGACAGTGGAGCCGATGGGGGATTGGGCACCCCGTCGGCTATACATGTATAGCCACACTGGGGTGAACACCAGCATGGCATGTGGCGCTTTTGGTGGGGAAGCGAAGCACAGCCGATGGGGATTGGGCAACCCCATCGGCTATACAGTGTTGATGAGTAAGGCGAGCCGCAGTATGCGTCGCGTGCGTCTGCGTCGCGTGCGTATGCGTGTGTGTGTGTGTGTGTGTAGGGGAGCGCGCATGAGCAGGCGATATCTTATCGCTGCTCACTGAAGCGTAGCTCCCCCTTTCAACTGTACTCCACTGCATTTTCGACTGCTGTCATAGACAGCTCCAGCAGGCATTGGAGAACTGCGGCCACGCCTGCAAACACACTGACTGAATTGGAAGAGGGCTGCCACACCTCAGAAAACTCGGATGATGGCACTATGTTTCTTGCACATACGTGCAAGCAAACATAATAAAGCAGGTTGAGTGGTCCAATCGATCCACAGACTTTGAGCGCCCTCTTGTGGCAGTAACTATGCGTGTCATTAGGGTAACATAAAAAAGTGACAGTACAGCATAATGAAGCCTTAATAACACAAAAAATATAAATAATTGCTCCATGGGTGGTGAATCCTTCCTGATTGTTCCATCTCTTCCTTTCTTGGCTTCTTCGTCGTCTAGAAGGAGTAGGAGCCGGGGGACAAAATCGAGGATAAAACCAGTTCTTACTCATTTTCTTCAGTAAGTTTGGTCTTTCCCTTTGACTATGAGCCCCCGTTGTTCTGCAATGATTCAGAGAGTTCCAGGACCATAGCTAAAATTTACTGAAGCTGATATTTATTAGTTAGATCCATATTCAACGCCATTCGTTTCAGTTGTCTGTTCACTTAACACCATGGCTAGCAGTAAATTCAGCGTAGCTTGAACAGATCTGGAATCATCCCTGCCAATTCCGCTTGCGCTTGCTCAGCTGTATCAAAACTCCTCCAAGAATTTTGATGGTACACTGATAGCTTGGATGGGTATTGAACTTTGAATTTGATGCTGGCAGCGATTAATTTTGTGACAATGGGGTGGTAAGCAGCCCTTCGTTGCCTTATGGTTGCAGGGAAGTCTTGGGCAAATCTCAGCTCCTGTCCCTCCCATAGAATTTCCTGAAGGCTCCTAACCTGTCCCAACACATGCACTTTATCTAGGTAGTTAAGAAATTTTAAGATCAGGGGCCTTGGTGCTTGCCCAGTCGCCTGTTTAGATCTAAGCGAACGATGGGGCCCTCTCTATCACATAAGTGGTGTTATTAGGCGAGGGACCCGCTATTTTGGTTAGCAGCCGCTGCAGAAAAGTGATCAGGGTTGCCCCTTCTGAATCCTCCGGGAGGCCGAATATGAGAATGTTATTTCGGTGGCTACGGCCTTCCAGGTCCTCCAATTTAACCTCCGTCTTATTCAATCTTTGGCGCAGCGCCGGGAGCTCAGAGTTGACTTTTGCCCTCCATCCCTCCAGCAGGGCCGTCCTGGCCATAACATCTTTGATCGCTCGGTTGGTGTCAGTAAGTTCTGTTCTCATAGCCTTCATTTCTGAGGTGAGTTCCTGGAGTACTACTCGAAAGGGATTTAATTCTTCTAAGATTTCTGCTCCGTGAGAGGGGTGGCTGGCGGCCCTGATGTCAATGGTGAGCCCGCTTTAGTAACTGCCCCCCGGCTGTACTTTGGCCCATTTGGAGTTCTTCTCTGGCATCTGCGGCGGTGTGTGTGAGGGGAAGGTGCTTGGCGCATCTCTGCCTCCATTCCTAAGTAGGCCTGATTCTTGTTTAGACTTTTACTCCTGGCCACTGCTGCAACTGCTTTTACCTGTTTTATCACGGGTTCAGGAAGCTGTTAGAAGCTTTGTGGCAGATGCACTTTTGGGATCAACACAACAATTGTTGATAAATTGTCTCTATAAGGTAGAGCTGGGGAGGAGATGGGTTCTCTGAGCTGCTATTCCATCTGCGGCATCACGTGATCGGGGAGGGCATTTTTTTTAAAGAGGACGCAGAATATTTGCCATGCTGGGGTGGGCTCCCAGTGTGGCAGCTGGAAGGCTGTTTGGGGGGGCAGTGGAGCCGATGGGGATTGGGCACCCCCGTCGGCCATACGGACTGTTGCCATGCTGGGGTGGGCTCCCAGTGTGGCACCTGGAAGCCTGTTGGAGGGGATACAGTGGAGCCAACAGGGATTGGGTACCCCCGTTGGCCCTACGGACTGTTGCTATGCTGGGGAGGGCTCCCAGCTTGGCACCTGGAACACTGTTGGGGGGGCACAGTGGAGCCGACAGAGGAATTAGGCCCCCCTGTCAGCCATACAGTGTGTGTGGGGGGGGAGTACATAAGCACGCTGGGGTGGCCTCCCAGCATGCTACTTGTTGCGGGGGGATGGAGCTGTCTATGACAGCTGTTTCAGTGCAGTGCCGATGTGTAGGCACTTTGCATACTGCCAGATGGCAATATGCAAAGTGCTTACACAATACCGCCACTGATTGCAGTATTTTTTTTGCTTTCAACTGTACGCCACTGCATCTGAACAGCTGTTATAGACAGTGCCTACATTCACTGATGTGGTGCTGGTGCACCTGCAAAAGGGAGAAGGGCATTGGAAGTGGGGGAGGCACACCTACGAATTCTCGTATGGTGGCACTATGTTTCTTGCACATGTGTGCAAGCAAACATAGTGAAACAGAATAGAGCAGTGGGAGGGAACAGAGCAAGATAGAAAGGTGTGGGGTTAGCGATCAGAAGCAAAAGCAAGTGTCTAAGATACTAAGGTATGAGAGGAGCTCTTTTTAAAAAACATTGTGAGATTTAATACCACCCTTCGCACATCAGGCTAATTTGCACACAGGTAGGATACTTTTTTGCAGAGCTTTGGTTAAGATTTGAATAGGCTACAATTAACATTTTAGACAGGATGCCCATTTGAGCAAACAATAAACAGATCACCCTTGATTCAGGCTAGTTCGTTTCCGGGGAGTTCTGAATCACATTCTTATGTTGATTGCACGCATGCACAAGAAACATATTGTGGCAGCTTTCTCCAGAAGCAGGTTGTAGAGGCAGGGCATTGTTGTGGCCAATGCCTCCACAACCTTTAAAGGCTTGGCCCGCTTCCCCCAATGACACGGCACGCTGCTGCTGACACTAGTTCAGCCAGCGTGCCACAACATTGTAAAAATTTAGCCGCTGAAATCAGGGGCTGCCTCATCATTGCAGCGTCAGCCATTCGCTGCAATGAGGGAGCGACCCATCATTGCAGGGCGGAACCTTGAAACACTGATATTGTTTGTGAACATGGCGGCATCTTGCCCCCGTGTTCACAAACAATATTAACCCTCCCTGCCGAGGGGGTGCCCAATCCCCCTCAGTAGCATGTTCCCCCCCCACCGTGTTTGTTTGCCAATGGGGGCCCCAATCTCCGTTGGCTTCAGTGATCCAAGGTTTATGTTGGCAACAGGAAACCCACTCCCATTGGCATTGTGTAACCCCCGCTTTGTTGTCTGCCGACTGGGTGCCCAATCCCTGTAGGCATACTGTAATCCCCCCTTCTTGTGTGCTGATGGGGGTGCCCAATCCCCCATTGGCTACAGTTGCCCCCTCAAAAAAAAAGACTCCATTGGCACGCTGGGAGCACACCCCAGCATGCCACATGCCCCTGTAAATTCAAAAACGGTCCCATGATGTCTTTTTTCTTTTTTAACCTGTAAAAAATGAAACAGTCCCTCAGCGGTCTCCCTGTCCTCCTCCTACAACCCGTGCCCACCCACTGCACACCCTGCCTCCCCACACCCCCCTCACCCCATACTTACCTCCGGAGTCTGGCATGATGATCTTCAGTGGACCGGGAACACGTCAGCACTCTTCAAAGCCGGCCGCGAACTAAGGAATGCCGGTAAGCTGTATCATGGAATAAATTTTGATGCATATCTCAGCATTTTTGAATTTTGGCACCAAAATTTCAACATGGGTTTTGGACCCTCCTCATGATTCTGGTACTGTCAAGGCATTAATCAGCCCAAAAGGTGATTTCAAGTCACTGCACGAATCCCTTTTGAACCAATTAATGAAATGACAGTGCCAGTGTTCATGGAGGTGGGCTCTCAAAAGCCTGTTTTGTAAATTTGGTGGGGAAAATCCCAAAATGACTGTTTTACTAGCAGCATTGTCGTGAGTTGCTACGCATGCCTTAACTCTATGAATCTGCAATATTTTACTACACATTTTCAACACTGGCATTTTTCAGACCTCCTATGAATAGTACATAGCTGTCATTTTCCATATCCTGGTCGAAATGCGTTTTTGCTCTTCCGCCAGAATAGCTGGTTGGGTGGGAAATCAGTGTTCAGGACAGATTAAGAAAATGACAGTGGAACTGTTCATGAGCAGAGGTCCTAAAATGCCTATGTTGAAAATTTGGTGATGATACTCCATAAGGTCGATTGTGTTACGAGCGCAGGTTGCGCAGTTTGCACACACCTCGTAACTTCACAAATTAATAATATTTTTCATCTAGATTTTCAACATTGTCATTCTTCTGTACCTCCTATGAACAGTATAGCTGTCATTTTCACATCCTGGTCGAAATGTGTTTTCGTAGTTCTAGCGCAGAATAGCATGGTCACTGTGGGAAATCCATGTTTGGGACAAATTATGAAAATGACAGTGACACTGTTCATTAGCAGAGGTCCTAAAATGCCTATGTTGAAAATTTTGTGACAAAAGTCCATAAAATGAGTGTGTTACTAATGTGCATTGCGCAGTTTCCATGCAAGCTCGTACTCTTTGCAACTTTGCAATATTTTCACTCCAGATTTTCTGCATTGCCATTTTGCCACACCTCCTTATGAAGAGTGCAGCTGTCATTTTTCACATCCCGGCTAAAATGAGTTTTTGCTCTTCCAGCGCAGAATAGCGGTCGCTGTTGGAAATCAGTGTTCAGGACATATAAGACTATCACACTGACACTGTTCATGAGCAGAGGTCCTAAAATGCTTATGTTGAAAATTTTGTGATGAAACTCCATAAAATGATTGTGTTATGAGCGTGTGTTGTGCAGGTTCCATGCACCTATAAGTTTACAAATTAGTATCGTTTTCACGCCAGATTTTCAACACTGGCATTTGTTCACGCCCCAATGAATAGTACAGCTGTCATTTTCACATCCTGGTCCACGGGCGCAGTAGTCGTACATGACATCCAGACGTGAATGATGATCACAAATCTGGATCATGTACGGGTGGTTGGCCGCATGCTCATTGGCTGTAGCTCTGCATCATCGGGCGGCAGCTCACCGGACAGTCAGTCGGCGGGCGGCGGAGCGCAGGCGTGGGATGCTGTCGCCGCCGCCACGGGGAGCGGGTGGAGGGGCTGTGGTGGTGGGGGGGGGGCACCAGACACCAGGAGATGTTTGGGGGTTGTGCTGTGACATTCTGCCCGCGATCGGGCTTTACGGTCCACTGGACCACCAGGGAGTTATTCGGGTTGGGGAGGGTTACATTCTGCCCGCCGATCGGGCACTGGGGTTCATACAGGTTCTGCCCGCATCGGGCACTGGGGTTCATATGTTCTGCCCGCGATCGGGCTGTGGGTGATGTGGGGGCGACATGACGTGTTCCGCCCGCGATCGGGCTGTGGAGATGTGTGGAGGGGGACATGTACGTGTTCTGCCCGCGATCAGGCTGGTGGGGGTACAGGGACCGAAAGTGGGGGCCAGCCAGGGTGGCAGCTGCTGTGTTGGCGCCCTGCAATGCAGCAGCTCACCTGTGTGGTGGCCCTCAACTTGCCTTTTTTGGCTCAAGCTTGTGCGGGCGCAGGTTAGGGTTGCATGCAGCATCCCGCGCAACCCGACTGAATATCGGTTGGCGCAGGTTGGCGCATGATCTCCCCTGCTGTTGAGCATGCATTCATTTGCATTGCTCTCTTGCGTAACCTGTTGCCAGTGGCGTAACTGCCTCCTGCTGAATATCGCAGAATGGCGCATTTTGGACTTGCGCATGGCGCAACCCTTTTGAATATCTGGGCCATGGGCTCAAAGTGGTCCAAAATTGTCAAGTTATAAGCAAAGGAAAAAAAAAACCTAATTACACATGCATGTGCAATTAGCATATTTAGAGAGTGAATTTGCTTACAGGAATGTTTTTCTTATGCTCATAACTTGACCATTTTTAATCATTTTGGGCCAACATTTTCAGTGTACCACTCCCTCATAAACACCTGCATGAACCTTGTAAATCTGACCCAGAATGCGTTTTGGTGGTCACCCCTTCCCCAACACATTTTGGGTCAGATTTACAAGATGCCTATTATGTGGTCTTGAGGTGGCTTGCAACTTGGGCACCCTGAAGATGTGAGTCAAAAATGACCAAAAACAGACTAGTTATGTACAAAAGAAGAAGAAAAAAAAACTAAGTCCAAATGCATGTACAATTAGCACATTTTGGGACTTAGGTTCTTTAAGTTTTTTTTTTTATTATTTTGTAAAAGTGGCCAGCTTAGTGGAGGGAGACTTGTGCTGGTTGCCTAATGCTGGATCTAAAAGATGGGAACCAGGGAGGAGGGTGGGTATAGGTTCTAGGCGGGCTGGCTGGAATGGGGGTATTTTTTTACCTGCATGAGGGATGGGTGCTAGTGGGTGGAGGGTTGTTTTCAAATGGTTGCCCAACACCAGAATTGGACACCCAGTGTTGGAACACCAAAACAATTAGGGACCTGCTTCAGGGCACTTGAGGGCTGATGCACTGCATGTCACTAAGCAACTGCTTTCTGAATGGCTTGCAGGACCACACACAAAGCAAGCAACACGTCTGCTGTAGTGAGTGACATTATGCAGCTTCTTCAGGACCACACACAAAGCAAGCAACAGGTCTGCTGTAGTGTTACATTATGCAGCTGCTTCAGGACCACACACAAAGCAAGCAACAGGTCTGCTGTAGTGTTACATTATGTAGCTGCTTCAGGACCACACACAAAGCAAACAACAGGTCTGCTGTAGTGAGTGACATTATGCAGCTGCTTCAGGACCTCACACAAAGCAAGCAACAGGTCTGCTGTAGTGTTACATTATGCAGCTGCTTCAGGACCACACACAAAGCAAACAACAGGTCTACTGTAGTGAGTGACATTATGCAGCTGCTTCAGGACCACACACAAAGCAAGCAACAGGTCTGCTGTAGTGTTACATTATGCAGCTGCTTCAGGACCACACACAAAGCAAACAGCAGGTCTACTGTAGTGAGTGACATTATGCAGCTGCTTCATGAAAAGCCTATAGACCCATACATGAAGAAAGCTACAGGTCTGACACAGCATGCATCACTATGCAGTAATCATAACGGGGTGTAAGAAAAACATAAGGTAATGGTTTCACGTCTCAGTCAATATATACATTTTCAAAAAGTATGTAAATTAATTAAAAAAATCTATATTAAAGCATATATTAGAGTTGCAGCATAAAACATATAGAAATGGAAAAGAAAATAGGATAAAAAGTCCCTGAACCTTGGTAAATTGGTCAGGTGGTGTTCATCGGGGTTTAAAGGAGCATGAGATACAATGTTGGCATTGCCCTAATATTGCCACTGTCTGGTTACCCAAAGTAAATGACACAGCAATGCTTGCATACAGTATGCTGATATTAGGGCAATGCCAACACTGCATCACATCAATGTTCAGACCCCCAAGAACACTACACTACTGATTCACCTTTGTTCTAGGGACTTTTTACACTTTATTTATTTCCCTACTTTTTTATGCCGTAACATAGTTTTTTATAATTAATGTAGTATTACATCTTCAAAGATCAGTCTAATGGAGGAAAATTGCAATAAATTAAGTGCAGATACCTGTGTGATTAATGCATTTGAGGACATACAGTGGATCTTTTACCAAGATTTATTTTCTTTAGTAGATGTCAACTGGCTGAGGTGGAGGGAGGGTTGTGCCAGACATCCAATGTTGGATTTTATTTTATGTTATTTATGTATGCATGTATTCATTTATTTATTGTTTGCATACTGGAAAGCACAATGAGCTAAATAGGCCATTTTTACAAGTGACCAGAAAAAATACAAACAGAGAATTACTAGTACATGACAATCTTAAACAATTGGAAACAATCACGGTGCACATTATCCATCAAAAATTGATGGAACCTGCAGCTGAAGGATGGACTATGATTTCCCTCAGTGATTTGAGAGGGTAAGATGTTGTAGGGTCCAGTAGCCCAATAAGACAACACTCTCTGTCCAAACATGTCCCCAGCATGATGGAAGAATGTTGAAAAAGCTCACTTATACAAGTGACCTTTGAACCAAGCAATCCTCCAGGGATAGACATGAAGCAGATTTATACAATTTACAATAATAAGCATGCTAGGGTACAGCAGTTAAAAAATTGAAAAAACATGGTTATAAACAGTGCGTATGTTGGAGAGGACCCTGGCAAGAGCAGCCGCATACACAACAGAACCATATTTAATAATAGGGAACATGAAGCTATTGACAAACAATCTCTTAGTTTCCAGAACTAAAACCTTTCAACTCAATATATAGAACCAAGTCTCTGGTGTACTGATCTGATCAAATAGTTGACATGGATGTCAAAGGATAATTCAAATAAGTAACCAGTTAGAACAGAGAATCCTGAACAGTGCCATCTGAACTGCGCTATCAGGACTGCGTAATGCCTCAATAGCGACAGGGGTAGAATAGCGTATGTCAAGTACTGCTACCCCGTAACCATTCAGGCAATGGTGAGGATATTCAAATAAGTGAAAAGTGTGGTAGCTTGCTGAGCTGCTCCCGTGGCGGAGAGGTTGAAGGCAGCATCTCAGCAGCACAAAGTGGGAGATCAGGATTTTGTTCCTGGTCTCCTGACATGCAGATTTACTTTTCCCCTGCCCGAAGTGGAAATTTTTTTTATTACCCAACACAAAAATACCCCCCCCCGAGTTTCTTTTTTCCCCTGAAGATCCATGCCCCCCCTTGGAGTTGATTACTGTATATAAGTCACGGGGGGGGTGAAGGGGGGCAGAGTAGAAAAGTGTAAAATCTGCATTTTAACAATGGTAGCGGTTGTCTGTATGGTTTACGACTGTTACCATTGCCAATGTTTTCATTTGTGGTGTTTTTTCCTGGCACTGTTGTTGACAGCACTGTTTGTACAATATTGTTCTTAATGGCGCTGTATTGGCTTTCGCGATTGTAACATAGTGCCACCAAAATATTGGTACCAAGGGTAGTAGAGTGCATATGAGTGCTAAGTATGTTGGTCGTACAGGATTATTACTTGCATGAGGGGGACAGTGGCATGGAAAATTTGTAGGTGGAGAGGTTGTATGATTCCCTTGAAACAAAATTTGACATCTGGTGATGGGAACCCAAAATGGGGGATTGATCTGCGCCACTGGAGGTTTGGAACATTGCATATTCCTAAGTTGTTGCTTCATGACTGGTCCACAGGGCTACAGAAGAAGAATCTGGCTTCTGAGTGGGGTGAGACAGGAGTGCCCCCTGTGAGTACTTCTGTACATATATTTTTGTCACAGTAATAAGGAAAGTGTCTTAGGATGTAGACATTCAAGGGATTCAGTTGTCTGTTGATACTCAGCAAGCAAAATGTTAGTATATGTAGATGACACTTGTATAATGGTACAGGATAAAGAATCAGGAAGAAGGGCATTGGCCATACTTGAGGAATATCCTAAAGCATTAGGAATGGATTCAAGATAAGTAATCATAAAAGCCAAGGTTTCAAGTTCAAAAGTCAAGAAGGCCGAGGAGGAGACATACAAGGATTCCTATAATTCAGGAAAAAAAATCAATATACTGGGTATCAAATTTGGGACAATGATAACCCAGCCTTTGATAATTAGTCCACAACACTAGAATCATGTGCACTTATAGTAAAGCAGTGGAAGCATTGGTAATTGTCCAAAAAGAAGAGGATCTATATGATGAAAACATTTTTGCTTCCTCTCTTAAAGGAATTTTCTGATCTACACATATGGGCTTCATAGCTCAATATCTAATAGAAGTGTTAGCCAATTGCTGCCAAAAGTATACTTTTTAACGGTGTCCTGTAAGGTAGGGAAGGGATCGTAATTGCAATTGAATCAATGGCCAGCTGATCTCTTCCACTTCCCGGTCTGCTGGCCCTGCTCCTGCACTCATACATTTTGTGACATGCAAGCAGGGAGAGCATTGGGGCGTGCTCCATACATGTCTATGGGGATATTTTTTCAATGGCTTTTTACGTAAGTTTAAGCAATCTTAGAGAGAAATAAAAGCCACTGTTCAACTAATAGAGACCCTATTTGGATTATGGAATTTTGAAAGTGAAATGTTGAACATGGAATTATATTCTGCAGTTTATACAAACTGCAGATTTATTTTCTGAAAACCACAGAATAATATTCCGCAGTGTATCTAATGCACAGAATATTGTTCCCCTGTTTACATACAAATGCTATTTGGAATTCTGCAGATTTAAAAGAGAAAATCTGACAAGCAATTTGGAAGCAGAATTGCCATTCTGTATGAATTCCATCAATAGAATGTTACATTTCACACAGCTCTACTCCTTTTAAAAGTTTATTAATAAATTCTCTTTGGAGAGCAGGCAAATGTGAGTCCCTAGTGTTATTATTCATCTGGGACTGAGGTTAGTGATATATGAGTTCATTTTATTAAGTTTAGGAAGCAACATATCTGATAAGTTATATTAAAGTGGATTTATTGGGATTTGAATGCTGTCAACCGGGTTTGGGAGAAATCTATGGCTTCCAATCATGCCTCATATGGAATAATGTGCCTAATAGCTTACTATTACTTACCACATAAAGCAAACAGATTAATAGAGTCAGTTTTACCAATACAATATTGCAAACTTTAGTTAGAATATTTGATGTATCTGATTCAAACAATTCTTTGAATAAGAATGGTCTTTTGCAAGTTCCCTGATTCCTATAGATGAATTTTTCTTATCGCAGGTATCTAAAAATGCATGTGCGGGAGAAAATTAGTCTGTTTTAGGGGTTTAAATAAATGTAGTATGTATCTGAAGTAACACAGAGAAAGATGTATTATCCTTTTCTAAAGTATAAAGCAGTGATTATGTGAAATGATAACACGCAATTGGGCATAAGAGATGTTTTGTTCATTCTGTAAATCTAAAGCAAACTGAAGGCTTTACATGTTATTGCTGTTGATGTACACTTAATTATAGTGTTAGATTCAGTATAGAATCCTGAACATAGAATCTGTATGATTGGTTATGTATACTCTGTTCTTGATCTTATGTAATTGATGGTTCATTTATGAACCAGTCCTTGATTTATTTAACTAATCTGGACAGCCAGCTGGTGCCAATGTAAAGTTGGTAATGCCAGTTCTCCTAGTGATCTGGGAAACTGTGTGGTTTGAGTTTGTGCTTTTTCCAAAGATACACGATTATTTATTTATGTAAGTTCTATAAAAAAGAATCAGTAAGGTAAACAGTCTGGATCAGAAAAAGAAATGTAGGTAAGCGGTTCATTTGTATGACGTCACTGTATCCAGTTAAGGAGAGGGTAAGGGAACCCTATTTTCTCTAACTCTGCCTTAGTGTTATTAAGTAGTGGTAGCCTAGGAAGTTACACTATGCTTGTAATTATGACGCCTAAATACTTGATTTGGTTTACTATTTTACAATTGCATCTGTGAGGGAGTTGAATAATATTTTGTTGTCCCTATTGTATTAGGTCTGTTTTTAACCAATTTACTTTATATCCAGATGCATCAGCATATTTTCTAATTACAGCAGGTATGGTTTGGAGAGATTGTTGCAGGTTAAATAAATATAATAGGGTGTCATCAGCATATTGGCTTATTTCCTATTTTGTATTACCTGTTTTTATACCGACATGTTTTCATTGTTTATGATTGCAATGGCCAAGGGTTCTATAGCAAGAGCAAAGATAAGTGGAGAAAGTAGGCAGCCTTGTCTGGTGCTCCTTTCAAGAATAATCTTTTCAGATATATTACTGTTAGTATTAATTTGGGCTGTAGGGTCAGAATATAGTGTTAAGTTTTTAATGTTAGTTATGGCCATTGTTTACTGGTCAGCTTTAAGTTGCTAGAAAATAACCATGCCTGGTCTGTCCCCAGGATGTAATATTTAGACCTGGGAAATAAAATATTTCAACAATTGGCTGCGTAGATGGACCTTGATAAATAATATAAAATGTGCTAAGACCTGGGAACTGTTTGAATCCTATCATACACTTTATGGACAAGATGGACTTCAGCTAAGTAGGCAAGGATCTAGACGCCTTGGTTGTATTTTTTACAATACACTTTATTATAAAGAAACAAAAAACTTGTGAATATGGGGCAAAAGGAACTATCTATTACAGCTGGTAACATGGGAAACAAAGTAAATAATGTAACCAAATCCAAAATACATAAGAACTTTTCCAGAAAAGAAATAAACAGAGGATTGTCCTTCCTTCTGACAAACATCAGGAGCCTACATGGCACAAAATTAGAGGACTTAAAAATAGCTCTATACAAAGACAACATAGATATAGCTGCTATAACGGAAACTTGGTGGGGGGACTCCTCAGATTGGAATATAAGTATACCTGGATATATAACTTGTCATAAAAACAGAATAGGAAGAAGGGAGGGGGTAGCACTATTCATTAAAAATAATATAAAGTTTAAAATTATTTGTGATCAAGGAGAAAAAACATCCACAGAGTTAATCTGGATTGAACTGTTTTCAGATAATCAACCAAAATTTCTGTTAGGGCTATGTTATAGACCACCAGACTGACTTAATTGAACATCAGGAGATAATAAACAGTATCAGTAATACATCTAACTGCAAAGAAGTTATTTTACTGGGTGACTTTAATCTCCCAGGTATAAACTGGGATGAAGCTTTAGGAACCAACAGTCTGGAGAATTCATTTTTGGACTTATGTTCTACAACCGGATTACAGCAACTAATCAACAAATCCACACAAGAAAACAATATATTAGACTTACTGTTATCAGATATTCCAGAAAAAAAAATAGTAACATTAATATCAAGGTACCAATCCAGAACAGTGACCATAGGGTAATTACATTTGATATAAAATTACATATTAAGCAGGAACAAGTTAAAGTAGTTTTTAAAAGTTGTAATAAGACACATTTTGCCTCCTATAAAGAAGAACTATACAACTGGGAATGGGATAATGGGTAATCTTCCCCTTTAGACCTCTGGACAAGAATTAAGGAAAAGATCCTAGAACTGGAAGAAATATTAGTCCCAGATAAGATAATTTATAATAAAAGGGGAAAGATCCCACCTGGGTTACTACCAAAATATTAACTCTGATTAAACAAAAGAAAAGGGCATATAAACAATTGAAAAGACACAATAACGAGTATAACAAATGGAAACATAGGAAAATTCAAAAAGACTGTAATAACAAAATTAAAGTAGCAAAAAACAAATACGAAAGAAGTTTGGCATATAGGAAAGACAGGGGCAAGAGCTTTTATGCCTATGTAAACAACAAAAAGCAAATTCTGAGAACAATCGGGCCCCTAAAAGTTAACAATGAGGAAGTATCTGTACCTAAGGACATGGCTGAAGAATTGAATAAATACTTTGGTTCAGTGTTTAACCCAAAAGTAACTACAAATTATAGGCCTATCTCTCTACTACCGATACTTTCGAAAATGCTGGAAAAAATTGTAGATACTCAGTTGAGATCCTTCCTTGACAGAGCTGCATTGCTTAACCCCATGCAGTCTGGATTTAGAGCTAAGCACAGCACTATTACAGCACTGGCCAAAGTCACTAATGACTGGCAACAGGACCTAGACAATAAAAAATTTGTTTGTGCAGTGTTTTAGATCTTAGCAAGGCCTTGATACAGTCGACCATTGTCTACTTCTCTCCACTCTAAATACCATAGGCATGGGATGCATCTCTCTGGACTGGTTCCAGAACTACCTTACTGATAGGCAGCAACAAGTCAAGGCCGAAGGAGAGCTTTCTCCACTCAAATCAATAAAAAGAGGAGTCCCACAGGGATCCATATTGGTCCCCCTACTGTTCACCATTTATATTAACAACTTGGACCTAGGAATCAAGGAAGCCAGTATCCATTTGTTTGCCGATGATACAGTACTTTACCTAAGTCGTGACTCACCCAGAGCCGCATGCTCTGAATTACAAACCGAATTCATTAAACTGCAAAACCAGCTCATCAACAAAAAGTTATTGCTAAATGCAAAAAAAACCCAAGGCCATGCTGTTTACACCATCCAGCTCTGGGGCCAGCACTGCGTCCGCTGGTACAGTTCCTCCTATAACCACACTACTAGGCGAAAAACTTGAGTTTGTGCCAAAATTCAAATACCTGGGTATATGGCTGGATAACAAACTCTCATTTAAGGAGCACACAGAAGAACTGTTGAAGAAGCTTAGGCAGAGGCTTGGCCTCTTTTACAGAATTAAACATCTCCTGACTGAGGCCGCAAAAAGACAGCTAATTTATTCTACATTCCTCTCATTAATTGATTATGCTGACATTATCTATGGCCAATGCTCTATTTCTCAACTTACAAAACTGGATGTACTGTACCACAGAGCATTAAGATTTATAACTGGCCTTCCATCCTCCACACACCACTGCTCGTTATACGCTGCAGTAGGGTGGCCTTCGCTGCAATACAGATGGCATAGAAATGCAGCCCTTTGGTCACTTCGAGCACTCACCAACAAACTCCCCGATTACATTGTTGCCTGCCTCCCCTTAAGTCCACCAAGCAGCTATGCCATAAGAAGCCAAACGCTAATTTCCCTTAAAATTCCCAGGATCAGTAACCACTTTGGTAGGGCAGCCATAAGCCATGCTCTGCCTTCACTTTGGAAAAGGATTCAAAGCTCACTGAAACTTAGCTCTACTGTCAGTATTGCTGTGTTTAGGACTCTTTATGACAAAACATTTGCTGAAATATGTAAATGTTTCCATAGCTCCTAACTGTCCTGTTAATGGCTCCCTTGCTAGCATTATCATATGCAGCCACGAACATAACCCCTCTTTTCCCTTCCTAACTTGTTCATTAGTCAGCTGTCATGGTGACCCTCGGAGCCCTTGGCACTTTTTTCACTACCCACTCCATTATGACGCTCTAATAGCTGTTACAGTTTGCATCTTGGGCTCTATTAAAGTCTGGCCACCCTCCTAGCATAACTAGTTGCTGAGGGCTGAATTGTTCATAATTTGTACCTTTCTATAGAGGCCTGGATAAATATGGTACTTTAACTTCTGTATATATGAAGGCTGAATATGCCACAATAATGTTATGTGATGCATGTATGCTCCCACATGTGTACTTGGAATGTATATATTGTACATACCTAATTCTTTTTATATTTTTATTTGTTTGCATGTCTGTTTTTTACCTTAACACACTTTGTATACTGCACCTTTAATATGTATAACACTAGTATGTATAACTGTCATTCACAACAGCAGGTCCACCTTGTAAATGAGCCTGCTCAACGGTGATCGCCTGGATAAATAAAGATTTGATTGATTGATTGATTGATTGATTGATTGAAATAGATCTACATCCAGAACCGATACAGTTGAACTATTGATATTTTCTAAGACCAACATTATGGCTAAACTAAATAATTTGAATATTAATAAATCCCCAGGACCAGACAGGCTACATCCAAGACTATTAAAAGAAGTAAAGGATAGAAACATAGAAATATAGAAACATAGACTTTGACGGCAGATAAGGACCACTTGGCCCACCCAGTCTGCCCATTTCCCTACCTAGAGGATAAGCTGCAGATCCTATTTAACCAACTGCCTATTTCTTCCTACCCCCCATAAAAATTGCCTTATGCCTGTCCCATGGTTAGTAGAACCACTGTTTAAGATCTTTAAGATGTCCTTACGTTATCACACTATACCAAATGACTGGAAAACAGCTGTAGTAACACCTATTTACAAAAAAGCAACCATGCAGAGATCTCTAACTACAGGCCTATTAGCCTGACTAGTGTCTTAGGTAAAATCTTTGAAGGATTACTTAAAGATAAATTGGAAATGGACATCGAATTAAAAGGATTAAGGGATCTATATCAGCATGGTTTCAAGAAAAACAGATCGTGTTTAACCGGGAATTTGGTTTTCTATGAGCACATTAGTAAATTATTAGAAAGCAATATTCCAGTAGATGTTATTTTTCTGGACTTCTGTAAAGCTTTTCACAATGTGTGCCATGAAATTCTAATAGATAAAATGAGAAAGCTAAAAAATAAATAACACAATTATAAACTGGGTAGAAGAATGGCTTCAAAACCGTACCCAGAGAGTATCCATTTGGGACACTTATCTGAGTTATGCCCAGTAAGTAGTGGTGTACCCAGCGGTCAGTGCTGGGACCAATACTGTTTTCTATTTATATCTCATTCTTGACAGATAATCTTCAAAGTACAGTAGTTAAATTTGCTGATGGTACCAAACTAACAGCCCGAGTAAAAACTGAAGAGGAAAGATGTGCGCTTATAGATGATCTAAATAAATTGTAAATTGGGCACAAAACAATAAAATGACTTTCAACACTAGTAAATGTGTGATCATGCTATTTGGCACAACAATTAAACAATCCCAGGTTACCTTGAATAGCCAAGTGCTTTCACCAGTTGAGCTTTATAGTGACTTGGGCATATATTTTTCTCAAGACCTATACTTTCATAATCATTGTAACTATGTTATTAATAATGCTAACATGGTGTTGGGATGCATAAAAAGGAGCTTCAGCTCAAGAGACATGAAATGGATATTGCCCTTGTATAGGGCCTACGTGAGACCATTGTTGGATTACTGTTCCCCCCTGTGGAGTCCATACTTCAGGAGGGATGTAGTAAGCTTGGAGGGTGTCCAGAGAAGAGTGACCAAAATACAGTAGTTAAAAATATGTAAAATAAAGAGTACAAAGAAAGACTAGATTAATTAAATTTATATACCTTAGAACAAAGAAGAACTAGAGGAGATCTTCTTTTAATGCATAAATAAATTGATAGATGATACAGATCTATTGTCCCAACTAGGACTGACCTTTAACCAACGGGACTGTAACCTCCGAAGTCTTAAGTACCAATTGTCTCTTACATATCCAAGAAATAAAAAAAGGTGCTCCTTTTTCACTCAGTGAATAATTCCCCTATGGAACACCTTACCTAATTCGGTACTTGTTTGTACCGATCACACAGACTTTAAACATAATCTGGACCAATATTTATTGACCAAGGGATAAATGAACCAGCTTGGCTAGAGATGCACTTCTATGGGCCTCGGCCTTCTGTGCATCTAACCCTTTTAGTATGAATCTTAGCATGACAAATCTAACATTATGCTTCTATGAATGTCAGTTAATTACATATTTCCTATGCTTTAGTGAAGCCATGAAATAATGTATAAGTATTCATCAACATAGGAATTTTTGAGTTCAGTTACAGTCTTCTCTAGTTGACCTAATTTGTTCCTATTTTTACTATGAAGCATATGAAGCATATGGGATAACCATACCTCTAAATGCTGCTTTAAAAGAATTACAAAGGATATTAGGTGATATCTCTGGGCTATCATTTTGTTTAAAAAAAAGCATATATCTGAATCTACCTTATGAAAACGAATTTGACTCTCATATTCAGATGGATAGCATGGCAAAACAAGAATAGCGCTATGCTAAGTAGACACAGTATGCCTGAAAAGGGCTGGAGCCATATTCAAAGGGTTCCACAGTACAGTGCAAAACTCATGCTAAATACACCACTGTACCCATGCAAAAGAAGGAACCCTCTTGCATACAGGGCTCAGTGGTATACTGAGATGTGTTTGGAAGTACTAAAAGGCTGCTGAGGCAATGCTGTTTACTGCCTCCAAAACATTACTCTTAACAACTCACACGGTCTTGTGCAACTCCACCCCCCGGTGGCACTGGTGTCAAGTAATGACAGAAAAAGTTCCTGCACCCATCCCAGTCCCCTTTCACATAATGCACATATGCCTGGCAGTCTAGTGATACTACCTCCTGCCCTGATCCTTCTTCTCATAATGAATATATTCCTGGCAGTCTAGAGCTATTTCTCTCCTATCCTGATCCCCATTCACTTAATGCTCTTCTAACCATCTTCTGACATTGTCTGTCCACTTTTAGGTCCTCAGATATAATTATTCTTAGATCCCTCTCCTGTTTGGTGGCTGACAGTACCACCCCCCCCCCTTCATTAAGTACTCCTCTCTTGGGTTTCCATGACCTAAGTGCATAATTTTGCACTTCTTTGTGTTGAATCTCAACAGCCATACATTTGACCAATTGTCCAGTTTGCCCAGGTCCCTTCTCATTCTTTCCACCCTGCTGGTGTGTTTGCCCTATTGCAGATCTTTGTGTCATCTGCAGAGAGGCACCTCTTCCACCCAGCCCCTCTGCAATGTCACTTATGAAGACATTAAAGAAGACTGGGCCTAGCACCGATCCTTCAGGCACCCTGCTGGTTACCTCCTTTTCTATGGACTGAACTCTCTACCACCCTTTGTGTCCTACCACACAGCCAATTTCTAACCCAGTTAACAACCCCGGATCTGACTCCCAGGCAGCTCAATTTGTTTATTAGTCTTTTATGCGGGATGGTATTGAAGGCCTTGCTAAAATCCAGGTAGAACACATCTACCGCCCCTCTCTGATCAATCTCCGCTGTCACCCAATCGAAGAAATCTTTCAGGTTTGTTTGGCAAGACATGCCTGCCATGAAATCATGCTGTCTCGTATCCTGCTGTCTGCTGGACTCAGGTATGTCACAACCCTTTCCTTGAGTAATGGTTCCATCAGTTTTCCTACCACTGAGGTTAGGCTGATTGGCATATAGTTGCCAGCATCCTCCTCCTTGCTCTCGCGCTTATGGAGAGGGACAACAGTCACCCTCTTCCAGTCTGCCAGAACCACACTAGTTTCTAATGATTTGTTGAATAAGGCTGTCAGTGGTCCTGCTAGCTCTTTTCTTAGTTCCTTTAGAATTCTGGGATGTATTTCGTCCAGCCCCATTGCTTTACCTGTTTTCAGTTTTTCTAATTCCTTTAGGACTCACTGCGAATGGACTGGTATCTGCACTCCTCCTCAAGACACTTCTTACACCTAACTGTGGTCCCTCCCTGTCCCCTTCTACTGTGAACACTGAACAAAAATATTTGTTCAGGATTTCTGATTTTTCCTGGTCCCCTTCTGCTAATCACCTCCCTCCCTCCCTTCCCTTTTTAGTCTCACAATTCCACCCCTTCTTTTTCTCTTCTCTCTAATGTATCTTAAAAAGGTCTTGCCTCCTTTTTTAATTGCCTTGGCTGTTCTTTCCTCTGTCAGCGCCTTGGCCTTTCTGTTTGCTTTCCCAGCTTCCTTTAGCTTTTCCTGATGCATTCCTCTTTCTTCATCCCTCTGTGTTTCTTTTATATTTTCTGAATGCTGTCTTTTTTCCCTCACCCTCCTTGCCACCTTCTGTGAGAACCAGGGTGGCTTTTTCTCCCTCTTTGTTTTACTTTTCTGCCTGATATCCTTGGCAGTCTAGTGGTGTCCCCCTTCCCTTGATCACCATTGCCAGAATATATTCCTGGCAGTATGGTAGTACCCCCCTCCTAATCCGTCCTTGTTGTCCCTAGATGCAGTATATATCCCTGGTGGTGCAGTATTCCCCTCCTCCAGCTTGATCCCCATTCTTAGGAATGAGGATCATACAGAAGGGGAGTGTACCCCATTGTTACCAGGGATATCATTATGGGAATAGCGATCAGGGCAGTGGGGTATCACTAGCCTTCCATAGATATATACATTATGAGAATGTGGATCAGGGTGAAAGGGGATACCACTAAACTGTCAGGTATATATACATTGGGACAATGGGGATTTGGGCAGGAAGGAGGTACTGTACCACTGGACTATAAGAGAAAAAGACTATCAACCTATAATGGGGAGTGGATGAGGAAGAAAGCAGTGGTCAACCCACTGCAAAACGCTTCCCTGCATACAAAGATGCAGAGACATTGTGTAGAGCTGCTAATAGCCACATTATTTATTTGTTTATTTATAGGTTTTACCAGGAAGACATGCTGAGCAGACTACTGCTCAATTCCAGATGCATCCTGAGGGTAGAGGGGAAGGGGGAATACAACATTATTATACAGTGTACATAAAATCCTGGCGTGTTTGTGGTACTTAGGGTACAGCAAGCAGTAGAGCAAGGCATATGACAAATAGTGCAAGGCAAATGACAATACAATATAAAGTGCAGTTACATAATAGATATATAGCTTACATAGCATGGGGTTTTTCCATTTTTTTCTACACTTAGTAGTCATTTATATTTTTTCAGTTCTGATTAGGGATAGCTGTAAAGATAGCCTTAGGGTGGGGTGGGGGGGGTAAGTGCACTGAGTTTTCCCTTTAAAGTACATTGGTATTAATTCAAGGTACCTTTCAAAAAGATGTGTCTAACAATATAAAGCATTCTGTTTTTTTTTTTTTCAGATGCAAGTGCCTGTCTAAAATGTGCTGCAGATCATTGGCCCAATGAGAAGAAAGATAAATGCATTCCAAAATCCATCGAGTTCCTCTCCTATGAAGAACCACTGGGTGCATCTTTGGCTGCCATTGCAATCTGCTGTTTCTTGGCCACTGCTTTTATCCTGTGTGTCTTCATTAAGAACCGAGAAACACCAATAGTCAAGGCCAACAACCGTGAACTCAGCTACCTTCTTCTTCTGGCCCTCATGCTGTGCTTCCTCTCATCCTTAATATTCATTGGTTGCCCCATGAAGGGGAACTGTATGCTTCAACAGGTTACCTTTGGGATAATATTCTCTCTCTGTGTCTCCTGTATTTTGGCAAAGACTATAATTGTTGTCATCGCTTTTAAAGCCACAAAACCTGGCAGCAAATTACGTAAGTGGCTCGGGGCTGGGCCAACCAGTGCCACCATCATGTTGAGCACACTGCTTCAGGTGATTGTATGCATTGCTTGGTTGACCCATTCACCACCCTTTGCAGAACTCATCATGAACTTTGAAGGTGGAAGATTTTAGTTGAATGCAATGAAGGTTCCCCTTTGCTTTCTGGTGCATGCTGGGATATCTGGGTTCCTTTCAAGTGTTAGTTTCACTGTTGCATTTCTAGCCAGGAACTTGCCTGATAGCTTTTAATGAAGCCAAATACATCACATTTAGTATGTTAGTGTTTGTCAGTGTCTGGCCTCTCTTTTATTCCAGCCTACCTCAGCACCAAAGGGAAGTATATGGTTGCTGTTGAAATATTTGGTATCATTTCTTCTAGTGCTGGAATTCTTGGCTGTATATTTTTCCCAAAGTGCTATATTATTCTACTAAGGCCAGACAGAAACACTAGGATGCATTTAGCAGAGAAGGAAAAGTTTAGCAATAAAGTGTAAAATTAATCCATGGAATTATAATGCTGAGGGCAGGATTTTCAGAAGGACGGATTTGGATGCAGATGTATGTTATGCCAGAATCTGTGGCAGTTCAAATGCATCCAAACAGCTTTGCTGCTATTTTCAAAAGATGCATCTGCTCACATCAACAAGTCACAGTCTGGAGTAGAAGATGGACAACAATGTGATTTGCATTATTTTTTGCCACAATTGTGTGTTTTGTTTTTTTATCATGTAACATTTGAACACAGTTAAGTTATCTAGTAGAGGATCTATCAGTCTGAACAGATTTCCCTTTAAAAACAGTTGTGAGCCGGCCTGTCAGTGCAGCAGTTGGATTTCTGCTTGCATCGCCGACGATCCAGATTTAGGAATGGACCTGGGGCGCTGGCGGGCAAGCTGGGGGGGGGGAGAAGGCTTCAGAATCTCATGACTGCTCGCTTTCTCCCAGGGGAGGGTGGGTATGTGACCTGACACTTGCTGACTCCTGGCAGAGGCTGGGGGAAATGCAATGTGTACGGTCCCACTGACTGGGGAGGGTCATAAACATTGGCATATGCCTTGACGTTAGTGGTATTCCATGCCACGCCCTGGGGAGAAAATGGGAAAATTGCTCCCTGGTCGGCTGGATGGCAATCACCAGCCCCTGCTGCCACAGAAGACCTGGGACACCCCAAGACCACCTCAGCAGCACCGTGGCCAAGATTGAGTGTGGTGGCCAGCCCCCACCAGCGCCTTCTCCCTAAGAGGAGGGGGACCCATCCAGCAAAGGGTTACTCTGGGTTACCCAGGTTGCTGCAATGTGGGGTGGTGGTGGTGGCTGGTATTAGGGCAGGTTGCCAGCACGGTCCCTAAGTGGCTTGAAGGAGTGGCCAGCCAGGGAGTTGGGAGGAGCAAGCAAAAAAAAAAAACAAACAATTGTGAGTGTATCTCAGATGAATCCTTCTGCTAATCCTGCTCATTTATTCTAGTCTTGTTTAGGGTGCCCTGTGCCTGTATTGAAAGATAATCCTGATTATTCCCATTCAGACATAAAGTTTTTATCCACATAAGGCAATCATAAGGAGATCAGCTTATAGAGATTTATTCAACAGTGTAACCCTGCCACAGTTGGAACAGAGTAGTTTCTATAGAAAGTACTAACATTTGAGCATTCATTTCTCAGACATTATGAGAGATAATCACTTGTAGTTTGGAGCACAACACATGATTGGAAATAACTTTCCCAGCCTGAGTGGGTGTTTAAGAATGGCAGGAGGCCCATGTTATTGCCCGATGATGAAGTGTATAACTAGGCCAATCATACTGCTGTCTTCTTACTAGCATTTTGTCTAGAACTGTAAGGAAATGTTGTTAGTCACTTCTGTTACTGATGCAGTGAACAGTTTTCATTGGGAGTAGCAGAATAGGTGGAGTAAATGAGGATTCCATGCAGGAGCATCATTCCAAGAGAATTTTGTGTGTGTAGGGTGGGGGCACACACATTGAAAAGTGGGCTAAAGGAACCCTAAATTAAATTTTTACAGCCTTCCTCAGTCCAAAATGCACAACTTGAATGAGAATTTCTTTTGCAGGAGAGGGGAATGTGCCCCTAGAGTATATGAGCATGATGGCCCTGTTTCCAAGCATCTCTTAACCGCTACCATAGTGGCAGCCCTCTGCTGTTATATGTTGAACAATATGAGCAGTGATGAGGAGTCCAACCTATGTCAACACTAGAAATAGGAACTACTTTGGTTGGGAACCCCACAGTGTAATGCCCTGAACCCAACCTATGGCGAACGTGGCACAAGTAGAGATTGGGTATATCAGCTAATGACAACTTTAATATGATTTTCTGACTCATCACCATGAAGTAACCACCAGACCTAACAATGTTATTTTTTGTTTAAATAAATGATTATTAAAGAGAAACCAATGTTGCATGTGTCTGTTTGATTAAATAAAGTTTATTGGCCAAAGATAAGTCATGATTTCATACTCCTGCTTCCACCTTCTCTTTTATGTGGTGAAAGTCACTTTGTGTTCAGTAAAAGAATTAGAAGTTTGATCATTTGTAACATTTGTCTGGAGAATATCCAGACAAGTATACCAGAAAGATATTTTAAATGACACAAATGGCTTGACAACCACAACTTACTATTACCCAAATCCAAAGAGAAACAAGCATTTGTCAATGCCGAATGCTGATTGCATTGGTCCGTTGAGCTCGCTGACTGCCCCTGTGTCACTCACTCATTCTGTTTCTCCCGCTGCTGCAGGCTGCCCTTTTGTACTGGGCTGCTGCCTCTGTTGGCGGCTGTTTCTGCCCACAAAGAAATCTGCAGCAGTCCTGACACAGGTCCTTTGAGCTAGCTCACTTCCCCTCTCTCGTTTGTTCCATTTCTGCCGGCGCTGCAGGCTGGCCTTTTGTACTTGGCTCCTGCCTGTGTTGCCGCCTTTTTCTGCCTACAAAGCAATCCGCAGCAGACACGATAGAGGTCTGTTGAGCTCGCTCACTCCCCCCTCTCACTTGCTCATCGTGTTTCTCCTGTCGCTGCTGACTGCCCTTTTGTACTGGGCTTCTGCCTGCATTGGCATCTTTTTCTGCCCACAAAGAAATCTGCAGCTGTCCTGACACAGATCCGTTGAGGTGGGTCACTCCCTCTCTGTCACTCGCTCATTCTGTTTCTCCTGGTGCTGCAGGCTACTCTTTTGTACTGGGCTTCTGCCTGCATTGGCATGTTTTGTTGCCCACAAAGAAATCTGCAGCTGTCCAGACAGAGCTCCATTGAGGTGGGTCACTCCACCTCTCTCACTTGCTCATTCTGTTTCTGCTGGTGCTGCAGGTTTCCCTTTTGTACTGGACTCCTGCCTCTGTTGGTGGCTTTTTCTGCCCACAAAGAAATCCACAGCAGTCATGCTAGAGCTCCTCTGAGCTCACTCACTCCCCCTCTCTCACTCGCTCGTTGTGTTTCTCCTGGTGCTGCAGACTGCCCTTTTGTACTGGGCTCCTGCCTGCATTGTCACCTTTTCCTGTTCACAAAGAAATCTGCAGCTGTCCTGACAGAACTCCACTGAGGTCACTCACTCACCCTGTCTCACTCACTCATTCTGTTTCTCCTGGCGCTGCAGGTTGCCCTTTTGTACTGGGCTACTGCTTCTGTTGACATTTTGTTCTGCTCACAAAGAAATCTGCAGCAGTTCTGACAGAGCTCTGTTGGCCTCACTCACTCCCCCTGTTTCACTCGCTCGGTCCGTTTTTGCCAGTGCTGCAGGCTGCCCTTTTGTACTGGGCTCCTGCCTGCATTGTCACCTTTTCCTGCCCACAAAGAAATCTGCAGCAGTCCTGACAGAGCTCAGTTGAGCTTGGTCACACTCTCCCAGTCGCTCGATCCTAATCTGTCCCAAACACTGATTTCCGACAATGACTGCGGTATTCTGCGCCGGAAGCGTGAAAACACATTTCGGCCAGGATGTGAAAAATGACAGCTGTACTATTCATTAGGAGGCGTGAACAAATGCCAGTGTTGAAAATCTGGCGTGAAAACATTACTAATTTGTAAACTTATAAGGGTGCATGGAACCTGCACAACACACGCTCATAACACAATCATTTTATGGAGTTTCATCACAAAATTTTCAACATAAGCATTTTAGGACCTCTGCTCATGAACAGTGTCAGTGTGATAGTCTTAATATGTCCTGAACACTGATTTCCAACAGCGACCACGCTATTCTGCGCTGGAAGAGCAAAAACTCATTTTGGCCAGGATGTGAAAAATGACAGCTGCACTCTTCATAAGGAGGTGTGGCAAAATGGCAATGCAGAAAATCTGGAGTGAAAATATTGCAAAGTTGCTAAGGTACGAGCTTGCATGGAAACTGCGCAATGCACATTCGTAACACACTCATTTTATGGACTTTTGTCACAAAATTTTCAACATAGGCATTTTAGGACCTCTGCTAATGAACAGTGTCACTGTCATTTTCATAATTTGTCCCAAACATGGATTTCCCCAGTGACCATGCTATTCTGCGCTAGAACTGCGAAAACACATTTCGGCCAGGATGTGAAAAATGACAGCTATACTGTTCATAAGGAGGTACAGAAGAATGACAATGTTGAAAATCTGGAGTGAAAATATTATTAATTTGTGAAGTTACGAGAGTGTGTGCAAACTGCGCAACACACGCTCGTAACACAGTCATTTTATGGAGTATCATCACCAAATTTTCAACATAGGCATTTTAGGACCTCTGCTCATGAACAGTTCCACTGTCATTTTCTTAATCTGTCCTGAACACTGATTTCCCACACCAACCACGCTATTCTGCGCCGGAAGAGCAAAAACGCATTTCGGCCAGGATATGGAAAATGACAGCTGTACTATTCATAAGGAGGTCTGAAAAAATGCCAGTGTTGAAAATGTGTAGTGAAAATATTGCAGATTCGCAAAGTTACGAGCATGCGTAGCAACTGCGCAATGCTCGCTAGTAAAACAGTCATTTTTGGGATTTTCCCCACCAAATTTGCAAAACAGGCTTTTTGAGAGCCCACCTCATGAACACTGGCACTGTCATTTCATTAATTGGTTCCAAAAGGGGATTCCGTGCAGTGACTTCGAAATCACCTTTTGGGCTGATTAATGCCTTGACAGTACCAGAATTCATGAGGAGGGGTCCCAAAAACCCCATGTTGAAATTTTGGTGCCAAAATTCCAAAAAATGCTTGAGATATGCATCAAAATTTATTCCATGATACAGCTTACCGGCATTCCTTAGTTCGCGGCCGGCTTTGAAGAGTGCTGACGTGTTCCCGGTCCACTGAAGATCATCATGCCAGACTCCGGAGGTAAGTATGGGGTGAGGGGGTGGGGAGGCAGGTGTGCAGTGGTGGGCACGGGTTGTAGGAGGAGGACAGGAGACCGCTGAGGACTGTTTCATTTTTACAGGTTAAAAAGAAAAAAGACATCATGGGACCGTTTTTGAATTTACAGGGGCATGTGGCATGCTGGGGTGTGCTCCCAGCGTGCCAATGGAGTCTTTTTTTTTGAGGGGGCAACTGTAGCCAATGGGGGATTGGGCACCCCCATCAGCACACAAGAAAAGGGGGGGATTACAGTATGCCTACAGGGATTGGGCACCCCGTCGGCAGACAACAAAAGCGGGGGTTACACAATGCCAATGGGGAGTGGGTTTCGCTGCACAACATAAACCTTGGATCACTGAAGCCAACGGAGATTGGGGCCCCCATTGGCAAACAAACACGGTGGGGGAAATGCTACTGAGGGATTGGGCACCCCCGTGGCAGGAGGGTTAATATTGTTTGTGAACCGGGGGAAGATGCATGTTCACAAACAATATCAGTGTTCAAGGTTCCGCTCCTGCAATGATGGGTCGCTCCCTCATTGCAGCGAGGTATGGCCGACGCTGCATGATGAGGCAGCCCCTGATTTCAGCGGCTAAATTTTTACATGTTGTGGCACGCTGGCTGAACTAGTGTCAGCAGCAGCGCGTCGTGTCATTGGGGAAGCGGGCCAGTCTTTAAAGGTTGTGGAGGCATTGGCCACAACAATGCCCTGCCTCTACAACCTGCTTCTGGAGAAAGCTGCCACAATATGTTTTTGTGCATGCGTGCAATCAACATAAGAATGTGATTCAGAACTCCCCGAAACGAACTAGCCTGAATCAAGGTGATCTGTTTATTGTTTGCTCAAATGGGCATCCTGTCTAAAATGTTAATTGTAGCCTATTCAAATCTTTAACCAAAGCTCTGCAAAAAGTATCCTACCTGTGTGCAAATTAGCCTGATGTGCTAAGGGTGGTATTAAATCTCACAATGTTTTTTAAAAGAGCTCCTTCATACCTTAGTATCTTAGACACTTGCTTTTGCTTCTGATCGCTAACCCCACACCTTTCTATCTTGCTCTGTTCCTCCCACTGCTCTATTCTGTTTCACTATGTTTGCTTGCACACATGTGCAAGAAACATAGTGCCACCATACGAATTCGTGGTGTGCCTCCCCACTTCCAATGCCCTTCTCCCTTTGCAGGTGCACCAGCACCACATCAGTGAATGTAGGCACTGTCTATAACAGCTGTTCAGATGCAGTGGCGTACAGTTGAAAGCAAAAAAAATACTGCAATCAGTGGCGGTATTGTGTAAGCACTTTGCATATTGCCATCTGGCAGTATGCAAAGTGCCTACACATCGGCACTGCACTGAAACAGCTGTCATAGACAGCTCCATCCCCCCGCAACAAGTAGCATGCTGGGAGGCCACCCCAGCGTGCTTATGTACTCTCTACACACACTGTATGGCTGACAGGGGGCCTAATTCCTCTGTCGGCTCCACTGTGCCCCCCAACAGTGTTCCAGGTGCTAGCTGGGAGCCCTCCCAGCATAGCAACAGTCCGTGAGGGGCCAACGGGGTACCCAATCCCTGTTGGCTCCACTGTATCCCTCCAACAGAGCTTCCAGGTGCCACACTGGGAGCCCACCCCAGCATGGCAACAGTCCGAGATGGCCGAGGGGTGCCCAATCCCATCGGCTCCACTGCCCCCCAAACAGCTTTTCCAGCTGCCACACTGGGAGCCCACCCCAGCATGGCAAATATTCTGCGCTGCTTTTAAAAAAATGCCTCCCGATCACGTGATGTCGAGATGGAATAGCAGCTCAGAGAACCCATCTCCTCCCCAGCTCTACCTTATAGAGACAATTTATCAACAATTGTTGTGTTGATCCCGAGGTGCATCTGCCACAAAGCTTCTAACAGCTTCCTGAACCCGCGATAAAACAGGTAAAAGCAGTTGCAGCAGTGGCCAGGAGTAAAAGTCTAAACAAGAATCAGGCCTACTTAGGAATGGAGGCAGAGATGCGCCAAGCACCTTCCCCTCACACACACCGCCGCAGATGCCAGAGAAGAACTCCAAATGGGCCAAAGTACAGCCGGGGCAGTTACTAAAGCGGGCTCACCATTGACATCAGGGCCGCCAGCCACCCTCTCACGGAGCAGAAATCTTAGAAGAATTAAACCCTTCGAGTAGTACTCCAGGAACTCACCTCAGAAATGAAGGCTATGAGAACAGAACTTACTGACACCAACCGAGCGATCAAGATGTTATGGCCAGGACGGCCCTGCTGGAGGGATGGAGGGCAAAAGTCAACTCTGAGCTCCAGCGCTAGCGCCAAAGATTGAATAAGACGGAGGTTAAATTGAGGACCTGAAGGCCGAGCCACCAAATAACATTCTCTATATTCGGCCTCCTGGAGGATTCAGAAGGGCAACCCTGATCACTTTCTGCAGCGGTTGCTAACCAAAATAGCGGTCCTCGCCTAATAACACCACTTATGTGATAGAGAGGGCCCATCGTTCGCTTAGATCTAAACAGGCGACTGGGCAAGCACCAAGGCCCCTGATCTTAAAATTTCTTAACTACCTAGATAAAGTGCATGTGTTGGGACAGGTTAGGAGCCTTCAGGAAATTCTATGGGAGGGACAGGAGCTGAGATTTGCCCAAGACTTCCCTGCAACCATAAGGCAACGAAGGGCTGCTTACCACCCCATTGTCACAAAATTAATCGCTGCCAGCATCAAATTCAAAGTTCATACCCATCCAAGCTATCAGTGTACCATCAAAATTTTGGAGGAGTTTTGATACAGCTGAGCAAGCGTCAAGCGGATTGGCAGGATGATTCCAGATCTGTTCAAGCTACGCTTGAATTTACTGCTAGCCATGGTGTTAATGAACAGACAACTGAAACGAATGGCGTTGAATATGGATCTAACTAATAAATATCAGCTTCAGTAAATTTTAGCTATGGTCCTGGAACTCTCTGAATCATTGCAGAACAACGGGGGCTCATAGTCAAAGGGAAAGACCAAACTTACTGAAGAAAATGAGTAAGAACTGGTTTTATCCTCGATTTTGTCCCCCCCCCCCCCGGCTCCCACTCCTTCTAGACGACGAAGAAGCCAAGAAAGGAAGAGATGGAACAATCAGGAAGGATTCACCACCCATGGAGCAATTATTTATATTTTTGTGTTATTAAGGCTTCATTATGCTGTACTGTCACTTTTTATGTTACCCTAATGACACGCATAGTTACTGCCACAAGAGGGCGCAAAGTCTGTGGATCGATTGGACCACTCAACTGCTTTATTATGTTTGCTTGCACGTATGTGCAAGAAACATAATGCCATCATCCAGAGTTTTCTGAGGTGTGGCAGCCCTCTTCCAATTCAGTCGAGTGTGTTTGCAGGCGTGGCGCAGTTCTCCAATACCTGCTGGAGCTGTCTATGACAGCAGTCGAAAATGCGGTGGGTACAGTTGAAGAGACTCGCTTCAGTGGCAGCGATAAGATATAGCACTGCTCATCGCATCCCCTACACACACACACACACACACGCACGCACGCGACGCAAGACGCACGCGACGCATACTGCGGCTCGCCCTTACTCATTAACACTGTATAGCCGATGGGGTTGCCCAATCCCCATCGGCTGTGCTTCGCCTCCCCACCAAAAGCTGCTCCACATGCCATGCTGGGTGCTCACCCCGTGTGGCTACACATGATAGCCGACGGGGTGCCCAATCCCCATCGGCTCCACTGCCCTCCCTCAGAGTACAGGGTGTCACGCTGGGAGCCCACCCCAGCATGGCAACAGATGCTGTCACTGATGGGGTGCCCAATCCCCATCAGCTCCACGCCCTCCAAAGTCGCTTGTGCCACGCTGGAGCCCACCCCAGCGTGGCAAATGTCCCGTGTCGTCTCGGCCCTTTGTTTTTTTAAAAAACTGAAATTGAAAATGGTCCCTCAGTGTCTCTGCCCCCACCCATGCCCACCCACTGCGCACCCTGCCTCCCACACCCCCACCCCATACATACCTCCGGACTCGCGAGACGATCTTCTGTGGACCAGGAACACATCTGCACTCTTCAAAGCCGACCGCTAACTGAGGAAATGCCGGTAAGCTGTATAATGGGATAGATAGGGTTTTTCAACTTTGCTGCATATCTCAGGCAGTTTTGGAATTTTGCACCACATTTTCAACATAGGTTTTGGGACCCTTCTCATGAGTGCTCTCACTGTCATGGCGTTAATCGGGCCCGAAGGGTGATTTCGCAGTCACTGCGCAAAATCACCTTTCCGGACCAAGTAACAAAATGACACTGCCACTGTTCATAGGGTGGGCTCTCAAAAAGCCTATGTTAAAAATTTGGTGGAAAAATTCCTAAAAATGACTGTTTTACAAGCTTAGCTGCGCAGTTCCCACGCACCTGTAAGTTCGCGAACTTTCATTATTTTCTACCCAGATTTTCAACATTGCCATTTTACCACATCTCCTTATGAGCAGTACAGCTGCCATTTTTCACATCTTGCCCAAAAGTGTCTCCGCCATGTAGCGCATAATGGTGCAGTCGGTGTCTAAATCAATGTATGGGACAGATTAAGAAAATCACAGTGATACTGTTCATGAGCAGAGGTCTTAAATGGCTGTGTTAAAATTTGGTGAAAAATTCCTACAATGACTGTTTACGAGGTGTGCTATGCAGTTCCTATATGTGTCGTAAGTTTGGTAATTTTAAATATTTTCAGTCCAGATTTTCACCAGTGGCATTTTTCCACGATTCCTTATGAACAGTACAGCTGTCATTTTTCACCACATGGCCGAAATGTGTTTTCACACTTTCAGAGCAGAGATGCGTGGTCACTGTGGGAAATCATTGTTCGGGACAGATAAAGAAAATCACAGTGACACTGTTCTTGATCGGAGATCCCAAAATGCCTGTGTCGACAATCTGCTGTAAAAAATCCCCAAACTAATTACATTACGGGTGTGCGTTGCACAGTTTCTATGCACGCTTGTGACTTCACCAGTTTTTTTAATATTTTTACTGCAGATCTGCAACATTGCCATTTTTTACACCTCCCCATAAACAGTACAGCTGCCATTTTTCACATCCTGTTCGGATTGTTTTTGCACCTGTGGTGCTAAATGCCGTAGTCACTGTGCATAAGCAGCTTTCGGCTAACAAACTGATATTGCCACTGTTCATGAGGTGGGGTCACAAAAAAACCATGTTGAAAATTTGGAGTGAAAATACCAATGAATGCCTGAGGTATTAGGGTTTCAACCATAATGCCCAACCCTGTAGAGAATGACAGGCATCAGGGTGTGACTTGGGATTCTTGCCTGTAATGCTCATACCATTCCACACCCTGCAGCCAGTGAGAGGCATCGAGGTATGCTTTGGACTCTTCGACCCCAAAGTTCACCCCATTCTCCTATACCACACCCATCTCACTGTATTTCCTGATGGAATGGGGTGCGCATAAGGGCCAAAGACCCCAAGGCACACCGTGACACTTGTCAGTGTCTGCAGGGTAGGGTGTGGTGAAATGGCGTGGCCGTTATGCCTGAGGACCCAAAGGCACATCCCAATGCCTGTCACTCTCTGCAGGGTGGCAGTGGGGTTGGCTTCAGTTCAGTACTTCATTGCCATTCCTATTATGCAGCTCTGTAACTCTACACTACCACTGCCAATGCCAGCAAGCAAACATTCGGCATTGACAAATGCTTGTTTTTCTTTTCGTCTGTAGGACTGCATCTTTTGATAAGGAACAGCTCCATAATACTTGAATCAGAGGGTAGACCGTGCCACTTCTGAGCTAAGTAGGAAATATGGCTTCTTTTCTTTCTTTTTTTTATATATCCCTGCCATTCGAGGAAGGATTAATTAAGAAAGCGCAACATGCACTTGCCCTGTGTTATGAACTGCAGAACTTGTACAGAAGACAAATCACAGACTTTTGCGCATTTCCACAGTATTCAAAGACGCATAGAAACTGTAGGGGTGTTATTATTTATTTATTTAGACAGCAGTTTGGAAAACCTTTGAGCCATAGGCTCATTTACAAAGGTACCTTGTCACAGTAAGACAAACGAAAATACACATTATAACAGTATAACACAGTATAACAGTAACTTAAGACATAGATACAAACAAGCTGGTACAGGTAGGATTGATGCAAACAATACCAGAGTTATGTTGTCCTTAGCAGCTTAGTAGTAAGCTTTGTCATAAGTATTGAGTATGGCTTGACTAGTGGCAATTACAGCTTCGGTGTTAACAAGGTGGTTCCTTGTATGACGCTTTGAAGCACAACATAGTTGGAGCTCGAGATGGAAGGGGCAGGTGTTGAACCAGGAGGGGCCCTAAAGCGGAAGGCTCTTGGCTGTGAGAGGTCCTAGCTCTAGGATAACAAGAGAGGTTTTCCCAGAGGTCCCAGTATGAACTAGTGGGACAGAGCGGTGGATGGTGGTGGTCAATCCTGGCGGGATAGCCCAAGGAGGGTCTTTTGTAAGGGTACAGGTCAGATATTTGAGGCACTCATCAAGATCAAGTACCAGCACTTTAGCATACAGTAGACAGGTAGTGTGTGTTGCCTAGGTGCCCCAGTAATTAACCTGCAGGCCTTATTCAGAGAAAAGTGCTTTATGGAGTGCGGTCTGATCAGCAGCACCATACACCGGCAGTCCATAGTCCACTAGGACAGGATAGAGGAGGTGACTGCGAGTCAAGAGACTTCGGGGGGAGGCAGTGTTTATACGATGTGAGATGCCCAATTGATATTAGTGGCAGTGGCTAGGCAGCGATGTGTCCATGGAAGGAGAGGAGGGGTCAAATGGATCCTAGGTATTTATAGGAGCAAACTTGTTCGAGTGGGAAAGAGGACCCAGGTTGAATGAGGAGTTTGAAGTTGCAGGGACTTGTTTTGAGGATGAGTGAGAACATGGTTTTGTTTAAGATTTATCACCAATCTATGTTCTGAACCAGCCCTCGGCTTCGCATGACTTCTGCAGCGAGTCCTGGAGGGCAATAGGGTTACGACTTGAGGCAAAGATAACTGCATTATCAGCTACAATAGAATGTTCCCAGCAAGAGCGTGGAAGGGTGTTAAGGCAAGGGGAATAGTAGGCCCAGAATGGAGCCCTGGGGAACCCAGAAAGATGGGACAGATGTCTGAGTAGGTCCCATTCTATTTTACACGCTGACAGATAACTGTGCACCAGGAGATAGACCCAGCAGCAAAACCAGAGAGACTAAGGGCATCAAGAAGGAGGGGTGGGAGACAGTGTCGAAAGCTTTAGAGAGGTCAATGAAGACCGCACCAGCCAGAGAACCAGTGTCTAAGAAGGAGTGGAAAAGTTGGAGAACTCTAGGAGGGCTGTGTTGGTACTGTGGTCCGCCTCGTAGCCAAGTGCTGCCTGGTATATGGACATTGTAGGTGGAGAGAGGTAGTCAGAGATTTGAGAGGCCACCACTTTTCCAAGGCCTTGGAGAGAGGGAGAGAATGGAGATTGGTTGATAGTTTCCAGCCACAGTCCTATCACCACCTTTTAAAGATAGGGGTGACAGTGGTGACTTTCCAGGCAGTTGGAACCTCCTTCCCAGGCAAAGAGAGTGGTTGATGAGGCACGTGATCGGGTAAGGACTGTGTCTAAGACCAGCCGTGAGGATACACGGATTCAGGGTGTCACTGCCCGCATTATTACTCTTGAGGGCAGTGACACAAGGTGCGGCCTAAGTTCTGGGCAGAAACACGCAAGTGGAGGAGAAAATAAGGGTGGTAGAAAGATTTATGGCAGGTGCTGGGGAGGAGGTCAAAAAATTTGTAGGGAGGATAGGGCTAGGTTAGTGAATGAGTGTGCTGAGGTGGTTGCCAGAGGGCTGGGTCTGAGGAGATCATGCCATTAATGTTGATCTGGGAGGGTGGGGGAGTGCACTCTTACTTAACTGTTAATGTTATCCCAGAAGGTTCTGGGGTTCCCCTATGAGGCAGTGAGTGAGGACCGATAATGCTCAGACTTGGCCTTTTCTGATGGCCCGAGTGCACTTGTTTCAGGCGGCAGCATATAACTGCCTGTCACTGGGCTGGCCAGTATCAATGCACGGTGCCATAGGTTGTCCCTATGTTTGAGTTGGTGGATCAAAGCTGGGGTTACCCAGGGGGCATTCTGCCTTTAGAAACCATGGTCAACATTGGGGCAAAGATATCACAGGCATTATTAAAAGTCTGCAAAGAAGGAGAGAGCTGTGTCGATGTCAAGAGTTGCCTGTATAGAGACCAGTCAATTTGGGACAGAAGTTCCTTAAGTTTTATCAGTCCACTCAGGTATTCAATGCCGCCGCATGTGGACTGTGCTATGGGTTTGGGGACTGAGGATGACCAGTGGAACAGAATGGGGAGTGATCGCTGAGAGAGTCTGGGAGGACTTGAATAGTGGGGATCCGATTAGGCGTAAGTTGGTGAGTACCACATCAAGCAGGGTACTGGAGCCTCTTGGGTTAGTCCTGGTAGGTGGGTAACTAGTTGCGTTAGGTCTGTTGCAGAAAAGGAGTCATGGGTAGAGGAGGAGGAGGAGGGGATGAGCCAGTTGACATTAAAGTCACCCACCAGGATTTGATCAGCGGAAGGAGGTAGTGAGGAAAGGTATTCTGTAAGAGAGGCAATGGCCTGTGTTTGGTCCCTGGGGGGCACGTATGCAGTAGTCAGATAAAGGGGCCTTTAAGGGTCAGGGTTAGTTTCAGCGTAAGCGCCTGGGCCCTGGAGTCAAGGATGGAGCAGGCAGGGCTAGTACAGGGAGAGATTCCTTGACATAACATGCAGCGTCTCCCCTGCCTCCCAACATGGTTGGACCAGAAGAGGGTGAAACCAGGAAGGGAGACTAGGGAGTCAGGGGAGGATTTCAACAGCCAAGTCTCAACCAGAGCGATGACATCAGGGTTAATTGATGTGACCAGGCATTGTAGTGAGTCAAACTTTTTAGGAGGCTACAGATATTCATGGAGACCATGTAGGCCTGTGGTGCTAGTTGGGGAGCCCTGGGAACCGGGCCAGGGTTTGGATGAATGTTCCCTGACAGGAGTAGTAGCTTGACTAACACCTGGCTGGGAGATGGTGAGAGGTTGTCCCACGATTGATCATGAGGGGGAGGGAGGTTAAGGGAGCAGGGTGGGCAGGGTGGTACAGGAAGGGAAGGTAAGAATAAGAAGACACCAGATGTGCCTGAGGGAGGAGGAAGCTAGGGGAGGCAGGGAGGACCGACACACAGAGGTCCCAAGGGGCAAGAGAGCAGGTTCAGGAGCAAGGAGGGAGGGGTGCTAGGGCACAGTGTGAGTAGCAGATGGGTAAGGGGCAAGTGCACTGCTAGTGGGGATAGGCACAGGCAGAGCATGAGGCAGGGCCAATACTGTGGTGAGCAAGATCCAAGGGAAGTAGTACTGTACAGGTAGAGAGGAAGTAGCGAGGAGCATAGTCCTCTAGTGGCCAGCAGGTTTAACCTGCAAATGGGAAAGTGGGAGATAGGTTCTGGGCAACAGGACATGATGTCACCGGATGTGATGTCACGGGGGTGGATCCTTAAATTGACAGCCGCCCATGGGTGGTTGGGGCGGGCCGGGCAGACGACACGAAGTGTTGTCGGGCTAGCACCCCCCTGCAGGCGTCCAGATGAAGAGAAGAGGCTCCCTTTACCTTGAAAGTAATCAGGCTGGAAATTCGGCTTCCTCAGTTCCTCAGGTAAGCTGCTTGTGTTGCTTGTTTGTCCCGAGTGCCTGCCGCGGTCGGCAGTGAGCTTGGGAGGGGGCTGCCTATGTAGTGGAGAAAACAAAGCCTCTCATTACTATGCAGCGGGAGAAAATGTTGTGACTTACACAAAGGGGCTCCACTCTTAAGCAAACAGGGCTATTCCAAAATGAGGTCACACTAGGACCCAGCTATCCTAATACCTTCAGTTACAAGCACAATTAGATCCAATACCACAATATTAAGCAAGTCTTCTCTATATTAGCTGCTTAGTATATCTGGCTTTAAGGTATAATCAGCAAGGCAACTCTAGGGCACCCAGTGAATCCCTAGCTTTACACTTCAGCATTACTAGCACAAACAAAAGCAAATAACAAGCCCACCCAGCGGTGAACAGAGAACAAAGTTCATAAAATATAAGTGTTCATCAGGTAGCAACCCCCTGCAGGCGTCCAGACGAAGAGAAGAGGCTCTCTTTACCTCGAAAGTAACTAGGCTGGAAATTCAGCTTCCTCAGCTCCTCAGGTGAGCTGCTTGTGTTGCTTGTTTGTGCCGAGTGCCTGCCGCGGTCGGCAGTGAGCTTGGGGGGGGCTGCCTCGAAAGTAATCAGGCTGGAAATTCGGCTTCCCAGCTCCTCAGGTGAGCTGCTTGTGTTGCTTGTTTGTCCCGAGTGCCTGCTGCAGTCGGCAGTGAGCTTGGGGGGCTGCCTCGAAAGTAATCAGGCTGGAAATTCAGCTTCCTCAGCTCCTCAGGTGAGCTGCTTGTGTTGCTTGTTTGTCCCGAGTGCCTGCCGCAGTTGGCAGTGAGCTTGGGGGGAGGGCTGCCTCGAAAGTAATCAGGCTGGAAATTCGGCTTTCTCAGCTCCTCAGGTGAGCTGCTTGTGTTGCTTGTTTGTCCCAAGTGCCTGCCGCGGTCGGCAGTGAGCTTGGGGGGGGCCTGTCTCAAAAGTAATCAGGCTGGAAATTGGCTTCCTCAGCTCCTCATGTGAGCTGCTTGTGTTTTGTTTGTTCCAGTGCCTGCCACGGTCGGCAGTGAGCTTGGGGCTGCCTCGAAAGTAACCAGGCTGGAAATTCAGCCCTCAGCTCCTCAGTGAGCTGCTTGTGTTGCTTGTTTGTCCCGAGTGCCTGCCGCGGTTGGCAGTGAGCTTGGGGGGGGGGCTGCCTCGAAAGTAATCAGGCTGGAAATTCAGCTTCCTCAGCTCCTCAGGTGAGCTGCTTGTGTTGCTTGTTTGTCCTGAGTGCCTGCCGTGGTCGGGACAAATTAATTTATACTTTCAAGAAGATCTGAGCACTGAAAGAGTTCACATGGGTTTCATAGTTTGATTACTTCTCCCTCTTTTTTTTTTCTTTTTCTTCTTCTTCTCTTCTTCTTCTTCCTTTTTTTTTTTTTTTTAAAACTACCTCAGAAATTTTGCTTCCTTCCCTTCTTACCCTTCCATAAGTCACGATGCTGCAGGGGTACCACTGTCATGCTAAAATAAGATAACATCATTAGAAGCAAGTACTGGAACGATGAAGGGGGACTGAAGGGGCAGAAGAAGGGTAGGGGGATCGAATATTAAAGAAGGCTTTAACGCTGCTAAAAATTTTGATATGAGGAGACTTGCTTGTGGAGTCTCACAATATGATTGTTTCTCCCCCCCTTTTTTTTTCTCTTCCTTCTGACTGAACTAAAACAGAGAGCATATGTCTCGTGAGTCTGAAAAGCCAATCACTAATCCAGGCGACGAAGTACAGAAGACTTTATTAGTTGTATTATGTTTTATGAGAAATACTTCTCGTAACTAGTTAATGAAAGTGGCGAATATCATACTACTCTCTTAATCACATGAGATGTACACCCCCCCTTTTTTTTCATATACTATATTCTCATTGTGTGGAGCTGGGGAGGGAGGGGGGTAGATCTGTACACTGCAATTTCAAGAAGGGTGTTGCGAACCAGGATGAAGGGAGTGGGGAGTACGCGACCTTTGGGTGGGGGGTCCTCCGGGCTGTTTCCAGGCCTGATGTTTTGGTGGCCTGGGATTGTGCAATATAATATGACTGGGAGATGGCCCTGGGAGAGCCTCTACAAAATGTCTGTGTACAGGGGAAGGGTGATGTATAAGAGGGAGGGGAGGAGAAGGGATTAAAGGGGAATGGAGGGTGGTGGATCAGGTATGCAGCACAGCAGCTTATTTAATAAGGGTTATCTTATGGATAACCTGAGCAATGCCACTACTCTTGGTTTAAAGCTGGATAGTCCAGTAAAAACTATCAATAATGTGACCCATATATAAAATATGTTCATGGAATATAAAGGGTCTCAATCTCAGGCTAAACGTGCAAAAGTATTGTTGCATCTTCGTAAGCTTGGCATCGATATAGTGTTTCTTCAGGAAACCCATCTGCCTCCTTCCCAGGTCTCACAATTAAGAAGATCCTGGGTTGACTAGGCCCTTTGGAGTGGACCGGATACTCGAAAGGGAGGGGTTGCCATTCTCGTAGCAAGAAGAGTCCCGTTTTGACTTATAGACACCATAGTAGATACTCAGCATAGATATATTTTGATTAAGGCCCTGTTGGGCCAAACGGAGGTAGTGCTTGGTTCCATATACGGCCCCAATATGGAAGACCCATCCTTTTTTGTTTCCCTTATGAATGATTTGACCCCATGGTCCCATTTTCCTATACTGCTAGGAGGAGATTGGAACCTGTTTTATTGTAATATTATAGATCGCTCTCTGAGTCATTCTCCTTCTCTTTCCCCAGCGCAGGTTGCCATCAGAGAAATGATGGACTCCATTGGATTAATAGATCCTTGGAGGGCCTTTAACCCTCACTAGAAAGAATATTCATTCCATTCTATTCCACACAACTCATTTTCTCGCTTAGATTACTTTCTCGTAGATGTGGGACACCTCTCAGCTATAAAAACCTGTAATAACCTCCCCAAGGTGATCTCAGATAACCATCCCGCTTTACTAGGTTGGAGTCTGGGCCCGCCCATATCTAGAGACAAGGTTTGGAGATTTAATTGTCAATTATTTCGATCAGAATATCTGAAGAATCAGTTGGCTGGCTTCATTTCAAAATTTATTAAGATAAATGCCCCCTCCATGACCAAGACAGACATGCTATGGGGTGCCTTAAAAAGTACAGTTAAAGGGGGAAATAATTTGCATGGCAATGGTTAAAAAAAAAAATGACCTCAAAAGTCACTTCTGCTTTGTTGAGGAACATCAGGGACATGGAGACGTCACTCTCCCTGAACTCCACAAAGGATCAGTTTAAAGCCCTAGAAATTTTAAGGGACCGATATAACTCAGTTCTGACTGAACATGTAGAGTATCTTCTTATACGCTCTAAGATTAAATATTTCGATCAGGGCGACAAAGCCGGAAAACTTTTGGCTTTTATGACTTAAGGCACAAGCCTCAGATAGAATTGATCCCAGTATTCAAAATTCTGAAGAACAAATAGTCACTTCCCCGAGAGAAATTACTAACTGCTTTCAAGAATACTACAAAACTTTGTATTCCCATACCTCTCATTCTTTTTGTCCAGAAATACTGGAACAATTCTTACAGCCAATACAGCTCCCGCAACTTAACTTACCCCAAGTAAACTTGCTTAAAGCCCCAATCTCTCAAGATGAGATAACACAGGCTATTGATTCCCTCCTCACAGACAACTCGCCAGGCCCAGACGGATTTACAATAGAATTTTACAAACTTTTTAAAGAACTAATTGGACCAATGCTTTTAGATACCTACAACTATATGTTTGAACAAGGTATTACTGGCCCTACTTTATTTGAGGCCACTATTGTGGTTATCCCAAAGCCTGATATGGACCTTCTTCAGGTCACAAACTACCGTCCGATCTCATTAATTAATGTTGACATAAACATACTGGCAAAAATGATGGCCACTAGGCTATCTAAGGTCTGGCAATGTCTAATAAGCTGTGAACAGGTTGGCTTTGTAGCTGGTAGGGTTTCATCTGACCACATGTGCAAGTTGGCATATCTGATCTCTGCATCCAGGAACTCCCGAATTCCAGCTGCTTTGGTGTCCCTGGATGCAGAGAAAGCGTTTGATAGGGTCTCCTGAGAATACTTATTCCATTTGTTACAACTTTACAATATCCCAAAGCAGTATACGAAATGGGTCAAGATATTATATACTTGCCCCTCAGCATGTATACTATGTAATGGGCATCTATCCCATCCCTTTCGGCTACAACAAGGAACAAGACAGGAGTGCCCACTTTCTCCCTTCTTGTTCGACTTATATCTGGAACTGCTTATTAGACATATTAAATTATTCCCAGATATTACCGGTATCTCTACTGGGCCCAATCAATATAAAATTTTGGTCTATGCCGATGATATTTTGCTTCACATAACTCACTCTTCAAAATCGGCCCCCGCCGCTCTCAAAATTATCAGAACATTTGGAACTTTTTCTAATTACAAACTCTATATTACAAAAACAGAAGTGATGTCTTTAAATGTTCACACATTACAGGCTGAAATTGCTCACTTTGGATTCCACTGGACCAGAGATAAGTTAAAATATCTAGGTATATATCTCTTCCGATCGGAGACCAAGATGAAACAATACAACTTGGACAAAATTCTTATGCTGATTAAAATGGATCTTTCCCGCTGGGCCATGTTGCCGTTAACTCTCTGGGGATGGGTAAATGTTTTGAAAATGAACATCCTTCCGCGAATTCTGTACCCCCTACAGATGATACAACCCTTTCTACCCAAAGCATGGTTTACCCAGGTCAACAGAATTATGTCCAATTTTCTGTGGGGCGGGAAGACATCTCAACTGGCTTTTTTTAAGCTGCAGAGGAATAAAAATAATGGGGGTTTACAACTTCCGGACCTGCTTGTTTATCAGTTCTCTATTGTCTGTTCGGTCCTAGTATATTGGATGAGGGACAATTCATGTCAGGAGAGTGTTCATTATATTCCCTTGTGGTATTAATTGAGCAAAGTTTACTCTCTCCACACAATATATCTCTCAAGGCTGTCATCTTCTCCCCTCTCAAAAATTTGCCTAAAGTTCTCAAGACCACACCTATGGAAACAACACTTCGAGTACATTCCCAAATGTGTAACTTTTTTCAGATATCTCTGGTAAAGGATGTTTCCCAGCCTATATGTGCTAATCCCAATTTCAAAATTGGGGGACTGCCCCTTTCGAACAATTTCTGGCCGGGTAGCACCCAGCTGAGAGCTGTGGATCTACTTCATGAACACACACACTGATACCTTTTTAAACAGCCAGCTCACTGTTTAACCTCCCTAAAACCTTTTGTTTCAAATACCTCCAATTGCAACATATGCTCCTACGACACTTTGGAACGGAATACTGGCCCCCTTTCACAGGCTATCCCTAACTTACCTTCCTCTCACCTCATTTCCCACTTCTATTGTCTCCTAAGGAAGGCCATAGAGGAAAAGCAAGGTGAGCCGCATTATGTCTGGAACCAAATACTACCTCTAAACACCTCAGCTCCTGGACCATGGCCTAAAATTTGATCACAATTGTACCAAGACATGAAATGGATCAGATACCGCATCTTACAGTTTTATGTTATACATGACTTATATTACACCCCAGCTAGACTTTATCAAATGGGGAAAATCTCCTCAAATGTATGTTTGCAGTGTAAGCAAAGGCCTGGCACTCTGTTGCATATATTGTGGGAATGCAATAAGGTCACGCCTTTCTGGGATAGTATTAAGTCCAACTTAGACCCACTCTTAGGGTTATCTGACTTGTTCAGGCCGGAAATTTGTATAATAGGAGACTATGGAGAAGTTCTAAGGGGCACCCAATGAAAATATATGACACTAATATCAGTGTGTGCAAAAAAAGTGCACCACTGGTTAGACCAAAATATCCCTACATATACTGAATGGCTAAAAGAGATACTATTTGCCCTGCAGGCCAAGAACACGATTGCTCACATTTCATGGAGATCACAATACTATCAAAAAACATGGGCACCTTTACATACTCTACTGACTATTTAGCGGATCAAGGATATCAAATAAGTAGGTAAGGCAAGGAGGGGATAGAACCACAAGAGTGGTATGACTTCATTAAAGATGATCCTCCCCGATTACCTTACCTGGATTATAGGGATTGGTGGATACTGTTGCTGCATACCTGAAAGGAGGGAGGGAGGGGGTTTGGGGAGGGGAGGTAGGATGAAGGACATGAAGGGTCTCTGTAGCCAGCTGAGATTGTAATACTCGAATATAACTGAGACCATGTTTACTACATATACTCTACAAGACATTGTAATGTAACAGGACCCTAGCATAGAACACTGATCACACAGAATGTATATGTCAATGCTCATGTCAAATGTTTGAGCTAAGTGATATGTTAACTCTTCCTACAAATGAATAAAATACATTCAATTTGAAAAAAAAAAAAATGCCCTGTAAGAAAAAACAGTCCCTCGCTGACTGTCTTGACCCCCCTTCCCCCACCCGTGCCCACCGTCTGTGCAATCTGCCTCCCCACACCCCCACCTCACTCCATACTTACCTCCGGAGTCTGTTGCGATGATCTTCGGTGAACCGGAAACACGTCTGCACTCTTCAAAGCTGACCGCCAACTGAGGAAATGCCGGTAAGCTGTATAATGGAATAAATAGGGTTTTCAACTTTGCTGCATATCTCGGGCATTTTTTGGAATTTTTTCACCAAATTTTCAACATGGGGTTCTTGGGACCCCACCTCATGAATTCTGGCACTGTCATTTTGTTATTCGGTCCCGAAAGGTGATTTCACGGTCACTGCATGGAACCACCTTTTGGGACTGATTTATGAAACAACAGTGTCACAGTTCATGAGGTAGGCCCCCAAAAACCCTATGTTGAAAATTTGGTGAAAAAATTCCCAAAAATGACTGTTTTTCAAGCGTGAGTTGCGCAGTTCCTACACATGCTCATAAGTTCGCAAATTTGTAATATTTTCAATCCAGAGTTTTAACATTGCCATTTTACCACACCTCTTTATAAGCAGTACAGCTGTCATTTTTCACATCTCGCCCAAAATGTGTCTCCACGCATGTAGCACACAATGGCTCAGTCAGTGTGCAATATCAGTTTTTTGGGACAGATTAAGAAAATCACAGTGACACTGTTCATGAGCAGAGGTCTTAAAATGGCTATGTTAAAAATCTGGTGACAAAAGTCCATAAAATGACTGTGTTACGAGTGAGCATTGAGCAGTTTCCATGCACCCTCGTAAGTTCATGAATTTTTAATATTTTCAGTCCAGATTTTCACCACTGGCATTTTTCCACACTTCCTTATGAACAGTACAGCTGTCATTTTTCACACCATGACCGAAATGTATTTTCACACTTCCAGCGCAGAAATGCGTGGTCACTGTGGGAAATCACTGTTCGGGACAGACTAAGAAAATCACAGCAACACTGTTCATGAGCGGAGATCCCAAAATGCCTGTGTTGGCAATCTTCTGTAAAAAAATCCCCAAACTAATTACATTATGGGTGTGTGTTTTCCGAAGTTTCTACGCATGTTCATGACTTAACCAGTTTTTTAAATATTTTCACTGCAGATTTTCAACATTGCCATTTGTTACACCGCCCCATGAACAGTACAGCTGTCATTTTTCACATCCTGTTCGAAATGTGTTTTCCTACCTGTGGTGCCAAATAGCATAGTCACTGTGCAAAATCAGCTTTCGGCTAGCGAACTGATATTGCTACTTATACAAAAAAGTGTCCACAAAACAACGTGGACATAATGGGTCTCAAAACAGAGAAGTGCACATAATACCCCAGGAGCTGAAAAAATACAGACATGAATAGTAGTAAATGGGGTTGTGATGGTCTGGAGGTGCTTCGTGAAGTGCTCGACTTTAAAGGTGGTGAAAAGAGATGAGCGAGGCACCAAGGTCCGAATTATGTGGATAGGATAACTGTTACCCAGACAAGGAGAGGCAGGAGTCAACTTAGTGCTTCAATGCACGCAGGGCGTTTATTTTGTACCAAGGGTAGAGAGACACAGTCACAAGAGGGAAGAGGGGTTGCCCAAGAACAATAGGGCAATAAACAGGGAAATACCTTTATCTACCACTGCTAAGGTTATTACCACAAGAATAAACTTTAGGTCTACTGCCCCTCTTATTCTGAAATTATTCTACACATCTATACTCTTAGATGAGGATCAGGTAACATAAGCTACTCAGAACTGTACTAGGGTAATTATCATCACACATTTCCATAACAGTCCAGATATTACAAGGGTCCAGAGATCCGGCGTCTTCGTGTACACCAACGTTCTTCGTTGGTAGCTACAATGGAAGTAAAACAGAACTGTAGAACCCTAATCACAATTCCCAGCAAGGACCTAGTTAAGGCCACTGGGGTGGTGAGAGGTTTGGTAAACAGACCATATATTTCTTCGGCAAAAGCCCACTCTCTCCAAGGCTGCCGGAATGTAGAACCAGAGCAACTGGTTCCTGAGATAACAAACTGAAAACAAAGGGTTCCTTGGCCAAAACCCACTTCCAGGGTTGCCAAGGATGAAGATAGATCAAGACCTGCGTGGCGATGAATCTAAAGGAGGACTACCACGACCTGACTGATGCTGCGGCACTCCAAGGGCCAGCTAAACTCAGAAGAAACTCGGACAGGACCAGGAACCATAAGAATCTGAAGAGATGATGGTTGACTCTGCAATCCTAGGATCAGGAACTAACACAAAACAAAGAAACGGCAGATGCGTCCCGTACTGGGCTTCAACGGACTCGATTTTCGGCGAACAACCAGGTGGGGCACAGACTAGATTCTCCAGGATGAGCTCACTCTTCTGTAGAGGGCGACCAACTTTGGGACATCCGGAACAGGAATCACATGGAATGACACTGGCACGGCTGTCGTGATGCGTTTCGGCGGACGTACCTTCAAGCTGTGAAAACAAGAAAACGGCGGGTACGACTTGTACGACTGGCAACGGACTCGACTTCGGCAGACAACACAGACGGATGTGATGAGCTGATGTGGATGATCTTCCAGGAGTGAAGAATGCTGAGAGGACGTCTTCTTCTGAGTAGAGACTGATTCTGAGTACTTGGAGTTACAGACCACACTATGGGACTGCAGTGTGGTAAAAGATTGAGACTGTCTTCGTACAGTAGTAAACATATAACTGAAGAATGCCCAAAGAACTGTGGAATGATACAATAATTTGCCGGAGGAGGGCAAATTATAACTTCAGGGGTAATTATTACTGATGCAATAGTTCAGGTACTTAGGGCAATAGTTCAGGTACTTAGAGCAATAGTTCAGGTAATTAGAGCAATAGTTCAGGTACTTAGGGCAATAGTTCAGATACCTAGAGCAATAGTTCAGGCACTTAGGGCAATAGTTCAGCATAATCAGTACAGTAATTACAGTACTTTCACAGTATAGGCCAATCAGACACTCTTAAATGAACCCCTGTTTCTAAATGTAGGGTCTTCTGGAATAGGATCTCTTTCAGTACGTCGTGGCTAAGGAATCCTATCTTTAGTACCACTAGGCTGGCTTGCCCTATTCCACTAGGCCGGGGCCTCCCTTTAGTACCACTAGGCTGGCTTGCCCTATTCCGCTAGGCTGGGGTCTCCCTTTAGTACCACTAGGCTGGCTTGCCCTTTTCCGCTAGGCCGGAGCCTCCCTTTAGTACCACTAGGCTGGCTTGCCCTTTTCCGCTAGGCCGGGGCCTCCCTACAGTGCCACTAGGCTCGCTTGCCCTATTCCGCTAGGCCGGGGCCTTCCTTTAGTACCACTAGGCTGGCTTGCCCTATTCCGCTAGGCCGGGGCCTCCCTTTAGTACGACTAGGCTGGCTTGCCCTTTTCCGCTAGGCCGGAGCCTCCCTTTAGTACCACTAGGCTGGCTTGCCCTTTTCTCCCTACAGTGCCACTAGGCTGGCTTGCCCTATTCCGCTAGGCCGGGGCCTTCCTTTAGTACCACTAGGCTGGCTTGCCCTATTCCGCTAGGCCGGGGCCTCCCTTTAGTACCACTAGGCTGGCTTGCCCTTTTCCGCTAGTCCAGGGCCTCCCTTTAGTACCAAGCTTTACCTCGGGCCTAATGCCCTACTTTTACCTTGGGCCTGACACCCTACCAAAACTTGGGCCTGGTGCCCCACTTAATACTGGGCCTGGTGCCCTACCTTGTACTGGGCCTGGTGCCCCACCTTCAATTGGGCCTGGTGCCCCACCTTCGATTGGGCCTGGTGCCCCACTTTACATTGGGCCTGGTGCCCCACTTAACACTGGGCCTGGTAGCCCCACTTTATAATGGGCCTGGATTGCCCTTTTAAACTACGTGGCCCCTTTAAATGTGTAGCTCTCTCAGAGCTATTGTCACTCAGTTGCAAATCACCGCCCCAAATCCCGCCTCCACATGGATATGCATAGGCCGCTATACCGGCCTTACTGTCCTGACCCCTCCCCGTGGGCGTCGCTAAGTCCCGCCTCCTTTTAAATATTTAAATTAAGGGTCCTAGTGAACTGATGCCCCTGCGGTGCTCGGCCGCCTTTCCTTGTGCCTACTGCGCGCTTTCACAACCAACAGAGTCTCCTTTTTAACAGGCGGTCAGCACTCTTCTTGTGCTATCGCCGACTCACCACTCCGCCACCTTCTGGGGGCTGCTGTGCTGTAGGGAGATGGGAGGGATGCTGGCAGTGGGAAGGAACTTGCAGGCAGCTGGGAGGATGGCAAGGGGGCCTCAGACGGCTGACAGGAACTTCGATGAGGCTGCCAAGGCTGCCGCGTGGGACAGTCACTTAATAAAACATAGGGGGGCTAAAACAAATAAGGAAGGGCTTACAAGCCCAAAACTGCGATGGAACGGCCATTTACGCCTTTTGTGGTGCCCGATGGCACCACCGACCATGAAACACTACAGAGCAGGGAGTCTTCAGGCAGGGGAGGCAGCACAGGACCACAGCAAGCCCAGAAGGACGGCTTCAACTTGAGGTAAGCCCTGAACTGTCCCTTGACTTCTGTGTCCTGTCTCCTCTACCACTGCCCAGGATCAACTGACTAACAGAACAAATATTTTTCAAACTTGAACCTCCCTTGGTTCTAGATTGGCTGGAGTGGAATGCTGTGCATGAGTCACTTAGCACAGCATTCCATCCAGGCCATTGTGACATCTATTGTTGTTAAATCTGCTTTTTGACTATGCTGTAAAGTGCACAGGGCACTTTTCTACATTGATTTTACAGTTTCCCATTACAAGGAGGTGAATCTTTATTTTCAGGGGTCCCTTAACATAGCATCCTGTTGCCTACACCTACAGTGGGTACCCTGAGCACCTGTGAACCCCTAATGTATTTATTTATTTTAGGCTTTCTAGGATGCCCCAACTTTGGGGCATTACAAGGTCAGCACAAAAACTTTTAAATATTAGCTCACATAAGGCTTTTAATTGTATTGACGTTCAGTTTTTTTCACGTTTCCACGCTGCCATTTAGCTGTGTATTTGTTATACTCCTATTCGCCTTTGACTCCAGTCGAACAGCACCTTTTGACTTGTGTTAGCCGTATATGTTTATTCGCTTCTGACTTTGGTCGAACAGCGTTTCTTGATATGTGCTGTTGGCATTTTTGTTAAGTTGCTCACACTGCATTTTTATGTCGGTCTTCTCCTCAGCAGTTTAAGCATTTGCAATGAGATGTGTGCATTTTTTTGGTGACACCGTACATTATTTAATTTATTTGTGATGCCTCTTCATTGGTGATGCTTCTATATACAATTAAAAGCCTTATGTGATCTAATATTTAAAAGTTTTTGTGCTGACCCCATTTACAACTATTCACATCTGATATTGCCACTGTTCATAAGGTGAGGGTCACAAAAAACCCATGTTAAAATTTGGAGTGAAAATACCAAAGAACGCCTGAGGCATTAGGGTTTCCGACCATAACACCCCAACCTGTAGAGACTGACAGGCATCAGGGGTGTGACTTGGGATTGTCGCCTGTAATGCTCATACCATTCCACCCCCACCCACACCCTGCAGCCAGTGAGAGGCATCGAGGTGTGCCTTGAACTCTTCGGCCCCAAAGTTCACCCCATTCTCCTATACTGCACCCATCTCACCATATTTCCTGATAGAATGGGGTGACCACAAGGACCAAAGACCCCAAGGCGCACTGTGACACTTGTCGGTGTCTGCAGGGTAGGGTGTGGTGAAATGGCATGGTGTTATGCCTGATGACCCAAAGGCACACCCCAATGCCTGTCAGTCTCTGCAGTGTGCGGTTGGCTTCAGTTCAATACTTCACTGCCATTCCTATTATGCAGCTCTCTAACTCCTACACTACCAATGCCAATGCTAGCAAGCAAACATTTGGCATTGACAAATGCTTGTTTTTCATTCGTTATAACTCTATGTTCAGTTTCTGTTGCACTTACCACCTTCCTCCCTCTCCATTAATCTATTTCACCTCTTTGTGGGTCTCCCCTACTCACTCATCCCCTAGTTGCCCTAAGTCTCTTCTGCATTCTCTTAAATCTTAATTAGCCCACTCCTGTTTTCATAACCCAGCCCTGGAGGGTGGTTTAAAAACCAAAGCACTTATATACTTCTCCCCTTTCTTGCCTCCTCTGCTCTGAATAAATCCTGGACTATCTACTTAGCACCTCAGTTTTAATTTCTTGTCATTCTAGATTTTTCTGCTGAATTTGAGTTTGCAGTACCTTCTTAATCTCAGTGTGTACTGTTTTGTATTCAGAGCTTATTTTTTTACTGAAACTGTTGTATAATTTGTATCTCTTGCATTTTAATCTCTTACCTCAGCAACCCCCCACCATAACTTTTCTACACAATCCCATTCATTGCAAATGGTTGTGCTTTAACTAATTTTAGAATGCTTTTGCTCTCTGTAACTAAATGTTTTTGCTCTGTTATTGTACTCTCCTGGGTTGTGCCTGAAAATATACAGGTTTTTGTGCACTTACCGGTTCAAAAACAAATAAATAAAATAAATAAGTATACTGCCAGACCTTTTAATCAGTTGCAAGATAACACTTTCGATCACTACCCATAATTCTCAAGTCCCCTATTGCAATCTAAATTACCCTGGTGTGCTTAAAGTCAAAACAATGGTTTCCAGCCTGCTCTTTTACAAAACCCCACCCGACCAGATTACTCCTGATTTTATACACAGCCCAGTCTTCAAGCAATTTAATAACCCACCTGATGCTCCTCCGTGAATGCCTTCACATGCTGCTTTGTAAAATGGCGCTCAGCCAAAAAGACATTGAAGGACTGCTCTGTACCGCCTTACACAGTGGCTGCTCTCCCGCTGGACATTGTTGACTTGGGCTTGGAGGAGCTTGCCAGTCCCAGAGGGTGAGAATAGAAATCTAGAGAATTATCTTTATAATTTAGTTATTGTATAGGTTAGCCTCAAGGACAGTACTATACTATATGTGATAAATAATTTTTACAGAAAAAGATGGCCTCTAGGGGGTGATCATTTAATGAGTCGCTTGATCCACAGATGGTTCTGAGGGAAAATTCTTAGAAATTATAATGAAAATAAGAATCACATAGAAACATAGAATTTGACTGCAGTAAAAGGACCGCTTGGTCTACCTAGTCTGCCCATTTTCCTACCAGTCTCATATACCACTGATCCGAAATGATCTGTGGCCTTACCCTCTCTTTCCTATCGCTAGAGCTCCTTTATGTCTGTCCCATGCATTTTTGAATTCCCCTTCTGTTTTTGCCCATATAACCTCTGATGGGAGTCTGTTTCATGGATCCACCACTCTTTCCCTGAAAAAATACTTTCGCACGTTACCTCTAAGTCTACCCCCCCTCTATTTTCATATCATGGCCCATTGTTCTTGAACACTTTTTTTTGTAAAGATACTACCCTCTTGGACCTTATTTACACCCTTGAGGTATTTAGCATGCAAGGTACTGATCCTCATAACATCTGTTTATTAAATACTGGCTACCATTCACTTATTCACTGACTCCATTATATACTCTCTTAGCACAATACTAATCTGCCTTCATCAGTCATACATAGATACAGACATAGACACTGTCAGCAGATAAGGGCATATGGCCCACCCAGTCTGCCCATTTGAGCTTGTAAGTTCCCTTTATGTTTTTCCAGAAGTCTGTTGCCCCTTACCCCGACCTCCAGAATTCCCTTATGTCTATCCCATGCATTCTTAAATCCTGTGATTGTTTCAGCCCCCACCACTTCCTCTAGCAGGGTATTCCACTTGTCCACCACCCTTTCTGTGAAGATATTCTTCCTCACGTTTCCTCTGAATCGCCCTCCCTCCAACTTCATCCCAAGCCCTCTAGTTCTGTAATATCTTTTTCGCTGGAAAATAGTGTATTCCTACACCCTGTGCCTCCCTGTAAGGTACTTGTATGTCTGTATCATATCCCCTCTCTCCCTCCTCTCCTCCAGGTAGTACATATTCAAGTTATTCAACCTCATAGGACTTGTGATGCAATCCCTGTACCAGCTTTATTACCCTCCTCTGAACCTTCTCTACCCTGCCTATGTCCTTACGTAGGTATGGTCTCCAGAACTTTACACCGTGCTCCAGGTGGGGCCTCACTAGTGTCTTGTAAAGGGGAATTATGACCTCCCTTTTCCTGCTGGTGATGCCCCTGCCTATACATCCCAGCATCCTATTTGCTTTACCTGCTGCCTTGCTGCACTGTTTCCCCACCTTGAGGTCATCAGAGATGATAACCCCAAGGTCCCTTTCCTGCTTAGTGCATTCTGCACAACACAACCAAAACCAACCTGACACAACATGCAATCAAAAATCTGGCATTGGAAAATGCTTGTTTTATTTGTTAACCAAGTAAAAATGGACTGGATACAAGGCCTGTTTTCAGCTATGTAAGATCACAAAGCAAGATAGTTGTACACAATCTGTTACAACAATAGGTACACAGTGCAACATAAATAATTAAGGCACAGGCAAAGGCTCTCTGGGGCACTCTTCTACAAATCAAATGGATTGAGGCAGAACTTAGCGAGCTACAAAGACCATTTCCAAGTGTAGGAGCTGCAAAGGAAAAGGCCTTAGAGGTGTACTGTATGTACTGTAACTGAATTGTAATCTAACTGTTTGCATCAATTTTCCCCTGAATCTGAAGAGATTTCAAAGGATGTCTTGTACACTGTGCTGGTCATGAGCTCCCCAAGCTTCCAACACCAGATCATTCTTTTCCTCTGGTGAGAGTGGTCAGTCCAGATTACTGCTCCTGACTGAATGCCTCGAAATTAAAATTATTTAGGGTGAAGTCAAAGGTTCTTTTCCTCTTTGTTTATCCCGTCACTGATGATGCTCTTCTCTGCTTGCTGATATCCCAGCCCCATTCACCTCCCTTCCTGGTCACTTGCCCAGTTCCATAGGCTCAACTGGGACACTTCCTCACTCAAGAGTATGTCCCTGTGTGGAGGGCTCCTTCGGATGGCCTGTGGGTATGGTCTTCCCTCAGGCCTGTGACATACTGACACTGGTGAGTAGTCAGGAGTAGTGTGGAGCCTAAGAGGGCCAGTGCCCTTCTTCTGTGCACCAGGGTTTTCCTTGTTTGGGTCTCACCCGGCCCTTCCCGGTGTATCACACACTGTGGTAGCGGGGGGGGGGGTGTGTGTGCCTAGTAACACATGGTCATCTGCACCACAAAGGATATCTCCACCCTTGGTGCCAGTATTGTGGTGGTGGTGTCTGTGCTGCACCCCTTCCCCAAGGAGGAGAGCATCCTTTGGATACTCTGAGTCCTGCCTGCCCACCTCCGCTGCTGACATCCTGGGGTTGTGTCATGAACCTCGGTTAGCGGAGCAATCCCCCATTACACAGCTTCACAAAATGGACTGGCTGAAGTCAACGTTGTCATAAATTTAAGTTAAAACAAAGTGTTACTGGTGCTACACCGTTTTATTTAAAGGTTTTAGGATTTTATCATTTTCCTTGATTCCCTTTTACAGTAGTTCCAGGAACTGCGTGTTTTTTTTGTTTTTGTTACAGTACTCTGAATGAACCTAGAGTGTGATAAAACACAATAAAGTATAGAACCAGATGAAGTGTGCACTAGGACACAGGTGCTCTAGAAACTAACCTGAAATGCTGTTGAAAAAAGTTTTGAGCACACCGAAACCCATAAGAGGGATGCAACAACAGTAAATTAATAAATACTAAAAGTTTATTATAACATCTTATAAACAGATGAACCACATACAGTCTGACATGTTTTGTACCTCTAGACAGTCCTTTATCAAAGGCTTAAAAAACCAGTACTAGCAGTATCCAATATATACAATTTTAAAAGCACGTGTAAAGCAATTCATTTATTGGCTGGCAGGTTCTATTAGTCCTTTTTCTATAAGACCTAAATGATGTCCTTACCCTTTCTAATGCTGTAACGTCATAGTCATTCAGCCATCTGAATATTGCTCATATAGTGCAAATCCAGCTATAAAATTCACTTGTATTTAATAAACATTAAGGTAGGCAATCAATTCAATTAAAATCTCCCTTTATAACCACAATACCACATTAAACAAGCTTTCTTACTTAAATGTAGATACACATATAGGGAAGTTACCAGGATCAGGAGGGGGAGTAAAAGGAAAAACAAACATATTTTTTAATTCAGTCTCAACTTCAAATATAAAAATCATCAGTACAAAATATCAATTAAATACAGGCCTATGACCTTATTCCAACATTGCTGTTCGAGGTAACACTTACAAAACGTTACATTTCTCAAATCACTGTACTCTCATCTACAGCTAGACTTTTATTGCCTTTTAAAGGCAAGAAAAAACAGGGGACTAAGGAAACCCTTAGCCTCAAAACAGTTTTATATATAATCACATACTTCATTCTGTTGAGCACTCGGGGCATCGATTTATCTCTTTTTTTCTAGCTTTTAGGTATGGTCTCACATCTAAATTTATATTTAAGCCTGGAATTAAATTGGCTTTTAAGGTTAGGATCCAGAAATTCTCTCTGACAAAAACCAAATTATCAAAATCCTCACCCCTCGGAATTTGATTTACTTCATCAATTGCTGTGAAACTAAACCTATGCGTCTCTTTAGGATCACTATTCGCTACACGTTTTGCTGTTGCATAAGTCATATCCTTATTGTCACTGTCTCTGATGTGCACACCTACCCTTACTTTAAATGGGCAGGTGGTCTTGCCAAGCTAAAAAGCCTTGCATGTACACGTTGCCAAATAGATTACCCCTTCACTACTGCAAGTCACACACAGTCTGATAGTGTATTGTTTTGTAACGTTGCTACTTGTGAAGTCCTTACACTGTGTCACAAACTGACAGTAAGTGCATCTTCTACATTTAAAACACCCCTGTGTCTGGTTTAACCAAGTTTTTTTTGTGTCTTTGTGCTTAAAATAACTCTGCACCTGCAAATCTTTTGGGTCTGGAGCCCTTTTATAACACAATCTCTGCTGTAATTTACCCAACTCCCTAAGGCCTATATTGGTTGTCAAAACATGCCAATGTTTCCGTAAAATAAATTCTACATCTTTAGCCTGTGAAGAAAAATGTGAGACAAAATTAAATCTTGTATCTGCCTCCTCATTATTTACTGCAGTGCTCAACAAATCTTCTCTGTTTTTATTTTCTGCCAAGTCTCCAGCTTTCCCTATGGTTTCCCTTTTATAACCTCTTTCCAGTAATCTAACTGTTGGTTCATCAGCTCCTTTTCATATTTTTCTTTCATGGAGCAATTCCATCTCATCCTCAGAAACTGACCCTTTGGTATCTTTTGTGCCACATGCGGTGGATGGCAGCTACTTGCTAGCAAACTTGTATTTCCATCCACACCCTTCCTATAGATGTCACTCTCTAACAGTCCCTCTTTATTCACTGTAAGTGTTGAATCTGAAAAAGAAATAGATATTTGGCTCATCTCATAAGTGAACCTGAGGTGCACCATAGTGCCATGTATCCATTTAACAAATGACAAAAAATCTTTTACACTCCCCTTCCATATCAGCAACACACCATCAATAAAATGTTTCCATAGGCCTATTTTGAAAAAAAGGGGTTCCTCATGGGATTCAAAATAGTATCTCCCTCCCATTTCCCTACAAACAAATTGGCAATTGACGGAGCACATGTTGCCCCCATCGCTGTGCCCTCAACCTGTGAATAAAGCATTATCCCTGGTGGTCCAGTGGACCTGCTCCCCTGCCCAATCGCGGGCTATGTAATATGTTCTGTCAAAAGAAGAGACTGATCTGCTAAAGAAGGGTTTAAGTTTCATACCCACAAAAGCATTAGACAGGGTACAAACTCTGATAGACTTAAATCTAGACTGTAGAAAACTCAATTTGCAATATTTTTTTTTTAAAGACAAAGTAATAATGGGACTGCAGAAAATGTTAGATTTGAGTTCAGAAATCCATCTACCTTCTGCCCACCCCCATCACCAGCAGTCTCAACCTTTAAAGAACTAGTCGACAGAGTTCTGGAACTACTTTTTGATGCCCCCAAAACGAATTTATTTCAGAACACTAGTAAAGGGAAAAGAGAAGCAATTAGAACATAACAAAATGCTAAAAATGTCATAAGAAAACAAGTAGATAAGGGTGGTGCCGTGGTTCTTATGGAAAAGGATATATATGTAAGAGAGGCCCTAAGACAAGTAAGTAAAGACAAATGTTTTGTGCAATTAATGACTGACCCTACACCAGAACACAAATATAGTATCGAAGAGACAATCCAAGGAGCCTTTTGGAGAGGGGACATTAACATGAAAACACAAGACTTTTTAATAACGAAGAATCCAATAAAGCCAACATTTTATATTTTACCTAAAGTACATAAGAACCTAATTGATCTGCCAGGCTGACCTACTGTGAATGGAATAGACTCACTAGTAGAACCTCTTTCACAGTATTGTGACACGTTCTTGAGACCCTTGGTGGAAGCTTTACCAAGCTATCTGAAGGATCCCACATACGTCTTAAATCTGATTAAAGATGTGAAGATAGAAGAAGATATGTACTTGATCACAATGAACATTGATTCAGTGTACACCAATGTGCCGCATGAGGGTGCCTTGAATGTGGATGCTTTAATCCTAAATAGAAATGAAGTCAACGACACTGCACCTATTGATTTTTTATTAAAACTCTTGGAATATGTCCTAAAATGTAACATTTTTCTGTTTAATAACCAGCTTTATTCACAGGTTGAGGCCACAGCGATGGGGGCAACATGTGCCCCGTCGATTACCAATTTGTTTGTAGGGAAATGGGAGGGAGATAATATTTTGAATCCCACAAGGAACCCCCTTTTTTCCAAAATAGTTTTATGGAAACATTTTATTGACGATGTGTTGGTGATATAGAAGGGGAGTATAAAAGATTTCTTGTCATTTGTTAAATGGATACATGGCACTGTGGTGCACCTCAGGTTCACTTACGAGATGAGCCAAATATCTATTTCTTTTTTAGATTTAACACTCACAGTGAATCATGAGGGACCGTTAGAGAGTGATATCTATAGGAAGAGTGTGGATGGAAATGTAATTTTGCAACAAGCAGGTTCCATCTGCCAAACATGGCAACAAACATATTGAAGGATCAGTTTCTGAGGATGAGATGGAATAATTGCTCCATAAAAGAAAAATATGAAAAGGAGTTGATGAACTAACAGTTAGATTACTGGAAATAGATTATAAAAGGGAAACCTTAGAGGGAAAACTAGAGACTTGACAGAAAATGAAAATAGAGAAGATTTGTCGAGCACTGCAATAAATAATAAGGAGGCAGACACAAGATTTAATTTTATCACTAATTTTTCTTCACAGGCTAAATATGTAGAATTTATTTTATGGAAACATTGGCATGTTTTGACAGCCGATATAGGCCTTAGGGAGTTGGGTAGAGAACAGAAGAGAATGTGTTACAAAAGGGCTCCAGCCCAAAAAGATTTGCTGGTGCAGATATTTTAAGCACAAAGACACAGAAAAAACATGGTTAAACCAGACACGGGGGGTGTTTTAAATGTAGAAGATGTACTTACTGTGAGTTTGTGACACAGTGTAAGGACTTCACAAGTAGCAATGTTACAAAACAATACACTATCAGACTGTGTGTGGCATGCAGTAGTGAAGGGGTAATCTATTTGGCAACGTGTACATGCAAGGCTTTTTAGGTTGGCAAGACCACCCGCCCATTTAAAGTAAGGGTAGATGAGCACATCAGAGACAGTAACAATAAGGATATGACTTATGCAACAGCAATATATGCAGCAAATAGTGATCCTAAAGAGACACACAGGTTTAGTTTCACAGCAATTGATAAAGTGAATCAAATTCCGAGGGGTGGGGATTTTGATAATTTGGTTTTGGTCAGAGAGAATTTCTGGATCCTAACCTTAAAAGCCAATTTAATTCTAAGCATAAATACAAATTTAGATGTGAGACCATCCCTAAAAGCTAGAAAAAAAGAGATAAATTGATGCCCTGAGTACTCAACAGAATGAAGTATGTGATTATGTATAAAACTGTTTTGAGGCTAAGGGTTTTCCTTAGTCCCTCTGTATTTTCTTGCCTTTAAAAGGCAATAAAAGTCTAGCTGTAGATGAGAGTACAGTGATTTGAGAAATGTACCTTTTTGTAAGTGTTACCTCGAACAGCAATGTTGGAATAAGGTCATAGGCCTGTATTTAATTGGCATTTTGTACTGATGATTTTTATATTTGAAGTTGAGACTGAATTAAGAAATATGTTTGTCCCCCACCCCCCCCCGATCCTGGTAACTTCCCTATATGTGTATTTACGTTTAAATAAGAAAGCTTGTTTAATGTGGTATTGAGATTATAAAGGGAGATACTAATTGAATTGATTGCCTGCCTTAATGTTTATTAAATACAAGTGAAGTTTATAGGTGGATTTACACTATATGAGCAATATTTAGATTGCTGAATAACTATGATATGTTACAGCATTAGAAAGGGTTACGACATCATTTAGGTCTTATAGAAAAAAGACTAATAGAATCTGTCAGCCAATAAACTAATTGCTTTACATGTGCTTTTAAAATTGTATATATTGGATACTGCTAGTACTGTTTTTTTGAGCCTTTGATAAAGGACGGTCTAGAGGTCTGAAACATGTCAGGCTGTATGTGGTTCGTCTGTTTATAAGATGTTATAATAAACTTTTAGTATTTATTAATTTACTGTTGTTGCGTCCCTCTCATGGGGTTCTGTGTGCTCAAAACTTTTTTCAATAGTAAAACACAATAAAACAGTCTGAAATATGTATTCAGTGAGTACTACTGTTAAATAATTCTACTGTGTGCTTTCTGCTAAAATATTTAAGCACAACAGACTGTTGTAACCCCCAATAACTGAACCCAACATGTATTTTCTCATTTAGAGTTGTTGCTACAGGAAAAACTCACTTTGAATATTCTGGCAATCAGTTTGCTGTCAAGACAGGCAGAGTCTGCCTGTTTTGGTTACAGCATTTGAAGTAAGTGGGTACATTGATGGGACACTGCTTCAAGGCCCTGTCCACACTACACCAAAAAAAAAAACCCTCTGTAACGTTACAGAGGGGTCAAACCGTTACCGTACCAGTTTGCGTTTACACTAGTAAAGTTACAGAAGGTGTTTTCGTAACTGTAACAGAAACCTGTTGTGAGGTGGTTTCAACAACGGTTTCTGTAACAGTTACAGTCCTATAATGTTACCAGTGTGTGTCTAAATGCTCCACCGTGTAGGATCTGGTCTCTCACTATACCTGCATGAATTGCAGCAGTAGTCTACTGCATGCAGGGAGGTCAGAGGCTACCAGGACATATGCAGATGGCAGCATGGAGCGCGAGTGCAGGCTGCAGTATCAGGATGCCTCTATTAATTACAGCACCTGGACAGCTGTATGACCACCCCTGGGTGTACCCCCATGTCCTCACTGAACCCACCTCTCTCTCTGCACATGCCTCCCCAAGGGCCGCCTCCTGATGATATCCGTGTACTGTCCTTGATGACTCCCCTCACTTTGCCGAGTGTCGGGATTACCCCGCCTGCTCATGTGTGCTGTGGTGGTGACACTACCTGTAGAGTAGTGCCAGTAGTGACCACATACAGTAGTGGAGCTCCTGAGTGCATTGTGGTGCACTGCTGTGGTGGTCAATAGACATGTGCCATAGTGTACAGTGGAATGGTGGGGAGCACCGGAAGCAGTACTAGAGGGTCTGCCGTCGGCCATACAGCAGCAGTACATTAACGTCTGTTGTGCCCTGGTGCCCTAATGTTGGCAGAGATGATGCCATGGCTCCCCTCTCACACTGACGTAGCCCCCGATCCCAATGTACAGATCTGCCCCTCCCTCAAACCCTCCTTCTGTCACCTCCACAACATGTGTCTCATGACAGTGGCCTACGATTTGGTACATGATATGCCCATGCCATATGCTCAATACTCCATATGACATGTAGGAGGGCATCTCATATCACAGCTATCCTCACCAAGTGCACCATGCGATGTGCACTGCTACTACAGGGTTTGGACCACATACACTATCGCACTCAATGTGGACAGGCTGGAATGTTTTCACACCGTTATCCACACTGTTCACTGGCAGTGTGGACACACTGTAACATTTATTGTTTGTAACTGTTTGAAACCATTACAACTTTTTTCGAGTGTAGTGTGGACAGAGCCTAAATTGTTGTCAGTATGGTAAATTGAGACCAGCCACAGTAGCTCACATTTAAGGGCAATATCAAAGAGCTGTGTCTTGCCTTGCAATTTTGGGACTGAGAGACAGTTGTCTGGTCTGGGGCTTCAGACAGGTTTTAACTGGAGGAGGGTCTCAGTCGCATTGTATAGTGAAGGTTGGTTTTGGATGCCAGGCATAGGTCCAGGTGTCCCTATGTGTGATTGTCCCAAAGTGTGCCTGCCACAGAGTAGGAGTACAGCACTAGTGTCCGTAGGTTGGCTGCAGTTCCACAGGGATGCTGCACAAGTAGGGGAAGAACACAGGTGGGGCAAAAGGCCATCTGTAAAGGAAGCAGGTATCCTAGGACAACTATGGGAAAGCATTGGGGAGCATAGGGAAGAGCCAAAAGTGCAGTGGGTCAAATGTGTAGGTGGTAGAGGTAATAAAGAAAAAAGGGGAAACTAAACTGTGTTGATATTTGGCAGCAATTAGAGATCTTGCTTCGAGAGTCAGCTCTTGCAGCAGGTAACACAATTAGGACTGTGGCCAGCAGGCGACAGGACTCCATGGCAAACTTCTAGCCAGCAATCGATGGCAGGGACCACCCCCAACATCGTCTCACCCTTAATGTCACATATGGAATAAAGTGTGGTTGGTCCTCGACGTGTCCCAGTTCTTTTCCCGCCATTGACTCTCGTTCATCGGCTCCACGGCTTGCCTCTCTCTAGATCGACTGCCATTTTTTTGCTACAAATTAGAGTTTATTTTCTTTGAAAGTTCCATTTTTAGTGATCATTTCTTTTGTATGTCGTCTTCCCTGATGCCCTCTTCTAGGCACACTAACAAGTACACCTGTGGGAATCAGATTGCTTCCAAAGATGGCCACTTGGCCTGTCTGCTGTGCCTGAGCCCAGACCACTACACCTAGAATTGCCCACGCTGTCAAAAATTTAACAGCCAGACCTGGATCTGACACCAGAAGACCTGCAGGCCTATCTCACAGAGCAATGGTTGGCCACCATGCAGCGGGAATCCTCTTCTGAAAAAGATTCCTCACACCATTCTTGCCACAAAAAGTCTTCGGAGAAATACAAAGACAAGAGGAGAGAGGAGAGGTCCTCCTCGAGACTGAGCTCCTCTAGCTCTCACTCTGCCTCCTGAGACAGTTCAGACTCTGCTTCTCATGGGACTTCAAGCCTCACCGTGGTCAAGCACCTGGCTGTGGTCCAGGCATTGGGCATGAAGGACAGAGGATCTGGGTCTTCAGGCCCCTCTCTCCAGCCTATAAAAATCAGGCCGTCAGTACTCCCCGACAGACCATTCTACTGATGCAAGTAAGAGGCACCTGTCCGTTCCTTCCCGGTCAGCCTCTTTGTGCAGTGCTGACTCCCAGGACAGGCAAAAGGCCTCAGGTCACTCCTCTGGGAAATCATTCTCTCTCTCCCACCCAGGAACTCTTAGAAGCCAGTGGACAAACACTCCAAGCCACTGTCAGACAAACATTCATCCTCAAAACATACGTTAGACCAGCACCAACGTCGGACATCCAATGATGCCTGTACGGCTAACCAAACGCCAGCACCATCGGCAGGAACACCGTTGTCTCTGCTCTCACCCCTGCCACCAGTCGATGACAGGTTCAGCAACAGCCCTAAGGAGAATGAACAGCCATTGTTTACCCAGGAGAAGCTGTCCGCCACCACCGGTTCTGCTAATGCTGCCCCGTCATTGCCCCCGATATACCTGCTATTGCCAGGCCTAGGCACGGCGACAGATGACAGCACCAAACCAGACCGGATGAAGGTGCTAGACTGAAGCTGGACCAGGCATCAGGTTCAGATCCCAAACTGAACCTGTCACCGGTCAAAGATCTTTTTAGCCATTGGTGGGAGACTATTCACTCAGCCATCCTCCCTCCAAAGCCACAACCAGATGTGACCAACGTTCCGGATAGTGGGACCCCTGCAAAGGTTCTTAACCCAACCCTGGACCAGGCCAAGGTCCCTACGCCTTCTCCAGACAAGGGCAATGGCACATAGCCTCCTCTCCCTGACAAGCCTAAAGGGAAGGCTCTCCTTAAAAGATGTCACAGGTCTCAGTCACAGAGCCTGAGCCCCTCAAGCTCCTCTGATCAGCATTGGCGTAGGAAGAGGCACTGCAGACCACACTCCTCTTTCTCCTCAGACTCATATCAGCCCTCGGATTCTTCCTATTCGGATTCATCCATCGAGGACCTATCTCCTCTGGATCTGGAAGACACACCCACATCCCCTCCTGATGACCCCTCTTTCAAAGAAGTCATGAGGCACATCCAATTGAATATGGGATGGGACACAGAGGACCTAGACCCAGAAAGACTGCGTCTGGCAAAATATTTGTGCCAGAAAGACCCAAAGGCGGTGGTTATCCCACCCCTGGTGGACACCTTCACAGATGCCACACAGGAGGCTTGGAAGTACCCACACACCTCCAATGCAGTCCCAAAGAAGGTGGATCACCTCTATAGGGCCCTTAAAGAGCAACCTTATTTTGGCGGAGCATCCATTAGCTGACTTAGTGGTGATTTTGGCAGCCCATGACCGGTCTCAGAGGCCGAAGCACCTCAGCACACAACCCCCGGACAAAGAGTCTAAACAGTTGTACTCCATGGGGTGCAAGATGTAGTCCTCTGTCACTTGCAGTGTCAGGAGCTTGAACTTTTTAACACACATGGTTCAGTTTCAGAATGCCCTTTTAAAACAAGGGATGGACGTTGTTCAAGAAATGTCAGACTGTCTGCAGAAGGCAGGACTCCTTAAGCTTGTGCAGACCAGAACTGACATTGGCACCCATGTTCTCTGCTCAGCCTATGATTTTGCAGATATGGCAGTAAGGGCAGCAGCGATGGGAGCATGTCTACACCATCACTCCTGGCTATGGGTCTTGGGGTTTGCGCAAGATGTGCAAGCCAACCTCCTCGATGCACCATTCCAAGGTTCGGTCCTCTTTGGAGAGGACACAGAGAAGATCATTATAAAATTACAGGACTCTGGCAAGGCAGTTCTGACAGTGCAGTCCATGTACTGACCGAAGCAGAGAGAATTTTCCAGGTCTTGTTTTCATGGCCATGAGGGACAGCAGCCACAACAACCCTGCTTTCAGCACCAACTGCTCCAGCGGGGAGGTTATAGCCGGAGGGGTGCCCATAGAGGCTCTACAGAACCCACCTCTCATTCACCCAAACCGATCCAGGCCGCTTTCCCCCCTCCAACTACTGCCTGACTCCCAGTGAGACCACATCCTCCCATGACTCCAGCAGGGGAGGCAGTTAGAGGATGCTTTTCGCTCTATGCCGAAGCTTGGCAGAGGGTGACCTATGATCAGTGGGTCCAGCAGCTCATAGACAATGGACACTCAATAGAGTTTGTCCAGTTTCCACCAGACAGGTTCCCCATCCCATTACTCAGCAGAACACACCGGACTGATTCATGTATAGATTCAAGCCCTGCTACTCAAGAACACCATAGAGCCCTTTCCCCCAGCCCAGAGAGGAACAGGATTCTACTTGCACTACTTCCTAGTGCCAAAAAAGACAGGGGACCTGAGACCCATTCTGGTCCACAGAGACCTCAACCAATTTGTAGAGTACAAGAGGTTTCAGATGGTTACCCTTCAGGGCCTGCTCCCCATGGTACATCACGGGGACTGGCAGGCATCACTGGACATGTAGGATGCTTACCTTCACATCCTCGTAGCAAAGCCCCACAGGAAGTTCCTCAGATTCATCTTCCAGGGAAGGCACTTTCAATTCAGGGCATTACCCTTCGGCCTTTCATTGGCACTGAGGGTCTTCACAAAGTGCCTCATGGTGGTAGTAACGGCCCTTCGAAGGCACAGTTATTATGTCTTCCAATACTAGGATGATTGGCTACTGACAGCACAGTCCAAAAACTGCAACGATCCATTTGGGACACCTGTTCTCTCTTTGAGGTACGTGGTATCACGATCAACATCCCAAAATCCTTTTAATTCCACCAAAACCTGAACTTCATCAGGCACACCTGATACTACTAAGGTGTGTGCTGTACCTAAAGACAGAGCTGTCCAGCTTCAAGCCCTAGCTCACCACATCTTTTCTGCCTTGACCTTAATAGCCAGAACTCTGTTAAGGTCGTTAGGCCACATGGCAGCATCCATCATTACAGTCCCCTTAGTGAGACTCCACATGAGGACAATTCAGTGGACCCTATGCATCCAGTGGGACCAAAAATGGGATGACTTGGATCGATCAGTCTCCATCACGAATCTGGTCCATCAGGAACTCTGGTGGTGGATGACATCCCCTTCACTGCATGAAAGGATGCCCTTTCAAAGAGAAGTGCCAGACCAGGTCTTAACGTCCAATGCCTCAGGCACAGGATGGGGAGCACACCTTGACATTCACAGGACTCAGGGCTCCTGGACCATGAATGAGGAATCTCTTCACATACATATCGTAGAAATGAGAGCCATTCTCTATGCCCTGCAGGCCTTAAGCACCATGCTCTGACCAGGTCACCTCCTTGTGCAAATAGACAATATGTCAGTGGTGTTCTACCTCAACAAACAAGGAGGTACACACTCCCACCCCCTCTGTAGAGAAGCAATGAGGGTGTGGAACTGGGCCATATCTCATCATCTAGAGATCTCAGCTGTCCACATCCCTGGGGTCCAGAATACGTTGGCTGACACCCTCAGCCGAACTCGGTCAAGAGCACACAAATGGACTGTTCTCCAGTCTGACGTCGACGAGCACTTTGACAGATGGGGAAAACCCGAACGGGATCTCTTTGCCTCCCCTACTAATGCAAAACTGTCCAGTTTTTGCTCGCTAGATTTGGGGCCTGGTATTTTCTGGTGAGATGCATTGTCCCTTTCCTGGAAGGGGAGATTCCTCTACGCCTTCCCCTCATTTCTGTTTCTTCACGAGGTTCCTCTCAAGTTACAAGTGGAAGGTGCAACAATGATCCTTGCTGCATTGCTATGGCCTCGATAGATCTGGTTTCCACTGCTACAGTAGCTGGCTGTGGAATCTCCGATTCCCTTGCCACTGAGCCCTTACCTGCTCTCCCAGGACAACGGGATCTTGGTCCATCCGAACCTTCGTACATGCATGGCCCCTGAGGACTTAGCCAGACTCCGTTTTAGGAGTTTCGGACACAGTCGCTGACATCCTGGGCTGGTGGGTGCCAGGAAACCCTCCATCAGAGTGACCTACTCAATGAAGTGGAAATGCTTTTGTCTCTGGGCTATGACTCGTCACCTAGACCATTTGGCCTGTTTGGAGAACACACTCCTGGAGTACCTGCTGTCTCTTTTGGACTCAGGCTTGGGCTATTCCTCCATCAAAGTGCACCTAGTAACCATTTCTGCCTACCATATTCCTGTCCAGGGCAGAACTGTGGCATGGATGGAGGTAACCCGTATTTTTCTTAGAGGTATCCTACACTTAAATTCTCCCATAAGGGACCCTGTCCCTCCTTGGGACCTGTTATTTGTTTTGGAGAAGTTGATCTTACCCCATTTGAACCAGCCTTGGATTGTGAGGCGCGCTTTCTCACTTGGAAAGCATTATTTTTAGTTGCTGTCACTTCTGCTCGAAGGATTTCTGAGCTTCAGCACCTGATGTGCAAGGAGCCTTATTTGGTGTTTGACAAGGAACCAGTGGCCTTGAGAACCAGTCCTAAGTTCCTACCTAAGGTGGTTTCTGAGTTGACTTTAAATCAGGACATCCAGCTTCCCATATACTATCCTAGTCATTCAAACAGGGGAGAGGCTCTTCTCCAGTCTCTTGATGTTCTCCGCATTCTGCAGTTTTACTTGTCCAGAACAAAGGACTGTAGACGTTCTGACCGGTTGTTTGTTTCCTTTTCCTCCAGGACCCAAGGAGCTCCTGTAGCCAAGCAGACCTTGTCAAAATGGATAGTTCATTGTACCTCCTTTTGCTATCAGAAACACAACAAGCCCTTGCCGGGCTCAGTGAGGGGTCCCTCCATGAGGGGTGTACCGGCTTCCTTCACAGCACTGAAAAATGTGTCTGCGTCTGACATTTGTGCAGCCGCTACATGGCACACAGTCCACACATTCATAAAGCACTACAGCCTGGACATCGCCTCATGATGCAGAGCAGGCTTCAGCCTTGCAGTTTTGCAGGGACTCCTCTCTTAAGGGAACTCCCCCTTTCACTCTTCTCTTACCTACCCCCCAAAACTAGTATGGTGTTCTGTACTGCTTGGGAATCAGTCCTAACTGTGTTATCTGCTGCAAGAGCTGAATCTCGAAGTAAGATAGTACAGTTACATAACAACTTACCATAACAGTAGATCTTTGAGAGAAGCTCTTGCAGCAAGTATACTTCCTGCCCTCCTTCCCCCTAGAGGTTTTCTTCTGCATCTGACTTACATCAGCTAATTCATGTTTGCTCTGTGAGGTATTGGCCTCGGTTCCCTGGTTCTGATCACTTTACATCCTGATGCCAGAGTCTCTGGTGGAAGAACTGGTCACGTCAGGACCACCCACCTTTTATACCATCGTGGCGTCGGAGCAAGCATTAATAGGAGTGAGTCCACCATAGACTGCTGGCTAGAGGTTTGTCATGGGGTCCTGTTGCCTGCGGCTACAGTCCTAATTGTGTTACCTGCTGCAAGCGTTTCTCTGAAAGATCTACTGTTACGGTGAGTTCTTATGTAACTGTACTTTTCTGGTGGTACAGAGGGACTGGGAGGAGGGAGGATGCCGAGAGAGGGAGGGTGAGGGAAGGATTAAACAGGAGGGGAAATGGGGGTCACGTGACTTGGCCTGGCCAATGGGGTGGCCGGAGTCCATTGATTGAAAAGCAGCCATTTTAGTAGTTTTGTCCTCCTTGCAGCCCAACGCTGACTGGGGCAGACAACCCCAGCAGGGAAGTGCTGACTCTTTTTTTTTGTACTATGCTTCATTGTGGGGAATAATGCATTGATATTTGGCAGCAATTACAGTTTCTGGTGGTACAGAGGGACTGGGAGGAGGGAGGACGCAGAGAGAGGGAAGGTTAGGAAGGGATTAAACAGAAGGAGAAATGGGGGTTACATGACTTAGCCTGGCCAATAGGGCATCTGGAATCCATTAATATTTCCCAGAGGGCCAAGCAACCCCTTGTGTGAGTGACCCCAAAGTGTGAATGCCATGAAGCAGGAGTGTGGTGTCTCACTAAGAGGCATCTGCAGGGCATCTGTATGGAGGATCGCAGGCAGGAGACCATGCTGAGGCAGTATAGTATGGGGGAGTGAATATCAGGGGAGATCTAGGGTACCCAGGGCAGCAAAGATACAAGGGAGGATGTGGTGCCCAAGAAGTTGGGGGGCTGATGGAAAATATAGAGGAGAGCTGGTGGAGCAGGGACAGTAGTTTGAGGACACCGAGGGGACTGGGAGGATGGTCAGATGTAATGGGTGTGGAGCAGCCATCTTCCTGGGTATAATGTGGCATACAGGAGGATGTCTAGTCTTTAGGCAGCTTGGACAACTCATGGAAGAAATAGTGAAGCTGAGATGAGAAGTGGGTAAGAGAAGAGGGGCAGTAGAAGACATTAGCAGAGGGGGATGGAAAGGAAGATGTCACCACCAGGCAGTGCAAAAGTTGGAACTGGGGCAGAATCCAGGGGAAGACGCATGGTCCAGGAATATCAGTGCCATGGGTACAGGTGAGAATGAAGGGAATGACAGGTGGTGAGGGGTAGATGCAGGGGGGAGAGTCAAGGCAAGGAGAAGAGATGGGGGAGCAGGGACGGGAAAGAGTGGGCACTTCAGACAAAGGGAATCAGGCACTAAACAGGTTCGCAGTATTGCAAAGCATGGACAATCAAGGGGAGGGAGGGGAGATGAGGTTATGGGGACAGAGAACAAGTATAGTAATGGGGAAAGGAGAGAAGGGGAGGAACTAAGGTCAGGAAGGATACCAGTGACAGGAGGACAGGAAATCCAAGGGGGAAGGAGTACAAGAAAAATGAGGGTAGTGAGGATATGGAGGTGGGTAGTGAGTGCAAGGCAAAGGCATCTCCAGGAGGAGAGACCAGTGGGGGGGGACTGGGCCAAGGGGAGAGGCAAAGCAGAGGACAAGCAGGAGGAAGAGAAAGCTGAGGATAAGGGAAGAAGTGAGGCAGGGGTTGATCAAAAGAGAGGGAGGGAATCATTTATTTATTTATTTGCTTTTGGTAACGGGGTGGGTGCACTAGACATAGAGATGCCTATTTTCAGGCACGACCCGGGAGCATACAAGTGAAAGATACATGAGCAGTACCATGTGATGCAGCACAAGGGAGAGGTAGACAATGGGATAGTCAACAATACAAACAAATTAGCAACTGGATGATATACAGAGATTAGACAGTGTCAAACAATATAAGCAGTACAGTTAGGAAAAAGTAAAACTAAACAAAACAAGTGCAACAAGTTGTACTGGAGCAGGCAGGAAAGTGCAGAAAAACAGTAAGTGCCATCACGAGGTGCAATATAGAGAAAAAGAGGTAGGGAAGGAGGAGCGAGGTGGGAGACGGGGTGAAAGGGGTGAGAGGGAAGAAGGCAAGCGCAGGAAAGAACAAGGTGGAAAGTGGAAGGATTGAATGGGTTAAGTTGGATGGAAACATGTGCAGGGATTTGAGGCCAGTAGATGTTCACGGTGGAGTTTCTTGAAATCAGCATGGGTGGGAGCTAGGCGAATAGTTTGAGGAACAGAATTCCAGTACTTAGGGGCAGAGTAGGAGAAAGCGCATGAGGGGATGGAGCAAAAGGGAGGGCATTACAACAGGGAGAGGCAAGAAGGGGGGAGATGGTTGCAATTGTGGAAGACTCAGTACCGAAGAGAATAAGATGGGGAAACAAACACACCAGGAAAAGCAACAGCAAGGTGGAGTGTATGCCAGACATGATGGCAGGGAGGGTGGGTGCTATTATACCAAAGTATGAGGGGCAGAAAAAGGGGACGCCTCACATTGTGGTCCATTTGGGCACCAATGATCTTGCAGGATGCAAGGTGAAGATGGTGCAGGAAAGGTTCAAGCAGCTGGGTGAGATATGCAAGGGGGGTAGGAAAATCAGTAGCTTTCTCTGAGGTACTGCCAGTCCCGAGGGCCATCACTGTTATAAAGTTGAGGATAGAGGAATTTAACTTATGGCTGGGGGGATGGTGTGAGGCCAATGGGTACAGGCTGGTGGGAGGTTGGGGTCGGATCTTGGAGCACAAGAAACCATATGCACCAGACAGGCTACATCTAAGTAGGGAAGGCATATGGGTCCTGAAAGACAAATTTAAGAGATACTTGACAGAAGAGCTGGATTTAAACAGAAGAAGGTGGGGGGGGTGGCAGCAGAGGACAAGGCACTCAGCACCAAGAGAGGTAGTCTGCAGGGCAATGCCCACCTCCCCCATGGAAATTCAAGCAGAAGGGAGGGGGCATGGAGAGGAGATAGTATGGGTAGAAGCAGTTGTTTGGTTAATTTATCTGTAGTGGAAGTCTGAAACTTCCATGAGTCAAAATCTGGAAGTCATTCCAATTTTTTGGAAGTCAGATTACTTCCCGGGACCAAGATTTTGGAAGTCAGTATTCAAGGAAAGACCAGTTAATAGATGTAAGTATAAATATTAGTGGTAGAATACCATTTTTTTCAGAAAACTCCATAATGTCTTGACTTCCATGACTGCGATTTTGGAAGTTATAACATTTTTTGTTTTACATTTGGAAGTCAGTGACTTCCTTCACCTTTATTTTGGAAGTTTTTGATTTATTTTTGGAAGTCAAATACTCCAAAAATGGAGTTAACTGAATCCCTGGGTAGAAGAAGAGGAGGGACACCAAGGTATGGTGGGAAGCAGAGAAGGAAAAGGGGGCACACTGGAAGGTAGTGTCCTTAAATGCTAGGAGTCTGGCCAACAAGGCAGCAGACCAGCAGACGGTGATGGCAGAAGGGGAGGTGGACATAGCTGCCATCATGGAAACATGGGCAACCCAGTACTATGACTAGAACCTTGAAATCCCAGGATACCAATTGCTAAGGAAGGACAGAGGAAAAAGGAGGGGTGGACTTAAATTGTACTTAAAGTGCACCAGGGAGGAGGGGGAGGAAAGTCCCGGCAAAATCCATGTGGGTAATGCTACAAAGCTCCAGTGGGGGAAGGATTCATTTGGAGGTGGTGTACAGACCACCCTCACAGGGCATAGGATCGGATAAGGAACTAGCAGACCAGATCAGGAAGGTAGAAGGGAAGGGGAACTCTGTAATAGCTGGAGACGTCAATCTACCTGGAACAGACTGGAGCACCCCAGCTACCTCCTGTCAAAGAGAGCAGCTCCTCCTGGATGCTATCCAGGAGTGTTTCCTGACACAGGGTGTTACAGAGCCATCTAGGGAAGGGACCATACTAGACCTAGTGTTATCAGATGTGGAGCAGGTCCAGGAGGTAGAAGTGCGAGATCCCATGCAGGCAGTGACCACCGCACAGTGTGGTTTGCCAAACATCTGGAAGGAAATAGCTATGACCAAAACTAAAGTAGTGGATTTCAGGAAGGCAGATTTTAGTAAAATCCCCAATGACATCACCACCGTCACAATGCTCAGCGCCTTTAAAACCAGGCTCCGCCACTCACTGACAGCCTCTAGCTCTCGTGACTGCTATCACTAATCTGTACCACCCCTCTCCTGGACTACCAAGACCACAAACATATTCTTTGCTTGCTGCTCCATTGGCACTAGCATTCACTGATGACCTCAGCATCCTAGCACTTACCTTCACTGCTCTCCCCTATCCTTGGCACTTTGATGTCCTCTGACAATGCCACCTGACTGCAACCCCTTCCTCCCTCCTCTTTCCCCTCCCTTCCTCCCTTTGTCCCACCATTTCTGCCTCCTTTCCTCCTATCCTCTTCCACCTGCCTCCCTTTCACCCTTCCTCTTCCACACCCCTACCCTTCTGATGCCTATTGCCTCATCCTCCCCTTCTATCTCCTCCTCTTTATACCCCCCACCTCTATAATGCCCCTGCTAGCAATAGTTACTGTATAGAACTATGTAATGCAAACTATTTGTTACAAACTGTGATTATGTACTGTCTTGTTGTACTCCTTGACGTGGAACCTTTGTAAAAGAGCCCTGGCTCAAAGGTATTTTGTAATCCTAGACCTGAAAAAAAATTGGAAATATACTGGAGGGGCACCTGGCCATGCTCAGACCGAAGATGGATGCGGATCAGAAATGGTCCGTCATCAAGAGAGGACTACTTAAGGCTATGGACATGTGCATAAAGACTCGTAAAAGAACTCTAAGGCCAATAGACCTAGCTGGTTTAGCAGGAAGGTGGCAGGTAAAGTGAAGGAAAAGAGGGCTGTCTTTCTGAGGTACAAGCAGACCTTGAGGGAGGAAGACAGAGAGGTTTACGCAGTGAAAGCTAGAGAGGCAGTGAAAGAGGTCCAGGCAGCAAAGGCTGTTAAAGAACTGAGACTGGCTCAGGGATTAAGGATGAGGAAAAGGACGTCTTCATTCACATTAAGAAGAGGAGATCCAGAAGGGATGGGATTATAGGGATAAAGAAGGAGGGAGGGTGCTTAGAAAAGGGTGAGTAGCAGGCAGAGGCACTAAATGCGTACTTCTGCTCTGATTCACTAGGGAACAGGATGGGCCCATTCCACAGGGGATAGTTGGGTGTTACCCTAAGGGAGGGGAGGAACATAATGGAGAGATTGGGATTGAGAGGGTCTTAAGAGGACTGAGGGAACTAAGAGTAGACAAGGCTCCTGATACAGATGGAGTACACCTGAGGGTCCTGAGAGAGATGGTGGAGGTACTAGCAGTACTCCTGATGGACCTGTTTAACACCTTACTGGAAAAAGGGAGCGTACCACAGAACTAGAGGACAGCACATGTGGTACCACTTCACAAGAGTGGTCCCAGGGATGAGCCAGGTAACAACAGGTTGGTCAGCCTAACCTCTATAGCAGGGAAGTTGATGGAGACCATTCTTAAGGAAAGGCTGGTGTCCTTCCTTGAGGTGAATGGTCCCCAGGATGACAGGCAGCATGGGTTTGTCATGGGGAGGTCCTGTCAAACAAACATTATAGACTTCTTCGACTGGGTGCAAGGTCACTGGATGGGGCATGTGGCGGACATCCTGTACCTGGACTTCAGCAAGGCATTTGATTCAGTGCCTCATGGCATGCTGATCAGCAAGGTGAAGGACCTGGGTATATGAGACAAACTCCTAGGGTTGGTCAAGAGCTGGCTGAGGGACAGGAACCAGAGAGTGGCAATGGTGGTGGGGAACTATCCAAACCTAGGCCTGAAACCAGTAGGGTCCCACAGGGCTCAGTACTCGGACCAGCATTGTTCAACATCTTTATAGGGGACGTAGCAGAGGGTGTCAAAAGTAAGATCTGCCTTTTTGCAGATGATACCAAGCTCTGTGCTCTCGGAGGGTGGACACAGTGGAGAGGAGACAAGAATTAAAGGAAGATTTGGCAAGGCTGGAGAAATGGGTCAGGCATCTGTCAGTTAGGATTCAACACCAAGAAGTGCACGGTCATGCACCTGGGAGTCAGGAACCCAGGGGCAAGCTACTGGCTGGGGGGCCGGGTTCAGGTGACCATCTTAGAGGGGGAAAGGAGCTTGGAGTTTTGGTCAAGGGTGATACAAAGCACTCTGCACAATGCCATAAGGCAGCAGCCAAAGGTAATAAAATGCTGGGCTGCATTGCCAGAGGAATCAGCTAGGAGGGAAGAAGTTATTCTGCCACTGTACAGGTCTCTGGTGAGACCACACCTGGAGTACTCTGTACAGTTCTGCTGCCCTTATCTAAAGAAGGATGTCAGTCTACTGGAGGGGGGTCCAGTGGAGGGCAACCAAGATGTCCCAGGGCATGGGGGACAAAACATATGAGGAGAGGCTGAGGGAGCTCAACATGTAGTCCCTGGAGGACAGAATAGAAAGAGGGATCATGACAGAAACCTTCAAGTACCTCAAAGACATAAACAGAGATCATTCAGAGGGTACATTCAACCTAAGAAAGGAGGGTACTACAAGAAGGTATAGCCTGAAGCTGGTTGGGGGTAAATTTAAGAAGGAAATGAGGAAACACATTTTCATGGAAAGGGTGGTAAAGGGGTGGAAGTGGTGAACACAGTAGACAGCTTCGGGGGGGCAGGTTGAAAAAGAAAATCAGAATGGGAGCAATCAGCTCTGGGAAGGGGAGGGGAGAGTGTATGGGGGGAGGTGGATCACTCCAGGAGGAGTGGGGTGGGGGGTAGCTCCAAAGATCTAAACTGAGCTGTACACTCGAGCAGACTATATAGACCATCATGGCCTGTTTCTGCTGACAATTTCATATGTTCGTATGTAAAGGGGGAGCTAATAAATAACAACTGACACAGATAAGCAGACAAATTAGTAAGGGTAGCGGTAGTTAGGATTCCTGGGGTTGTAAACAGTCCTAGAAAATCTTATTTGGGGTACCCCGATAAAAGGGCCATAGACCAAAGAAGCACATTAGAAAAAAAAGGGGAGTACTGGGGAAGAGGGAACATACAACCAAGGCTTAACAAATAGTGAACTACAAAGAAAATCCAACCTGCTCCACTCTGCCTTGCATTAACCTGGTGCAACACTCATGGGAAAGTATATCTAGTTTGCACAAACAAGAATTTTTAAAAACTGGTTATTTTATTTCAAAACAGTATCACGCTTAGGAAAAATGTATAAATATAGAACGTTTATTGCTGGCTCCTTTACCCAACCGAGACTCAGAGGAAAAAGCTTGTCAGAGTTCAAAGTAACAAAAAGTCCTCCGTGCAAATGATTTCTTCTGGCACACTTGAGGTGCCAGTATCCCAAATACATTTAGAAACCTTGAAGAAGAGGCAAGTGACATTGAAATGTCACCATCACGTGCTCTGGCACATAGGCAGCAAGTGGATTTATGGTGACCTGTGGATTTGGGCCCACTATAAGCCATAAAAATGAGATGTTGAAATGCCAGTAAGGAAAGCCTGTTAATTTATTCGGCTGTAGTGACAGCAGAACTGAGCTTTCTCTGAAGCAGGTTACAGTGGTCAATGCAGAAGGCAGCCACTACCCTTACAGAAACAATTATGCAAAATACTTGCAGACTGCAAGCAAGAAGCTGCCTTGGTGGCATGCATGCTGCAAGCCGGTACTTTGTGTTAAATTGGAACCAAGTGCATGCATGGGGCATGCATGCAGCAAGCAAGTGGTCACTGTGATTATATATTTTCTTTGGACTGCTGTTCTTTGAATTAGATGTAATTGCACATATATTTTGTACATTGTATTAATTTTGTTTTTTCATAGATTCAGATTCTGTTCACAGATAAGGACCACTTGGCCCACCAAGTCTGCCCATAAAAATTCCCCCTAATAGTGCTACCCAAGCCACTACTGGGGGGCTGTTGCCCACCACCTTACATTATCCAAGATACCCATGTGCTTGTCCCATACACACTTAAAACCTGTGACTGGATTTACCCCCACCACCTCGGCCGAGGCTGTGTCAGTCATCCACTACCCTTTCTGTGAAGAAGAACTTCCTCACGTCACCCCTGATCCAACCCCTTTCAACTTCATACTGTGACCCCTAGTCTTAGAACATCCTTTTCTCTGCAAAATACTCTCCTCCTGTATCTTGTTTATTCCCTTGAGATATTTGAATGTCTCTCTCATATCCTCCCGCCTCTTTCTGTCCTCCAGGGAGTACAATTTTAATTCCTTAGGCCTCTCCTGAAACATCTTCCAATGAAGTAATTGCACCATCTTGGTTGCTCTTCTCTGCACTGTCTCCATCATTTCCCTGTCCTGTGGAAGGTGGGGCCCCCAAAACTGCACACAGTACTCAAGGAGGGGCCTCACAAGTGAAGTACAGTATACAGGGAAAGTATTACCTCACTCCTTCTGCTGGTGATAATCCTCCCTGTGCATCCAAGTATTTGGTTTGCCTTTCCCACTGCCTTCTAACACTGCTTCGCCACCTTCAGGTCATCAGTAATGATAACTCCCAGGTCCCTCTCTTGCCTTGTGACCTCTAGTACTTCTCCTCCAAGTGTGTATCCCCCCCCCCCGATGCCCTGGGCCCCAGTTGCATAACCCTGCACTGCTTTGCATTGAATCGTAGCTGCCACCTCCTTGATAACTCTTCTAACTTTTCTAGGTCTGATTTTGTTTTTATGTTTTCCCTTATCAGAAGGTTCTTGTGAACCTTCCTGCATTTTTAAACTTTTAACAAATACAAAAAAAGAATAAATTGCAAACTGTTGTTGAAAGTTCAGCTTGTCACTCATGCAGTGCAGCCTTGTTTGTTTGCATGGCCTTAGCTGCTCATGCATTGCTACTGGAGACATTTCTGAAATACTGCACTTTCCAGCATTGCAGCCTCATAACCCCCAAATTTGGGTCTCAAGATTTAACTTTCAACCCTGATTCTTCTAGATCATAAGTCTACCACTGAGCTATAGGAGCAGAAGTTATACAGTAAGGAATCTCACTATTCAGCAAGTCTGTATGAACTAAAGGGTCACCTAGAATTTTAAAGATAAGCATTAACAAGAAAAAGATGCAGACATATTGTACTTTCCTTGAGCTGGCCCGGTGATGCTGTGGGTTGAGGCGCTGGATGCCACACCTCGTGTCACACCTGGGTTCGGGAACGAGCTCAGGCCACTGGAGGTTGGCAGGGTAGGGAAGGGATTGAGCATCCAGAGGACTGCTCTCCCTTTCTGGGGAGGAATCATGGGATTGCAGTGCGCCTTGGTGTTCCCTGATGATGGTTGGGGGCAGCTCAAGGAATAGGCAATGCTGCAGACACAGGGGCCGAGCTGCAGCGGATGTCAGCACATAGTACCTAGGACATCAAGGGGCAATCAAGAGAAGAAAATTCCTGCTCGGTCTAGGGAGGCGATGAGGGCTCCAGTGGCAGGCACCCACATCCCCCACCAGACAGACCCTCTAATCTCAGAAATGCCACCAGATAGGAGAAGAAGGCCCTTCCCCAGTGGGAGTGATCTGGGAGGGCTGGAAAGTCCATCTGCGGGTGGTGCTGGAGGGGAAAAGAATTTCAGGCAGAGGAGTAGAAGTGCCTGGCCGAGACAGCACCTCTGAGAGATGCCATCGACGAGAGGTGCATAAAGAAAGTGTAAAAAAATATATATATAGATTGTACTTTTCTTTAACACACCTCATCCATACTTGAAAGCTACTAACTCAACTGACTGCATGCAGGTGGAGCCCTCACTGCAGAACAGAAACAAAATCTGGCCAGAGCCAATAGGGCTGCAACTGAGGAATTTGGGGTAAAAATATTGAAAGTTACCAAAGTTACTAGCCTCGGTTCACAAAATGTAACATAGGCTCATGAATTTTAAATTAAATTGGCGAAAACCAGTCTTTAGAACTGTGATATATAGATCTTCCTTTTTATGCAGTTCTTAGATAAATAAAATTCCCTTGCAAGACTGGATGTTGTATGAATGATTAAAGGATCCCTAAACAACATTTTGACAACAAACTATTTAAAAATCTGACTCCGTAGGTAACTAAAGGAAAGGCTGCTGTATTGATTAATGCTAAAACTACATTCATATAATTTACCTAAATATGGTTCCTGAGCATTTGAAAATTGTAAAATCAACCTTCCAATTTCAAAAAACTGTCTTACCTGCTTCCTAAAATGGCCACCAAATGTGTTAAGTGATGACATCATTGGAGCCAAAGTCAGAGAGCTGTATGGCTCTCTATAGTGCTAACTAATCCTTTTTTCCTCTGTATAGAATTGTTTCACCCAAATGGTCAAAACCATATGCATTATTTTGTATAATACACATGTTATGCCATGGTTCTGTTCATTTTGTTTACTTTAACACGCTGAAATTGTGTTTTAATCCAACCGACTTTCTTGGTGGCAAACCACAGCACAGTACAAATCTTGAATAACCTGGTGGTCTAGTGGTTATGGTGGATCCAGGATGCTACAATGGGGGTGCTGGGGTGGTGGTCAGACTTAATATGCACTTTTTAACATTTTTATTAAACCTTTATATTTTCTGCTATTATTCTTTTCCAGTACGTTTGTGACAGACCCTATAAATGTAATCCATAGTTTGAATGTAAACATTTGTACAATCAATAAATCGGACTTCTTCAACAAAGTGAAATGCAGCAGCAGCAGCAAGCAAGCATGTTACAATGCGGGGGAGGGGGTGCAGTCACACCCTTCACCACCCCCTAGATCAACCACTTTTTTGTATTAAAGTTCTCGTGCAGTCCAAAGTTAGAGTTCATACTGTCTCAAAAATCAAATATATGCTTGCCTTGACTTCTTTTTCCATGAGAAATAATAAGAATAATAAGAATCTGCATTTATATAGTGTTTTTCATACACATTGTGTCCCAAAGTGCTTTACAAGCAATACTAGACTGGTAGTGAAGTGACTGAATGTGTAGTGGCAGCCATATCATACATTAATATCCATACACAGCCTTGGACAGTTGCATGAACTGGTTTTATGGGAAGGGGAATGTTGGCCAGGACAATGGGGTCAGGTAGTGATCATGGTGCTGGCAGCCCCACATCTTATTTTTCACAGTAATCTGCTCATATTTCTGTCCTTCTGCCTTCCCCCTTTGCTGAATATGGCAGTACCTTGCAAGAGTGGCCCTTTCAGTCTCCCTCTGGTATTCATTCTTCACTACTCCTCCTCACATCGAAAACTGGTGAGCTCATTACCCTTCTGCATCATGAATGCAAGTAGTACAGTCCCTGTTTTTTTTGACATATCAAATATAAACATATTTTTCCAGTAAGTTAGACTGATAGCAGCAGGGAACAAGGGGAATGATGGGCTTTCCTACCCTTAAAAGATCTAGGCTACCTTTGATTAGGCACTAGTAAATGATGGGTGTGCACATCATTATGCATGTCATTTAATAGTGCCTAATCATAGGTGGCTTAGATCTTATATGGGTAGGAAAGCATATTTTTCCACTTGTGCCATGCTGCCATCAGCCTGGCTTACCAGAAGATCATGTTTATTATTAATATGTAAAAATAACACGGGAGACTGTACTAACCACATTCATGATGTGGAAGGGTAGTGAGTGCACCAGTTTTTGGTGAGGGGAGCAGGTGAGAAGAATGAATGCCAGAGAGGGACTGAAGAGGCCATTCCAGCAGGGTACAGCTATATTCAGGTTAGCTGAAGACAGGAAGGAGGACGTTGAGCAGATTACTGTGAGATCTGAAATGTGGGCCTGCCAGCATCATGATCACTACCTGACTGTGAATGAGAGCAGCATGCAATGACAAATACCCAGAGTGGCAGGACTGCACCTATACTGTTACTTGAATTCAGTGTAGGGAGATTTACCTCGGGTCGGGGGGGAGCTGATGTTTATTAGGAGAGTATTGAGGGAGTTGTTTATAGCTCATTCAAGATTTGGAAGGGGGGTAGCCAGCCAACTTGTATTGTGGAGTAAAGCACAGAAAAGTACTGGAAAAGAATTGCTGGAAACTGTCCTGCAGGGTTCTGCAGATCACAGATAAAGGAGTAGGCTGACACTGGAAGTCGGGTGGATTCACTCAGGGTATTAGTATGCCTCTCCTACTAATAATATTGTTATCCATTGTAAGTGCAGCCCTTATGAGGGCATGAACAGCAGTTTTTCCTGGTGGGTCATAATGCTTATTGCTTGGCCCTCCAGGAAGACCTAGTTGTTGGTTAATGTGGAGGTAAAAAACACACAACAGGGAACTGTACATACTACCTTCACTGTGCAGAAGAGTGATGATCCACTCATTGTTTGCTGTGGGAACAGAAGTCAAACACTGAGAAAGTGGACTGGAAAGTAATTTGGGAGGCATTTTTAACAGTGTCAGCTAATGATGCATATCGGTATTGGTGGCACAATTCTCTGAGGCACACGATTACAATCCGAGGTGTGATAATTCTCTTCATGAGATCATAAGCACATATGCAGCCCCAGGCAGTACTAAGGACAGGGTATGTATGGTGGGGTGTTCAACAGAAGGCAGCCAAGGTGCAGGGGGTTCATGTGGAAAAAGAAAGCCTTATTTGTGGATTAACAAGAGAGCATGAGTTTTGGAATTAAATCAGATCAGTACTTTGCTGTGTGACCCTGAGCAAGTCACTAAACTTCCTTGTGCTCTCTGTCCACACCTGTATTCAAGCTTTCAGCTTAGTGTGTGTCTCCTGGTTAACAAAAAAACAAATTCAGGACATCACATAACCACTAGATCATCAGGTATTTGAAGCATTGTACTGTACTGCGGTTTGCCAAAGAGAAAGTCAGCTGGATTGCAAAACATTTTCAGCAAGTTAAAGTAAACAAAATGAACAAACTTCTAGCCTAACGTGTACTGATCAAAATAATCCATGAGTTAACACATAGTGTTGATCATTCTGGTACAACAATTCAAAACAAAGAGGGAAAGAAGAACTAGTTAGCATTATAGGAATCTATGTGGGTCTCTGTCTCTGGCTCCGATGATGTCATCATGACTCATCACTTAACATACTTGGCAGACATCTTACGGAGAAACCAAGGCTGCTTTTTGAAAGTGAAAGGCTGATATTTACATTTTTCAAAAGCGATGAAACTGCATTTATGTTATTTACATAAATGCAGTTTTAGTATAAACGTAAAAAGCAACCTTTGCTTTACCTTGCTATGAAGCCAGATTTTGGAGTTTGCAGTTTTAAAAAACTTCTTGTTTAGGTACCCTTTAAATCAATGTTTGTATGATGGTACAAGTTTTTATAATATAATATTAGCTTTGTTGTAAAGTCAACAACACAGTACAGCACCAGGGCAGACATGCCACATGGGTAGACTTACCTGGCTGTGGCACTGCACCATGCCTGACACATGCCTGTAACCTTTGGAGCGGGTCAGGATCCCTCCGCATCAGGTCATCATAGCGGTGCCTGAACTGCTCAGCTGTCCTTGGAACCCCTGTTCTCCTCTCCAGGCCAACTAAAATGGCCTGCCACACACTGCTGCTGGCCTGCTGCAGTGGCACCTGGCCAAAAGCTGTTGGCTGTAGGGCTCAACTCAAGTGATGAGGTTGATGACCTCCAGATCGCTCCAATTACAGGCACAGCATCCCCGACCCTGCACCATGACTCTTGCTCAGTTTGGCAACAAACTGGCGGGTACAGGCGCATGTGGCTGCCACAGGTGCCGGATGCGTGATGGGCGGGAGGATGCGCGGTGCCCAGCCATCGTGCAGTGCTGGACATGTGCAGTAGATGTGGTCTGGTGGGGTCACAGGGTCACAGGGTCACGGAGGCAACCTAGGGGTCAGAGGTCATCCACCAGCGCACAGTGTGAACGTACGTGATATGGCATGTGCCATCATGCGCAGCATGTGCAGTAGTGATGCATTTCGCTGTCCGTGCATGGTGTGCAATTGACAGTATGACAGTGTTCCACACAAGCGCAATGTAGGCCCGTGCACTGCGCATGCACTTGCATTGAGCCCAGCTGGCTCCGACGCAATCCCATTGTGCACAGCGCAACCTCTCGATATTTCAGACACCACATGCAAATGAGCTCATCACCCACTGCGTGGCGCAGTGGGGTGCATTAGCATGTCATTACGGGTGTACCCCAAGGATCAATCCTAGGCCCATTACTATTCACCCTCTTCCTTAACTCTATCCCAAGCGCTTGTAGTGGTAAACTACTGCTCTACGCAGATGATGCAGTAGTCTATTGGAAAGACACCACACCAATTGCCCTCCAATACAATCTCCAAACTCACTTCCAGGAACTAGAACACTGGTTCATGAAGCACCGGTTAGTACTAAACTATAGCAAAACAAAATCCATGATCTTTGCACACTGACAAAGCCCCTACAATAGCTCCCAACTAAATATCTCCAACCACCAGGGCACCAAAATTGACCAAGTAACACACTTCAAATATCTTGACATCATGCTTGACACATCACTCACCTACCACACACACACATCAACCTACTCTCTGCCTCAGTAAATGCCAGACTAGGGACCCTCTATAGGCATAGACAATGCCTCCCACCCCACACCCTACGCCTGGCAGTGAACAGCTCGGTTCTATCATTGGTAGACTATGGAATCATAATATATGGAGCGGCTGACCCCACGGCCCTTAATCAAATCAATCTTGCCCTTAACAAAGCCAGCCGCCTGGTCACAGAAAGTGACAGACTTACACACACCTGCGACCTCTACAAAAAAGCCAACTGGCTGACTTTCACAGGTAGGCTAAAATACCATACCTGCCTCCAAGCCAAGAAAATCCTACTGAGGATTGCACCCACTGGCCTTCACCCCCTAGTAACACCTAACACCCACAGGAGCACCCCAAGATACCCAGAAAAAATGCATACCCTAGTCCCCCTCAGAAGGACCACATTAGGTCAAAGGTCTTTTTGTTATCTGGCACCCACCTGGCTTAATGAACTCCCCCCACCCTTCTCCCAGGCCCCATGACTAAGCCTGTTCAAAGCCAGCATTAAGAGGCACCTCTTAGACTCAGAAACATGTAGGTGCACCTAAGCACACTACTCAACCTAGACGCAGGGTTGATTATCCAACCTGAGATGATGCCCAACTTCTGCAAATGCTATTACAAATTATGAACAGTACTCATGTATTCACATTATGCTGCATGTTCTATTGACCAGGGCTGCAAAAGCAACCCCAAAGATACTATTCTATTTATGTATTTGTATTTGTCATTTTGTTATCTTCTCTGTATACCACTATGTAATAATACATGTTATTACCTTGCTTAACCTGTTTGTCTGCCCAGACGTGGAGCCTTTGTAAAGGAGTCTCTTACTCAAAGGTTGTAATTCCGAAACTTTAAATAAATAAATAAATTACCATTACGCACAACCTCATTTGCATGCATTGCGCCTCATAAGTGCCACTGAACAGCACAGGCCATGTACCGGTAATGCAGCCTTGATAGGTAAGTGGTGGATGCCGCAGCAGTACACTGGGGCAGGCAGCACTGCAAGGTGGGATGGACCAGGAAGATGCTGCCACTGACACACTGTGCTGTCCTTGTTCACAGGAGGCAACATGTTGGCACAGGAGGAGGGCGAGGAACAGGGAAGCAGGCCCAACTTCACGAAGGGAGACGGATACCCTGTTCGAGGCCTACCTCGACAGGGAGGCCCTGTTGAGCAGTGCCACAGGCACACCACAGGACAGGGCAGTTGCATGGGAAGAGGTGACGACCTATGTCAACCAAAACGGCAGTAACCAGTGGTCAGCACAGGAGTGCTGCAAGAAGGTCGGGACAGACAGGCGGCACATAAAGGAGAAGGTGGCAGCCATCAGAGTGTCCCAGAATGCCACCGGATGAGGGTCAGTGGATGCAACCACACTGACACCAACGGAGGAGTTGGTGGTAGCCACTATCCGCTGCACCTTTGTGGACGGTGTGCTTGGAGGAGGCTTCCAGACCGGTGGCAGCCCATCACTGCATGGTATGTATGTCAGCCATGCAATGCTGGTGGCCCAGAGGGTGTGTACACAGGCGTGCTGATGTGCATGTGGCTGTCCTGCATGTCACGGGCACGTGTGCACACCAACTTGCATGCCATGCTGCAGGACGCATGCAGCAGCAGTGTACAGGAGGGCTTATCTGGGCAATGCATCACTGACATGCGGTGCCACAGATGCGCCCTGCGTTGGTGGTGGTGGTGTGGCTGTGCAGGCGCTGGGTGGTGTACAGCAGCCAGACGGGTGATGGAAGCAGGCTGCAGGTGCCACTGGGCAGCCGGACACAGAATCCGCCGCTGGTGTGCCTGCTGTACCCATTCCCCCTGCATACCCCACTGTGCAGCGTCCACCAGAGAGGGGGGTCATGCAGCATGGCAGGTCATCCCCAGATGATCAGCGTCCCACCCGGGAGCCCCAGGATGCAGACCGTCTGGCTGAGCACACCCGACTGTTGTGGGCATCCATTCAGCAATAGGTACTGCTCGCCACTGGGGTGTGTGAACTGCATGCGGAGGTGTGCCAGTTAGCCGAGCAGCAGGACAGGGGCACTACACAGATCTTGGAGGGGATGCAATGCATGCAGGAGGCCATGACTGCATCCTTGGATCACATTGCCAGTGCAATTGCGGAAGGCTTTGCGTTGCTGGCTGCCACAGGGCATGGCCATGCACAGGAGACCCTCCTCAGTGTGCTGTCCACCCCACAGGCCCAGCATTGGGTGACCCCATCACAGTCGGATGTAGGCATCCCAGGCACACCCAAGGCTGGCCTGTTTAGGCACCTGCACACACCCCCGCAAGGACACGCTCGCAGTCCTGCATTTCCACCCCTGGGGGGCTGTTGGTCACCCCCCGGCTGATGTGCAGCCTGTGGCTGCTGATTGGCCCTAGCGCTGCTGCCCTCATGGCCATGGTGGCCATGGTACCATGTGGCTTTCCTGATCTGAATGCTACCCTGAACGTAGTCTGCGGCTGATGCCCTGTGCATCCATGGGCAGTGTGTGTGCACCATACCAATGGTGGCATGCCTGTGAGACGTGCCACATGCTGCCTGTGTGTGTGTGTGTGTGTGTGTGTGTGCATGCCTGGCTGCTGGACCGTGTGGCATGGGCGTGATGAGGGCAGTCTAGCACCGGTTACACCTGTGCACTGGTGCCATGCATCTGATCCATGCCACATTCCAATGTCTGTGTGGGTGGGTGCATATGTGTGTGTGTGTGTGTGTGTGTGCGCGCGTGCGTGTGTGTGTGAGTGTGCTGCTGTGTGTGGCTGTGTGCCACTGACTCCCCTACCCCTGCATCGCGCCTCTGTGTGTGCATGCCCCTCACCATGCACATCCCTGCATGTGTGCTGTATTTGTCTGTGTGGCCCATGCATGTGTACTGCATCACCTACCTGCGTTCGCCAAAGTATTCCTGTGTGACAGTGTCACGGTGGCATCATGCCTTCTGCAGGAGTTGGTAGTCCCACTGTTCAGGGGGTGGCTGTCCACCACCCTCTGGCCCATTGTCTCCATCATCCCCACTACTGTTGCCCTCATCTGCCTAGACAGCTATCCCATGGTCAATGGCCATGTTGTGCAGTATGCAGCAGGCCAGGAATAGGCCACAGGCTTTTGAGGGGCTGTAATGTAGGGCACTTCCTGACCTGTCTAGGCAATGGAATCGTGCCTTCAGCATGTCAAAGACACACTCGACGATGTTGCGTGTGCTAGCGTGTGCCCCGTTGTACTGTTTCTTGGCTGGAGACGACGGTAGGGAGTGAGCAGCCAGGGTCTCAGTGGGTATGCGCTGTCACCTGTGTAGAGAATGACATGGTTAGCCCTATGCTATTCTGTGCTGCACCCCTTGCCTGTCCCTGGTGCCCACTCCACCTTGCACACCCTGACCATCCCCAACCCTTGGTCTGCTATGCCCATTGCACCTTGCCCATGCCTTACTCACCCACTAGGTGGCCCGTGGGAATATCTCCATGTTCAAACCTGTGGCACAGCACAGAACTGTGAGATAAATGCATTATTTCATCCGGCATCTCCTTCTCTGAGATCCTGCCAGTCTGGGAGAGGGGAGCAGATGGACGGAAGGTCAGAGAAGGGGAGATAGGGGAGCTAAACACGTGGCTCAAGGTCTGGTGCCAGGAAAAAGGACACAGATTTGTAGGGAACTGGCAACAGTTCTGGGAGCGAAAGTTCTTTAAATTTGATGGACTGCATCTGACTAAAGAGGGAGTCAGTGCATTGGGGCAGAAGTTTGACGTCTTTGCAGAATATTTAAACTAGCAAATGGGGAGAGGGTGCAGCACCCCATACGTCGAATGGGAAGAACACCCCTTCCCCCTCAGCTAGTGGTCAAACAGGAATTCAGCATGTTTGCCGTTCATTTGCATCACCAGGTAAAAAAAAGGTTTGTCTCCCATCGATGCACAGGGTAATGCCAAACTTCACCCAACAACTAACACACCAAAATCTGGCCAATGGAAAATCATGTACACAAATGCTCACAGCCTGGAAATAAGATCCCAGACCTGCAGGCAATAATGTCAGAGGCCAAACTGGACATAGTAGCAATTAGTGAGACGTGGTTTACCAGTAACCACACTTGGGAGACTTCAGTACCTGGCTATATATTGTTCAGAAGAGACCGAGGTGCAAAAAGGGAGGGAGGAGTGGCCCTGTATGTTAATGAAAATATCAAAGCTACAGAAATTCAGAATACACATAAGGAGCCAGAAGAACTGTGGGTGACCCTGGAAACAGGAAATGGGACAGCCATAAGAACTGGGGTTGTCTACAGGCCCCCAGACCAGAGGGAGGACATAGACACATTACTGTTAGAAGATATACAAAACATGACAGCTAAAGGGGAGGTTCTGATAATGGGAGACTTCAACATCCGGATACAGATTGGTCAATACCAGCAGGAACATCTGCCAGAACTAGACTCATAGTGGATTCCCTGCAGGAGGCCTCAAACAACTGGTACAGCAACCCACAAGAGACAGGGCTATCCTAGATCTAGTACTGACCAACAAAGAAGGGATCACAGATCTCCAGGTAGAAGGTCACCTGGGGCCAGTGACCATCACATGGTATGGTTCAATTTGGCTACTACATCTAAATCATCCCATTCCAAGGCAAAAATATGGGACTTCAGAGGAGCTGACTTTGATAAGATGGCCAACAGAGTTAAGCTAGCCCTGGCAAAAGAAACACAGGTGAGGGGTACAGGCAAAGTGGGCAAGCATTAAGGATGTAATATGAAGCAACATCCCATTGTGTTAGACAGAAAAGGAAGTGCAAAGAAGAAGGAAACCACTTTGGTTCTCAAATACAGTAGCAGAAAAGGTCAGAGCCAAAGGCTGGCCTTCAGGAAATATAAGGAACACAGCAGGATGAAGATAGGAGGCATACCAAACTGCCCTAAGGGAAGCAGGTAAGGCAGTAAGGCAGGCAAAGTCCCAAACTGAGGAAACACTAGCACGAACAGTAAAAGAAGGTGACAAGACTTTCTATAGATACATTAGTGAAAGGAGAAAGTCAGAGGGGTATTGCTAAGCTTAATGGAGAAAGGGAGCATGTGAGGAGGAGGACCCTGTAAAGGCATCTATCCTAAATAGATACTTTTGCTCAGTATTTACTGAAGAGAAGGTAGGGCAGGGCCCACAGCTCAGCATCATGACACAGGGGAGGGAGGTGAGCACTACTCCCTTCACAAAAGAAAGGGTCCTACAAGAGCTTGCTAAGCTCAGGGTGGATAAGACAATGGGACCTGATGGCATACATCCCAGGGTACTAAGGAGCTAAGGAGGAACTAGCAGAGCCATTAGCAGAATTGTTTAGTGAGTCTCTGAGCACAGGAGAGGTCCCAGAAGACTGGAGAAGGGCTATGTGATCCCGCTCCACAAGAGTGGTAGCAGGGAGGAGGCGGGAACTACAGACGGTCAGTCTTACCTCAGTAGTGGGCAAGATTATGGAGGCACTCCTTAAGGAAAGGATAGTGCAACACCTGGAATCCATAGCGGCACAGGATCCAAGACAGCATGGGTTTACAAAAGGAAGGTCCTGTCAAACTAATCTCATAGATTTCTTTGACTGGGTAACCAGAGTGGTGGACCACGGGGAGCAGTTGATGTCGCCTACCTTGGCTTCAGCAAAGCTTTTGACACTGTTCCACATAGAAGATTGATAAATAAGCTGGGTAGGCTCGGGGTGGGTCAGAAGTTGGTCAACTGGGTGGCAAACTGGTTGACGGGCAGAAAACAGAGAGTGGTGGTAAATGGTATACAGTCAGAAGAGATGCAAGTCACAAGTGGGTACCTCAGGGATCAGTCCTGGGGCCAGTCCTCTTCAACATCTTCATTAGTGACCTTGCAGATGGACTAGAGGTAAGGCTTGTCTGTTTGCAGATGACACCAAGATCTGCAACAGAGTAGATGATCCAGATGGGTGGGCAGAATGAGAAGAGATCTGGATAAACTAGCAAAATGGTCAGAAGAGTGGCAACTGAGTTTAATGCAAAGAAGTGCAAAATCATGCACATAGGGAAGAGAAACCCTGAAGCCACCTATAGGCTGGGAGGAGTTGCTAGCAGTCACAAAGGAAGAAAGAGACTTGGGCATCATCATCACTGATGACCTAAAATCATCAAGCAGACCTCTAAAGCAGTAGGTAAGGCTAGGGGTGTTAGGGTGTATTAGTAGGGGTATCACAAGTCGTAAGAGGAGGTAATAATCCCTCTGTACAAGACACTAGTTAGGCCCCATCTGGAGTACTGCATGCAGTATTGGAGGCCACACCTTACAAGGACATTAACCAAATTGAGGCAGTCCAGAGAAGGGCACCAAAATGGTGCAGGGACTGCATCAGAAGACATATGAGGACAGATTAATGGAGCTCAATATGTATACCCTTGAGCAAAGGAGGAGAGAGGTGATATGATCAAGGCATTCAAACACCTCAAGGGCATAAACAAGGTGAAAGAGTCTAACATGTTTAAATATAAGAAAATAGCAGGACAAGAGGACAGCATGAGATTAGAGTGAGGCCGATTAAGGGGAATGTGAGGAAATTCTTTTCACAGAAAGGGTGGTGGATGCATGGAATGGCTTACCACAGAAGTGGTGGCTATGAATACAGTGCAGGGCTTCAAACAGGCATGGGATAGGCATAAGGAGCAATACAAATGACTATGAATAGATAGGCCACTGACAGAGCAAAGGCCGATGGCACATTTATAAGGTAGAAAAAGAAATGGGCAGACTGGATGGGCCTTGCGGTCCTTATCTGCCGTCAACTTCTATGTTTCTATGTATGTTTCTACGTGCACTCCCAGGGTGTGTGGCACAGACACTGATGATATGCCCCGTGGCATCACACACCACCTGGCAGTTGATGCTCGGGCTCCCCTTCCTGTTGATGTATGCTGTTCCCTCAGGGCCAGGTGGTATGTGGATGCCCATGTGGGTGCAGTCAATGGCCCCAGTCATGCCTGGCATGCGTGCCACCCTGATAAAGTCCTGTATGTTCGCAGTATGCTCCACCTGTATGCTGGGGAAATGGATGAATTCCAAAGCATGTGGCAGGAGGGCATTGAGGAACTGTGTGAAGAGGCAGGATGTGCCCGACTTGGTGATGCCCGCGGTGTCCCCTGTTGGTCACTGGAAGGTGCCTGTGGTGAACAGGCACATGACGGCAGTCACCTTAGTTTCCACGGACATGGCGTGGCTCTGTCTGGTGGGTGCCTGTATCTCCTCACTGCACAGCTCACAGAGCTGCCTCAGAATGGCCCTGTTCAGGCACTACTGGCCCACGATCTCTGTGTCACTATAGTTTTCAAAGGTGATGCGAGCATGGTACCACCTGTGTCGGACATACCACCGACGGGCCCTTTGTCAGCCATGTAGCTGTTCCTCCTGCCTCCTCACACCCCCTCATTACTGCTTCCATCAGGAACTGCACACTCTCCATCCCTACATCAGTCCAGTGTCCCCCTGGGTGGTTCGCTGCTGTCTGTGTGCCACACTGGTTCACTGTTGTTCTGTGTGTGCATATATGTGTGTGTGTGTGTGTGTGTGTGTGTCTGTCTGTCTCTCTCTCTCTCTCTGGCCCTCTCTCCCTTTCCCACTCCACCTCTCTGTCTCTCTCCCTCTGTGCCTGTTCTTCTGTCTGTTTGATTCACTATCTCTCCCACTGTCTCTCACTCTCACTCTTGGCGCAACAGCTGTCTGTGTGTTTGTGTCCTGTTTTTATAGGAACAAGTCTGGTCGGCACATCTTCAAGTTGCTCCACACTTGTGCCATGGCTTCACGGTTGAATATACCATTGCACCGCATATTTATGGGAATGCCCCCTGCACTTGCGCTGCTTATATTATAGTTGCGCATTGGTGCAATAGGTTTTGCACTGCACCATGGCTCCCACTGAATATCGCTCCTCGGCACATCTCCGTACTTGCGCTGGTGCAACTCAGTCGCACCACGCATAACTGCTCTGAATATCTGGGCCCAAATGGGCAACATAGACTTGTTATGATCCTGCCTCATGAAGAAGGGTAGAGAAAATGTTCAACTCCTGTCCTAAAGGCTATTTCATGCAGGGACTGCAAAATCAACTTTCCAGACACAAAAACACATTTTGGGCAGGAGTTGAAAAGTTACAGCTGTCACATTCATAAGGTGCTGTAAAGAAATTGCTATGTTGAAAATTTGGAGTACAAATATAGAATATTACGAAACTTACGAGCGAGCCTGTATTTTTATAATTTAACATAGCCTCATAATGTTTTTTTCAATATTTTTACACCAAATTTAGCACATACCCTTCTTATGACACCACTTCATGAATAAGGGCAGAGAAAATTTTCAACTCCTGCCCAAAAGGGGATTTTGAGCAGGGACCATGAAAGCACCATTCAGGCTGTAAAAAAAAAAAAAATTGGGCCAGGATTTAAAAAAAGACAGCTGTCACATTCATGAGGTGCTGTAAAGATATGGCTATGTTGTGAATCTGGTGTAAAAATATTGAACATTACCAAAATTTATGAGCCTGCATTCACAAAATTCAATGTAGGCTCATAACGTTCTTGTTTTTTAATATTTTACATCAAATTTAGCACATAGCCTTCTTATGAACCCATCCTCATGAACAAGGGCAGAGAAAATTTCCATCTCCTTCCTGAAAGGTGATTTTGCACAGGGACCACAAAATCACCTTTTGGGACAGATGTGCCTAACGTTAGTGCAATTGCTCAGGAGTCCGGCTCCCAAAAAAGGCACTCTGAAAATTTGGACCAAGAGTATGGCCAAGTTATGCCGTAAGTTTAAAACACCATTGAAATACATTGAACCATACATGTTTCTTCAGTTCGCGGTCCGGCTTTGAAGTGTGAATATGTGTCTGCAGTCCAGAAAGGATTAAGGAGTTGGATCCCTGCTGGGTAAGTAAGGGCTTGGGGTGGGTGGGTGGTGGGTGCTGAGTGGGAGGGTCAGGTGGAGGGACAGTAATGTCTGCAAAAGTCATCAATGGACGTTGTTCTTTTTACAGGGTTATTATATAATTACTCAATGTTTTGGTAAATAGAGTATGGGGTTAGTAGTGCTTGTATAACTGTGGTTTACCTTTTGGCTTTTCTCTATTCCCACCCTTGGTAGGTAAGCTGGGTAGTGAGTAGGGAATAGAAAGCCCAGCACCAAGGGCGAGTCGAGTGCTAGAGAAGGAGGAGGCAGGGGTGGATGGTGGGTGTTTCATAACACGCTAAGCAGGGAACTGTCATGGGAGGATGGCCTTTGTAGGGGATGTGGGAGGAGCTATTCCCCTACATTGAACCTCAGGCTTTAGCCCTCCCATTCAATGTTTTGATGAATACAGTATGGGGTTAGAAGTGCTTGTGTAACTGCAGTTTAATTTTTTTTGCTTTTCTCCATTCCCACCTTTGGTAGTTAAGCTGGGTAGTGAGTAGGGAATAGGAAGCCCAAAAAGATTACCTCCTCCAACTCTCAGAAAGCATGACCAGTAGCACACAGAAGAGGAAGAGGAAGAAGCCCCAGGTGGAGGAAACCTCTGAGGACCCATGGCTACTGACCTGCCCATCCTCTGGGCAAACTAAGAGGAGATGAACCTAGATTCTAGCAATGATAGTCTGATTTCCGAGGAAGGTGAACTGCTTGGAGAGATGACAGTCCGTCTTCAAAGTCCACTAGATGATGCATTCTGGAAGGATGATTCTGAGGTTGAAGACATAGGTCTATTCTGAAGGAATATCTGGATTCTGAAAGTGGAGTAGGTCCAGTTGAAATCTGAAGGTGGAGTAGGACCAGTTGAAAAGGGGAGAGTACGGTCCAGGTTTCCAAGGTGATGATGATGTCCAATTGGATTACAGAGGCAAAGTGAGCATGAAGTGCATGATCTGATAGAAGTTGCTGCCAGACTTTGAACAGTGGAAAGTATGATGAGTTATGAAGTCATAAGGTAGACAATCTGACTTTGTAGAAAGTTTGACATTCAAGTTACAAGTCTGAAGGTTTGGAGTTAAGCGGCGAGTGATAAGTTGCAATGTAGGCATCCATGAAGAACACAAAGGAGTTGGACAGAATCTTTATGTACCTGGTAGGAGGAGTGATGTGGAAGATTTTAGACCAATGAAGGAAGGTTGGTATATGCAGTAGAGATGGTAACAATGTATATGGAATTAATTGGAAGTTCAGTACGATGAATTTGAGAGGTTTGTTTGGGGGTATTGATGTCATAATGATACTTGTATAAGCTCTGTCCGGTCTGCTGATAGGAAAAGGTAGATATGGGTATTGTTGTAGTGTAATTCCCTGTGACATGAGCTGAGGTGGGAATGACTGTTTTGCCTTACAGGTGATCCAATGTCTAAAGACAAGGTGAACAATACTGCACTCGAGGAACAAATAGACAAAACAAGTCCACCAGAGAGATTCCAAGACACTTTTAATGGCTCAGCCAGCAATCAGCAGTACATGGAACACTGATAGATTTCACCGGGGCTTCGGCCACTCAAGGTCTTCCTCAGGGGTGTGTCCCTCTAGGGGTTTAACCCCTCCTTAAATACACATCATAGGTCACATGTCAAATTTATCTTATGTTTTTTTAGAAGTTAAAAACATTTTATATTAGACATACATAGACATTTAAAAGGTACTTAGGACCACTTATATTTAAATTCCTAGTAAAAGGAGGGTGCAGGCTAGTGATAAAAAATATACAGTTAAACATAAGCAAACTTACACTTATATAAAGATTGCTACTTGTAGTTCATTTATGCATTTTTGCACACAGTGCTTTCATCGGTTTTCTACTAACTGAACTACATCTTAAACAGTGTGTTTCAAAACAGTGGCCCGGATATTCAAACTGCGCCACAAAGTAGCCCAATAGCAGGAGCAGGCGCAAGTACAGTGCGCCTATGCACAACACGTGCGATATTCAAACACTGCGCAGGGCTAGATGTGCTTGCGCCAAACAACTGAATATCACGCCAACCGTGCCATGGTGCAACCAGGGATGCACAGTGGTGCAGGCCTGATGCGCAATAGCACAACCAGGGATGCGCAGTGGAGCAGGGTAGCAGCGCATCAGCACAACTAGGGATGCTCAGGGACAGGATGCAGGGGGCCCGCATACATGGAAGATATGGGCTGAGGAGCACACAGCAGAACAGACATCGCACCCCACACCCCATGAACCACATAACCAGAGGAGAGCTGGAAGAACCACCAGACCATGGAAACCAGCAACAATCCCACAGCTGGGGTATGGTGCCCCAGCACACCCCCTGGCAAGCTGTGACTGGCAAACAAGGAGGTCCAGCCACCCCACGCTACACCATCCTACCAAGGCAGAGCACACCCTGCACAGCGTTCCCCAGACACCCTACCCAGGAGCAGCACCCAACACTGCAGGACACCCCATGTATGCCACCACCACCACTGTGACAATGCAACCTTGTGCACTAATGAGTCATGCAAGGTGGACCCATCGTTTGCACCCTGCAGTGGGTGGCAGCAGACACCAATGCAACAACTGCAGACACAGTGCCACCCTGCATGGTCCCCCCAAGGTACAGCTGAGAGACTGACCATGCGTCTGCACACGAGGTACCACACATGTGACAGGGCATGTCCCGGACCCCACCACCAGCGGTACAGCATCCTGCACACCCTCCCAAGGACACACCCTGTCCCAGTACTGGTCACAACAGCCAGCAAAGAAGCCCACAGTGGTGCATGGAAGCATGCACCACATAGGATGCAACACAGTGCATGGACAAACACCCACCCATACTCAAGTGCACACCAACACAGGGACACAGCAGCAGTGTACCTACGGCTAGCACCCCTCCATGGCACAGGTGTACCAGCCACCCTGCGCATGCACCATGAAGCCGTATGCCACCAGCACATGGCTGGAACACAAGTGACAGACAGTGGAGCACATCCCCTGCAACAGACACAAGCGACAGCATGGAGGGGGCACAAAAACAGCGGAGGCCACAGTGCCACCCGAGGCAGACGTGCACCATACCGGTGACAGGAGGCAACCTGGCATTGTGCAAGGTACAGTGGTTGTCCAGCATGGACAGCCACCACTGACATGCCAGCAGACGGTTCATATCACAGACATGAAAGGGTGTCAGCTGCACAGACCATGGATGGTCTGACATGGTGCCATGAACACAGAGCATGCACCGTGGACCACTGCACACAGGCAACCAGTGCACAGAGAATAGCACACAAACCACAGACAGTGACTGATTCCCCCACCCACACCATAGGTGGTTCCCTTCTGGACACACACACATGCCCATGCCTGCACCAACCCTGATGCCATGCACACCACTGCAGCTGAGCACCGGTAGCCCACTGCAAATCATAGACCACCACAGTTGTCCTAACAAAACATATATATTAAAAATAGGCAATAACCATAACTATATACAAATATATACAATTGGGGGAGAGGGGCCACAAACCAGGTGGGGGTGGGTAAGGGGCAGGGATGAACAACTGGAAGAGGGAAGAAGGGGTGTGAGGGTGGATCCAGGGAGGTAAAGTTCTTCCAGGGGCATGGAGGGCCTAACGTCCACCCCGCTCATCACTTCTGTGGTGCCTATGCGACAGCCGTCCCCTGACCCCGTGCCTCTCTATTCGCTGGAGGATCTCCAGTGATGCCCTCACTAGCTGCAGTAACTCCTGCAAGGCCCTCTCGACAGCCATCCAACACTGACCACCTAGGACAAGGGAGCAGAGTCAATAGGTGTGAATTTCCATCCCCCTGCAGCCCACCCATTGTGCATGGCATACAGCAGTGGGCCATGCCCCTGTGATGGCGTGCGACCACCCACAGTGATCGTGTCCACAAAACCTGCCCACCCAGGTGCACACAGCCATGAGGACCGCTGCACACACCCACCACCCAAGTCCCGCACAGCACCACCGTGGCAGTACAGTGACATGGCTATGCGGTGCGAAGGCAGTGGCACAGCCATGTACCTGGTGCATGCATGGACCACCAGCGATGCACACCCACACATGCAGTGCCACAGGACAGTGCTGAGTGTACTGTGTGGCGTGCATGTCAGTGGCGTCAATGGATGGTGGCCATGCTCCGCCGCCTACCGTGCAACACAGCTTGCACAGAATATCCTGGAAGAAAGGTACTCACCTGCATCCGCGACATCTGGGCACTGATGTGGAATGGGCCTGCCATCACGTGGCTCTTGCTGGGCAGCTTCCTGCTCATGACATGCCTGTGCCTCTCTGGTTCAGTGCCTCTCCTCAGGGCCTAGGGTGCAAACATGGAGAGGGGAACATCAGTACAAAACAGTAGCAAAGGCCCCCCTGATGTGCGTGATCCCACACAGCCCAGCCATGCATCAATCCCACCACGACCACCATTGCCCACACTGGACGGCCCCACCCCGTGGTGGACACATGCCCACCGTGAAACCCGGACGGAAGCTACCAGTGTAAGGATGGAGCACCTACCTCGATGTGGCACTGCCCCTCGCCTGGCGCATGCCTGTAGATGGGCAAGCCTATCTGGGTCCCTCCGCCAGAGGTCCCCATAATGGTGGTGACACTGCTTCAAACTTCTGGAGATACCGGTGGCCTCCTCCAGTGACACTGCCACCTCCTCCCACACAGCACTCCTTGCCCTATCTAAGGGCACATCCCCAAACAGGGCCCCAGCATGGGGCTCTACAATGGCCACCAAATTGGCCAGCTTCAGAGGACTCCACAAGGCTGCTGTCCTGCGTGACATGACTACTGCAGCTAGGATCACAAAATGGCACTCTGTTGCTCACATCCGCCACGTGCAGATGTTGCGTGGTACAGTGCTGCCATTCCCCATCGTGCTGTCACCGAACAGTGTGATAGGTATGCACCCATGCGGACCCATGGCGCCTAGGGGGCAAAGGTTGACCGCAGGGTCAAGGGTCTGTCATGCACAGACCGCCACAGCATGATTGGGACTCCCTGCATGTAGCACAGTCAGGTGCCTGTGTGTGACACCCTGCAGTGGCCTACCATGCTGTGGTACCATGGCACATACAGCACTCCAGGGCATGAGTGCTATACGTGTGAACAGTGCACTAGTGCCGCTGGCACAGTGGTGGCCATGCCCTGCACTGCCTCCCATGCTCAGCACGTCATCAGCGTGGCAGGTGTCAGTGTCAGCACCCCGGGCATGCGCCGTGTGGTGCCTACTGCACACGTCACAGAGCTGCACCTTTGCCTGAGCACGTTCAACACAATTGCACAAGGTGCAACAGCGCGATATTCAGCCAGCATATGTAAATCATGTCATCAGCAATTCCATGGTGCAGCCACTGCATTAGCATCCACTTAAAGTTGCGCCTCACCTCATTCGCATGCCTTGTGCTATATAAATGTGACATGGGGCTTCAGAGGTCATTTTTGGTAATGCAGTCTATTGTGGTGGGTTGCATGCTGTTTGGAAGTGTGGACTGTGTTGTGTGGGAGATGCATGGGACTGCATGTTCAGAGGTAACACCTGTCATTCCCACAGGATCAACAATGACCAAACATGAGGAGGAGGAGGAACAGAGACGTGGGAGACAGAGGAGGCCCAACTTCACCCGGGCAGGATCAGATGCCCTGTTTGAGGCCTACCTTGACAGGGAACTGCTGCTCAGCGGACAGCGGGGAGCACCACAGACCCGTGCTGCGGCATGGGATGAGGGTAGCACGTGCCGCCAACCAGCATGGCAGCCACCAGCAGTCCATGCAGGAGTGCAAGAAGAAGGTAGGCACGGACAAAAGGAGGATAAAAGATAAGGTGGCTGCCATCAGGGCAGCACGTGCTGCAACTGGTGGTGGACAGCCGGATGTGCCATGCCTGATGCCACAGGAGGAGTGGGTGGCTGGCAGCATGCGGCATTGTGACCTAGAGAGTGTTCCAGGTGGTGGCTTCCAGATGGGTGGCAGCCCGTCACTGCATGGTAGGTTCTGAGCTGGCACTGTGTGGGGGGGTAGAGGGGGAATGCCACAGGGTAGGGCAGAGACATTAATGCTACTGCCTTCCCTTACAGCTCCTGAGCATCTACATGGGTCAGTGGTGGTGGGTGTGTCCACTGAGGGCGATACCCTGGACACGGAGGAGCGCCCATCAACCTCCACAGGTGTCCGAGGGTCAGGACCACAGCATACCTGCCTGTCTGTTTGGACTGAAGTTGGTGGTGCTGGTGCGGAGGAGGCCGTGCCTGTGTCCCAGTGTGACAGCGTCCATGGATGCCATGGGTGGTGCTGCCGTGGAGGCCCGCGTGACATCACAGTCCCAGCCTGTGCCTGTATGCACCAGTGGGGCAGCACTGGTGTGCGTCTAGACCAGTGGGGCTGTTGCAGCCACTGTGGCGGCACCAGTGAGCCCTGGCAAGCAGCGACTGGAGGGGCAGTGTCAGCAGTCAGCCAATGGTGATGGGGGGACAGTGTCGGGGGCGGTGTCAGTGCACCACATGTGGATGTGCCCCAGCATGGCTCTGGTGTGTAGCACTCTTCATCAAGGGGCAATGCCCAGCATGGCCAGGAACACCATGAGGAACAGCATGCTGATCCAGCGGATGACGTCTTTGATGAGCACAGCCGCCTAACTCCAGGCTTCCATGGATCAGCAGTCACGGCTTGTTAGGGCGGTGGATGCACTCAGTTCGGTTCTGCGTCAGGCAGAGGAGTGGCGCAGCAGAGACCATGCTCTGCTCCTGGCAGAGATGGCCCGGCAGTGGGAGTATGTGACTGCTGCCATTGACAGGCAGACATGTGCATTCACAGCTGTCATGGCCACATTGGGCACCCAGTTTGTTGCCCATGTGCTGCAGACACCGAGCAGTGTCATGTCCACCCCATTCTCTGCATCGTGCGACACCTTTCATGTCGACAGCGGGTTCAGCTGTGGGCATACCGAGCACGCCTGGTGCAGGCATGTTCGGTGAGCTGCAGACCCCTGCTCGAATACGGTCACATTCCCACAGCGTCAGCCCTGGGGGACCATCAGTGCCACCCCATGAGGCCAATGGTCAGCCTGTCATGGCTGGCAGATCTCAGCAGGGCCGCCCACGTATCCGTGGTGGCCGTGGCACTGTGCAGTGTGACTGACCTGTCTCCCACCATGGCTACTGTCTGATGCTGCCCTGTTTGCAGTGTGTTGTGCAACGTGTGACGTACGGGTGGGGTACCCGGCCCTGCACACACACACACGGTCCATGTGCACACCCTCCCAGCTGCTGGCCACTGTGGCGTGTGCATGATGATGCCTGCATTGCTCTGTCCACCAGTGTGCAATGGTGCCCAGCATCTGAGACACGCACAGTGATGGGCACTTGGCATGGTCATCTGTGGACCTGTGTGTGTGGCTAGGGGTTGCAGTCAGGGTCGGTGTGCCTTCTACCCCTTGTGCATGTCATGTGGGGGGGTGCGTGTGCATGACCGCATGTCGTGTTAGGCCTTGCCCATCCCTGACGGCGTGTGCGGTTCCACGCACAACCAATTCCCTTACAGCCATCCGCCCCTGGGGTTCATCCATGCATGTCTGTGGGTTTTGCCCTTGCCATTGGTGGTTGCACATGGCCCCATGACCTAACTGTGTTGGTCGAAGTGCTCCTTTGTGATGGTGTCCCTGTGCAGCTGTGACATCCGGATCAGGCGGGGGTCCCTTCACCCAAGAGGTGGCTGCCCATCACTGTCTGGACTGGTGTCCTCATCGCCCCCATTGCTGTCCCCCTCTTCAACTTCTACAGCTCTCCCACAGTCATTGGCCATGTTGTGCAAGATGCAATAGGCCAGGAATAGCCCACAGGCCTTCGAGGAGCTGTACTGTAGGGCACTGACAGACGTGTCCAGGCAACGGAAATGTGCCTTCAGCATCCCGAACACCCACTCTATGACATTACTTAAACTAGCCAAAGGGGGAGGCACTGGAAAGGAGCAGGGAAATCCTAGCCCCCCCAAAAAATCAGGGTACTAAGTGAGGTAGATATGTCTATAGGGAGAAGCACAGGGGTAAATGGAGAAAGTGACAAACGCAATAAGGACAGGGATGGGGCAAAAAGGGGTAAGGCCATCAAGAAATGGAGGGTAATGAGTACCAACGCCCTTAGTCTGGGCAACAAGCTCCCTCAACTGGTGGCCTTGATGGAAGAGGGATGCCTGGATATCGTAGCAGTCACAGAAACATGGTACACAGAGAACCATGACTGGGATGTTATACCAGGGTACACAACCAAAAGGAGAGACAGGGAGGGAGGGCAGAAGGAGGGGGTAGTAGCTCTCTATATAAGGGAAGGGATAAAAGCAACTGAACAAAAGAGTAAACAGGGAGGAGAGGAGGCACTGTGGGTCACCTTAGAGACTGGAAATGGCACCACAATCTGCACAGGGGTTGTATACAGACCCCCATGTCAGGGGTAGGGAATGGACAAGGATATGATAGAAAGCATACTTAGGATGGCAGAGAAAGGGGAGATACTGTTGATGGAGCACCTTAATATGCCAGATGTTAACTGGAGCACCTTTGCTGTAACCACATTCAAAAGCAGGGCCATTCTTGATGCCCTTCAAGTGGCATGCCTCAGACAGCTAGTTTTGGAACCTACTCATGAAGGAGCAATCTTAGACCTCATACTCTCAAATGGGGACAGTGAGAGGATCTCAGATCTAGAAGTGGGTTGCCATTTGGGAACAAGTGACCACCGAACAGTGTGGTTCATGATAAACTCAACTACAGAGTCAAGCCATACAAAAGTGAGGGTTCTGGACTTCAGGAGGGCTGACTTTGGCAAGATGGGAGAATGCCTTAGAAAAGCACTAGCAAACAGGCTAGAAGGAGGGGTGAAGCAACAATGGGGAAATATCAAAACTGCCATCACAGAGGCAACAAGCCTTTGTGTGAAGCAAATAAACAAATCAAAATGAAAGAAAAAGCCACTATGGTTCTCAAAAGAACTGGCGGTGAAGGTTAGGGTGAAAAAGATAGCATTTAGGAAATATAAGGAAACACAGAAGAAGCAGGACAAAGAACTGTACCAGTTAAGGCAGAAGGAAGCAGGGAGGGTAGTCAGAATAGCAAAGGCACAAACTGAGGAAAAATCAGCCAACTCGGTTAAGAAGGGGGATAAAACCTTTTATAGGTATATCAGGGAGCGTAGAAAGACAAAGGGAGGGATAGTGAGGCTGAATAGAATGGATGGTGGGCGGGCAGAGAGTGCCAGTGAAAAAGCAGGGATACTGAATGAATACTTCTGTTCAGTATTCACAAAAGAGGAAGTGGGGGAGGTGCCTAATCCAATTAACAGAAGCACTCTGGGAGAGGGGGGCGATCCCAGTCCTTTCACAGAAGGAAGAGTTCTGAAAGAACTCCTAAAACTGAAGGTGGACAAAGCAATGGGGCCAGATGGAATTCACCCCAGAATTCTAAAAGAATTAAGCAGAGAACTAGTGACACCACTGACTACCCTTTATAACAAATCATGGGAGGATGGTGTGGTATCTGAGGACTGGAAGAAGGCTGACGTGATTCCCCTTCACAAAAGTGGGAGCAAGGCAGAGGCAGGAAATTACAGAACTGTCAGTTTGACCTCTGTGGTAGGGAAAGTGATGGAATCACTTCTGAAGTAAAGAACTGTTGAGTACCTAGAGGCCAGTGAGGCACAGGACCCAAGGCAGCATGGGTTCACAGCGGGAAGATCATGTCAGATGAATCTAATTGATTTCTTTGACTGGGTGACTAAAGTAGTAGACCAGGGAGGGGCTATGGACATGGCCTACCTAGACTTTAGCAAGGCATTTGACACAGTCCTACACAAGAGATTAGTAATCAAATTAACCAGCCTTGGAGTGGGTCCCAGGGTGGTAGCCTGGGTAAAACATTGGCTGTACAACAGCACACAGAAGGTAATTGTAAATGGAGTCCACTCTGAAGAAAGAGGGGTTACTAGTGGGGTACCGCAGGGTTCAGTACTGGGTCCAGTCCTTTTTAATGCCTTTATAAGTGACATTGCAGAGGGACTGGGAGGAAAAGTATGCCTCTTTGCAGATGACACAAAGATCTGCAACAGGGTTGATACACAAGGAGGCATGGAAAGGATGAGAAGGGACTTGGCAAGGTTGAAGGAATAGTCAGAAGTATGGCACTTGGATTTAATGCAAAGAAGTGCAAAGTAATGCACTTGAGAAACAAAAACCCAGGGAAAGATTACACAATGGGGGGGAGGTAGTAACAACAACAAAAATGGAAAGGGACCTGGGGGAATTCATATCAGATGACCTTAAGGTTGGCAAGCAATGTGAGAAGGCGGTAGGGAGGGCTGGGGGGATACTGTGATGTATAGGGAGAAGCATCACCAGCAGAAAACAGGAAGTTGTTATCCCTCTGTACAGACAGTTGGTGAGACCCCATCTGGAATACTGCATTCAGTTCTGGAGATCCCATCTCCGCAAGGACATAGACAGAATGGAGGCAGTTCAGAGGAGGGCAACTAAAATGGTTCAGGGTCTGCAAGGGAAGCCATATGAGGAGAGGCTAAAGGAGCATAATATGCATACCCTTGAGGAAAGGAGGGAGATGAGGGACATGATAGAAACGTTTAAGTACCTCAGTGGAATCAACAAAGTCTAATAGGGTAGCATCTTTCAGAAAAACAGATGTGCAAGAACAAGGGGACACAATTTGAAGATAGAGGGGGGACGGCTCAGGGGCAATGTGAGGACGCATGGAACAGCCTTCCTGAGGAGGTGGTCGGGTCAAGAACTGTTGGAGAATTCAAGAATGCATGGGACAGACATAAGGCAATTTTTGTGGGGGGTAGGAAGAAATAGGCTGTTGGTTAATTAGGATCTGCAGCTTATCCTCTAGGTAGGAAAATGGACATACTAGGTGGGCCAAGTGGTCCTTATCTGCCATCAAAGTCTATGTTTCTATGTTTCTATTATGTGTGGTGGCATGTGCCTCATTGTACAGTTGCTGCGATGAGGTCGCGGGGCGCCGGTATGATGTGAGCAGCTGGGGACGGAGTGGGTAGCCACTGTCACCTGTGTGTAGGGGGTGGACATTAGTATGGTGGTCAGCATCGCTCTGCCATGGGCCGTCAAGGCCGGTACCCATGGCACTTCTGACTATGCACCCCTTCAGCTGCCCATCTCATCCTGCGTGATGTGCATGCTCACCCACTAGGTGGCCAGTGGGGATGTCCCCACTCTCGAACCTGTGGCACAGTGCAGACTGGTGCCAGATGAAGGCATCATGTGCTCCCCCAGGGTATGTGGCACAGACATTGGTTATGCACCCCCTGGCATCGCACACCACCTGGCAGTTGATGCTGGCATAACCCTTCTGGTTGATGTATGCTTCACCATCCGGGCCAGGTGGCGTGCAGATGGCCACATGGGTGCAGTCAATGGCCCAGAGCACACCAGGCATACATGCTACCCTGTGGAACTCTTGTATGTGTGCTGTGCACTCTGCCTGTGTGCTGGGGAAATGGATGTACTCCGCAGCATGTGGCAGCAGTGCGCTGAGGAATTGTGTGAGTAGGCATGATACGGCTGACTGGGTTATGCCTGTTGTGTCCCCTGTTGGTCTCTAGAAGGTGCTGGTGGTGAGCAGGCACATGACAGCTGTCACCTTTGTCTCCACTGACAGAACATGGCTCCAGCATGTGGGTGCCTGCATCTCATCACTGCACAGCTCACAGAGCCACCTCAGGATAGCCCGGTTCAGGTGGTACCAACCCACAATCTCTGTGTCACTGTAGTTCTCGAAGGTGGTGCGGGCTTGGTACCACCTGTTGGGGGCATACTGCTGATGGGCCCTTCCATGGCCGCGCCCCCCCGCTGCCTGCTTTCTCACACCCCTCATTACTGCCTCCATCTGGAAGGTGGCACTGGCCATGTCCCTGGCTGGTGTCCCCCCCCGGCAGCTGTTATCCCATTCCCCCCGCTCTCCTTTGTGATGCTCCCCCTGCACTGGGTACACTTCCAGCCTTTGGCTGTCCTGCCTACTGCCACTGCCCTCAGTCCACTGTGGCACTTCCCTGTCTCTCCTGCACAGTGGCACAGGCTCCACACTCCTGTCCTGTTCCTGTTTGTTCCCAAGTGTGTCCTGTCCTGCTCCTGCCCAGTCCCACTCACTGCTACCCTCTTTCCAGTTGCTGTCACCTTGCTCCCACCTCTGGCTTCCCTGTAGCATTCTTGCGCCTCTCTCTTGTTCCTTTTTATTTTGGATCATTTCCACTATCGTGCAACTTCCGCTTGCTCCCCTATTGCGCATGGCGCATGCTGTTGAATATTGCACTGTGCCATTTATTCAAGGTTCCTCCCCTATGGTTACGCATGCATTCATTACCATTGCACTTCAAGATTGTGATTTTAGCGGCAGCTGCCTCCCGCTGAATATCGCAGAATGGCGCATTTTCATAGTTGCACTGGCGCATCTCTATTGCACATGGCGCATCCCTTTTGAATATCTGGGCCAGTGTATTTCAAAACGGAGGCACATCTCAGGCTAAATCCAGTTATGAAAATGTTATCAAAAATAATAATAGAGATGCGCCAGTATTTTGTAGTTGGAATAACACCTTTTGAGGTGTCCAGGCATGTTCTACTATATGAATTTCTTGCGTGGTTGAAGGCACTCGGCATATACCTTGTGCCTCACAATCCATCCCAGGTGTCTGTATATTAGAGCATGCCTGGATACCTCAAAGGGTGATATTCCTTACATATATTTACCCTGGGACTATCAAGGCATTGGTACATTATGGAGGTAAGGTGCTCGACTCCTGAGGAAGGTAAGCTCTGATAATTTAGCATTCCTATAGTCTTATTGGCTTATCATTGATGGCTATGGACTGGATGATGATGATGGGCAACCATGGTAACCCCAATACTGACATGTGGACTTCAAGAAAATTGGGAAATAAAGGTCCTCTCTGGCAGAGAAGTTTGACTTTGTCCACTTATCACCCCCTGCCCTTTTGTCCCTCCTAGCTGTAACATTTGTTAATCAAGCAGTCTCCTTTCACACAGACATTAACGATTAGATGTTTGGGAGCTCAGCTGGGCAATCCAGGGATAAGGAAACTGAGAATAAGATTACAAATAAAATGAGACGTACTTGAAATGCATCTGTAAGCACTGATAAACATGTTGATGATCTTATGCAGTTTCATCTTGTTTTTGCACAAGAATACTGTAAGCTGATTGTGGGTTTTATATTGTTATTATCGAAAGCTATTATTAACAAAATTATAACAATTCACGCTACCATAGTTAAGAGAGGAAAGCCATACTTAACCTAAGAACAGTGTTAGAATCATTCTATACCTCTCCACCTTATTCTTCAGGAGAGAAAAAACAACCCCTCCCTATCAGTGGGAAATCAACCCCTCCAATTAGTGGGAAATCATCCTCTCCCCAAAACAGAAAACACAACACCCCCCACCCAACAGAAATCAGGTCAATAAAGTATAAAAGCATTGTAGAAGCTTTCTGTGTCAGTTTGAGGAAACACCTTCTGGATGTTGCAGTCATTCAGGTCTGTGTTGGTCCAACTATATAAACCTTCCAGGGAGTCTGCAGCACCAGTGAAGGAAACATGTATCCTGAAATTAAAACCAATTTGTTCTTTTATTTTCTTTGTACTGTAGATCTTAAATTTGAGCTTTTCTGTTCTATTGTACGCTACACTTCTTGATTTGGAACATTTAGGGGATACAGTTGATGTAGCAGACTGGGAAAAACATGCCAACATGCTTTGGTATGAAGATCAAACCCTTATCTAACTGAAATGTACTGTTTTCTGACATTAGATCTGAAACTAGATTCAGTAAGTGTCAACTTGGCCCAGATTTTCTCTCCAACTCCAATGTCAGCTACCTGCTGTCCACACCAACAATGATGGTGTATAAGTTTAGAACTCTGTTGGTCCTTGCTGTTACTGTTGCTACCTACAAGAATGCCAAGCCAGGATGTCAATTACAGAACCCAACCACACAAGGTTTTATGAGGGAAGGAGATGTGATTTTTGGGGGAATCATCCCAATTCATTATAAAAATGTTTACAGTGAAGATACTTTCACAAAGCCACCAAAGATGATACCCTGTGAAAGGTGAGGCTAGTTCTTTGTTAAGCCTTAGGCTGGCAGTAGATTTTGAATGTATAGGAATTTAGGATGTGTATAGACATCTGTGGCACTGTTTTTAGTAATAGTACAGTAGGAGTGCATTAGGAGTGGAACAGTACAATATTAGTAACTTTGGGACTGTATTTCTCTCTTTACTATATACTGTATATTTATTTATTTTTGTTTACCAGTAAGTGCATTAGACATGACATGCCTATTTTTTTCTCCAAGAGAGTTTAAATAGGGGCACAATATGTAGCAGCCAATCAGAAACAGAGCAGAAAATTATTTGTGAAACAACTTAATACAGAATAACCAAGCAAGAGAGGATAATCCATAGTACAGCAGCATTACAGAAAATGGATACAATGCATCATATTACATAGTAACACAGCCTGGTATAATACAGAATAGTTCATCATTGTATAAACACACATATAATATTGTAAAAGCTTAAGCTTGGGTAAAGACTTTACAGGCAAGCAGATACCTTTGCAGTTCATGCCTGAAAAGTAGATGTGAAGAAGAAAGGGAAAGGGCCACCAGAAGGGAGTTCCAAAATGTAGGCACCAAAGAAGAGAACGGATGTTCCCCCATATTGGTAGTATACTTAGAAAAAAACAGCAGGGTCATATCAACAGATCTAAGCCAGTAGGTCTGGTGAGGATGATGCAACAGAGCAGCCAGGGAGATGGGAGTAAATAACCTGAGAAGTTTATCAATAAAACAGACTAGAGTGCAGGAACACCTAGCTGAAAGAGATAACCAACAAAGTCCAGAATATAATAAACAGTGTATAATAGGATATAATATATAGAATAATACATGGGGAAGGGGAGTGCAGAACAGGACATTAATGCACACTTGAGGTGTGGGATGCTACATAAACCCAGAGGGCGAAGCCTGAGGGGTTTGATAAAGCATCCCCCACTGAGGGTGTGCATTTAATTTAAGTTTTGCCCTCACCCACATGTATTGTTTTATGTAATTGCTGGTATCAATTTTTTTGTCCTCAGGATCTCATTTTCTGTTACAGATATTGTAATTTTGACTGGCCAGTAGATGGTGTTGCTGTGCACACTGTCCTTATTTGTGGCGACTGTCTTTATTTCTTTAAATTTGTTAAGTCTTCATGTTTGTTTAAAGATTTTTGTTATTGTTGCACCTTATTTGAATGGGTCCCAGTGGCTGAAGTGTTTGAGGTAGTGCAGTAAATAGCCGCGCGGTGATGGCAGTTGTGGTCAGGCTGAGTTCAGTTAGCCACAAACTGAAAGGTTCATTTTATTTTAAAAAAAAGGAAAGAATAAAAAGAAAAGAGCCAGGAAAGAAAACAGCTTGTTTGAGTGAGTGTGGAGAGCAGTTCAGTGTGGTCATTGCCTGCCTAGTGCCGTACTGAGAAAATTACTTTTGCCATTATTTCTAGACTTGTCGGCACGAGAGGGCTCTAAGCATGTGTACAGTATGGGAAACCTGGTGCATATTGTCTGTTATAACCTGCCAGTTATTACAAACAGATTATTCATACTGTATTATCATTGATGTTGCTTTTCATAAATCCATCGGGGATTTAATAGTTTAAAAATACTGGCCCACTTATAGGTAGGACCTGGGTACACATAAGACAATAAAAAGTTAGTGTAACAAATTTACACAAATTTATCAAATTCAGGCATATTAAAATCATTTACATTCAGTTTTGCTAAGTAGGTGCTATGTCAGATGAACTTTAAACATACAGTAAGTCCCTGGCTCTTGCCTCACATTAGAGGCATACTGAGCCACATTTTTGATGCCAAAAAGGCAAATGCCCTCTGCCCTATCTTAGATTTAAAAGTCAGAATGACTGGATTTCTTCTGTGAGAATCTCAAACTCTGTTCCAGTTTTTTCACTTTTAGAAGATATACCAAGGGACTTCTTGAGCCAAGGGGCAACCACTTTATAGGTTATGAGCTCATGTTCCTTCCTTTGTTAAAAATATGTAGTCCATTTCTCATTCATAGTAGAATGTTCCCATCATTCTTATATTGTTTGTAGTGCTGTTTTTCAATTGAATCAAGTAATTTAAAAATGTTTTGATTAGTTGTTATTGTTAATAACTCCAGTCAATAAAGATGGCAGCTCCTAGTAGTGTTTATTCTCTCTGAAATGCAGTCTCCACTCATGCAAAATGCATTAACAAAGCATACATGTCAGATTGGCACTTGACTTTAGTTGATGTCTGGAGGTACAACATCATACAGACATTCAAAGGTCTGCATACTAGGGCTAGCTAAGGAGTTGGTACGTATAATAACAGTTTAAAAACATGTATCCCAACTCAGGAATTCATTAAGGAAGAACTTTGGCAGGCTCATATTTATTTTGTTATAACTGCTGATGGGATTATTTCAATACTGCATCCTGCACTGTTGCTGGTTCTGAAATTAGTCCGGCTCCCGTTAATGGAGGAAATGCAAGCTATGAAAGCATTTATTAGGAGAGCAGCACTAGCCTTCGGTTTGTGAATATTATCTTTTTATACATGAGGTTTGCGAATATCTTAATTTATAGATGAAATACAGAAATGAAACAGTCAGACTGTAGAATTAGGTCTCCTATTTTCCATAAATACAACCACTAAGCTCAGCATCTTCCATTTGATAACCCTAATTGTTATTTTCTCCTCCTGATATGTATAGAAAGAGTTATTTTCTGGTAAAGTGCTATCTACCACTCCCCCAAAAAAATCTGTTCAATTAATAAGTTTTTTTTCTTGCAAGCAAGTTTGTTTCTACTAATTTATTTACATAAATGTCTAAGTTATTTGCATTAATAACATATTGCTAATGAAGGAAATATAGCCAGCTAAAACAATTATTTCTAGTACTGTATTATGTGCGATTGGGGGGAAGGGAGACTTCTATTACAATGATGACTTTCCCTTTTTTGTTTCTCCTGTCTGTTATTGAAGTATGAAGTTGTGTTTCTTTGATTTTTCAAGCTAGTAAGAAACCTTACTGATTTCAAAAGCCATGCTTCAGACATTATGTGGAATGCAAATATTGTCACACTTCTGATGATACTTCCACAAGGACAAGGCTGTGCACAACTGACTAGTGATATGATTTACAGCTATGGACTATATGATTACATAATTACCCTTTCAGGTTCATTACCAGTGTAAGTTAGTTGCCACTGTCCTGTGACCACTTGTCCATACGAATAATAAATTATTGGTTCTGTTTGATTGCTCATTTTTCTTACACACCCTTTGTATTTTTTTTCCTTTATAATCCACTCAAGCTTCATTCTTGAGGTTTGTGTGTCAGTCAATTAATTAATCAATCATTCGAGATTCTGTTTTATTTATAAAAACTGTAAAAATCAATAGAAATAAAATATTCTGTAACATAAGCACACATAAATAACAGTTGACTATCAAACACACGTTAAAACATCTAATGTTCATCAATATTGGCTGACATTATTTCAATAACATGTTCACTGCAATTGTCACGTACTGTAGTTTGCCACTGCAAACACTTTGTGGTAATCATCCAATGACAATAGATATACCATAATGTCATTGTCAGAGACAAGAGTTATTTTTTGCATTATTGAATCAAGCCATTTCCACCTTATCAGATTAAGTGCAAGGCAATGGAGAACTAGATGCTGTATTGAAATGAATAACTTGTTGTGTACACAATTTGACAAACTCCATTTGTTACAATATGCTCTAACATTTGGTTGGTAACCAAGGAAAATACTCAGTCTCCATCTAACTAGAGCAATGCTTTGTAATAAGTGGATTTTTCAGTAGCTAATACCTCTTTCATTTTACGAAATAATTTATTATCAATATTATGTTTGATTGCTTATTTTTCTTACACACCCTCTTTGTTTTTGCTTCTATAAACCATTCAAGCTTTATTCTTGTGGTTTATATGTCAAAACACACATGGAGTGTGTAAAACAAACACTCATATTACAGTCCATCAGTGCTATAACAATAACAAGCATTTGTCAATGCCGAATGTTTGCTTGCTGGCATTGGCAGTGGTAGTGTAGAAGTTACAGAGCTGCGTAATAGGAATGGCAGTGAAGTATTGAACTGAAGCCAACCCCACCACCACCCTGCAGAGGAGTGACAGGCATTGGGGTGTGCGTTTGGGTCGTCAGGCATAACGGCCGCGCCATTTCACCTCACCCCACCCTGCAGAGACTGACAAGTGTCACGGTGTTCCTTGTGGTCTTTGGCCCTTATGCACACCCCATTTCATTAGAAAATATGGTGAGATGGGTGCGATATAGGAGAATGGGGTGAAGTTTGGGGTTGAAGAGTCCAAGGCATACCTCAATGCCTCTCACTGACTGCAGGGTGTGGAATGGGATGAGCATCACAGGCAAGAATCCCAAGTCACACCCCTGATGCCTGTCATTCTCTACAGGGTTGGGCGTTATGGTTGGAAACCCTAACACCTCAGGCATTCGTTGGTATTTTCACTCCAAATTTTCAACATGGTTTTTTTGTGACCCCACCTCATGAACAGGGGGAATATCAGTTTGTTAGCCGAAAGCTGCTTATGCACAGTGACTACGGCATTTAGCACCACAGGTGCAAAAACATTCGAACAGGATGTAAAAATGACTGTACTCTTTCATGGGGAGGTGTAAAAATGGCTATGTTACAAATCATGGTAAAATATAAAAAAAAAAATGGTGAAGTCCGCGGTACATAGAAACTGTGCAAGCACACCCGTAATATAATTAGGTTGGGATTCCTTACAGCAGATTGTAAACTCAGGCATTTTGGTGCCTCCGATCATGAACAGTGTCACTGTGATTTTCTTTATCTGTGGGGAAGAATGATTTCCCATAGCGACCACGCATCTCTGCACTGAAAGTGTGAAAACACACTTCAGCCATGTTGTGAAAAATGACAGCTGTACTGTTCATAAGGAAGTGTGGAAAAATGTCACTGGTGAAAATCTGGACTGAAAATATTACAAAGTCATGAACTAACAAGGGTGCATGGAAACTGTGCAATGCTCACTCGTAACACAGTCATTTTATGGACTTTTGTCACCAAATTTTCAACATAGCCATTTTAAGACCTCTGCTCATGAACAGTGTAACTGTGATTTTCTTAATCTGTCCTAAACATTGCTTTTGCACACCAACAGCACCATTGTGCGCTACATGTGCAAAAACACATTTTGGGCGACATATGAAAAATTGCAGCTGTACTGTTCATAAGGAAGTTTAATAAAATGGCAATGTTTAAAATCTGGAGTGAAAATATTAAATTTGCAAACTTACGAGCATGCATAGGAACTGTGCAACAGACTCGTAAAAGTCATTTTAGGAATTTTTCACCAAATTAACATAGCCATTTTAAGACCTCTGCTCATGAACAGTGTCACTGTGATTTTCTTAATTTATCCCGTACATTGATTTCGCACACCGACTGCGCCATTGTGCGCTACATGGGCGGAAACACGTTTTGGATGAGATGTGAAAAATGACAGCCATACTACTCATAAGAAGGTGTGGCTAAATGGCAATGTTGGAAATCTGGAGTCAAAATATTGAAAATTCGTGAACTTACGAGCGTGCATAGGAACTGTACAACGCACAATCGTAAAACAGTCATTTTTTGGAATTTTTTCACCAAATTTTCAACATAGCCATTTTAACACCTCACCTCATGAACAGTGTCACTGTGATTTTCTTAATTTTTCCCATACATTGATTTCGCATACTGACTGCGCCATTGTGCGCTACATGGGCGGAAACACATTCTGGGTGAGATGTGAAAAATGACAGCTGTACTACTCATAAGAAGGTGTATTAAAATGGCAATGTTGAAAATCTGGAGTGAAAATATTGAAAATTCGCGAACTTACGAGCCTGCATAGGAACTGCGCAATGCACGCTCGTAAAACAGTCATTTGGGAATTTTGGCACCAAATTTTCAACATGGGGTTTTTGGGACCCCTTCTCGCCAGATGATGTCATTGTCATGGCATTATTCAGGCCAAGGTGATTTCACACAGTGACTGCGAAATCACCCTTCAGGCCCGAATAACGCCATGACAGTGACATCATTCATGAGAAGGGTCCCAAAACCCCATGTTGAAAATTTGGTGCAAAAATCAAAAATGCCTGAGATATGCAAAAAGTTGAAACACCCTATCTAGCCCATTATACAGCTTACCGGCATTTCCTCAGTTCGCGGTCGGCTTTGAAGAGTGCAGGCGTATTACCCAGTCCACAGGTCGTTGCCGAGCTCGGAGAGTAAGTATGGGGTGGGGTGTGGGGAGGCTGGGTGCACAGTGGGTGGGAACTGCGGGTTGTGGGAGGCGGGGAGACTCGTTGGACCGTTTTTCTTCTGGAGTTGAAAAAAGAAAAAAACCGGCGACACGGGGCGTTGCCATGCTGGGGTGGGCTCCCAGCGTGGCACAGAAACGGTTGTGAAAGGTGTTCAGCCCGGCGAGTTGGGCACCCGTCGGCTAAGGATACATTACCACGCTGGGGTGGGCTCCCAGCGTGGCACTTATTACTCGGGGAGGACTGTGGAGCCGGGTAGAGGTTGGCACCCGTCGGCTATATTAGTTGCCAAGCTGGGGTGGGCACCAGCGTGGCATTTCTGGAAGCCTTTGGGAGGCAGGGGAGCGCAGCACAGCCGAGCGGGGATTGGGCACCCGTCCGGCTGATACAGTGCGTGCGGTGGGCAGCGTGTGTGTGTGTGTGTGTGTGTGTGGGGAGCTGCGCATGAGCAGGTGATATCTTATTGCTGCTCACTCAAGCGTAGCTCCCCCTTTCAACTGTATGCCACTGCATTTTGGAGCGTGTCATAGACAGCTCCAGAATGCATTGGCTTACACGGGCCGCACCTGCCAGCACACTGACTGAATTGGAGGAGGAGGTGACACACCTCCGAAATCTCCAATGATGGCACTATGTTTCTTGCACATGCGTGCAAGCAAACATAAAAATGTCTTCATATGCTAGAAGTAAAATAAAAATAGAGGAGAGGGGTGTGCAGATACCTTTAGTCAAATATTCACTGAATAGTAATATTTTGAGCCTATGATGCTTGTAATATTAAACCTTGGCTATAAATACTGTCATGTGATTGGTCAAAATCAAGTCACATGATAGTATTTAATAGGAAGTACTGCCCAGCTTTTCCTTAGCAATGGTTAATAGTGCTAAAACTATTGCCTGCCATCATTGACACACACATGTATCCCCTAGCCCAAGATAGCAGCTTGAAGTTACCCTCTGCCCACATCTGCTCTGGCTGCCATCTCACACAAGTACAGTCACTTGTGTCATACAAGTAACCAATGGTGTAGATTATAGGGGGGCAGGCTGTTCCTCCCCAGATGTTCGGAGCTCTCAGAGTGGCACTTTTGAAGCTCTGAATTTTTTTTTTGTGTTGGTCCTGGTCAGAATTCAGGACTCAGAGTCACAACATGAGTTCTGGGGGTGGTGGTGTTAAGAAATCCATGCCTAACTGAAAGCTGTTTAGCCAATTGAAGTTGCCAGTGGGTGGGTCATGGCTCAAGCGCCACTACGAGCATTGTAGTGTGATATCAAAAAGCACATTGGGCTCCATTTTGTTTGCGTTACACACTTGTGAATATATACTGTGCATCGCATATCAGCGATCAACCAAGCTGTGTCATCACTCAGTCTATAAATGCTTAAATACACTGTCCACATTGGCCGCGATGGCCACAGTCATTTAGATGATAAACAGAGTAAGTACACATTGTGGAAATGAAACAAATTTATTTTGGTTAGGGCACCACCTCAGATGCAAGCCAGGAGTGGGAACATCTGTGTGGTTGGAATAGAGGTTGGGGTTGATATTTCTACACTTAATATTGCAGCACTTGTATGAATGTAGCATAGGTCACGAGGGCTGCAAGTGCCCTCCCTGAAGCAAATCTTCCACCACCAGGACACCCCCACCCCCCGAGGAGACACTGGTCGCGAGGGCCAAATCGGGACTTGCCCTCCCCGCTACCACCGCTGATCGCAAGATCGATCCCCCCCCTCCGAGAGCTGGAGGTCGCGAGGGCTGCAAGTGCCCTCCCTGAAGCAAATCTTCCACCACCAGGACACCCCTACCCCCGAGGAGACACTGGTCGAGGGCGAATCGACACCCTCCCGGCTACCACCGCTGATCGCAAGATCGATCCCCCCTCGAGGGCTGGAGGTCGCGAGGGCTGCAAGTGCCCTCCCTGAAAGCAAATATTCCACCACCAGGACACCCCCACCCCCGAGGAGACACTGGTCGCGAGGGCCGAATCGAGACTTGCCCTCCGCTACCACCGCTGATCACAGATCGATCCCCCTCCGAGGAGCTGGAGGTCGCGAGGGCTGCAAGTGCCTCCTGAAACAAATCTTCCACCACCAGGACACCCCCACCCCCCGAGGAGACACTGGTCGCGAGGGCCGAATCGGGACTTGCCCTCCCCGCTACCACCGCTGATCGCAAGATCGATCCCCCCCTCCGAGGAGCTGGAGGTCGCGAGGGCTGCAAGTGCCCTCCCTGAAGCAAATCTTCCACCACCAGGACACCCCACCCCCGAGGAGACACTGGTCGCGGGCGGATCGGGACTTGCCCTCGCTACCACCGCTGATCGCAGATCCAGTCCCCCCCCCCTCCGGGAGCTGGAGGTGGCGAGGCTGCAAGTGCCCTCCTGAAAGCAAATCTTCCACCACCAGGACACCCCACCCCGAGAGACACTGGTGCGAGGGCAGATCAGGACTTGCCCTCGCTACCACCGCTGATCGCAAGATCGATCCCCCCCTCAGGAGCTGGAGGTCGCGAGGGCTGCAAGTGCCTCCCTGAAGCAAATCTTCCACCACCAGGACACTCCCACCCCGAGGAGACACTGGTCGCGAGGGCCGATCGGGACTTGCCCTCCCTACCACCGCTGATGTGCAGATCGATCCCCCCCTCCGAGGAGCTGGAGGTCATGAGGGGCTGCAAGTGCCCTCCCTGAAGCAAATCTTCCACCACCAGGACACCCCCACCCCGAGGAGACACTGGTCGTGAGGGCGGAATCGGGACTTGCCTCCCGCTACCACCACTGATGTGAGTGAGCCCCTGGCAGTGGTGAATCCCTACACAGTCTCTGGGCCAGCCTACCTGTTGGACTCTGTGCTGGCTCGGGGCTCTGCCGTTTGAAACTGCGGTTTTGGCGCCTTTTTCGCTGGGGCTGCTAAAATCAGTCGGTGCTGCTCTGAAGAAACCCCGCCGCCCCCACCACCACCCTTGCTCGGCTTTCCCTTATATAGGGTTTTACTTTCCTGTCACATGAGGCTCAAAAACCAATCAGCCTACTTTCCCATTTGCTGGTTATATCGTTCCAGCACTAGAGGGAGCCTGCCATCATTCCTTGCTTTTTACTGGGAAATGTCTTACTCAAGCATGGTTTTTTCTTTGCTGGCCCTCCTCCTGCTACAGCACCCTATGCTCTCTCTCTGCCCATCCATACACCCCATCAACCGCCCCCAACCAAAACATACTGCCCCCCTGAACCCAGACCCCCACCGGACCACCACTGCAATCCTCAACCCATTCCCCGAATCCTCCCATACTCTGGATACCGCAACCCCCCACCAACCACTGTTGTACCACGCACAATATTGTGTTCCACTCATGAGTGGACACTCCCTTGCTAGTGCCCTCAACTGTTCTCTCCTCCCTATCCCCTGCTCCTCCTCCTTGGTGGGGTCCCATCAGCGTCTTTCCAAACCCCTCCGCCAGCTGTAAATCCCACACAAGGCGCCTAATAATTCTCCTGCTCCTGCTCTCCGGCAATGTGAACCCAAACCCTGGGCCTGTCACCCTGCCTGCTTCCCCTGCCCATTGTTGGCAAAGGCTTCGCATCGCCTTCATCAACATATGCAGTCTCCCAAGAAAATTGCAGCCCTCAATGTTGGGTCACTCCAACACTCCCGGATATTCTCTTGCTTGCCGAAACCTGGCTCTCCTCCCTCACGCCTGTCTGCCATCTCCTCCCTGGCTTTACAATTTTCAGGGCCGATAGGATGGGTTTGGCGTGGAGGAGGTGCACCTATCTGCTGCGAAACTCAATCCTCGGGCTTGCCTCCCACCCCTGAGCTTAACCATGAGGCAAGCCATTTCCTAAAAATCACCCACTACCCTGGTCGTGGTCCACTCTACCTAACTACAGCTTATCTACCCCCGGGGTCAAGCAAAGACTCCGCAGCCTCCTCTCTCCTTGAATACCTGGCTACCTTACCCCTGAAAGCTGAACAGCTAATTATGGGCGACTTAAATTCAAATTGGCTCTGCTCCTCATCAGATAATCTGAAAAATGACCTTGCAGCCCTTGACCTGTCCCAACTGGTCACTCAGCCCACTAGACTAAACAAAGTAACAGGAACAAGCTCCCTCTTGGATGTCATCCTCTCTAATAGACCTCATAAAGTCATCTCCGTTGATGTCCTTGCGGACACACTCAGTAACCACTCCCCAGTCATCTGTTTCTGGTCCTCCCCCACCCTCAGCCCTAGTTTCTGCAGGACCCCTCGCCACCGGTTTCTCCCCGGAGGTCTCAACAACCTCAAACGTCACCTCACCCAAATTGACTGGTCCCCTCTAGCCAGTGCTCCTGACGTAAATTCTGCCCTTTCCTATCTCTCCACGGCCTTCAACCATGCCTGTGACATGTATGCACCCCTAAACACTCACAGGATAAAAAAACAGACTGCTGCATGGATCACTCCAGCGCTGATCCAACAACTAAAAAAGAGAGATAACCTCTGGCACTTAGCTAATGACTCCGGCAGGGTTGCTGACAGGCAAGCCTACCGGGCAGCCCGCAATCAATGCTCCTGGACAATCAAGCAGGCTAAAGCCAAATTTTACCAGGCCACGTTGACATCCACCTGGGGCTCATCCAGAGCTTTCTGGGACAACATTAAAGATTTAAATGGTAAGACCCGCTCCCCCCCTCCATCCCAGATTGACATAAATGGGACTGTCTCGACTGACCCCACCCGTATTGCTAACTGCCTCAATCAAACTTTCGCTGACTTAAGTGCCATCCTCCCAGCCCATTTTTCTGATCCAGTTGACAAACCCTCCCACGTACCCCTTTCCAGGCGAATTCCACTTCTGGGTGATCTCACCCCACGATGCCAAACCTTTCTTAATAAAGGCCCTCATCTCAGAACCCTACAATGACCCCTCGACTCCAGGATTCTTGCCTCATGCTGGATGTCATGCTCACCCACTGGACTTATCATTAACAAATCCTATGCCTCGGCCAATTCCCTAAGGCCTGGAAGCATGCAGAAGTAACCCCATCCACAAGTCGGGGACCGCACTCTGCCTAATAACTACAGGCCCATCTCCATCCTTCCCCTATCCAAAGCCCTCGAAAAATAGTAAACACTCAGCTCTCAGAATACCTTACTAACTACAACCTTCTGTGTCGAGCAACACGGTTTTCGCCCTGGTCATAGCACAACCACTGCCCTTCTGGAATTCTCCCACCACATTCACTCAGCACTTGACAAAGGTCATCTTGCAGGGGCGGTCTTCATAGACCTGTCCAAGGCCTTCGACACGGTGTGCCACCCCCTACTACTTAACTCCCTCAGCACACTAGGTCTCGCAACCGGGCCCCTGAAGTGGTTTGGAAGCTACCTACACAACAGGTCCCAAAGAGTCAAACTAAATGGGACCCTCTCCTCCTATCTTCCAGTATTCTCGGTGTCCCCCAAGGCTCCATCCTTGGCCCAACCCTTTTCAGCCTATTCCAAACACCCTCCCAGCTCCTGCTCCAGTAAAATATTACTCTATGCAGATGGCGCGTTATCCTTGCCTCACACCCTGACCCACTCACTACAAAGCATGCTGGCGCATCTTCCTCCAAACCGAAAAGTGGTTCGATAATCACTGGCTAGTCCTGAACCTAAAGAAAACAAAGTCCATGCTCTTTTCCCATCGGCAAAACAATGCCAGAAACTTCCCTCCACATCACCACCAGCAAGCCCTCCTCCTGGAGCAGGTTGCATCCTATAAGTACCTGGGCATCACCTTCGACTCGGCCTTACTTTCCATGCCCACCTCAACGCACTGTCATCTGCTATAAACTCCAGGATCGGTCTCCTCTATCGGCATAAAGACTGTCTCCTGAACCGGCCTTAAAACTAGCCATCACCTCATCGGTTTTATCGCTGGCTGACTATGGGCTCCTGTCTATGCTGCTGCTGATGCCTCTGCCTTATCCAAAGTTCAGACCTCTATTAATAGAGCATGTAGGCTCCTTACCGGTGCCACAGCCAGAACCCACACCTGTTTACTATATACTCTGCTAAAATACTCACTCTTGAGGAAAGACTGAATTATCAAACCTGCCTACTGGCCAAAAATCCTTGTCAGGACTCTGCCCTCCTGGGTCTCTGGACCTTTGCAGCATGCTGCTAGGTCACTACCAACCAGTATGCTACCACGCCACTTTCATAGTTCCCAGAGCAAGGACCTCTGCTGCCAAAGATCCTTCCATCCCAAGCCCGTCCTGTTTCAACTCCTTCCGAAACTATCTCCAAGATCCCTGGTATTGGCCGCTTAAATTGCCCTTCGCCAGTACATTATTGACAGCCGTTGTTGTAAATGCTCAGTAGCTGCCTCTTGCCTGTCCCTTCTGCCCTATGCCGTCCCTGCTATCCCTTTCAAACCCCGCCCAATCGGGTCGCTTTATACCACATATTAGCCTGACAGGCTTACTTATGAATACTGTAACCATTATTGTTTCCGCCAATGTTACTTACCTACTTAACCTGTGACTTGCTGTCGATTTGAATCTCTTGTTGCTTTTACCTATGTTTAGTACCTCCCACAAGTTTAATCCAGCGCAGCCTAGCTGTCTGCTCTCTCCAAGTGTATATTTTACTTTTTTATGTATCTAACCTGTTTCGTCATTCCATTGTCCTAAACCTCACTTTATTGTTGTCTCCCCCCCCTTATTGATGAGGTACCTTTGTAAACGAGTCTGTGACTCAAAGGTTGTAAAACTGATACTCTACAATAAAAAAAATAAAATAAATAAATATAGTACATACCACGGCAGTCCCAACATTCCACACTGTGTTCCTGCTAGATTGGAACTGCCAGACTTAGTTCTAACTTCACCCTGTCCTGTGTCCCTCTTTCCCATGCCCAGCTGGTGGTAGGCTAGTAGTGCAGCTAGCGAGAGCTAGGCTAGCGAACTACAAGTGGGACCATCCCGCCATCAGACCAGCACAGTCATACCATGGCATCTGTCCCTGTTCCAGTTAGTGAGGTGGCTTTGCTGATGGTTGAGTGGGTCAATGTTGCAGCAGATGCTTAGTGTCTTGACTGGCCCCAAGAACCCAGGTGTATGGCAAAGTGGGTGCCAGTGGCATAGAAGCATTCCTTGCTTCATTCTTTTCTCTTCATTGAAGAAATTCACCACTGCACAAACACAGATGGGCTTAGCTATAAGAATGCAGCATCCATTTGTGCAGTAAATAGGCTCTCAAAGGATGTCTGCCTGGATATAAATCTGAAAAAATGTTTGCTAATTTTGAAGGGATCTGGTGCCAACAAATTCTCTGGTTCTATATTTCTAAAGGTTCAATTCTCGTGGACAGATGTGTGCATTGTTACATTTTAAAGTGCCCTTTTTCAGTGTTAATACTCCTTTTCCCTTACTTTGAGGCTGATTTAGCAGTTTATGCACAGTACTGGAAGTACGAAGGTTACTGCCCTTAGACAAATTCATAAAGTGATATACTGTACTGTAAGCCAGAATGAGATGATAGCATAGGTATAGAGTTAAAAAAAATAATGTTGAATGGGTTTTTGTATCATTTTGTCTTCCCAGTCATCTGAATGCAAAGTGAACTATGTCAGTTGTAAATATCCTAACAAAGGTGTCTTATTTGCAGAGTGTCCTGCTTAATTGGTCCTTACCACAGTATGGGCTACTGCTATTGTAGATTTATAAGATGCTGGAAAGAGGTTATTTCTGTTCCTGTTTAGTTACTGTACTTTAAATGTAGTATTTGTACAGGGGTTTGGTATAAGGTTTATTATATTGCACATGGGTTAATGACAAGCATTTTAACATTTTACATTTTTTCAATGTATTTGTGTTTCACTTAATTGGGGGGGGGGGGGGGGGTTAAATGTGCTTCTTGAATACCAATACTTCAGGAATACTGGCTTCATCTCTGCACATCAATGTTATTTCGTACCCCAAGGTACTATATTGAAAACATACATTTCAGACCAGATTTAGATGAGAATGAACCCTTACACTGCAGCTATTTTATTTAGCACTACTATTGTAATGCTTGGTATGACTATATCTTGTGCTCTTCATGTTGGCTGCAGTTTTCTATGTTTCTATGTTTGTTTCTAGTTTGAACTTAAAGTAGTTCCCGGTTGTCCTCACAAATTCAATAAATGCTTGTGAATTCCATTTATGTAAAACTTGTTTTTTGGAACCTGAGGTAATTAAGGTTTTAAGTGGCGGATTTCTATTAGACTGTATTTGCAAGATATTTGTAAAAATAAAAATAAAAATGTTATATTTAAACAGGAAAAACATGTCATTAGCACTGAGGTCCTGTTTACAAGACAGTCCTGTATGTGAAGCCTTAAGTTACACAATTAATATAAAAGTACAAAATACCAAAGTGCAAAATACAAAGACAAGTACAATAAGACATTAAACAAAACACCAAGCCACAAAATTTAATCTAACAGTCACATTTAAAAATGGATAATCCACAATCTTCCATATTGTAGAATGTAACTAATTCTAAACTGAAGCGGCCCTGCAGGTTAGGGTCCTGTCACCAAACCTGTTTTGTCATTTTTCTAATAACATTTTGCTCAAATGGACTGATCTATTCAATACCCTTCTATTTGACCCCCATGTGGAAAAAGATAATTTGAAATTGGATGCTCAGAATACCTAAGTTTATGAGTCAAAAGCAACAATTTTCTATTATTTGCTACATCTTTGCTTTGTTATGATATGCTGATGATGTTAAAGGGAAAAAGTGATTGTCTGAGTATTGCCAATTTTAAAAAGTAAAATGAAAAGACAGTCATTTTGTTAGTGGTATCTGTTGTTTGCAACAAGTCAAAGAAAGATTTAAAAGCACCCGAAAGTTTCAAAATCACTCTCAAAATGCACCAGAATGCATCCAAAACCTGACAGCTTTTGGGGGCATAGGTGGCCCCCAGACCTCCAACCTATTAGTTTAATATTTTTCAGGATGACCAGAACTATTAGCAGTCTTTGTTCCACTGTAAAAAAAGGTAGCTATGCCCGTACAAGTAACTTTGTCAATATTGTACTTTTTATTTAGAGTTTATTGACCGGGAAAGGAGTGCTAAATAATACTGCCAATTTTCAACCTTCAGGCTCATCCTAAATGGGGGTTTACTGATACAAACCAACTGAATGTGAACTAGATTAAGCCATTGGCGGTATTTTAGTGAATGGAAGAAATCTGACCAGGATACCAAGGAAATTCCCTAACCTTTCAGTCATCCTTAAGTCATAGCAAGCATTAAAATTATCAGGGAACATATTTAAATTGTAGGGATAATATTTGGGATGAGTAATATGACCCAATGAATTGGCAGGAAAAAATGGATATTGTGGAAAAACAAGTTGAAAAATGAAGACTTTGGCCTACATCAAAAAAAAGGGGAATGTATGGCAAAAACCTTTTTATTGCCAATAATGTTATTATTAAGTTTTGTGTTTCCACCTCCTGTAACTTTTGAAGCATACTTATATGACTTGTTCTTCAGATTACTTTGGGGAAGATGACTAATTACAGTTAAACAAAACCACACATATGGGCAAATAAGGGGGTTGGGGTCCTCATGGTTAATCCTGTAGTTTTCTTCCACTTCATTATTTTATTCAGTAATATAAAGGCAGGACTTAGACATGTCAGTAACTACTGGGCTGAGCTTTTGTTAAAGTGGGGCAGACATCTTTACATTCAATGGGAAAGGCAGAACCTAAGAGTGATTAAAGCAGCTGATGGGGTACTGTGTATATCATAGAACTTGATGGCAGAAAAGGACCTCTTGGCCCATCAAGTCTGTCCCTACCCCACCCAACTAATCCTCCCTCCCTCCTGCTAAAGCACCCAACCCACCTTCATGTAACCCCATGTGTCTGTCCCATGGTCTCTTGAAACCCAACACAGTCTCATACTCAACCACCTCCTCTGGAAGTCTGTTCCAGACCTCCACCACCCTCTCAGTGAGGAACTGTTCTCTGACATTGCCTCTTTAGTTTTCCGCCTTGTAGTCTCATACCATGCCCCCTTGTTATGGTGCCTTCCTTCTTGTGAAATAGTCACCCAGGTCCACTTTGTTTATCAATTTGATGTATTTAAAGGTCTCTATCATGTCCTCTCTCTCCCTTCTAGTCTTCAATATGTAGAGCCCCAATTCCCTACATCTCTGTTCATATGGTTTACCCTTCATCCCTTGCACCATCTTGGTTGCTGTTCTCAGAACCCTTTCAATCAACTCTATGTCTTTGCACAGGTATGGCCTCCAAAATTAGAATCCGTACTCGAGGTGCATACTCACCACGGCTTGGTACAGGGGCATCAGGACCTGCCTCCTTCTGCTAGTGATTCCCCTGCCAATACTTGCCGCTATCCAATATGCCCTCCCTACAACCCTGGTACACTGCTTCCACACCTTGAGGTCATTGGAGACTACCATCCCTAGATCCCTCTCTTGCTTTCTAACCCTGACCCTTCCCCCAAGTGTCTATCCTGCCCTTAGGTTCCTGTACCCTAGGTGCATAACTGCACATGTCTTGAGATTGAATTTTAGTTGCCAGGTCTCTGCCCACCCCTCCAGTGTCATCAGGTCTTGTCTCATGTCTTCAACATCCCCTGCAGAGTCTATCCAATTGCAGATTTTTATATCATCCACAAAAAGGGCCACACAACCCTTTAGTCCATCCACTATATCACTTATGTAGCTATTGAAATGGAGCAGTCACAGCACTGACCCTTGGGGGACTCTGCTTGCCACCCACCCTGTCCTGGAGTGCACCCCATTTACTACCACCCTCGGGCTTCTGCTTGACAACCAGTTCTCTACCAATCTAGCTATTTTGTCCCTTGCCCTCATACATTCCAGTATGTTGACCAGCCTTCTGTGGGTAACAGTGTTGAAGACCTTACTGAAATCCAGATAGGCCACATCCACCGCTCCCCCCGCTCTATTACCTGCATCACCCAGTGAAAGAACTCAATTAAGTTGAACTGTCATGACTTCCCTTTTGTGAACCCATGCTGGCTGTCCTCCAATAGGCCATTTATCTCCAGATATTCCATCACCCTTTCCCTGATGAGCACCTCCATGACCTTCCCCACCACTGCGGTGAGACTGACTGGGTGGTAGGTCTTCCTCAACTCCTGGCTTCCCGCTTTGTGTATTGATACTACAATTTCCCTCCTTCAGTCCTCTGGTATCCTTCCAGAATCCATAGACAGGTTGAACAGCCTCACCAGTGGGGCAGCCAACTCCTCTCTTTGTTCATGGATCACTCTTGGATGCAACCTGTCCAGTCCCATGGCCTTGTCCACCTTTAACCTGCCTAGTTCCTCCCTAACTCTCTCTGTGCTCAAGGGTCTCATGTGCACCCCTGTGCTCCTCCCTCCCTAACTTTGGTCCCTGGCCCTTCCCCTCCATTGTAAATACTGAGCAAAAGTATCTATTTAGTTCTTCCGCTTTATCCCAGTCCTCCTCTAATGGCTCCCCTCCTTCACCCCACAGCCTTGCGATCCCTTGGTCAGTCTTCCTCCTGTCTCCCACATATCTAAAAAAGATCTTATTATCTCTCTTCACCTGTTTTGCTGTCTTTTCCTCCATTTTGGTCTTAGCCCTCCTGATTACCTTCCCTGCCAGCCTACTCATTTTCCTATAAGTCTCCTTGTCCTCTTCCTGCTTTGTTCTCTTGTATTTCCTGAACACACTCCTCCTGCCCTGAACCACCCTCGCCACATACCTATTGAACCAGAGTGGCCTCCTGCTACTTGTGCCCTTCATAACCTTCCTAATACATGTTTGTGTGACCTCTCTCACCCGGTCTCTAAAAGCTCCCCATGGCTCTTCCACTTAATTTATTTCTCCCATGCCTTCTATCGCTTCCCTCACTAGCCTTCTCATTTTGCTGAAGTCTGCATGCCTGAAGTACAGCACCATTGTACTGGTTCAGCACACCTCCCTCCCTGCTCTCACCTTGAACTTGATGGTCCTGTGGTCGCTGTTTCCCAGATTCTCCTCAACACTACCCCCTCCACATTCTCCCCATTCATGAAGATCACATCCAGCAGATTGTTCCCCCTAGTTGGATCTCTGACCAACTGATGAAAGAACACCCCCTGCAGTGCCTCCAGAATCCCCCTGCTTCTGGCTGAAATTGCACCTGGTATGGTCCAGTCTATGTCTGTGAGGTTTAGGTCCCCCACCAGAAGTGTTTCCCCACTGAGAGCCATCCTTGCGATGGCCTGTGATATCACCCTGTCCTGTGTTTCCCCTTGCACAGGTGGTCTGTAAACAATACCTAGTCTCAAGGATTCCCCTGTCCTTCTGCCGCGTGTCACTCAAAGGGGTTCAATTCCCTGTCCCCCTCCTGTCCCTCTGAGACCTTTGTCTTCCTTGATGTATAAAGCCACCACCCCCCTTCTTGTCTCTCCTATCCTTCCTGAACAACCTGAAGCCAGGAATAGCTGTCTCCCACATATGATATTCTGTCCAACAACTTTCTGTAATCGCAATTATGTCTAGTCTGTCATGCACAATGATGGCTATCGACTCCTCCATTTTGTTTACCAGGCTCCTAGCATTAACCACCAAACCTCTCCACCATCATTCCCCCACCTCTGCTTTCCCTAAGGGCATACCCAAATCCAACTCTTCATTCCTTCTCTGGGTGGGGGGAACCTAAGTCCCCCCATCTCAGCCTTAGTATTGTGTGACTTTGTTCCCAGCCCCCACATTTAGTTTAAATTCAATTCTCTTTCAAAGAATTCCCCCAGCCTGCATTTCATTACAGCTGCATCCTCTTTGTTGAGATGCAGCCTGTCGGGGGCAAAGAGGCTGTCATCATCTCATGTAACCCCCCAGTCCCCTACCATCCCATACCCCATCTGCTTATCCCATCTCTCTAGCCAACTATTGAACTCTTTTATCCTTTGTTTTCTCTTCTTACTAGCTCTGAGTACTGGCAACACCTCCGAAAAAGCTAGAGATTTGAACCATAGACCACTGAAAAACCTGGCCAGGGCCTTAAACCTTGCCTGTGCCTCCAGGAGATTGTTCCCTTCCAGTTTGTTTGTTCCCAAGTGGAACACCAGCTGTGATTCTCTATCCTGCTCCTTTCCCCATGAGGGAATATGGTGGATTACCTCCAGTGCCATCATCCCCGGCATGCACTCCACCCAAACTGCACTATTTCTACCCCCCACTTGATACCCTTTATGACAGAATTGTCAATCAGTATCACTTTGCCCCTTTTTTTCTTCTGGGACACCTGTGTCACTGTTCTCGTTCCTTGAGATGTTGGTGTCTATTCTACCTTTCTGTCCCCCGTTGCTCCCCCTACTGAAGTCTTGCCTTGATTCCTATCCCTCTCAACAGTGGTAGCATCTCCCTCTCCTGCCCCATTGACTTCTACAACTAACTCTTTTGCCCTTGCCCCTAGCTCCTCTATCCCTTGCCCCTCTGTATGGCTATCCCCTGCCAGTGAATTACTAGACAGCCTCAGAGAGTAGGTAGCCTCCTCCAACTCCTTTACATGTGATCATCTACTCCAGTGCCCCCCATGCCCCCTTCTGACCAGCATGTTTCCTCACTTCTTTCTTCCCATCCTGTTCCTTTTGCTCCCCCATGCATCCTTCCTGCTGGCCCCTTGTCCCCTGGATTCCATCCTTCCTCATCTCTTCCCCCTCATTCTCCCATACTGTGTACACCCCAGTCTCAGCTACCCTTCCCCATTTCCCCTCGCAGCTTTGTTAGCCCCAGTACCCCTCCCCCATTCTCCCTCACCTTTTCCCTCCTTATGGCCCCCTCTTACTGCTCCCCCTGCTTCTTCTGAGACCCCTTCCGCCATGGTGTCTACCAGTGGTGAGTACCTGTTTGAGACCAGAATCCCCCCAGCATGCAGCCTTCCAGCATCCCCTTCTGGAGAGTTGAACTCCCCTGCCTAGGTCCTTGGAATCCCTTTTCCACTGCTACCAGCAGCTCCCACTTTCTGCCATACTTCACACTCCTCCCTGTCCAGTCTCAAACCCCTTCCCCTGTTCCGACCCCAGATCTGGCCTTTCACAGTTCCAGCTGACCCCCCCCGTTCCTGCATTTGCAGCCACCCTCCTTCCCATCTATCTTTATATATGTGCCTTCCAACCCCTGCACTCGTGACCTTCATCCACCTGTCCAGTTCATCTCTGATCCTGTGCACCTCAGTCTCTGTTTTCGTCAACCTGGCACGTACTGGACAGCATCCCAGTCTCCACAGTGTATTCATGAGCATTGCAGCTCCACAGTCACTGCATCCTACTAGTCTGCCCCCCTCCATCTAGAAGCCAAAGTCCCCTTCACCATCCAGTAGTGACCCCGCTGAGGCTGGAGACCCCTTCTTGCACCTTCAAGCAGTGCATCCCTCCCCCTCCCCACATACCAATGCCCCTTCCAATGTCCCCAACTTAGTATGGCCATCTGGCTTTGGTCACCTCAAGAGACAAAAAAAAACAACAGGGTAATGACTATTGACTAGAGATGCCCTTACCCCAGGAAAACTCAGTAAATAAATCAAGTCAAACAATGCAGTAGAGAGCTAGCTGCAAATTAGTAGGAAGTCAGTTAAAAAGTAAATTTAAAACAAGCTTGAAATCAGTTTGTCCCTATACTGTGCAGATTCACCACCTTTTACCCCTGCCCTTCAGTTGTTTCTTTTACGTTTCAGTGCAGTATTGAGCTAGCTTCAATTTAGTAAGAAGTAATTTAAGAAAGCCTGTTTGAAACAAGGTCAACAGCAGTTTGTCACTATTCAGCGCTGATTCACCACCTTTTTCACCTGCCCTTCATTTGACTCTTCTGTGTCTTTTTTTGATCTTTTGTCTGTTTGACTCTTCAATGTCTCTTTTTTTGTCTCTGTTTGATCCGTAATGAAACATTTATGTCTCTTTCAGCCTCTGATTGACTTACCATAGCATACTCATCTTTGGGCCTTAATCTTTTCCTGTAGTGGCTGTCCCAGCATCTAGTGACCCACCCCCAAAAACTCTTGCTTGACTCCTTTGTGATGCTTACCCCCTGTTCATGCTATGTGCCATGATGATGGCAGTGAAGTCCAGTCCAGTGCTCCTCCCACTATCCTGGCCATCCAGTCCCAGGCTTGTGCATTCCTTGTTTGATCCTCTTCCCTCGGGCATTTAATAGATGTCAGGGCCAGGCAGGGTGGGCAGGAAAAATTCCTCAGTTGAGTCTGTGTTGCTCCAGTTCCTCTCTGTGGCTCCAGTCCTTCCCGTCTCCTTTTCTGGCAGCAGTGGCCCCAGTGAAATTACAGCGGCAGGGACCCAACAGCCCCTTTTGCAGCTTCTCTGTGCCACTGCGTTCACTTCTCCTGATCCTGTACAGTGGCAACTTCAGCGGGGGGGGGGGGCAGCATAAGTGGCTGGAGCTGCTCTCAGACCCTCATTTCTTTCTCCATCCCTGCAGTGGCTCTTGCGGTCAAGGTGAATTTGTAGCCCTATTTAAGCTGGCAGCCAGTCTTTAAATTCTGGAACCACTCTGAAGCAGCCTTCCAATTCTGTGTACACCTCTGTACCTGGGTCACACCTGGAAACAAGCCTTGGATCAGCGTGTTTTTCCTGGTCACCAAATTTAAAATAAATAAATAAATAAATAAATTGGCCCCAGTGAGGGCAGCAGGAGGAGCTTGTGAAACTCAAATTCCCCTCAATTGAGTCTGTGCTGTTCCGGTTCCACTGTGTGGCTCTGATCCTTCCTGTCTCCTTTTTCGGTGGCAGCCCCAGTGAAATTACAGCAACAGGGACCCAACAGCCCCTTTTGGGGCTTCTCTATGCTATGGAGACCGCTTTTCCTGATCCTGTCTGTCGGCAACTTCAGCGGGGATGGGGTGGGGCAGCTTAAGTGTCTGGAGCTGCTCTCTGACCCTCATTTCTTCCTCTGTCCCTGCAGGAATGTTTTTAGAAACTCAAAATGTGGAAAGTATTGATACAGCAGGTTCAGGATCTGAACAGAAAAAAATGCATATAATTGGATTATTGCTAAAAGGTTTACCAATATCCCAGTTTTCATTAAAAGACTTAGAATTCCAGCTGAAAATATAACAAAGCAGCTGATTGACAAGAGGGCACCAGTTGAAAAGTGGGGCATTGTTTGGATGTGCTTCCATGAGCATCTTAATGTCAGGGGGAATCATAAATACAAAAGCCTACAGGACCAGTATTCCCCAAAGGGAGACTGTGTTCACTAAACTGAAACAATGGAACATCTTTTTTTTTTTTTGAATGTTCAGAATTTCTAGGTCTCAGTGATGCATACATGGGAGAAACACAGAAACAGAGAATTTGATGGACTGTGCAGCCCACCTAGTCTGTCCATTTTCCTACCTATTGCAATACGACAGGCCCTAGTTGACGTGCGGCCTACCCTTTCTTCTCTGCTGCCAGGGTACCCTTATGTCTGTCTCCTGCGTTCTTAAATTCCCTGTTTTTGCCCCCACCACCTCTGCAGGGAGGCTTTTCCAAACATCCACCATCCTTTCTTTTTTTTTTTGTTCCCTGCTGGCTCCAGGCCTCATTCTCCTTCAGGCCACCTATGCCCTTCACTGCTGCCTGCCCCCATTGCAGCTACTGCCACCCCACATCACAGCATCATTTGCCCACCCCCCGGGTAACCCAGCATAACCCTTCACTGGATGGGTCCCCCTTCTCCAAGGGAGAAAACACCGGTGAGGACAGGCCAGTGCACTCTGTATTTGGCCTGGGTGCTGCTGAGGTGGTCTTTGGACTACCCAGGGCTCTATGGCAGTGGGAGCCCATGACTGTCATCCAGTCGGCCATAGAGCTATTTTCCCATTTTCTCCCCAGGAGGTGTGGTGTGCCACTAACGTCAAGGCATACGCCAACATTCACCACATCCCTTTAGTCATCAGGACCCAGTGTATTGCCCTACGCCCTCCCTTGAGAGAAAACGAGCAGTCATCGGATGCTCAAGTCTTCTCTCCCCGGCGGGCCTTCCAGTGCCCTGGGTCCATTCCTGAACCCGGGTCACTGGCATCGCATATGGAAATCCAAAAACTGCGCAGATGGGCCATCCACCACCCTTTCCATGAAAAAGAACTTTCTTACATTGCTCCCGAGCCTACCCCTTCTAGTGTCATCTTTTGCCGCTAGTTCTTGTGCATCTTCTTTTCTGAAAAATTGTACCTTCCTGTACCTTGTTTATACACTTGAGGTACTTGAATGTTTATATCATATTCCCCCTCTCTCTCCTGTCCTCCAGGGAATACATGTTTAAGTCCCTCAGTCTTTCCTCGTATGATTTCTGGTGCAGTCCTTGCACCATTTCAGTTGCCCTTCTGTGGAACGCCTCCACTTTGTCTGTGTCCTTCCAGAGATGTGGTCTCCAGAACAAGATACAGTACTTCAGCTGTGGTCTCACCAGTGATCTGTACAGTGGCATAACCAACTCCTTCTTTCTGCTGGTAAAGCCTCTCCCTATGCACTCCAGTATGCACTGGCTCTTGCCATGGCCTTCTCACATTGTTTGGTCACCTTCAGGTCATCAGATATGATTACCTTAGGTCCCTTCCTGATTGGTGGCTGCCAGTACATTCCCCCCCATCTTGTACTTGTCCCTTGGATTTCTGCATCCCAAGTGCACGATTTTGCACGTCTTGGTATTAAATTTTAGCTGCCACACTCCTGGCCTCTCCTCCAATTTGCTTAGGTCGTTTCTCATTTTTTCCACCCCCTCTGGAGTGTCAACCTTGTTGCAGGTCTTTGTGTCATCTGAAAGAGGCATACAGTACCTTGCTTCCAGCCCCTCTACAATGTCACTTATGTAGACATTGAAGAGGACAGACCCCAGCACTAAACCCTGTAGCACCCCAGTCATCATGTCCCTCACTTCAGACTGAATGCCATTTACCACCACCTTCTGTGTCCTCCCACTCAACTAATTTCTGACCCAGTTCACCACCTTGGGGCCCACTTTCAGGCTGGCTAAGTTATTTACTAACCACCTATTTGGGATGGTGTCGAAGACCTTGCTGAAATCCAGGTAGGCCACATCCACTAACTCTCCCTCACCTACCTCCTTGGTCACCCAGTCAAAGAAATCAATTAGAGTTGTTTAACAAGACCTTCCTGCTGTGAATCATTGCTGTCTTGGATCATGTGCTCCACTAGATTCAGGGAATGACACTGTCCTCTTCTTTAGTAGTAACTCCATTCAGGGGTTCAGTTAATTTATTTTTTGTGGAAGTCAGAGACTTCCATGAGTCAAAATCTGGAAGGCATTGCAATTTTGTGGAAGTCAAAATACTTCCCAGATCCCACATTTTGAAAGCCAATATTCTAGGAAGGATCAATTTATAGATGTTCATACAAACATTAGTGGTAAAATACAATTTCTTTCAGAAAAATCCAAAATTTCTTAGCTTCTGTGCTTTCAGTTTTGGAAGTCATCTAATTTTGTTTTTTACATTTTGAAGTCAATGACTTCCTCCCCCTTTATTTTGGAAGTTTTTGCCTTATTTTTGGGAGTCAAATAGTCCAAAAATGTGGTTAACTGAAGCCCTGACTCCATTAATTTCCCCACCACGGAGGTCAGGCTGATTGGTCTGTAGTTGCCTGCCTCCTCTCTGCTTCCAGTTTTGTGGAGAGGGATCACATTTGCCCTCCTCCAATCTTCCAGGACAACAGCAATCACCAACGATCTGTTGAATATGCTATCAGTGGGGCTACCAGCATCTCTCAAAGTTATTTTAATATTCTGGGGTGAATCCCATCTGGCCCCATTGCTTTGTCAATTTTCAGTTTCCCAAGTTCCTCCAGTACTCTCTCCTCCATGAATGGAGTGGTGTCAGCCTCCCTGCTATGGCTGCCTTTTCTGCTCAGCTGTGGACCTTCACCGTCCCCTTCTTTGGTACATACTGAACAAAAGTATGTGTTCAGTATTGCTGCTTTTTCCATGTCCTCCTCCATCCAACCTCCACCCTCCTTATTTATCTTGACAATCCCATTTCTGGTCTTCTTCCTCACACTAATGTATCTGTAGAAGGTCTTGTCTGCTTTCTTAATATCCTGGGCTATTTTTTCCTCTGTTTTCCCCTTTGTGGTCCTGACTGCTTCCCCTGCTTCCCTCTGCTTTTCCAGATACTGCTTTCTGTCCTCATCCCTTTGTGTCTCCTTGTAGCTCCTGAAAGCCCCTCTTTTCTCTCTCACTTTCCTGGCCATTTCCCTCGAGAACCATAGTGGTAATTTCTTTCTCTTACTTTTACTTTGCAATTTAACACAGAGGCTTGTTGCTTCTGTTCTGACCCCTTTGAGAGTAGTCCACTGTTCCTTCACTCCCCCCATCTGCCTTTACCATGGCTCCTTTGAGGCGTTCGCCCAGTTTAACAAAGTTAGCCCTTCTGAGATCAAGGACCTTAGCTTTTGTGTGGTTTGCCTCCTACTCTGTGTTCAGATTAAACCATACCATTCTGTGATCACTGGATCCTATGTGGCTGCCCACCTTAACATCCTTGACCCTGTCCCCAGTGGAGTGCACCAGGTCCAATACAGCTCACCCATGGATGGGTTCAGCCATAAGCTGCCTCAGGCATGCCCCTGTGCAGGGCATTTAGGATGTTTCTGCCTCTGGCAATACTCACAGTCTGAATGCTCCAATCCACCTCTGGCAGCTTGAAGTCCCTTATCAGCAGCAGTAGTTCCCCCATGGCTGGCATTTTGTGGATGATTTCCACTAGTATTTCATCTGCCTCCTTTCTCTGTGCTGGAGGTCTGTAGCTCTGTCCTGTGCAGATGGTGGTTCCATTTCCCACCTCTAGGGTGACTCACAATGCCTCCACTCTGGCCTGTAACCACTGAATCTTAGTTGCTTTTATTCTCTCCCTCATGTACATAGCCACCCCTCCCCCCTTTCTGCCTTCCCTGTCTTTCCTGAAAAGTGTGTAGCCTGGTATGGCTATATCCCATTCATAGTTACCTGTGTACCATGTCTCTGTAATAGCCACTATGTTCAGGTCTGCCTCTACCATCAATGCCAACAGGTCTGGGATTTTGTTTGCCAGGCTGCGGGTATTTGTGCACATTGCTCCGCATGTTTGGCAACCTACTCCTTTCCTTCTCTGTCTTCCCTCTGTTTCCTTCCTATATTTAGTTCAATTTTTTTCTTCTCTCCTTCATGCTTCCTATGAAGGGTTTAGGTTTCAAGGGTGATCTTCTGGCCCTAGTGTCCTATTTTATGACTGCCTCTTCCTAATATATCCAAACAGCAAAAAATAATTTATCATTCACAATGGAAATTCATTTGGAAGAAATTTCTTTCTTGGACTTAAAATTAATAAAACATGATGGCAAAATCATAACTGATTTATACAGGAAAGAAATCTCCACAAATACTGTTCTCCATGCCAGAAGTTTTCATCCTAAGAATCTCAAAGAAAGCATCCCCTACAGTCAAATGTTGAGAATTAAACGAAATAGTGGCACCCAAGAAAAATATAACAAAAATATTTGCAGAACTATCTCAAAGATTCAAACAAAGAGGATATACAGATTCTATCTTGTTAAAAGCCAGAGAAAAATGTGATTCTAGAGACAGAAGTTCTTTATTAATGGATAAATCTGGATCACCTACAGAAAAAGAATCTAAAATAACAATGTCCACACAATATTCTGAAAATTTTGGAAAATTAAACATGTCATTTTATCTAACTGGAATACCTTACAGTCTAATGAATGGGGCCAAAAGATTTTTCAACACAAGCCTTGGTTCACAGCTAAAAAAACTACAACTATTGGGAACAAAGTTAACAAGACTCAACATTGGACTCCACCAAATAAATCTATGATTTGGCTTCAAAGTGAGATTAAAAGTTTTTATCCATGTGGCAATTGTGTTTACTGTAACAATGGACAAAAGATGAAACTATAAAAAGTAAGTACTTTTGATGATAAAGAGTATGTCATCCGAGATTTCATCACTTGTAGAACAGATTATGTCATCTACTGATTCATATTATAGCTCATTTAGCCTCTCCTAGTCTTTATCCTTTTCTTTTTTCCTTACAGATATTATCATTTGGTAATTGTAATCAGTTTAACTTTTGAAGATCTAACTGTCTGAATTATTTCTATCCTCAAATATTTATGTTAATAACATTTTTGCATTTGCTTAGTATTCATTTAAAAGGTTACGTATGTATTTCAGACAGTCTTTGTTTTCTGTTAGCTCGTTCTTCATTTTTCCATCTCCAAATCATTATGGCTATTATGGTATTATTATAAATTAGTAGCTATACAAAGCACAGAAGTAAACTGTAAAATGTATTAGCAGCAGGGGACTTAGTGGGATTGTCTTACCCACTTAGTTTCTTCATTGACTGGGCCACACAGGTGACGTCCTTGCTGATGTCAGCACGCCATCAGGTGTGTCTACATGTGGCCCTGCCCTTCTTGCTCACCTTAGAGGTGTTCGTGTAGGTTACACTACAGTATCTGGGAGCTTAGCAATGGCGCCAGGAGCATTTGCGCGAGTTGGCGTTTTTATATCCGAATTTGGATTTACTTGTGAAGCCTATAGAAAATAAGAAATTTAAAACCAGTGGGGTTAAGGTAATCATAAACAAATAACTAGAAAATCACTTTTTTAATTTCGGTAACACCATTTTTTAACGGTAATGCTACCACTTTTCATTACAGCGCTTCACAGGAGTACTGCTTGATCTTAGTTCGAATAGTTTATTCTTCGCTTTTTCTGAATCAAGTGCATTTTTCTAAGTAAGTTTCCCATATTACTGAAACTGATTCAGTGCATTTAACATAGTTTCACACTGACAGTCACAATCTTACAATTTGAGACTTAATGAACTTTTTTTGTGTTACTTTGTTACAGAAATTTAGATATGATTTTATTTGAGACGTATTGCAACCTCCCAGCACCACACACACTTGCAAATTTCATTTCAGGTCCCATCAGGTTTGTTGCACCTGATTTGTTTAAAATAATATGATCTTTTGAAATAATACACTGTTTAAAAACTAGAATTATATTGTTCTTATATACTTGTTTTCCTCCTCTATTTTCCAGTGTTTTTCAAGCTCCAAGTCTGATGAAGGAACATTTGTTTTAAGTTCTGAACCGTCACTATTTGGATTAAAATTCTTTTCAGGAGCATTACATAACAATATTCAACTCAAGAGACTCTGCTTGGAACCAATTTGTCTCCATAAATCTCATTCTGGGACTAAGAATGTTTTCAATATGAGGAGCTTTATGATATTGCATCTATATTAAAATTTGCATCATACATTGTGGTTGAGTGAGATTTATATTTTGAAATTAGGACAATATGATACCTCATGCTTGTTTTTGCCTGCCCCCTTGGCTAGTTTAAATGCTCCCTTAGGAAACAGCTAAACTCATCAAGGATCTCAGTGCCCCCACTGTATGGCTGCAGGCCATCTGGCTTGCACAGTCCTTTATCCCTCCAGGTGGGTCCTCAGTCCCCAATGAAATCGAATCCCTTCTGTCTGCACCATTCTTTCAACCACTCACTGAATTTCCTGTGTGGATGTTCCCATCTTCCCCTTTGCCTTAGACTGGTAGAGCCTCTGAGAAAGCTACGGAGCATGCTACTTGCCTAAGGCCCCTTCCCAATTCCTTAAAATCCTTCTGCTGTGCTCCTACATCCACCACTTTCCCCACCAGGTCATTTGTTCCCATGTGGACAATGATATCCAGCTTCTCCCTCCTTAGCACTGCCCTGTTGATCCTTAGGATCTATCCCGTCCTGTCGAGGCATGCCTCTGGGTAGGCACTTTACCTCCCTGCCCCCTCCGCTGTCTATCTCCAACTCTATACCTCTCACAATGGAGTCCCCAAACACAATTTGTTTCCTCCTCCTCCTCCTCTGAGGACTCCTGCTTTCCTCCCTTGGGGCTCCATTGCAGAGGACCTGCTCATCCTTCCTGGTGTCTACACAGGGAGATTCTGTGGGACCTATGCACTCTGCAAGGATGGTGCAGAAGTTTTGTAGTTTCACCACCTGAGGGGATGCGCCTGAGATCCACCTCCCTCACCCTCCCTGATCCCACCGTTGTTCAACTGCTCCTTCTTCTAGGCAACCTTTGGGGGAACGGTGGGGGACTTGGTGGTCTCTGGGTGGGGGTAGGAAGTTGCCTGAATCCTAGCCAACTTGCCTCAGAGTCCTGCAACCTCCTCCCTCAACTCAGAGAGATGCCTACAGAGGTAGCAGCACCGTAGCATCCAGAAGGGCCTCCTGAACACTGCCGCCCCACAGCCCATGCACTGCACCACTCCCAACATATTTCCCTTGTGATTTCAGTGTCTCTTTGTAGTTTTGCCTGTAGCCCCTCTGCTATGAGTTGTTCTTCCCTTGTTTCCACTTGGTTTGCTCTACTCTCTGTTCTCTGACCTATCAATAGACTAGAAAATACTCAGTTTAAAAAAAAAAATGTTATTTTTATTTGACCTCATCACAATCTTTTCTGTAATTGTCCTTGTTTAGTTAGTAAGTAAATATCCTGGTAGTATTTACCTTTTCTGGTTGTGTGACAAGAAGTACCCTTAGAGCCCGCCCTGTACAGGCCCTATGTAAGTGGTTGAGCCTAGGGGTGGCTGGTATGGGGAAGGGTGGGTGGGTACTTTGTCCAGCTCCCCAGAAACAATCAGATTGCAGAAAAATGCAACCCGAGCCTTCACTGCTTGCCCCCACACTGGCTACTAAGAATTGCACTTCTGCTTATTCACACACACAAACTCTTTAAGTTTGAAATGAAATGAAATAAATCACCTATGCTGTGTAGTTCTTTTTAGCTGAGTAGTTCTTCTTAGCTCTTCAACAGAACACACAGCCAAGTTCCCCCTTTTAAGCTCGACTCCCCTGCAGGCATGCTTCAGCCCCTCCTCCTATCACACACCTGATTCACAGGTTGTAAATGTCCTGCCTAAGCAACAAAAGACTACAAAATATTCTGCTAGCTACAGCAACAGTCCTCTTTTCTGGCTTCTAAGAATTACAGAACATAAAAAAAAACAAAACAAAGAAAAACACTGATCCAAAGCACTTTTGCTTATTCACTCATACAAACCCTTAGGGCCCCATATTCAAAGGACTGGCATGGTGTATCCTGAGATGCATCACACAAACCCAGAGATGCACTGGCTGTCAGTGGCATGCTCATATTCAAAGGGCACAGATGCGCGCTGCACCCTGGACAGTGCCGACGTGCACAGTATTGAGGGGTCCCTATGCATATGACACGCAGCACAGTATTGAAACATTTCAGAAGCACAAGTCAGCTCTCAGCAGCAGCACAGAATTATACTTCCGAAACCCTACCCTGACTTGTGCACAGCCCCAGCAGCCCAGTGTTTTTATGGTTGAACACCCTGGCGGATCCGTGGTCCCTCCCCAGCCCCGAACACAGTGAACAGTATATACATAGCCTGATCCCCATATCCCAGTCTTTGTAGTTGTCTCCCCATATCCCTGGTAGTATAGTGGTCCTCCTCCCCATGCCTGATCACAGTGAAATGAAAATAAGATCCTGATCCCCATTTTCCCTGGTGGTCTAGTGGGTCCCCCTCCCCGATCCCCAATCTCTGTAACAATAGTTGAAATCCCCCATACTTCCTGGTAGTCTAGTGTGTCCTCCTTCACTGATTCCCATAAAAATAGTTGAAATACCCCATACTCCTTGGTAGTCTAGTGGGTCCCTGATCCCTGATCTCTGCAGAAATAGTTGAAATCCCCCGTACTCCCTGGTGGTCTAGTGGGTCCCCCCTCACAATCCCTAGTCTCTGTAAAAATAGTTGAAATCCCCTGTATCCTTGGTAGTCAAGTGGCCCTCCACCTTGCTAGGCAGTGACCCTCCATCCTGCTTCCCCCCCAAGCCTGACCGAAGCCGGTGACTGGGCATATGTGGCTTTCTGGGATGGAAATGGAATGCCATACATGCACAGGCCTACAGATAAATACTCTTTAGAGGTAATTCAAAACAGAGGTTTGAAGGTTCCATTAGTGAGAAATCGATACAGTATGATGCAAAGGAGGTATTATTTACCAAAGATCTGGAATTAATTGAGATTAGATGTCAGAAATGCTGGTAGTCAGGGTCAGTTTAAGAGAAGTTTGACATCAATGTGGAAAATAAATTGTATGTGTTTAGGGCCTTAGGAAATGTTTAGTGATCTTTCTTTAATTCTGTTATATGTGTTGCTTAGGTATGATATTTTGTTGTTTCAGGCTCACTGTATTTTGCATTTTGTATTTTTTTGTTTTGTTTTGTTTGTGTCTTATGTCACATTGTTGTCTGTTTAAAATGTTAGCATCTATGTTAAGATTCTGCACTTAAAACCATAATCTATACAGGGCTTTCTTGTAAATAGAGCTTAACAGTCCTAACAAATAACTCATGTCAAAAAATAAATATTTTTATCTATCTATCTATCTATCTATCTATCTATCTATCTATCTATCTATCTATCTATCTATCTATCTACCTATCTATCTATCTATCTATCGCCTGTCATCGACTGTGAATTGTCAATGAGCATGTACAGTACATAGTATGTGCTCATTGGCTGACCGATGTTAATGGTGTTCATGGTGAATGGGAATGGTGGAGCCTCTATGAAGCACAAACAGCCAACAGACTGGGAAAATAGTAGGTGGTGGAGTAAAAGCTGGATTATAAAAAAATATTGTTGCACTCAGGATGTAGGAGAATAGGACAGAAGAAGAGGTCAAGGTCAAGTTCCAACCCATACTACCCCCAAGCCCACTGAAAGGGGTGAAAGGGGTACCATGGCAAATATGTTTGTGTTCAACTGACTGTGGTGACTCAGACAGATGGAATGGTGGTTGAAGATGATAACAGAGGACAAAACAAGAATGCTTAGGGCCACAAATAGAGAGGCAGGTCTAGGACATTGCCAGCCAGTTTCCAGCAGCTGCAGTGCAGCTAGCCAGTGCTCCAGCACCACCGCACCACCTCACAATCAGTAATGTCTCAGTACTCGGTTTACAGGTCTGTTAAAGAATTGCAGTGTACAATATTTCATGTTTATATGCACAAATGATTAATATTAATGAATGAAAGAAGTTTCCTCAACACGCACCAACAGCAGTGGATCAATGTTTCCATCTTCCTGGCATAGTGACAATACATTCCAGCATCTCCAGCATGAGATGTTAAATGTCATCGAGTTGATGCTTTAGCTGCTTCACTGTCAGGGTCCCCCACCTACTCACCAAACTGCTGCTCTACACCCACATTTTCTCCTATTTGATGTAAAGCAGCCTTTTATCCTGCAAAATAAACATGGCAATTTTTGGCACTTCACTGACTGAGATGCTCATCTCCACTGCTGAGATGTGTGCAGTTAGACCCTTCTTAGTACTGCCCCGTGCAGCGGCCATCTCAGAAAGATAACACTTTGAATTTAGACTGTAACTCCTGTCTCACATATGCTTTCTCTCTCTTTTCAGCTCTCTCAGTCTCAAAAATTAAACAAAAACATTGATGCACCTAAACAGTGGAATTTGAACCTGCTCATTAACTCATACTCCACAGTTAACAAAGACCAATCTTTCAAAACTGTGGAATGCCATTCCTGTGTTTTCAGATTGCTGCGTAGACAGTATACATGGAATATTAATCAACTGTTCTCACCTAACACCCACAGTAGCAGCTGAATAGCAGAATGGCATTTGTTTCCTTATTTTCACTTACTGGCACTTTGCAGCAGACTGGGCAGCTGCATCAGCCCTGTTTCATTGCACTGTGGTTGTCCCGTATCTCTGTGCATCTCTCATAGACAGGGCGGGCCACCAGTGCTTGCCAGGAGGGCTTCCTGAAGCCCAGCCTCCATTTTTTTTGTCTGGTGTTCTCCCCGGGGCATGGCGTATGTGCAATGCAGCACAAGCACACTCCTCCTCCTCCGAAGTAGCACTTCAAGCACTCTGTATGCCCGCCTTTCCCCTAGTTACAGGACTCAGCCATGCTACCACCTGGCTTGTGCCAGGTGGCAGTGGAATGGTGAGTCATGAGAACCCCGCTCCCTGAGGGAAGAAAACAGTCTTATGGATGCTCAGTCTTCCCTCCCTGACTGAGCCCCTGAGCAATCCGAGTCCGTTCCTGAACCTGGGTTGTCAGTATGATGGCAGGGAGGCATGGATGCCTCAACCCACTGAGCCACTGGGCCGGCAGCAGAATGGCCTTTTGTCAGTTTACAAGTGCACAATCTCTAAATCGAAAAACACACATGTAATCACTGTCACAACCCCACTCAGCAGGTCAGCCCTCTACTCCCAAAGTGCCAACCTCTGAGCATAGAATTGTGAACAGTTAACAGAACAAGGTAACTCTCTTGTCTGTTTTTGTGGGTTCGAGTCACCTTAGTCCCAAGTTCTCGAGGGATTCAAACTGATAACCTCTTGTTAGCCTACCCAATTGTCAGGCTCAGATTATTCTGTCTTTGGGGGGCCAGATATCTTTGCCTATGGGTACCTAACCAGGTATTTCAAAATGAACCCTTAGACCTCTATGCAAGACCTAGAGAACTCTTATCTGTTTCCCAGTTTGGTATCACAATAAGCCCATGCACAGTGTCAACTATAACCATGTAAGCTTCACTTATATAAAAAAGAAGTTTCAAGGCACACCAGGCAGTTTCTGTTTTTAAACTATATATCGTTACTTTAAAATAGGAAAACAGTAAAATACAGGTCCTTACTTTCTTAATCTTTCAGTGCTTCGATGTTCCTCTTTTCTCAGTCAGAAAATGAATGTCATTGTGTAAGGTCAGTTCAGTGTTTTTAAAAGCAGTCTTGAGCCAGCCTTCTCTCTGAGGTCACCTAACTCCGCCTTGGTGTATTCAAATTTATATTTTGTAACACAGGATGTCCTACTAAGATATTTAAAAAATAATAGGTGACATAAATGTGACTGGCCAAAACTGGTCTGTGATCTGCTTCATACATACATCAAAGCCTCTTTGATGTAATTCACTGGATGACCCCAAGTAAATGCATATTGGACTTCCTAATTTAGTCTGGGACCTGCTTCACCCAGACATCAAAGTCTCTTTGTTGCATTTACTGGCTATCTTGGGAGACACCCCAACACATGCATATTCTCCTTCCTCCATGACACCTAGTGCAAATCAAAGGATTTCTCTGAGGATGTCATGAATGGATATTTTATTTCCGGAGCTTCAAAGAAAACTTAACAAAGTAATTGCATTTCAGATATTTGCAGTTTAAGCTACCTCCTGTCCTTTGAACTTATCCCTGGGTGGTTTTTATGTGTCAATTTCAGCAAGACGGCATTTTCTCCTGACAGACACTTCCTTACATATTTCATGTTGCAGAAAAAATATCATATTGAAATCAGAACCAGCTGTTCACGTGCCACAATCACAATCTGCGGTTACATGGAAACATTGAAATTCTTGTCAGATAAGGACCTCTAGGCCCATCCAGTCTGCCCATAGGCCCTATACATTGTATGTGGCCACTGATCCTATGTGATCAATGGCTTGTCATCACTCCCTTCCCTCTCATCCTTCTTTTCTGCCTGTCCCAAGCATGCTTAAACCCCTCCACTGTGCTTGCCCCCACTACCTCCTGTGGCAGACTATTCCATGTGTTGACTATCCTTTCTGTGTAGAAAATCTTCCTCACATGGGGCAAGATATTCAAAGCTTTGCACGGTGCACAAACTGTTTGCACGGGATTAGTGCGGGATTAGCGCGGAGCTGCCATAGTCAAAAGGCCAAATAGCATGCGCAAACTGCATTTGCACTGGGCAAACCATAATTATATGCTAGGAGCAAAGTGAACATGAATACAGGCGCTATAGGATATTCAGCGACTAATGCCACGCTAAGGTGTTTAGCACGACACAGTGTGACCCTTAACGCGGTACAGATTACCGCCCAGGAAAAGCTGGTCTTAATCCTGGGCAAACAGCTTTGCACAACATTTGTGCTTTGTGTGGTGTTAGCGCGAGATTAGTGCGGCTTGCTCGACCCTAACATATGATCAAGACACTTAGAAATCGCCAGACATGGAGGACACATGCTGCTCACTGATGGCACCACCATGATGCCAACAGCTGCCGCCAGTCCCAGACTAGCACAGACAGTAAGGGGTGATCTGACCCATGGGGGACATCATGGTAGTGTGGCCATACAGCACACACCTGCAGACCATACATCTGTGGTGCCCAACAGATGCCAGCATACACATGCAGCACTGTGGGCATTGTGGCAATTGAGGGGAGGGTGTACGGGTGGCCAGACCTCACCACAGCCCAGGTGTGGCCACAAGGCTGGGACACATCATGTAGTGCACATGGGTCAGAAGTGGAATACCCCACCACCCACGTGCCTGTCGGATCTTACATGCCCCCCCAGCCACATACCGCACACCTGTACAGATGCCACAGCACACACAGTCAGCCATGTATAAGTCACTGTGAGCATCCCATGCCAGAGGTGCAACATCTGTGGAACACACAACAGTGAAACAGTACCGTCTACTGTCAGGAATCACCTGCAAGCTGGGCCTGTCACTGTGTACAGTGCAGTGGTCATCACTGCCCTACATACCATAGGCATTGCTGTGTCCCTCACACTACTGACCCCCTTTCTACTGTAGTGTCTGCTGTGCACTGTAGCATGGCCTACAGTGTGATGGTTGCATGCAGCACCACCACCGCCTGTGCCTGTGCTGTGTTGTCCACTGGGGTACACAGTGCTATGCTGTACTGCATACATGTATCCTGCAGCAACCATCATGCACTGTCAGACTGACCTACAGGTGGAGCTGCGGCCAGACCTGGCCAGCCCCTGTACTTCCAGACTGACCTACAGGTGGAGCTGTGGGACCCTGCAGTAATGCTGGGCAAACTGCCTGCAAATCAGGCACTAATCAGATGCTAATTTGGCTGTTTGCCCAGAGACTACCTAAGTAGGCTCATTTGCATGTCACTTTTGAATATGGCAAATCTTAGCACCGGGCAAACGTGTTTACTCCGGGCAAATAGCTTAGCTCCGAGCTAACGGTTCGGGGAATATTATACAGTTTTGATTGCTGTTCTTTCATATCTGCTGCTGCCTACAGCTGTACAGGGTCCACGCATTTGCTGGCGCACACATTGGCCACACAGTTCATCTCTACCTGCCCTCATGTCGCTGTGCACTGTGTTGTTGTTGTGGTTTGCACTTCTTGGTTGCTATATTCAGTGCTGTCTTATTCCAGGGCTACATTTGTCCTGCACTCCCTGCCCAACTTGCACGACCTCATTCCCATGCTATATTCAGAAGCTGTTTGCCCTGGGCTATTCCTTTTGAATATAGCTTGCTTTGTGCTCAGAGCTATGTTGGCCCACTGGGCAGTGTTAACTTAGCCCAGGGGCAAAGTTTTGAATGTCTGGCCCATGACCTCTTAATCTACCCCCCTCCAATTTCATATTTTGCCCCCTTATTCTAGTACTTTTTCTACATTGGAAAAGCTCCGCTGCCTGCACCTTGTTTACACCCTCAAGGTACTTGAAAGTTTCAGTCATGTCCCCCCGCTGTCTCCTCTCCTCCACTGTGTACATATTGAGGTTCCTTAGTCTCTCCTCATATGTTTTGAGCTGTAAGCCCTGCACCATCTTTGTTGCCCTTCTCTGGATAATCTCCACCTTATCTTTGTCCTTGTACAGGTGTGGTCTGCAAAACTGCATGTAGTACTCCAGGTGAGGCTTTACCAATGTTTTATACAATGACATCACCACCTCCCACCTCCTGCTAGTGTGATTCCTCTGCCTATGCACCCCAGCATCTGACTGGCCCTAGCTGCTGCCATTGCATGCTGCTTGATACCTTAAAGTCATCAGAGATGATAACCCCTAGGCCCTTTTCCTCCTTGGTGGCAGTCAGTTCCTCTCCCCCCAACTTGTAGCTCTCCCCAGGGTTCCCTCTACCCAGGTGCATTATTTTGCACTTCTTTACATTAAACCTCAGTTGCCACATCTCTGACCATCTTTCAAGCTTCTCCAGGTCCCTCTTCATTTTCTGCACCCCTTCTGGAGTATTCACCCTGTTGCAGATCTTGGTGCCATCTGCAAACAGGCAGACCTTTCCTTCCAGTCCCTCTGCAATGTCACTAATGAAGACATTGAACAGGACTGGTGGTCCTAGTACTGATCCCAGTGGTACCCCACTGGTCACCCCCCTCTCCCCAGATTGTACCCCATTTACCACCACCCTCTGCCTCCTGTCTGTTAACCAGTTCCTAACTCAGCTCACCACCTTATCTCCCATGCCAAGACTACTCATCTTGTTAATCAGCCTTCTATGTGGGACAGTGTCGAAGGCTTTGCTGAAATCCAGGTAGGCGATGTCTACTGCCCCTCCTTGATTAAGTTCCCTAGTCATCCAATCAAAAAACAAACAAACACACAATTAGATTCATTTGACATGACCTTCCTGCTGTGAATCCATGTTGCTGCAGATCCTGAGCACCACAGGATTCCAAATGTGTCACTATCCTTTCTTTCAGCAGTGTCTCTATGATCTTTCCCACCACTGAGGTGATGCTCAGTGGGACTACATGTGCCCTCCTCCAGTCCTCTGGAACAACACCCGTGTTGAGTGACTCTGTGAACAGGGCCACCAGAGGCACTGCTAGTTCCTTTTACAGCTCCTTTAATATCCTTGGGTGGATGCCGTTTGGCCCCATGACCTTATCAACCTTCAGCTTTGTGAGTTCTTCTAGAACTGTCTCCACTGTGAATGGACTGGTGTTAACATACGAACATACGAAATTTGCCAGCAGATAAAGGCCTAGAGGTCTATCAAGTCTGCTCAAATGTGCAGCTAGCACCCCTTATTCTGCAGCTGCCCCTCCCTTCCACCCTTCCTCTTCATTAACTCTTCCCCCTTGTCCTGTCCCATCCCCTTTTGAAGCAGTCCACTGTTCTACTGGATACCACTTCTGCAGGTAACGCATTCCAACCAGCCACCACCTTCTCTGTAAAAAAGTGTCTCCTCATCTCCCTCCTGAACCTTCCTCCCTCCAGTCTCATATCATGGCCCATGGTGGCCCTCCCCTCCCTTACTTTGAACAGCCCCTCTGTACCAGTCTTGTTTATTCCTTTCATGTATTTAAAGGTTTCAATCATGTCACCCCTGTCCCTCCTCTCCTCCAGTGAGTACATGTTCAACTCCTTCAATCTCCTCTTGTATGATAAGTCCCCCAGCCCCTTGATCATCTTTGTCGCCCTGTGCTGCACCCCCTCCAGTAACTTATTGTCCCTCTTCAGATACGGGCGCCAGTACTGCACGCAGTACTCCAGGTGTGGTCTAACTAATGACCTATAAAGTGGCAGAATCACCTCCTCCCCCCTCGAGGATATACTCCTTGCAATACAACCCAGCATTTTGTTGGCCTTTGCAGCTGCCTTCCTCCTGTGCCGAGTTGTTCATTGACCCTGTAATGAGCACACCCAGATCCTTCTCCTCCTCTGTTTGGGCTAGCTGCACTCCCCCCCCAGCTGGTAACTCCTCCTTGGGTTCTTCATCCCAAAATGCAGCACCTTGCACTTTTTGGCATTAAACCCCAGTTGCCAGGTGTCTGACCAGGTTTCAAGCTTTGCCAGATGATCCTGCAACCCCTGCCATCCCCTAGGTCATCCACCACCACCTACCTTGGTATCATCAGCAAACAGACTGATCTTGCTCTTGATGTCCCATGATATGTCTGCAATGAATATCCCAAACAACACTGGTCCCAACACGAACCCTGTGGAACACCGCCGTCACTGCCCTTGGGTGTGAGAGCTCCCACCCACCACCACCCTCTGCTGCCTTCCCTGAAGCCAGTTTCCTACCCATCTCACCAGCTTTGCACCCACCCTGTGTCTACTAACTTCCTTCCCAGCCTTCCATGTGGCACAGGTCGAATGCCTTACTGAAGTCCAGATACAGGACATCCACTGCATGGCCCCTGTCCAGTTGCCTAGTTACCCAGTCATAGAACTCCACCAGATTGGTTTGGCAGGATCTGCCACATATGAAGCCATGCTGTCTGCTGTCCTGTAGTCCTTGGCCTCTAGGAGGACCACCAGCCCTCCTTCAGGATAGTCTCCATTAGCTTACCCACGATGGATGTGAGGCTCACTGGTCTGTAGTTTCCCGGTTCATCCTTGGGGCCACTCTTGTGGAGGGGCACCACATGAGCCATCCTCCAGTCCTGAGGTACACACCCTGAATGTAGTGAGGCATTAAATAGGTCTGCCAAAGGTCCTGCAAGGACTCTGCCAGCTCCCTGGGGTGGATGCCATCTGGGCCTGGTGCCTTGTCCACCCTCAGTGCCTTCAAACCCTCTCAAACTCTGCCCTCCATGATTTCCCCATCTGTCACCCCTTCCCCCCGTTTCTGCCATTTCTCCCACCTTGGGTGTCACCCCTCTCTTCTCTTTAGTAAATACTGAGCAGAAGTACTCATTTATGCTTCTGCCTTACGCACCCTGCTTCCACCCAACCCCCTCCTTCCTAATCCTTACTATGTGGTCCTTACAGCTCCTTTTCTCCTGATGTACTTAAAGAAGTCCTTCTCCCTTCTTAATGCCTTGTGCCTTCTGAGTTCCGTAGATGCTTTGGCTCCCTTACTGCCTTGTCACCTCCTTCGATTCTGTCAAGTACCTCCTGTCTCCCCCTCCCTGTTTTCTTGTACTTCCTAAAGGCAGCTCTTTTCTTCCTTACCTTTTCCATGACCTTCTTGCTCAACCAGCTCGGTTTCTTAGCCCTAGACTTTTGCTCTGGGCTTTGCAGCAGGTTTTGGTTGCCTCCACTATCCCCAGCTTTATGAGCCCCACCTCTGGTTAGTATCCATACTAGATTGAATTCTGGCCAGGTACCCTTTTACCACTTCCCCATCCTCCCAAAGTCGGCCCTCCTGAAGTCCAGCACTCTTGTGCCAGATTCCCTCCTTCCTTGCCCATATCCAATGTGAGCCATACTGAGTGGTGGTCACTCCCCTGACAGCGGTTCCTCCACTGTGAGTTCTCTCACAAAGTCCCCATTTGCCAGCACAAGGTCAAGGATATTCCCTAATCTGGTTGGGTCACTGACCATTTGCAACAGGAAGCTGTCCTGGAAGGCATCCAGCAGTACCTGCTCCCTTCTGTTCCTGGTTGTTGGGGTACTCCAGTCCACTCCTGGCATGTTGAAGTCCCCCACAATCACCACACTACCCTTCTCGCAGGTTCTCCTGCTCTGTCCCGCTAGTTCCCTGTCTAACTCCCCCGTCTGAGATGGTGGCCTGTACACCACTCCCATTCTAAGAATCCTATCCTTGGAATCCTGGATTTGCATCCAAAGTGACTCAGTACTACCCTCCTCCCCTTCCTCCCTTACACACTTCAGTCCTTCCTTCACATATAGTGCCACCCCACCTCCTTTCCCAATCACCCTGTCCTTACGAAATAACCTGTACCCTGGTACAGACAGGTCCCAGTCATTGTATTGGGTGGCCCATGTTTCTGTGATGGCTGCAATGTCCACCTCTCCCTCTGCCATGAGAACCTGTAACTCTGCAGTTTTCCTCCCAAGGCTCCTAGCATTAAGGGTAACCACCTTCCACCCTTTTCCCCTCCCATCCTGCCCCCCTTTCCTAGCATCACCAATAGTACGCACCATTTGTCCTTTGTCACTGTTATGGGGGTAAGCTCATATGGTTTCCCAACCTGTGGTCTCTGCATATGTCTTCCCCAATTGCCACCCCCCACTCCTAGTTTACATTCCCAACTTCCTCTATGTACTCCTCCATCCTCTGTTTCAACACTTTCTTTCCCTCCTCACTCAAGTGTAGTCTGTCCTTGGCATAGAGACTACTGTCCTCCCAGGTCCCTCTCCACCCCCCAACAGCTCTTACCCTTTAGCACAACACCAGGTTCTTAGCCATCCGTTAAATTCCTCTATTCTCAACTTTCTTGTTGTGCTTGCATTTGGCACCAGAAGTATCTCTGAAAAAGTTACTGATCTTCCTGCCCTCACATAATTGTGCTAGTTCTTCCCCCATTGCCTCTGCACCCTAACTGTGGTCCTTGATCTGCCCCTCCTTAGTGAATACTGAGCAGAGTTTTTGCTTGGTATTTCTGCCTTGTCCAGATCCCCTCTTACACTCTTCCTCATCCCCTTTGTGTCTCACAATCCCCCGTTTTCTTCTTTCACTAATGTACCCATAAAATGCCTGATTCCCTTTGTTTATAGACTGTGCTAAGCTCTCTTCTGTCTACGCCTTCGCCCTTCTGACAGCCTTCCCTGCTTCCCTTGGACATTCAAGGTACACCTCCCTGTCTTCCTCCCTTTGGCTCCCCTTATATTTCTGAAACTCAACTTTTTAGCCCTGACTTTGTCCTTCACTTCTTTGGAGAACCATAGTGGTTTCTCTCTTCTTTTCCCTTTGGTCACTATCCTAACACATTGATTTGTTATATCCACTATGGCTCCTTTCAGTTTCTTCCATTATTTTTCCACCTCCACTACAATCTCTCCCTTCCCCAGGACTGTTTGTATACATCTACCCCTTTCAGTGAAATCTGCCCTCTTGAAATGTAATACTCTTGCCCTTGTATGGCTTGATTGAGTCCATATCTCCATGCTGAACCATGCCAAGTGATGGTCACTGGACCCCAGCTGCCCTTCCACCTGTATTTCTTTGACTCTGTACTCAGTGGTCCATACCAGGTTCAGAACTGACTTGTCCCTGGTTGGCTTGTGCACCAGCTGCCTGAATCCAACCCCCTGCAGGGAGTCTAGGATGGCTGTGCTTCTGGCTGAAACAGCCATCTGGGTGGCCCAATCCACATCTGGCATATTGAAATCCCCCAGTAGCAGGATTTCACCCTTAGTTGCCATGTCATGTATGTTCTCCACTAGTTCCCTGTCTATGTCCTCCCTCTGTGCTGGAGGTCTGTAGCAGTGCATATCGTTGTTCCATTCTCTGGCTCCAGGGTGACTCACATTACCTCGGCCATCCCTGTCTTCCCTGAACTTCTGTAGCCTTTATACCATCTCTGATGTGCAGGGGCACTCCCCCACCCTTTTTACCCTCCCTGTCCCTCCTGAACAATGTATAGCCTGGTACATTGACTTCCCAGCCATGATTTGCAGAGTACTATGTCTCTGTTATTGCTGCTATGTCAAGGTCTTCATCTGTCAACAAGGGCTCCAGGTCTGTAACCTTATTTCTTAGGCTATGGGCATTTGTTAGCATGACCTTTCATGTTTTACAGTCTGCCCTCCCTCAGTTCTTGTTCTCCCTATCCAACATCTTCCCTCCACCCGTTTCTTTTCCTATGTTCTCCTGCCGTCCCTATATTACTCATTATACATTCTTCGCCTGCCTGCCCCTCCCTGCCTATTTTCGCTGTTCCCATAGTCAACTTATGTTCCTGCATGTTCTCATGGGGGGGGTCCTTAGCCTCCTGGATCTCCTCCCTTGGTCAGTTTAAATGCTCACAGCTGAAGCATTTAAACTTCTCACAAAGGACCAAGGTCCCCTTCTCAGACAGATGCAGGCCATCGTCCTTATATAAACTTGTATCTACCCAGGTCAGGCCCCAGTCCCCTATGAAGCCAAAACCCTCCCTTCCACACCAATCCTTCAACCAGGAGTTGAAGGTATGGCTGTGGAGTGCCCTAGCTTCCCTGTGCCCTGGACAGGTAGCACGATTACGAAACTAACATGATTAGGTTACAATAATCTATCCATGAAATATGAATTAATTTAAGATTCAGAATAACACCTTTGAGCCAGAAGGCTATTTACAAAGGTTCTAAGTCGATCAGATGTAAGACAGCATAAAGGGGTACAACAATTTCACCTAGACAGCAACAATACTACAGACAATGTCCTATACAAGTGTTGTCCATAAGTATGATTTAAATACAGTGGCACGCCAACAAGTGCGGTCCAAAGCATGTTGAGGAGACCTATACAGGTATCATCGCTAAAGTGATAAGGTAAGCAACAAGGCCGGCCAAGTCAAGAGGAATCACAGGTGGCAGATGAGGAGAGAGACAGTAGTGACCGAAGGTGGCCTTGTCACTGTGTAAAGGGGGAGAGAGTTAGTGTAGGCATGGAGGTTGCAGGGATCTGAGTGAAGAAATTGCTTGGATTGAATAGCAGGGCAAGAAGGGAGGGGGTACAGATGGTAGGCTAGGTAGAGGTCCTCTGAGGGACTAACAGGTGATAATTAAGGAGAGAGACAGTGCTGTCGAAAGGCCACAGAATTTTCCAAAAAATTCTGAAATGCATTTGGAAGTGGAATTTCCATTCTACAGGAATTCTGCCGGTGTAGGAATTCCCTACATCACTAACATTTGTTGATTAATTGATTTGAAATTTGAACCAAACTGATGGTGGTATGGCTCCACGAGAAACAGTATCTTGTTTTTGTGGGGGTCCATTAGTTCAGTAGGGTACAGAAAGTGATCCAACTGCAGTACCACAGTAGGATAGCCACTTACTATTTCTAGAAGGATACACAGTGCAAGTTGCTTCCAGAGTACAAGACAGTTCATGGCAACAGTGGAGTACAGTTACTCTGTGGGTAAGAGGATGATAATCAAAATTGTTGAGGATTGCCCTTTTAGAGAGGTGGATAGAAGGGGTTAGTTCAAGTGAAAGAGCATTTACATGGATCTCTGAGCTGTTCAAGCAGCAAACTTTGAAAAGAAGAAGCATTGGGGTGCAGTATAAAGGTAGAAAATCACATGGCAGCAGCAAACTGCAATGTATAGTTCTGGTTCTACTGTAGCCATTCCAGTCTTTACATTCAGTCATAGACTGAGATATAATTTAATTTTCTCTTGAGTTCAGCGTGGCTCTTATCCTCCTATTATGATTAGAGTTTTTCCGGATCTTCTTTCTCATTCCTGTTCAGCACTAAACATCTAGGGCAGGATTCACAAAGAAGTTGTGCTGAGAGCATCTCAGATGTGCCAGCTCAAATCAGATGTGCCGAGCACAGACAGAGCCATCCACAAAGGCACGCACAATGGGATGTGCCAAGCGCAGCCCCTCTGTGAATTTCCTGGAAACAGTACAGCACAACTGGAGATGCACCGGCGCAACTGGAAATGTGCCAGGGCACCCTGGATGCCCTGAGCCACACAGGGGAGCAATTCAGAGCAAGCCAGCAGGGCAATAGGGAATAACCATAAAGCTGGAACAATGAAACCCACAGACACAGGTGCTGAAAGCAACATGTTTATAAAAGTGAAAAAGCAGATAAAAACCTGTACAACACAAACGTAGAACAACAAACAACTGGAACAACAATAAGCAGAGAAAGGAGAAGGGTGGGCATGGCAGGGATGGGAACGAGAGCAGGAAGGGGACTGTACAGAAACTATATACATGGGCTGGCCCCAAGAAGAGGCAGGGGGCCACTGTCTTCACCATGCCACACCCTGGCACAATCATGTAATGGGAGTCACTGCAGGATGCCCTGCAGGGCAGCCGACAGGCACCATACAGTCCTTGACAATGGTCTCAGGGCTGCCTGGATGACCACATGGATCCTTCGGTCCAAGTCCAATGGAGCACCACCCCCAGCCACAGCATGGTGATCCTGCAGACCTACAGCAACGACAGACAGAACACACACTGAGGGCCTGAATGTGGACAATACCCCCACCCAGCAGTAACACAGAGCAGCTGAAATGCAGCAACAGCAGAATGCACTGCTCACCTGCCCCTGCAAGGGCACCAGGCCTGGCACCCATGATCCTCCTCCTCCTCACCTCAGTGGCATCTGTGGCCCTCTGCCTGGTTTCTGGTCCTGCAAAACACAACAGACAGCACCATGAGTCAACACAGCAGTGCCAGAAACACACCACAATGCCGACATGCACAGGCAGTGTAGGGACTGCCAGATATTGCCACTGTGCAGGATGCACTGCCACAGTGCCCCCCGCTGGCCTGTGTGCATGCAGCATACAGTAGTAACCAGTTGTGCAGTTTCCAGTGGGCCTGCACGCAGACACAGCACTGCCTAGTGTCCCCCCCCCATGGCACACATGATATGGCTGCACTGGGCACGTGCAACCACTGCCATGTGTGCAGGAACACTGTGACCAATGTGGGTGCCCCATGAGGGCCTCAACACACACACCCAGTATGCGCCACAAAAGGAGCCAGATGAGCAACACCTACTTGGCCTTGTCAGTGCACCCCTGCGTGCACGGAGATGCAGCCACTCCAGTCTCTCCGGGTCCCGCCTTTGGAGGTCACCAAACCAATGCCTGCACTGCTCCCCACTGTGACGCAGAAGCCTCCGGGCAATGGAGGCCCACACCTCAGCCCTGGGCACATGGAGATCTTCCTTCCCAAACAGCTGCCCCTCCACAGACATGACAAGAGCCACCAGATGCAGCAACTCCACCTGGGACCAGTTCATGGCTTTAGGTGTCTGTCTCCCCTGCTCTAGGCATATTGTAAGTAAGTAAGTAACATTTATTTTTAAAACGCAATATCAAGATATCAAAGCACTGTACAGTCACATATAAAACTACAAAATATACATGAGAGTAAGTAAACTCCTACCTTAGTGTAAATATCCAGTATTAAATACTTAAATACTGTAACAAATTTCTAAAATGTTTGAGAAAATTATCTCTGTTCATCTGAGAGATTATTTGGACTTTAATGGCAGAATGTCTACTTATCAGTCTGGCTTTAGATCCCGACACAGTACTAATACTGCATTGGTTAAGGTGGTTAGCGATCTACAGCACAGCCTGGACAGGAGACAAATGGTTGGAGCTTTATTTATAGATCTTTCTAAAGCTTTTGATACTTTGAACCATCAGGTGCTCCTGTCCAGGCTCAGCCAGATCGGGTTATCTATCCAAGTTGTTAATTGGTTTTTGCCTTATTTGAACGGGAGGAAACAATTTGTCGAAATTGGTCCATTTAGGTCCAACTTAGATGATATGTTAAATGGTGTCCCACAAGGGTCAATCTTGGGACCTTTGTTATTTAACATTTATGTTAATAATCTTACTTTTGACCTTCCAGACATAGGGTATCATCTTTATGCCAATGATACGATAATATATGTAGAAGGCCCTACCTTGGATGTGATTAAATCCAAACTTCAGTCGGCTTTCGATCAGGTTCAGGATTACTTTAAGAAGCACTTTTCAGTATTGAATTCTAAGAAGACGCAGGTTGTTTTCAGGAATAAGCAGACTAAAGATCAGAAATTAGGCCTGAATGTAACTACTTTGGATGGTACTATCTTAACGGAAAGAGATCACTATAAATATCTGGGTCTTTGGTTAGACTGTAACTTATCTTGGTCCCTTCACATAAATAATATGATAATGGGTTTAAACAAAAAACTAGGGGCACTATACAGGTTTAAGAGATATATGTCCAGGGATATTCACTTAAAAGTTGTGAAGTCTTTACTAATGCCTAATTTAGATTATGGGGATCTCCTTTATGGAGGAGCCTCTGGTTCTTTATTGGATAGGGTAGATACTATGTTTCATAGAATGGCTCGATTTGTCTTGGAGGTCCCTTATAGGACCCATAGATGCTTTTTGTTTACCAGTTTGGGTTGGGTGCGGCCCTTTGAGTGCAGGAACCTTAATCTCCTTAAATTTATGTTCCAAATTTTGAAAAAAGAAGTTCCAATTTATATCTCTCAATTGTTTCCTCCCAGAAGTATAATGGATAATCTTAGGTCTGCCCAGGGGTTGCATTATTTAATCCCAAAATGTAATCTGAATATTGGTAAAGCAGCAGTCCCCTTTAGAGGGATGACTCTTTGGAATAAAATGCCTGTATGCTTAAGGGATGAGAATCAGAGATATTTTCTGACCTGTATAAATGGTATCTGAGTTGGGCTAGTAACCAGTTTAATTGCAGACAATGTGATACTTATTAACCAACCAAATAGTTTATATAATGTTCCTTGCTGCATAAATTATGTATTTTTTATGCTGTAGTATAATTGTGTTAATTGTTATGTCTTTGAAACTGACGTTTGATGTTGTTTGTCTTTTGATACTTGGGACTTCATTGTAAATGAGTTATGCTCAATCGAATGTTTCCCTTATTCTTTATGAATAAAAAAAGTTTACTACTACTAATAAAAATAACAAGAACATATTAATCAGCAGAGAAAGCACATCCAAAAAGATGTGTTTTTAAAGCAATTTTAAAGCTCTCCACTGTCTGGCATTCTCTCACCCGACGAGGTAGAGAATTTCACAGGGTAGGGGCAGCAAAAGCAAAAACTCGAGCTCCAGAGGATTTCAAACGTACCCTGGGAATCTCTAGCAGTCCCCCATCGGTTGAGCAGAGTGATCTGACAGGGCAGTAGGGACACAGAAGCTCTTGTAGACCCAGACCCAAACCATGTAGGGCTCTAAAAGTTAGCAAGCTAACTTTAAAGGTGATCCGCCACCGAACTGGCAGCCAGTGCAGAGTGTGTAGCATAGGTGTAATGTGACTGGATCGGGTAGACCTGTACAGCAACCTGGCCACAGAGTTCTGCACTAGCTGCAGGTGGTGGATATCAACCCCAGGAAGCCCCAGGTATAGGGAGTTACAGTAGTCAAGCCGCGAGGTCACAAAGGCGTGAACCAAAGTTGACAAATCATCAGGCGGAACTAGGTGCTTAATCCGGGAGATGTTCCTTAGGTGGTAAAAGGCTAATCTGACCATGGCTGACACCAGCGAATGCAAGGTCAGCTCATTGTCAGATAACACCCCCAGACTCTGCACCCGCTCAGAGGTCAGGAGCTGGGAGTCTCCAAGCCGAAGCCCAGAAGGCATCCCAGCAACCGTCCCCTCAGACCGGCGACGTGGTTCTATCACCAACACCTCAATCTTGTCAGGGTTCAATTTAAGCCAACTGGAATTCATCCAGTCTTGGATTTCAGCGAGACAGTTCGAAAAGACTGAGAGCGTACTATCCTGGTCAGGCACAAAAGACATGTATAGCAGAGTATCATCTGCATAGCAGTGAAAACTCAGCCCGTACCACCTTATAATGTCTTCCAATGGAAACATATAAACTGCAAACAACATGGGGGACAACACTGAGCTCTGCGGGACCCCACATGGCAGGGAGTAGGAGTCAGAGGAAAAAATTCCTGAAACAACCTTCTGTGACATACCAGTGAGGAAAGAATGGAACCATCTGAGGACTGTACCAGACAGGCCACAGATGAACCGCAGGTGATCAAGAAGCACCCCATGGTCCACGGTATCAAACGCTGAAGAGAGATCCAGAAGGACCAGAATGGAATGGCACTTCTGGTCTCTAGCCATTAGGAGATCATTAAGTACCCGAACCAGAGCGGTCTCAGTACTATGACTCTTACGGAAACCAGACTGGAGAGGATCGTAGATAGCATGGATGGTAAGATGGTTTTCTAACTGTTGTGTGATAACCTTCTCAATAACCTTCCCTATAAAGGGAAGGTTAGAGATTGACCTGTTGTTTGCAGGAAGAGCTGGGTCAAGAGATGGCTTTTTGAGAAGGGGGATCACCACTGCCACCTTCAAGGAGCTAGGAAACTCTCCTGACTCCAGTGAACACCAGATTAACTCTGCTAGAACTGGGCCAATTACATCTACACACCCCATTAAGAGGTGAGTGAGGCCCGGGTCTAAACTACAGTAACCTGGATGCACACTCCGGAGAAACTGCATGATATCATCGATCACCGGTCAGTCAAAATCGACCCAGCAAAACGAAGGTGCTGCGACCCCGCTGCTTCCACCTGAAACCCCCATAGAGTGCAACTGGTGAATCTCTGTCTCGATGTCAGCCGCCTTATCAGCAAAGAAGCGAGCAAACTCATCGCATTCCAATTGTGACGAGGCCGTCCGAACGTGTAGACAGGCTGGATTGCACAGTCTGTCCATCGTCCGGAACAGCTGAGCTGGTCGGTTCTGTGCTGCAGCAATCTCCCTGGACAGGAATTCTGCCTTCTTATGGGAGATTGTTGACTGACAGAGCTTATAATGCAAGACACAGTTTTATGAAGCAACACAGTAATGCGCAGTTGAGTATTCGAAATGTGCCATGTGAAACACTGAGCCATATGCAGTACAATGCACACTGTACATGAAGTGCGGTAGGTCAAAGGCAACATGGCCGTGGATGCGCAATGCCAACCACAAAGGCGTGGCATGGTCACAGCTGGGTCGCGCATGTGTGATGCGCATGCAGCTGCCATGTTGTGCATGGCATGTGCTACATACACCTATCGTGCACAGCGTGCGACCCATGGTGACTAGAAACACTTAATGCAGCATGTACCACAAATGTGGGTATACACTGTGTGATAGACTGCACAGCGCAATGGCCAGTGGCCCTGCAGCATTGCATCGGGTAAGCAGCATAGCAGCGCATAATGGAAGATGTGCTATTGAACACGGTGACCATGCATGCGCGACAGATGCGCCATGTAGACTGCCCCAGATTCAGGAACATGCACCCAATACTACGCACATGTGCCACAGATGCGCTGTAACGTCATAGGTGCAAATCTGAGATACTCCTTGTAAAGTGAGATAAGCTGGAGGCACTTTTGCAATTCACAAATAATGCACCTAAAACAGCCTCATTCCACATGCATGGGCATCTTAAGCTGATTAGCATCTCATAACCAGAGGCCTAGGCCTCATTTGCATGCCTTGAGCCATAAATGCACCCAATTCAGCATGCTGAGACCAGGAGACTGAGAGGAGACAGAGCCTTGAAGGTGAGTACACAGCTACATTTACAAGGTCTACATAACTTACTGGGGGGATTGTACATGTGCATGCACATCTCTCAATGATTATGTCCCCCATATGTGGAACATTGCCCCCCACTATGTGGAACAAATGATCATAATGTAGAACACTCAATCAGATTGTTACATAAGAAGAACAGAACACTCTTAGACTGTTTGCTGTCATGTCCAGAAAGGCTGTTAGTGAACCATGACTTACACATGGCAGCATTTATGATAGAGTACTGTTGTACGATGTTAAGGTTGTCAGTGGGACAAGGCCTTGCAATGTGGAACAGGGAGGTTATGCGATATAAATGTAGGAACTGTTCTTTGTAAAGTGGGACAGTTGAGAGGTACATGTGAATGGGCGTCACTGGCCATGTGTGGTGGACGCAGCTATGTGCTACAGGTCTGTCCGAGGCACAGAGTAGCGCCTATGCAGGCACAATGACAGTGTCACCATGCCACACACTGCAGCCAACCATACCACGGCTGTAGCTGCTTGTCCTGTGTCCCCACCCCACAAGTGTAGCAAGGGCGGTACCGGGGACGGATGGGGTACCATGGTGGCTACACACACGCTGCTGAGGTACTAGTTTATGTCCATGGCAGACTGCACCACGTGCCCCCCTGGGGTGGCTACAGTGTTGCCCCAGCCATGGACTGGTGGCCATACATGGCAAGTGCACTGTCCCCAATGGACCATGTACCATGGGGCATGGCCCCCTGTGCCAGGATGCCCACCCGCAGACCACCACCCAGGACACCAGCTGCAGGGAACCTGATGGGGTCAACAGACAGAGGCAGGTGGGTGTAGGAACATGTGTACCCACAGGCATGACTAACACCTGGATGCTTCCTCCCACAGTAGCCAGTATGCCATAAGATGCAGGTGCCACCAGCAGGCGGTGACCGAATTTTACCAAAGATGAGGAGAGGGCACTCACTGAAGCATGCCACCTAAGTCTGGACATCCTCACCGGTAGGGGAGGCAGGTGGATGGCACAGGTAGTGGGCTAGGAGGAGGTGACCTGGCAGGTGTCTGCCATGGCACCATACAACTGCACAGTCCTGGAGTGTCGAAAGCACTGGAAAGATGGGCACAGGAGGACCAAGGAGAAGATGGCCAACATCCAGGCCTTCCTTCCTTCCTTCCTGCAGGAAGGCCTGGATGGCCAACATCCAGGCCTTCCTGCAGTGGACAGGGGGTGGCCCAAGCATGGCGGAACAGCTTAACCATAATGAGGCCTTCCTGGCTGCAAGTGTGTCCCGGACAGCCATGCAGGGTGTCCCCCGTGGTGGGTTCCAGACTGGTGGCAGCCCGTAGCAGCATTGTGAGTTGCTGTGTGTCCTATACAGGCCCACCCACCCATGTGCCAAGGTTGCCATGCCTGTCCTTACGTGGCGTGCACTGACACTGTATACCCAGGCACAGCAACCTGGGGCATGTCGCCCCTGGCCAGATGCGACATGCCCCGTGGTGCTGCAGCTGCCAAGCCACTTCATCGGGAGGCATATGTCTGCTCTGCATTCATGTGGCATGTGCCACCACTGTCGCCAGTGTACATAATGGGATGGTGACAGGCATGACCATACCATGGCCTGTATAGCATTGTCACGCCATGGCCCTGGGGTAGTCAGGCCTACAGCCTTGGTGCTGTGTGGATGGCTGTGTACTGTTGTGCATCACCAATGTGATGTATGTTTACTGTGCATTAACCACGTTCTCCCTTCTTTTCTTCACAGCACCATCACGCCTCCTGCATGCAGCCATAACCACAGCTGCATGTGATGCCCTCATGGGCAATGATGAGGGCCCATCTCACGGGGCTGATGACACCACCATGGATGACTCTGTACCAGCACCATCCATGTCCTGAGCAACACTGTTTACAGCCCTGGTGAAGGCGGTCCCTGCGGGCCACTCTGCCAGGGCTGGTAGGACAGCCGGCAGGTACATCTCTTGGTTGGGGAGCCTGTCCAGTTTGTCTGATGCCAACCCAGATGATGCATTGGACAGTTCTGATGCCCTCCTTGTGCTCACAAGTGGTGTGCAGGGGGAGGGCCTTGGCACCACCACGGGCATCACCACCACCACCACCAGCACAGTCATGGCAGACGGTGGTGCACACATTACAGGGTTGTCTGTGCACATAGCCCTGGTTGCCACTGATGTTCTCACTGTGTGAGGAGCAGCTGCAGATGCATCACAGCTGCCCACAGCTGTGGGTGCTGTGCCCGCTGCACCACTGCCAAGTGCAGTGCAGTGACTTTGGTGGCATCCGGGCAGGGTGCTGCAGTGCATGCACCCACTCCATTGGCCCTGGAGGACACCACCCAGGGGCAGTCAGTGGTGGTGCCCAACCAAGACCAGCCCATGCCGCAGCCTGTCAGGGTGCATCCACTGCCTGTGGATGCACCGCGACAGGTTGATACATCCCTTGCCCTTCGGCGACGTCACCATGAAGCATCACCCACTGATGGCATAGAGGCCTACCTTGCCTTCCTGAGGGTGACTGTGGAGGGGCAGGAGGCCCTCCATATGGAGTTCCACAGCCACAGGGCTGTGATGGTCCAGGAGCATGAGTCTGCAGCTGCTTGGCATGCATAGATGCTGGCAGAGGCACGCATCATGCAGGTGGGCATGACTGCAGCTCTGGAGTGGATTGCTGCCACTGTGGAGGTGGTGGCTGCCACCGCAACATGCCATGGACATTGTGTGTCCAGTTGGACACCCAGGTGCACGTCCCGCACACCCCGGCAGTGGAACCAGGTGAACCCCCTGCTGCAGACTCTGTTGCCGCTGGCCTCCACGCCCACGGTCCATGGCTTGGTTGGTGGCCATGGGTTGGCCACTCCACTGGGCACCTGTTCACAGTCTCGGTGCAGCACCCCTGCAGGGTCGCAGGTGATACCCCCTTTGGCCGGTGGTGGCACACCCACCACCACCAGCCATGGCAGATGCCACTCCCATGTCTGTGGTGGCTGGAGAGTCACCCTGTGATGCCCATGTCCCCGGGCCTGTGGTGGCAGGATGACATGCCTTTGTGTACTGGACGCCCTGCAGGTGATGCCGGTGGCGGTGTGTGCGGCGGTCACCCACCCCACTGCCATCCTGGCACCACTCTGTGCTACCTGTGCAGGACTACCTGTGTGTCTGTGTGCAACACTGTTGTGCCATGTATCATGGGACTGATGAGTGCATTCTAGTGTCTGCTGTGCCTGTGTGCAGGCTGTAGTGCACACTGACCCATGACGGCTGCAACATGGTCTGGGTGGTGCATGGTTATTGCATGCCTGGTGTATGTGTGTGTGTGTCTGTATGTCTCTCACTGTGTGTGTGCCTGTGTGTGCCACTGTGTGGTGTCCAGTGTCTACTGTGCCCACAACATGCATTCTCTACACTTTGATGCACACACCTGCAAGCACACATACCTGCACACTCACCTGCATGGCCCAAAGTGTTCCTCCACTACACGCCTGTGGTGGTCCCTTGCTCTGGCCACCAGTCTCAGGTCCCTCCAGCCCTGCCCGGCTTTGTCTTCCTGGCCCTCAGGGCGTGCTCTATCCTCCCCCAACCCCTCCTCCTCCCTGGAACTGTCGCCCTCACCGGCCTCGACAGGTATTCCATGGTCTAGGGCCATGCTGTGTAGCATACAACAGGCCAGGAATATGCCACAGGCCTTCTCAGTGCTATACTGTAAGGCACCACCTGACTGACACAGGCACCAGAGGCTCATCTTCAACATGCCGAAGTCACGCTCTATGATGGCGCGTGTCGCGATGTGTCTCATTGTAATTCCTCTGCCTCTGTTCCGGATCATCGGAAGGGGGTGAGGAGGCAGGGCCTCAGTGGATATGTGGCATCTCCTGTGGGGTTTTTTTTGTGTTCCTTTAGTACATTGGGTATCACTGTGGCATGCACCCTGTCCTCAACCCTGGCGTCAGTGGTGTGTGCACTTGTCCTGCACCACCACCCGTGCATCCCCATTACAGGCATGCCTGCATCCGTACCCCAGCTGCACCTGCATGCCCCCATCTATTGTGTGGTGCACACTGCTTGTGTGCCACCTTGTGTCCGCCTTTGTACCCTTACACACCCCTGCTGTCCCAGGGCCCATGTGCCTGCATCACACTGCGTGGGTTGCCAACGGTCCACCCTATGTGTCCCGGCTTTTGTGCCCTCCTGTGCTGTTGGGGCCCTGTCACACACACCTAACAGATGGCTACTTGGTATGTCCCCATCCTTGAACCTCATGCACAGTGCCGACTGGTGTCATATGAATGCATTGTGTGCACTCCCAGGGTGTGCGGCAGAGACACTGGTGATGCTCCCTGTGGCATCGCACACCACCTGGCAATTCACAGAGTGGTACCCCTTTCGGATGATGCATGCAATGGCATCCTTGTCAGATGGTGCACGGATTGCCACATGAGTGCAGTCAATGGCCCCTATGATGCCTGGCATGTATGCCACCCTGTAGAACCCCTGCATGGCTTCTGTCTGGAAGTGGGTTGCTGCAGCAATTCAGTCAATGACTTGTAGGTGGGCTAGACTTAAGTCTCCTTCTTTTGTACTTATCTTTCTATGGCGCATCTTGCCTTTGCGCTGGAGATGCCCCATAGATGTGCCGTGGATGTGCACTGTGAATTGGGTTGCTCTGTGTATGCACGGGTACTCCCCCTGTATATGCTCTGCATATCATTAGATTGTGCCTGTGGCGCAAGTCATTAGGCTCAGGGCATCTCGGTTGTGCTGGCGCATTCACCCTGTTTGTGAATCATTTTGCAGTGCATTTTTCACTTGCGCTGGCACATCTGAGATGCACTGAGCACATCTGTTTTGTGAATCCTGCCTCTAATCTTGGGTTGAAGATCAACACCATGAATCTGCAGCAATGGATATGAATATGAAACCTCTGGGCAGTGCTATTCTAAGGGCAACTACCCCTACCTGTATGGCAATACATAGGTTGAGGGGCCTGAGTTCTGTAGGCGGGTGTCTCCACCCAGAGGAATGGTATTGGGGTAGCTTAACTGCTCTGGCATAGCCCTCTGGGACACTATAACATTCCCACCAACCCTTCTACTGGCTGAAGTAATAACACAATGGTACATCTGCATTCAGTAGAGAGCAGTAATAATGTGCTCATGCCCATTTCACTTACCACCAGGGCTGGATCTGCAGCAACTGACCTGGAGATCCCCTGGAAAATAAGATCAGCAATGCAATAATACGACCTTAACACTGTAACCCAACTAATAATATGCACACTAAACAGGATAAATGCGAAAAAAGATAATCAGATTTATTTAGGGGCAGTGAACAAGGGAGGGGCATGAATCTAGCAGAACAATTAGCAATCTGATTTAAATGAGGATTGTCTAGCATGCACTTTAAGTCCCAACTTGACAGTTCAACAACCCTGGGTACCCAGTATGTCATGCAGGCTAGCCGGAAGTGTTGCCCGGTGTTGCAGCTGACCTTGGAGCCCTTAATAAAACAAAACAGTTAAGCATGCACACAAGCCAGTTATTTGTAATCCAAGCCAAATGGCTCAGTCTGTTGCAAGAACCCAGTAAAAGAAACAATTAGATGGTAGCACAATGATTTTAGTTTTCATTGCAGAGAGCTACCCTGATTTGTACTCACACTACCAGGACCTGGATGCAGTGCAGGTGAAATGTAGACCTTGTGGTGATGATCAGGGAGGCAGGGTCGACATGACTCACCTCTAGGTGGTCGCTATTTACTTCATGGTGTTGGGCAGGGGACCAAATCCCCAGGCTGGTCTTTCGCCGGGAAGGTCTCTGATGCATGAGTAGCGGCCTAGGCTGAGATGACAGTGCCCAAGCAGGATGAACAGTCCTGAAAAAGTTTGTGATCTTCTGCTGGTGAAGCCTCCAGCTGGCATAACAGAGTCTACTGTAGGGAACCAAATCGCGACCCACGAAACACATTTAGCACATTTAAATCACTAATCTCTTTAACTTACAGTTTGGATTCAGTCCGGTTGAAAATTGACAACTGCACTGCGCAAATCTTTCAATCTGAGTGTAACTTTCTCAACTGCTGGGCTGCCAATTTTTTCACCCAGCCACCCTGCCCCCGGTCCTGATTAAATACACATAAACACCTCTCCGGCTTTCTAGCTCACTCCTGTCTAGCTCCCCCCCCCCATCCTTATTCCACTATGTGTGTCAAATCGTGGATCCCGTTCTGGTCCTTCTTCTATCTCATATTGCATGCCCAATATATGCCCCCTCAAGCCTTTATTACTGTGGATACTAATCTGATCTGCTCTGTAACTAGTTCCTGTCCCTACGTGGATATATGCCTTTTCAACTTCCCAATTCTTCAACACTATTTTCATATTACCTTTAACGCTGGTACAGGAAATGAATTATCACCTCAGCTGATGACTTCTACCAACATCATAGAGGCGTCACCTCTACAGATAGCAGAGAGAGAGTACTCGTCTCTGCCACCCTTAGTGGGAAGGGCAAAACTTGTTGGGGCGCGCCCCCCCAGGACGATGGCCCATAACGACATAAAGGGGTTACCAGTACGAAGCTTACTATTGCCACTCTAAGAAAACTTTTACTCCTTCTTCTCCTGTGCTCAGGAGATGTGGAGCTCAATCCGGGGCCACCAGCTGCAATCACATCGCCCTCTGACCTTGCCACACTGAAAAGCATGAGTTCCCTCCACATTAATATATGCAGTCTGTTAAAAAAGTTCTCCATGATCCAGGCCTGGGTCCTCCATACTCGACCAGACATCCTAGTGGTTTCAGAAACCTGGCTTAGACCGGCCACCTCCGACAGGGAAGTTAATATACCTAACTATTTACTATTTAGAGCAGACAGACACTCTAGGGGTGGAGGGGTTGCCACTATGTCAAGAATAGGTATATGGCATCCTGTCTGAGTGCTTTATCTGTTGCAAATGCTTATGAATGTCTGTCTCTTCAAGTCACCATCTCACACACTTCAACATTATGTATCATAGGGTGCTATAGACCTCCTTCTGCCGATCTACAATTGTTACCTCATCTGAGTAATATCATCGAACAACAATCCTCAGAAATAATTATTCTTGGGGATCTTAATTTAGACTGGCTATCTAAAACTGCCGCTCCACTCATAACTTTCTGTGACACCCATGGATTATCGCAACTCATTGTCGAACCAACACAAGTAAATAAAAAGAACGTGGATAACAGCTTCCTGCTAGATGTTATCTTAGTGAATAAACCACATCTCTTCTCCTTTGCCGGCACCTTCTTCAGTGATATCAGTGATCACTCATTTATTGCTTGCATAAGATCAAGCAACAAACCTACTACTTTGCCGAAGTTTGCTGCCAAGAGATCTAGACAGAACTTTGGTCTCACTGCCTACATAAACGAACTGAAACACTCCTTGCATTGGCAAGAGTTCTATTTGGCAAAAAACATGCAATCAGCATTCGACATATTCAGCAAAATTATCCTAGATGCCCTAAATAAATATGCCCCTTTAGTTAAGGTGTGAATAGCAAAAAATGCATGTAGATGTTTCACACCATTATTAAAATCTGCATTAACTGAAAGAGATAACCTATGGAAAAAAGCATGCAAAACCCAGTCTGCTGCGGACTGGTGCAAGTTCAAAAGGGCACGAAACTCATGTACTAGAGTGGTTAGAGATACAAAAGCTGCATACTATCATTCTGAATTTCTCTCTGCCTCCAAAAGTCCTACAAGATTTTGGAAAACCATCAAAGACTTGTCCAGTCACACGTCCAGTGGCTCACTACCTGATGAAATCTCCTTAAACAATAACACCATTAGTGACAAACTGGAAGTTCTGGATGCCTTCAATAATCACTTTGCGACTGCAGGTTTAGCCTTTGACAATTTCCCTGCGAATCTGATATGCTGTCAGGTGGATAATCAAGGTGCAGATCCTAGCATCACCAATTCAGTCTTCTCCTAATGTCCTACTACTCTAAAAGAAGTTGAAGACCTATTGCTAAAACTGGATGTAAAAAAAAGTGCTGGTGCAGATACCCTCGACCCATATTTTTTTGAAGGTGGCCATCCATGTGTTAGCCGTGCCCATAACCCATTTATTTAACCTATCATTAACTCAAGGATCCATTCCTTCAATATGGAAAACAGCGCACATCATACCTCTGTTCAAGTCCGGAAATCCCTGTGATCTAAATAATTACAGACCAATTTCGATTCTCCTGGTCTTGTCAAAATTACTGGAAAAAGGCGGTAACCAGCTGAGGCAGTATCTGAAGCTTAATAACCTGCTTAATCCAGTCCAATCAGGGTTTAGAGCTAAACATAGGACCATCACAGCCCTTGACAAAGTGACTAATGACTGGCAAAGAGAGCTAGACAACAGGAATTACACCTGTGCCATATTCTTGGACCTGAGCAAGGCCTTCGACACTGTCTACCATTTTCTGCTACTCTCTTCCCTGACCTCACTAGGTGCTGACCCATTATCTTTACAGTGGTTCAACAACTACCTCTCTGATTGTTTCCAGCAGGTGAAAGCGGAAGATCTCTCAACTCTCAAACCTCTCCTAAGAGGTGTTCCCCAGGGTTTTATCTTAGGACCGATCTTATTTGCAATATACATCAACAATATTGATGAAAGCATAAGTAAGGCCAACATTCATCTGTTTGCAGATGACACAGTTCTTTACGTAAGTTGCCGGTCATTACAATCTGCATGTAATAACCTTTAATCTGAGTTCAACCTGCTGCAACACCAACTCCTAAACAAAAAACTATTACTTAACACCAAGAAAACAAAAGCAATGCTCTTTTCTCCCTCTGCCCAAATGTTAAATTCAGCCCTATCAGATCCAGTGCCGCAGATTACTACAATTCTTGGCGAGAAGTTGGAATTTGTCCCTAAATTCAAATACCTGGGAGTATGGCTGGACCATAGGCTCTCCTTTATAGAGCATGTTGAAGAATTACTCAAAAAATTATGATAGAGACTTGGCCTGTTCTTTAGGATAGCCCACTTCTTAACTAGAGATGCCAAACTACAGCTGGTAAAAATCAACCATTCTATCCTTGATAGATTATGCTGACATCCTCTACAGTCACCGCCCCATTTCCTACCTCACCAAACTTGACACATATCATAGAGCTTTGAGGTTCATCACAGGTCTGCCTTATTCCACTCACCACTGCTCGCTATATCAATCAGTGGGGTGGAGTTCTCTTCAATTCAGACGTGATAAAAATCCAGCCTTATGGACCCTGAGAACCATCCCCAAAAAACTGCCCCAATACATTACAGACTGTCTTCCTATAAAACGAATAGGCAATTATGCCCTGAGAAGTTGCAAATCTCTCCTACTGATGGTTCCCAAAGTTAACTCTCGCTTTGGCAGGGCTGCTATAAGCTTTACACTGTCTTCCTTGTGGAATAAATTGCAAAAAAACTGAAACTGAGGTCACCCATTGGCATCTCATCTTTCAAGCTCTTATATTCACATCTCAGAGGGGATCAGTGCAGTTGTTTCCCATGACCATGAATTGTCATCATGCTAACCTGTACCATTTAACCATGAATGAATTACTTCTAATGCTTGTCTCCTCCTTGGCCCTGGTCTGTCATCATGCTTTCATGTAACACCTTGATGCCTCTGTCCTCGCTTTGATACTGGTGTATCTTCCCGTTTTCTCCGGCCTTCTTTTCACAACTCTATACTGCACTCATCCACAATCTACACGCAATCATACTATAAAAGTCCTAACTCCCCTTTCCCTCTCCCTGTAGGCCCCCACTGCTGCATTAGTTCTACTGACCTATCCTTGGGACTTCACCTCTCACAATGTTTATCCTTCACTTACATATTACATACCCCATCTGCCATTAGTTGGTGATTCTCCAAGCCATTTTCATGGCTAGTACTAGTGACTGTCCCGGTAAATGTACTAACTGGTACTTCTATACAGAGAACATGGTTTGTATACAGTTGCATGGTTCAATGTTGGACCTGCCCCCTTGTATTTGAATCCTTCTCTGTTATGGCTTGCCTTGTCTTCCTTTTATCATTTGACTCCCCTTTTACTGCACCATTGCGTTTGTGTTTATATACTAATTTACATGTATTTATATATTTTTTATGATGAATGGTACCCGACCCTGTTCTAACCAGGTCAATCTTGTAAAAGAGCTCTGCTCAATGACGTTCGCCTGGATAAATAAAGATTTTGATTGATTGATTGATCACTTCAGTAGCAAGTCTTTGGTCCATGTCACAAGTCGCACTGACAAAATTCTTTCTTCTGCTGCAGTTCCAAGGCTGGAAATCAAACAGGTCCTACATTTGCAATAGGCAGTTTGATTGCAGGAGAATGTGGCACTAAGGCCAGCTAAACCTCTTCCCGCTGATTCCCCTATGCTCCTTAAGGGAGTAACTGCTCAAAAGCTCAAGCTGTTCATGCTCCCACTTCCATCTCTAATTGAACCACTGCTTCAGGCAGTTCTGGGCATTTCCCTGGTAATCCAACAGGTTCAGTTGGCTGAGGGAACTGTCAGCCACAGTAAGTGCTCCCTTCTAGGTCCACTTAGGCACCAACACTTAAAACTACAAAAACTACAGAATTTCCTTCACACAAGCTCCATTTTAGGTTCTCAGTGATTTGATTGGTCCAATTACTGGAAGTCCAGGACCTAACATGGTGGCTCCCATCCAAATGTTCGAGCTGCAATCACAGCAGGTTAGGCAAACTTCTTTATTTTTAATATGAGAATAGATAAACATTAATAATCACAGTTCCTATGAAATCTCCTTCTGTGCAAGTAGCAGCTGCAGAATGGAGCAGAATAACACACTGTCTGGCCAATCACAAGCCTTAGAACAGCTAATATTCTTCAAGTGAAACCACCTCTGGCTGGAAGCTGCAATACTGAACATAGGATTTGCAAGAAAGCGAGTTGTGCTCACAACAGAGGGAGGTGAACCTTACAATTGTCTTTGGTTTGTAGCAGATATTCTGCAGGTGGAGGCTACTTCTAACTAAAAGGTGAAATAAGGAACTTAGAATTATCAGGAAAAGACAGTCTTTCAAGCAACAGAGGGAGGTGGATCTAGCTTTACTTTTGTTACAGTTCTTAAGATTTTCAGTGCAGGAAGAGTTTAAAGCACAGCTGACTTATGTTGAGGCTGACTGCTTTCAGAGCACAAACCACCAGGCTGTTTTGGGGCTGAGGAGGTTTACCTGTGTCTGACCTGGATGTCTGGATTTTTCTCTGTTTGATTAGCAGGGTATTTTCTCTGTCAAATTGTTGTGTAGGGCATCTTGCTGACAGGAAGGCACTCTCGTCAGCAGTGGGTCAGAGCTTAGCTGATTGTTTTGTGAGGGAACAGTATAGGCCCAACATCTTCCCACCCTCACCCCACCCACCCTGGAAATAGTTCCTTCATACCTGGGGTTCTGACATCATTTCCTCAAGAATGCAAGGTACATATCACTGTCATATCCTCTCTAGCACACTGCACTGACAATATACATACACATTGTATAATATATATATTTCTATATAACAAACCAATCACACACACACACACACACACACAAAAGTAGATAAACATGTGGAGTAGTGTACAATGGTTGTGGGCAGCTGTCTTCCGGAGTCTTTCTGGAGGCTGAGATGCTGCCCTATTTGCAGACAACTCTCTGCCCTGAGGGAGGAAGTTGCCTGTCTTCAGGCCACACTGGACAGTAGTAAGGTAACCTTCCCAGGCCACACTGGACGGTAGAAAGGAACCTCCCCCATCCAGGAGCACCAGAGCCACCACCACTACCTCAGAGGTTGCAAGAAGCACAGCAGTTGGACTACAGTGGGCTCAGGGAGGGTGAGGATGGTGGAACAGAGGCACACCAGTCAGTTATTCCACTCCACAATCCATACACCATTCTGGGGAGCATAGCTCCCAAAGGATGCACCCGCAGGAGACATAAGGAGGCTGAGGACAACTGTCACAAGGGAGGCCTACAGGAAGGAGGCAGAGGACACCATGAGGAAAGGAAGCAGCTCCTGGTGGGGGACTCAATTATTAGGGGGATTGAACTGGGGGGAGCAGGTAAAACTGAAGTAAGGTGCCTGCCTGGTGCCATGGTTTGGAGGGACAGGAAGCGCATCCTCAGGATCATGAGAACAGCTGCACAGGAGTCTGAGCTGGACATCATTGTCCACCTAGGGACAAATGACTTGGCTCATCATGAGATTAGAGCAGTGCAGAAGGACTTTGTAGAATTGGGGAGGGGTCTAAGACAAGTAGCACACACAGTATCCTTCTCAGAGGTGCTGCCTGTCAATGGCATGAGTGAGGCCAGGGTACATTGCACTATGCAGTTTAATGACTGGTTGAGAAAATGGCGTGGAGCACAGGGGTTTGGCTTCATTGGGGACTGGGGTTCCACCTGGAGGGACACCAGCCTATACTGGCAGGATGGTCTGCATCTGTCCAGGAAGGAACAAGTCTTTTGAGCAATCGGTTTAAATGCTTCATTGGCAAGCTTTTAAACTAGTCAAGGGGGAGGCACTGATAAGCAGCAGGAAAATCCCAGCCTCTTCCCTACAAAACAGGGTACTAAATGAGAAAAAGACTGAGGTAGAAAGGTCAGTGGGGGATGCTGCAACAGAAGGTAAAGCCATCAAAAAATGGAGAGCAATGAGTACCAATGTCCACAGTCTGAGTAACAAGCTTCCTGAATTAGTGGCCTTGATGGAGGAGGAACATCTGGATATCGTGGCAGTCACAGAAACATGGTACACACAAAACCATGACTGGGACATAAACATACCAGGAAACACTATCTACAGGAGGGACAGGGAGAGTAAAAGAGGAGGAGGAATAGCTTTTTACATAAAGTAAGGAATCAAAGCAACAGAACAAAAGGGAAAACAGGGAGGAGAAGAAGCACTGTGGGTAAATTTGGAGACCGGCAATGGCACCACAATCCGCACAGGGGTTGTATACAGACCCCTTCTCAGGGGGAAGAAATGGACAAGGAAATGATAGAAAGTATACTTAGAATGGCAGAAAAAGGAGAGATATTGTTGATGGGTGATCTGAATATGCCAGATGTTAACTGGAGTGCAGTTGCAGCAGCCACTTTGAAGAGTGGAGTTATTCTAGATACCCTACAGGGGGCATGCCTTAGACAACTAGTATTGGAGACCACTCAAGAGGGAACAATCTTAGACCTGGTTCTCTCAAATGGAGATGAAGAGAGGATCACAGATATAGAAGTGGGTAGCCATGTGGGAACTAGCGACCATCGAACAGTATGGTTCACAATAAACACAGCAATAGAGTCAAGCCATACAAAGGCAAAAGTACTGGACTTTAGGAGGGCTGACTTTGCCAAAATGGGTGAGTGCCTAAGGAATGCACTAGCAAATGGGCAGGAAGGAGGGGTGGAAGAACAATGGGGAATAATAAAAACTGCCATCACACAGTTAACAAGCCTTTGTGTGAAGCAAATAAACAAAATGAAACAATGTAAGAAACCACTATGGTTCTCAAAGGAAGTGGCAGTGAAGGTTCAAGAGAAAAAGAAAGCATTCAGGAAGTACAAGGAATCACAGAAGGAGCAGGACAGAGAACTGTATCAGTTAAAGCAAAAGGAAGCTGGGGAAGGCAGTCAGAAGAGCAAAGGCACAAACTGAGGAAAAGATAGCCAACTCAAGAAAGGGGATAAAACCTTTTATAGGTACATCAGGGAGCAAAGGTAGACCAAGGAGGGATAGCGAGGCTTAATAAAGGGAGGGAGGGTGGGCAGAGGTGACTGTGAAAGGCAGAGATACTAAACAAATATTTTTGCTCAGTATTTACAAGGGAAGAGGGGAAAGTACCTAAAACAAACAGTAGAAACACTCTGGATACAGAAGTTGATACCTTTAAAACTGAAGGTGGTCAAAGCAATGGGGCCTGATGGGATTCATCCCAGAATTCTAAAAGAACTAAGGGTAGAACTAGGACACCACTGACTACCCTCTTTAACAAATCATGGGAGGATGGGGTGGTACCCGAGGACTGGAGGAGGGCAGATGTGATTCCCCTTCACAAAAGTGGGAGCAAGGCAGAAGCAGGAAACTACAGACCTGTTAGTTTAACCTCAGTGGTAGGGAAAATGATGGAATCACTTCTGAAGGAAAGAATTGTTGAGTATCTAGAGGCCAGAGGGACATAGGACCCAAGGCAGCATGGATTCACAGTGGGAAGGTCATGCCAGACGAATCTGATAGATTTCTTTGACTGGGTGACCAAAGTAGTTGATCAGGGAGGGGTTGTGGACATGGCCTACCTAGACTTTAACAAGGCATTTGACTCAGTCCCACACAAAAGATTAATATACAAGTTAGCCAGCCTGGGAGTAGGTCCCAAGATGACAGCCTGGGTAAAGAATTGGCCGGAGAATAGGACACAGAGTAATAGTAAATGGAGTCCACTCTGAAGAAAGAGGTTACTAGTGGGTACCGCAGGGTTCAGTATTAGGACCAGTCCTCTTCAATGTCTTCATGCTTTACATTGCAGAGGGACTGGAAGGAAAAGTATGTCTCTCTGCAGATGACACAAAGATCTGCAACAGAGTAGATGCACAAGGTGGGGTGGAAAGGATGAGAAGGGACTTGGCAAGGTTAGAGGAATGGTCAAATGTATGGCAGCTTAGATTCAGTGCTAAGAAGTGCAAGGTAATGCACCTGGGAAACAAAAACCCAGGGGAAGAGTACACAATGGGGGGTGAGATACTAACAACAACATAAATGGAAAGGGACCTGGGGGTAGTCATATCAGATGACCTAAGGTGGGCAAGCAATGTGAGAGGGCAGCAAGGAGGGCTTGGGGAGGATACTGGGATGCATAGGAGAGGCATCACCAGTAGAAAACAGGAAGTTATTATCCTCTGTACAGACAGCTGGTCAGACCCCATCTGGAGTACTGCGTGCAGTTCTGGAGACCCATCTCCACAAAGACATAGACAGGATGGAAGCTGTCCAGAGGAGGGCAACTAAAATGGTGCAGGGTCTGCACCGAAGACATATGAAGAGAGACTTAGAGCTTAATATGTATAGCCTCGAGAAAAGGAGGGAGAGGGGACATAATAGAAACTTCTCAAGTACCTCAAGGGAGTCAACAAAGTCCAAGAGGGTAGCATCTTTCAAAAAAAAGGTGTGCAAGAACAAGGGGCACAATTTGAAGATAGAGGGGCGGCTCAGAGGTACTTTGAGAAGTATTTTTCAGAGAGGGTTATGGATGCATGGAATGGCCTTCCGGAGGAGGTTGTGGAGTTAAAAACAGTGGTGGAATTCAAGCATGCATGGGACAGTCATAAGGCAATTCTAGGGGGTGGGGGTAGGAAGAAGTAGGCTGCTGGTTAACTAGGATCTGCAGCTTATCCATTAGGTTGGGAAATGGGCAGACTGGGTGGGCCAAGCGGTCCTTATCTGCTGTCAAATTCTATGTTTCTATGTTTCTGAATCACTTGGACCCAACCCAGACTAATTTCTAACACAGAGTAGCCGCTTTCTTAAAAGAGACAGGTGTGGAGGCTTACTGAGCACTCTCACACAAGTATACAGAACTAACAAAGACAGTCCACCAGCCTGACAGTGGGCATTTAGGTGCACAGGAAGACATTCTAGTAAACCTCAATTTGTAGGGGGGTTACACTCTTCCCTGCCTTTAAAAACTTGGCATCTATGTCACGTCTACAGATACTGTAAGAGTCTATATAAAATACTATATGTGAAATACATGCATATTTGAATTGGTATACTATAAAATAAAAGCTGAGGCATCAGTAAAATAAGCTAGTCATAACCACAGTATAGCTATACTTTTCATTTGTAAATGACATTTCCATAGTAACTCATTTTTTTTACATTTTTATAAACATGTTAGCAGATTGAAACAGTTTCAAACAGTTAAACACATTACTCTTACAATTCTAGTATGTATTACCTCCTGCATACTAGCCCATATGGCTTGGGGCCTGTCCTTATAAGCTACGCTAGGGCTGCAATGGGCAAGGGTATCAGTACACTGATTGGAGGGTGTGGCTGATCACAATCCTTAAATCACTAAAGCCCAGGCTAATTTTTAACACAGATTAGCCATTTTATTAAAGAGACAGGCATGGAGGCTCACTAGGGCACTCTCACACAAATAGGTAGAAGTAACCAAGACAAGACACCAGCCTGATAGTGGGCATTTAGGAACCCAGGAAGACATTATGGTAAACCTCAGTTTGTAGGGGGGTAACAGATAATATCCATTCCCCTGGGTTGCTTTTTTGGTCTTTGACACTGATACTTTTTGACAGGCCTCTCTATTCTTTTAGTTGTAGTAGATTTTATTTCATCTCTTGCCTTTCCCTGGAAGCTGAGGGCACTATTACAAACCATGATACATAAAAGATAGATCAGACATAAAATTATACAATAAAACATAAGAACCATCATAAAATAATACATAAATAAGCAAGACATGGCAGCCTAGACTTCATAAAATAAAATAAAGCAATCACTAAATAAATAACTGGTAAACAGTAGACTGGGATGTAAAGACATAGATGGAGAATTAGTCCTCAAAAGCTTGTCTGGACAGGAATGTCTTATAGGCCCTTCTTAAAGGCCTGTAGCAAAGAAGCCTCCCTCAGGGTCCTCAAGAGTGCATTTCACAATACCAAGCCTGCCACCACAAAGGCCCAGTCTCCAGATGTTTTCAGCCAGGCCCTGGGTATCACAAGGAGCAGGGAGGAGGGAAGTAGCTGGAGATCAGGTAGGTTCTGCAGTTACAGAATCGGGAGAGGGACAAATGAGGCAGAGTATGTGGGTCAAGCAGTCTTTATCTGTTGACAAATTCTATGTTTCTATGTAAGGAGTCCTTCAGTGGAGCGGAAAGGGCACAAGGACACATAGAGAGGCAGGAGGACTGTCAGCTGACCCAGGCCCACCCATTGCAGGACCTCGTAAGTTAGTAAAAAAACTTTAAAGGAAACACACCACTTTACCGGCTGCCAGTGCAGATCATAGAGCTCCAGGGAGACATGATTCATCCTCGTAAGGCTGGTCAGAAGCCTAGTAGCAGCATTCAGCACCAGCTGTATGTGTCATAGCATAGCCCTACTGATCCTGAGGTACAGGGCATTGCAGCAGTCGAGCCTCAAAGTAACAAATGCATGTCCTAGCATAGCCAATTCTGGAGTGGCATAAGTGATTTAATCCGCCTGATGTTCCTAAGATGATAAAAGCCATTCTGCAGGTCTGCTAACATCTGAGCCTCAAATGTCAGCCCTTCATCCAGAATAGTTCACAGATTTTTCACAGTTGTGGCAGCCAAAAGCCCAGAGGAACCAAGCCAAAGCCAAGACTCCCTCTGTTTAGCTGCCACTCCTCCCCTTCAACCCGACTCAACCACCAGTACTTCACCCTTGTCTGGGTTGAGTGTCAGCTAGCTCAATGACAGCCAGTCCTGGATCTCATCAAGACAACTGTTAAGCACACTGACTGCACATGGCATCCTGTGTGTGAAGGACAGATAGAGCTGGGTATTATCTGTGTGGCACTGAAACCCAAGTTTACACTGTGTAATAATTTTCCCCACAGGCAGCATGTACACTGCAAATAACATGGGTGTAAGGGTCAAACCCAGGGGTATGCCACAGGGCAGTGCCACAGGGAGTGAAGATAACTTTCCTAACACCACTGACTGAGACCTGCCACTGAGATAGGACTCAAACCAGCAGATGACTTTGTTGGTGAGACTCCCTGAGCTGATTCAATAACAGCTCATGGTTCACAATGTCAAATACTGAGACGATAATCAGGAGAACAAGAATTGACTGTTCCGCTCTATCCTTCACCCTGAGGAGGTCATTATGCACCCTTGGCCAGTGCAGTTTCTTTGCTATGCCTAGTCCTAAACCCCGACTGGAGAGACTCATAGATGTCAAAGGCAGTAAGATGTGCCTCAAGATACCGCGCAACCACATTATCAATAACCTTGCCCAAAAAAGGGCGGGTTAGACACTGGTCAGTAATTTATTTATTTATTTAGTTTTGGTTGACTGGGTAAGTGCACTAGACAAGTTCTGCCTATTTTCAGGCACGGCCCAGGGGAAGGGGATACAGATGAATGCCAGCTGACCTTGAATCAGATTCTCCAGGACCTCCATGTCCAAAGATGTTTTTTTTCAGAAGGGGCTTAGCCAGAGCATCTTTCAATGCAATCAAAAAAAAAAGCTTCCAGTATGGAACACTAGATAATCTCTGTGAACACCAGGCCCAGCTGACTGATGCAGCTCCCTGCTTCCCAAGAAGGGTAAATGGGTGGGAAAGTTTTCCCAAGTGACTGTTGCAATGAAAAGTGTCTCTTTCTGGGATTGCAGTCACCTATATGAAGACCAACAGCTTCCCAACCCACCCACCCCAATGACTAAGCACTGCCTGGCCAGCTCAGCTATCGGTTGGAGGACTATTTTGGTGCCCCTATGCCCCACAACAAGATGCCCAGCCAAAAGGGTGCACAGTGAAACTGATAACAACATATGTCAAGCTCCACACTATGCAGAGCTAGCCCATCATCTTCAACTATTGTGGGAGTGACAGGAGACTGTTTGGCTTCTCCCTCCTCCCATAGGAGTACAGCCTAGTGACGATAAGGGGGGAGGGAAATCCCACTGAGTTTAAGCCAGCAGGACCAGATTAAGGTTACCGGGGGCCCTAGAACTAAGAAAAATCTGCCCTCCCTTCCATGCAGGTCCATGTCACCTAACCAAGAGTCATCAGCTGCATATTTTTCATATCACCAATGAACTGAGTTTTTTTTTTTTAAATGATTACCCACACATATCAGACCTGTGCATTATTAACCATGTGGCCCTATGTTCCATGATACATGGTATGTAGGGCCAAGATATTCTCATTTTGGGTGTCCACAGCACACCCATGGATGCAAAAGCAGCCTGCCTCAACTGCATGTCCCTTCCAGGGCCTGACCCTGCCTGTACTTGCACAACTGCACAACTGGTCAGGGCCAGGTCAGGTAGTGGGTATGCCAGCAATGTGTCAGTGAAGTTCTGCATCCGTGATGCTGTTTGTACTCCACCAGGCAGGTGCCAGGGTGACATTTGTTACACAGCCAGAAGGCTGCTGTAACTGGTGCACACACGCCCTGACAGGCAACTAGAGAATCGGACGGTGCCCTGTAGCCATGGACTAAAGTTCTCTTCCTTGCCACAAAATGTTGGGGTGAGGTTGAAGGATAGGGAACACTGTTTCCCAAGTTAAATAATCTTTGCTGCATAGAGGGACATAGCAGCCCTTCTGCAGACTTCCATATCCCATGACACCCTACTCCTGCAGAGCAGGGGATCTAGTGTGGGGCCAGCCAGGGCATCTGATTGGAAGGCCCATGTCTATCACCTGGAGGGTCCTGCTCATTGAGCTGGACTATGCATCTACACATTGGGCCAGCCAGGAATCGTAATCCTGGCCCGTGGTGGTGACCAGCTAGAGTCAGGTGTAGGGCATGCAGTTCCTCAACTCTGTATTTGACCTTTCTGGTGCCTACTGAGCTCTGTTGTGTATAGGACCTACGCTTGTGAATGTGAAGAACTCTGTCAGCTGAAGAACCTTCAAAAGTATTTTTCCTTCCACTTTACTTGTCATTCCCTGGCATATTTATGTTTCTGGGATCCACTGAGATATTTGCATACTGCTGCTGGCTCCATGTTACTACTATACTTGCAGGCTGGTCCTCGGGGCAGACTACCTGACACACACATGGAGACTCTACACTGATACTGGGTGGCTCCCACTTCATCACAGGGCTAGATACGAGACTTGCCTGCTAGGTAAAAAGGCCCTCCTAGGACTCACCCCAAATCCACAGCAAGCATCTTCCAATGTGCCCGATCCTCAAAAACAATGGGATACGCAGACAAGGGTGCACTCCAAGTTCTGTTTAAGCATACCACTTTTGCCCAGAGATCCCTATCCTACCGAGGACCTCAGTGTTTAAATGACCTCCCTGCCTCCCTCACCTGGAAAGCTGGGTTCCTTTAAAAGAGAGCTCCGTATTCTCCTATACCAAGCAAATAATTGTGATTTCCCCACCCAGCCATGGTTGGCTCCTGCTCAGTCACACCAATGACCCCCTCGCAGGCTCCCACCTAGATCCCCACCTCCCCTGCCTACCACCTGGCTAATCGCTGTGCCGTCGGCTACCCTTCCTCCTGAAAAGCTATCTCTGGCTGCCACCACCCCCCTTTACCAAGTCAGCCCCCAGCATGCCTGATAACTCTCTCTCTCTCTTTCTGCTACTCCTAAGTTAACCTACCTAGTAATGGAATGTACACTACCTGGTCTGCATCTATATAGCATGTACTGCTTCTACTGCTCTATGAGTTTCACAGCTCCTACAACTACGCTGCTGCTTTATTTAACTAGTACCTATTTAACACACAAGTACCTAAACAAGCATTATACCACAAACTCCACATAGAAACATAGAAGTTGATGGCAGAAGGAGACTGCCAGGTCCATCTAATATGCCCATTTGTTTTAGAACTTATTTGATACTCAGTTGCCCTTTGTAGTCAGGGCTCCTTTGTGTCTATCCCTTGCATTCTTGAATCCCCCCATAGTGTTGACCCCCACAACCTCATGGGGCAGGCTGTTCCAGGTGTCCACCACTCTTTCTGTGAAGAAAAACTTCCTGGTGTTGGTAGGGAACCTACCTCCTTGCAGCCTTAGGTCATGTCCTCTGGTCCTGGAGTCCTTCTTGGAGTGAAAAAGTTTCTGTGCCTGTACCTTGTTAATGCTTTTTCACAGATTCATAGATGGGAATCAAGTTCAAAAGATTGACATCCATAATAGAGCTTGCCACCATATCAAGCTGTCATGATGGAAAATGAGAATCTCCTATCCCCCATAAAACTGTCTAACCTATTTTTAAAGTTAGTTATATTGTCACTGTCAACCACTTCTCTGGGAAGCGCATTCCAGACACTCACAACTCTGTGTATATACCATTGACTTATTTTCTGTGTTCTGTTGGTTTCTCCAAGTAGTTTCTGGTTATGTGACCTAGTGTTATTATATTGGACAGAATTTTTTGTTAAACCAATTAGTTCTAGAAAAGTATTATCACTATTTGCTCTAAAAGCCAGACATAATTCGCCTCTCAATTTTCTGTATTCCACAGAGCATAGGTTTAGATGTTTTAACCTGTTATAATAGCTCAGATGTTTTACAGAACTAACATGTTTGGTTACTATTCTTTGAACTTTTTCCAACTTATTTTTCCCTTGGCTTGAGTACGAAGCACAGAATGGAAAACAATATTCAATATGGGGATGAACTAGCGCTGAATATAATGGAAGGATAACTTCAGGATCCCTGCTTTTATCGATCTTAGTATGCATCTAATTATCTGGTTGCATTTCTTTATGGTCATGCTAGTATGGTGATCAAATTTTGAATTGCTGGAGATCCAAACACCTAGGTCTTTTTCATTTGTGCATTCCTTTAACGGAATATTATTTAATTTATACTGGATTCTAAGATTATTTGATCCAAAGTGCATAACTTTGTACTTCTGCTCATTGAATTAAGCAATAAGGCATGACCAAGGGTTAGATTAACAGTCTGTTAATCACCCACTGGGGTGTAATGTGGCATGAGGCACAGCCAAGTGCCATATTGCCCCTAAGGGGTGATTAACTGACTGTTAATCTAACTGCTGGGAGTGCATTATTGCTATTATAAAAATTATTCCAAAAGAAGTGTTGAAAGTATACTTTTTGAATGTTTTCCTCACTGAAATGGAGATTGTTTAATAAAATAGTTCTTCCACCAACAGTTTAAGAATGCTGGTTCAGAACCAGAATACATCATTCCACACATTCATTAGTGCGGGAGGATGGAATGCTTACAGGAAGAATCCATGTGCCATGGTGATCAGGCTGTACATGACAGTATAACATGGATTAATGTAAGGCTGTTGAAATCATAACAGCCAATCACATTGCAGCATTTCTGAGAGCCTTTTTATAATATTAACTTATGCTCTCTTGCCCAGTTTGCTAGGTGATCAAGGTTATCCTGAAAGGATCTTGCTGAGTTTATGTTATGAACAATTCCACCAATTTTACAGTGGTTGGCGTAATTGCATGACCAAGCTCCTGGAAGGGTTTGCATGGTTGATAATAAGATATTAAACAAAGTTGGGCCAAAACAGCCCTGCAGTACTCTGTTTGTCACTTCTCCCCAAGCAGATTCATAACCCCTTATGGCCACACACTGGGTTCTGTTATTTAGCCAACAGCTGATCCACCTGATTACATTTGGGTGGAACTGAAGTTTGACTAATTACTGGATCAAGATTTTCTGTGAAACTGAGTAAAATGCTTTGGAAAGTCAAGAAAAACCACGTCAACAGGTATTCCTTTATCTAAAGCGGCACTTATAGGCTCAAAAAAGCTCATAAGATTGGTCAAACATGATCTACCAGACACAAAACCATGTTGTGTTAGATCATAGTGTGAAATGTCTTTTAGCTGATCCATACTGTGTTTCTGCAGCAACCATTCAAGAGTTTTACCCAGGACAGATGTTAGACTTATTGTCCTGTAATTTTTCACAACCTGTTTTTTCCCTTTTTTATGTACTGGGGTTACCTGGCCCTTATTCCATATTTGTATGGTTTCTCCGGAGTTTAATGATGCATTAAAGAGCATAGATAATGGTCCTGCAAGTTGATAGTTCAGTTCCTTCAAGAATTTAGATGGTATACCGTCAGGTCCTGCTGAGCTGTTATTTTTAATAAGTTTTATTGATTCAACGATATCATAAGGACTAAAGATAGTCAGCTTGTAGGGGAGGTAGTTCTTCAGAAAGCTCCTCTTTTTCTTTATGTATGCTAAGAAAGTATTGATTAAAGGCTGTGGCCATTTCCTTTTCTGAATTTATTAAACCCTTTTCTGATAATATAGGTCTTGTTATCTTATTGTTTTTTAAGGGATCCTATATAATTATAGAATTTCTTATTATTATCTCCAACTGTTATAGCTAACCTTCTTTCAGCATCTTTTTTGGCATTTTTTATTCTGAGCTGTACTTCCTTTGTAATTTCTTTATGGGCTGTTATGTTAATGTTAGTGGGAAATTTCTTCTGTCTTTTGTATAATTTCTTCTTTTTCTTGATAACTTTTTTTTTTTAATTTTCCTGGTCCACCAGATAGGTACCCTATGATTATTTGTGTATTTAACTCTCTCTGGGACCCATATCTCAATATATATATTTAGTTTATTGAATAATGTTTCCCAAATATGTTCTACTTCAAGGTTTTTTAATTCCTCAGCCCAGTTCCAGTTTTCTAAAAATGTTTTAATGTTATGGTAGTCTGCCTTACAGAAGTCTCTAAATTTAGTAATACCTTTTTATGGGTTAATTAACTGTTAACAGGATGTCTAGCTGGATTACATTATGATCACTGCTACCCAATAGTGGAAGCAACTTGGGGCCCAGGATGCTTAATTCTGAGTTTAGAAATATTAAATCTAGTATATTGGTTTTCCTAGTGCCTTCTTGCACCAACTGCTCCAAATTGCCTTGGGTTATTATTTCAATAAAACTTTTTTTCCAGAGAGCTTGCCCCGGTTAAGCTACTCCAGTCAATAGCTGGAAAATTAAAATCGCCTAGAAGTATGATGTCTCCTTCTGCAGCCTTTCCCTCAGTTTCATCCAGAAAGATGTGTATATCCTCTGTCGACAAGTTAGGGGGATTGATAACCCAGACCAAAGGTTAATTCAGTAGAAGTGTTTAGGATTTTAACCCAACTTATTTCATTTTGACTGGATACACTATTATTTTGTGCAACTTCAGTGGGTTTTAGCTCTTCTTTTATGTAAAAGGCCACACCACCGCCTTTCTTATGATTTCTCTCCCTACTAATCAAAGTGTATCTGGGGATAGTAACTTTCCATTCTTGTTCAGAGAACCATGTTTCTGTGATTCCACAGATATTATTATCATATAGTAATAGACTCAGTTTCTCAATTTTTTTTTTGAAATTCAACTTCTTTATTAAGTTATTTAATAACAGCACAAACATGGAATACAAACATTGTTGCAAGCTATAGTGAGACAAAGTAACATACACACAACAAAACAACACAATTGTTGAGAATGAAGTGAGTCTGAGTGATCACAACCAACACAATATACCAACCCCACTCTTAATCCCTCCCTGCCCTCCCCACCCACCCCGGAGTGCCACATCAAAAGGCATAAGTAGGAGAGTAAGAAGTGAGAAGTAATCTGGTATTAAAGTGACTAAAAGAGACAGAGTAGAATAAGGTTGTCAGAGGATGCCAGTACGTGAGCTTAATGCAGATATAAGGCATATACTTTGCCCACTTCTGGTTGAAGGAGGCCATGCAATTCCGGGAGCTAGCTATTAACCTTTCAGTTTTGAAACAAAGAGAGATTTCTTTAAGCCATTCAGAGTATGAGATGACCAGTTGATCCATCCAATGCTTGAGGACCAGCCTTTTAACTGCAATGGAAATCAAAGCCATATGGAACCTGCGTTCCTTGACTCCAATATTCAAAAGCAGCCCCAGTATGCATATTTCCACAGTAAATAGCTCCCCCAAACCCAGGAGGGGATCTAAATTAGATTGGATTGTATTCCATAGGGGGGCCACCTTATCACAGTGCCAAAAAATATGTAGCAAGTTCGCCTCAGCTGCTCCACAACGTGTACAGTTAGTTGATGTCAGCCTGACAAATTTGGCTAGCTTAATCGGAGCGTAGTATAAGTTACTAAGGATATGAAACTGAATTAACCTGTTCCTGTCCTGGGTAAGGTATCTGTGTGTATCCCTCCAAATCCGATTCCAAGGTAAGGGAGAGTCAGCTAAGAGGGATGCCCAGATATTGGAACAGGTAAGGGCAGCAGGATACTTGGTATCTAATAAATAAGAGTAAATCCTGGCGATTCCATGGGGTTTATTTGCACAAACCTGGATTTGATCCAGAAAAGGGCCTGCTTGGGATGGTATAAGTACCATCCCAAACAAATTGACTAAAAGGTGTCTTAACTGAAAAACCTTGAATATGTGTTTCTGGGGGATATGCAATTTGGAGAGCATTCCAGTGGAGGAAAGGAGAGAACCCTGGGAGTATAGATTTTCCACTGGTAAATCATGCACCTGTGAAAGCCAGTCAGGGGTCAGTGGGGAGCCACCTATTTTGATATTGGGATTTAAAGTGAGGGGTTGCGCCACGTCCTTTGTGTGTGGTATGTTTAAGAAGCTCCAACATTGAGCTAAGATTTTAATAGACAGGCCTATAACCGACCCTTGTATAATCTCGGGCAGTGTAGAAAAGGAGTGGTAGAAAATTCCGGGGGGACGAAGATTATGTTTGTCCAAAAGATTGAGTTCTAGCTGCAACCACACAAGCTGGGATGGGTTGGGATGGGCGTTTAACCATCGCCCTACTTTGAAAAGATGGCTGGCCCAATAGTATAACATAAAATTAGGAAGAAGAAGGCCTCCTCTGTCCCTAGGTAGATTAAGCTTTAAGAAGGCCCGTCTAGGGTGCTTACCTTTCCAGATGAAATTGGAGAGGGCAGAGTGAATCTGTTGAAAGTAGGATTTTGGGAGCCATATATTTAATAAGTTTAAGGGGTAAAAATTATGGGGCAAGATATTCATTTTAATGATACTAATGCGGCCCCATAAAGATATCGGTAGGCTGTCCCATCTATCAAGATCTTTCTGAACTCTCATCAGTAGGTCATCCAGGTTGAGTTTCTTGATAATCTCTGGATCACGTGCAAGATGTATGCCTAGGTACTTGAGTGAGACTGGGGACCACTTCATGCCAAACTGGGCAAAATTAGCTTGAGATGTGAGAGAGTTTAGCGGGAAGATAAGTGACTTGTTTAAATTTAGTCTGTAGTTAGATACTTGTCCAAACTGATCAATAATTTGTACTGCTTGTGACAAGGAGGTTTCTGGGTTGGCCAAGTGTAGGAGGATATTGTCTGCAAATACTGAGAGAGTCAGGGGTTCCTGGGAGATAACACAGCCTGTAACCTGGGGTGAGGCTTAGATACTAAGTATTAAGGGTTCTAAATACAGGTTGAATAAGTAAGGGGAGAGAGGACAGCCTTGCCAAGTGCCGGAATACAGAGGGAATCAAGATGAAAAAACACGATTACAATAAATTTTAGAGGAGGGCGACTTATAAACTGTTCTGATCCACTGGATGAAGGAATCGGAGAAGCCCATTCTTCCAAGAGTGGACCACAAAAAATCCAAGTTAACCCTGTCAAAGGCCTTTTCTGCGTCAAGTGCAATTAGAGCCATGGGCACCTGGGAATCCTGTGCAGTCTGGAAGATATGGGAGAGGGTTCTCAGGTGATCTGCCGCAGATCTGCCCTGAACGAACTCCACTTGCTTGGGACTCAGCAGTTGCTGCCAAACCTGTTTAACTCTGAGAGAGATGATTTTAGTTAGGATTTTGATATCATAGTTTAATAATGAGATTGGGCGACAGCTAGCCGGTTCTGACAGGGGTTTGTCTGGCTTCGGAATTAGGATTATTGTGGCCTCTAACAGAGAGGGGTCAAGGAAGTCTGAGGAGAACATATAATCATATAATTTTAAGAGAAGAGGAGAGAGAGCTCCTTGCAGAAGACTTTATAGAAATTAGAAGGGAAGCCATCGGGACCTGGAGATTTATCCAGAGTTAGGCTATTTATTGCCTCCTCAATCTCGGCCAAGGTAATGGGAGAAGACAGTGATTCAATTTGATGTGCCTGTAGGGAGGGGAGACTGACACCGTCTAAGAAATTATCTATATTGGTGAGGGACGGCTGGGAGGTACCTCTGCCATATATTTCCCTGTAAAAGGACTCAAAAATGTGTGCGATATCTCTTGGAGAGGTTTTGGTGGAACCATCAGGGAATTTCAGTGTAGGAATTAATCTTGAATTTTCTGTCTCCTCCAGTCTAAGGGCTAATAGTCTGCCAGGTTTCTTCCCTTGGTCCGGGGTAGCGAGATTTGGACTTAAGAATAGCATATTCTGTTTTTCCTTAATTAAGTCTTCGTATTCATTTCTAAGCTTACACAGGGTTACCAAATCGGCTTGAAAGCAAGAAAGAGAAAAATCATCTTCAGCCATCCTGAGTTGGTTGGCCAATGAGACGATTCTAGCCTCTCTAAGCTTTTCCTTCTAGAAGCCAATTTTATAAACTTCCCTGATAAAACATTTAAGTGAAACCAAATTAAGTCCTCTCTAGTGACAGAACCCTGATTGTGTTCTAAAAGGACTGGATTGAAGATTTAATGTCGGATATTGTACATTCTTCTTTTAGAAGCTGTGTGTTTAACTTCCATGAGGTGTCCCTTTGGCCCTGTGGACCAAGGGTTACCTTAACCCATGCCAGAGAGTCGTCAGAGATGACTATGGGTTCTATGCCTGTTTGGAGAATGCCTTCTAGGAGGGTAGTGCTAATTAGCATATAATTGATTCTCGACCATGTTTGATGTACTTGAGAGTAGAAAGAAAAGATGCAGCCAGAAGGGTTAAGCAGGCGCCAGGGATCACATAATCCCAGTAAATTCATGAAATCCCTGAGGGCGACCTGGGAAGGGGAAGGGGGTCTTAGGGGTCTGTAAATTTTATCAAACTCTTGATCTGGGACAATATTCCAATCGCCTCCCAGTATAAATAAGGAGGGCAAAAACCCACTCAGTCTATCAGCTAAGTGCATAAGAAATTTGGGCTCTCCTCCCACTGGGCCATAGATTGCCCCTAGTACCACTCTGACATTATTAAGCAGGCCCTTGACCAGGACAAATCTGCCTTCTTGGACTATAGAACTATCTTCAACCACAAATGAAATCTATCGCTTTAACAGTATAGCCACCCCCTTGGAAGCCGATAACCCCCCGGATACAAAAACCAGGGAAAACCCCTGATGTCATAACCCACTGGATTCTGACACCAATAAGTGAGTTTCCTGCAAGAAAAGGATGTTGATATCTAGTGCAGTTGTGGAGAACCTGCTGCCTTTTAGTAGAGTTTCTGACACCTCTGACATTCTAGGTAGCCATTTTAATAGGCCTCATAGCCATATAGCTTGATGGAGTGGTTAAGAGAGAAAGAATTCGATAGTACTTCCACCCAATTCCAGTGTTGGTGGCACCCTCCAGGTTCCCCCCCCCCTTTCCAGCCTCCCCAATGAGTGAACATAAAAGTAAAATAATTTGTTGGCTCCGTGGAAATCTAGACATGAGCCTATGGTAAACATGTTAGGTAGAAGTGGCAAGTAGATACTGCACCTGGATGAAAAAATAGCTCATGGTCCCCCCTTCCCCCAATCCATAACACCCCAAACCCTCCCAACCCCCCTTAAACTATATACAATAGGTCCCCAAAGAGTTGAGAAAATCAATAACGAGAAACTGAGTAATCCTGGCGGGGACCATCCCCAAAGGGTAGCAAGTCCAAGGATAAGCAGAAGTACAACAAGCTGAGGTGAAGAAAGTTGGTCCAGTTCAAAGAGACAGGGAATCAAACCTCTAAACAAACATTGACATCCAGGTCCCCTGGATGTTGCTACCCTCACCCCCCTTACTAGACCGCAATGCAGGATTCCCAGTGCTTGCTTTATCACTGAGCCCCCCCGCCCACCAGACCTAGATAAAATAAAGGGAAGGCTATACAGTATGCCCCACTGACAAAGCATCAACCATTGCAATTGTAAACGACATGGAAAAATATAAGGACCGTACCATGAGCTGCCAAGTAAGGAAAGCAGTAGACGCCCCGATGGTCCACTTCGCACCAACGGTCATTAACAACGCAAGGCACACGGGAGGTCGATTAATCGCCAGACGCTCCAACTAACTGCAACCTTAAAATAGGGATTGGTATAGCCCCTTAATACGGGATCGAGCAGGCCCCGAGATATGGGAAGTATCCAGGGGAGACAGATCAGGAGGGACCAAATGGTCTGTCACCTACAAGGGCCGGTAGAAACAGCAGACAGAATCTTGGTTCCACCGCTCCCCTCCTCCTCCATCAGGAGATTGTAGTGAGGCCCTTCGCGTCTACTGAGGCCTAATAGGCCACAACCTGGACCTCAGCCACGGCCCCGTAAGACCGAGACAGATGAGGAGAGGACCGGTTAAACCTTGCAGGTAATAAACTATAACATCAATTCAAACGCAGGAAAAGCTAGTAAGCAAAGCAAACAGTTCAAAGTTCAGTTATTTGTAAAGAGGCTTGGTAGCTTGAGGGTAAGGTCCGATGTGGCCTGCTCCGGAATCTCGTAGGAATGTCAGACACCATCCAAGGCCACCTGCAATTTGGCTGGGTACCTCATCGGAAAACGGATTCCAGTGGCGATGAGTTTGCTCACAATCGGGTGGAAGGCAGCTCTTTTCTGTCACGTTTCAAGGGACAAATCTTGTGTAAGCCTCAGCTTCGAGCTACCCCAGAGAATTGACTGCAACTCTTTAGCTTTGGAGAGGACATGTTGTTTCTCCAGGTAACTGAGAAATCTCACAATAATAGGTCGAGGAGGAGCATTAGGTGGTGGCTTTGGTTTTAATGAACGGTGAGCTCTCTCGATGTGGTATTGTGGGTTAAGAGGGGAGAAACCCACAACTTTGTGGAGGAATTTCTGGATGAAGATGATGGTGTCCGTATCCTCTTCTGATTCAGGCAGGCCCAGAATCAATATGTTATTTCTCCTACTTCTACCCTCAAGGTCTTCCATTTTGAGTTGAAGCTTGTGAATCTGTTGTATGAGTCAGGTAATCTCTGGATCAGTTTTCCCCTTCCAGTTTTCCAGTGAAGCCGTTCTAGCCTCTGTGTCACCTACTGTTAAGGTAAGTGAGCTAAGATCGTTTCTAATGGTTTTCAGCTCAGAGGAGATATCTTGTAGGGTTTCATGAAAGGGTATCAGCTCTAGGAGAAATCGCTCCTCCGTTAATACATTTGCAGTGGAACCTGAAGTATTCAGCTTGATGGCGTGCCCCGAACCTTGAGTTTTAGATTTTTTAGCTGATTTCTCGGGGGTAGCCGGCGGGGTGTGATTGGCGCCGGCCTGCTTCATCTCCACCTCCATGCTTATAAAAGCCCAGACTTGAGAGCTGTGGGGTCAAAATAGATCACTACCGTGTTTCAGGCAGGTAAAATAACCAAATAGGTTGTGTAAGTCGCTGCCAGAAATGCTAGGGAGGCGAATAAAATGAGATTTTGCTGGTCAGTGGGCAGGAGCTCTGGATTAGGCTGCTACTAGGTGCACTGCATCATGTGACTCCCCTCAGTTTCTCAATTTTATTTTTTAAGCTTTGGGCATTGGTTAATAAAAGTTTCAGGGGACTGGCTTCATTCATTTTATTAATACTAAAGGATTTCTGTTGTAGTAATGGGGGAGTTTTAGCAGTTCTGTTGTCCCCTAATAGAGAGGTTACTAGAAGTTCTCTCTCCCCCTTCTTATTTAGTTTAAAGCATTTTGGATACTTGCTTTTATATGTTTTCCCAGGGCAGAACTTCCCTTTCTGCTTAAATGGAGCCCAACACTACAATATAAATCCCCTTTATTATCAAAATGTTCCCAGTGCGGTATACATAAGATATTCTGTTTCAAGCACCAACTTCTCATCCAGTTATAAACAGTTTTGATTTTGTAGTTTAGTTCTAAAGAATACCTTGGGACTGGGAGTATTTCAGACAAAGCAACTTCTGCTCCTAGGTCTATGATTCTATTTGTAAGAGCCACAAGGTCTTGTTTAATTTTGTGGATAGACTCATGCAAGATGTTATTTACTCCCAAGTGTGCTATAGCAAATGCATTGCCCTCAGTTTCGTGAAGAATATCTAGGACCATATGAGTGATGTCTGCTATTTTCGCTCCTCTAAAACAAGCCAAGGTACGGTTTGCTTTATCTGGATTACAAACAGCCCTATCTAGGTGTTTTATAATTGAGTCACCTAGGACATAGATCGGTTCAGAAGGTGGCATTTCCTGGCCCTCATTCTGGTGTCCAAGCTCAATCTAGTTTTCTTTAACCAGACTACTGACAGACGTAATCTCCATATCATTGTTAGATTCATAGCTAAACCACTCTTGTTGTTGTGTGGGTCTGTCATCAGGTGGGACACATGTAGGGGGAATGGAACTATTTTCCTGTTCTTCATTCATCATGGTAATAAGTGGGGTGAAACTATTTTCAACTTGTAGTTGATAATATTGTGCCCTTCTCCCTTTTTTGGCTGCCTTTTTCCATTTAACATTACACCATTCATGGGAAATGTTGTCTGCATCTTCATCTTCTCTTGTACATTTATTTTGATTGGGTTTTGGAATGCCAATTAAATTACAACACTCCTTTGTTTGGGTTAGGCCACTACCCTCATCATTGTGTAGTATAACTGTATTAGGATAGCCTTGTACCTCCCTTATATCAGTTTGGTCCGGCATGTTCTGTCTTTCCTGGAATCTGGCAGCCATCTCTTTCTGACTGTTTTCCAGCTGAACTAATCTTGAGGTGAATTGGCTTATTTCGAATCCTAGTCACTCATTTTGTAAACTTTTTATGTACTTGAATGTTTCAATCATGTTCCCCCTCGCTCTCTTTTCTTTGCTTCAGGGAGTACATATTCAGTTCCCTAAGTCTTTCCTTGTAGGACATGTAGTGCAGACCCTGAATCATTTTTTTTCACCTTTCTCTGTACTTTTTCCACCCAGTTAATGTCCTTCCTGAGGTAAGGCCTCAGAACTGGACTCCGTATTCCAGGTGAGGCCTGACCAGCGATCTATACATTGGTAATACCACCTCTCTCCTCTTGCTCATGATTCCCCTCACAATGCAGCCCAGCATTCTGCTGGCCTTCAGTGTTGCCTTCTCACACTGCTTACTAACCTTCAAGTCATCTGAGACTATGATTCCCAGATCTTGTTCCTGGTTTGAGGCTGCCAGTCTTTCACCTCCTATGTAATACTCCTTTTTTGGATTTTTTTTCCTGTGTGCATGAACGTGCATATTTTGGCATTAAATCTCAGCTGCCACACTCCAGACCATTCTTCTAGTTTCTTGAGGTCAGCTTCCATCTTGCTCACTCCCTCTGTGGTGTCCACCCTGTTATATATCTTGGTGTCATCTGCGAACAGACACACCTTCCCTTCCAGTCCATCAGCAATGTCTGCTATAAAAACATTAAAGAGCAGAGGCCCCAGCACGGAGCCCTGGGGCACCCCGCTGGTCACCCTGCCTTCCATCAATTGCATTCCATTAACCTGTACCCTCTGGGTCCTGCCTTCTAACCAGTTTTGCACCCATCTGACTACTTCTGGACCAACCCCTGTGTGGTCAAACTTCTTTACCAGCCTTCTGTGTGGAACTGAGTCAAAGGCCTTACTGAAGTCTAGGTAGACCACATTTACTGCCCCACTGTCATCCACTATTTTTGTAGCGTAGTCAAAAAACTCGAGCAGATTTGTCTGGCGTGACCTACCTGCTGTGAAACCGTGCTGTTTAGGGTCTTGTTGGCTGCTAGTTTTGAGGAATGCTATGATCCTCTGTTTGAGTAGTGTCTCCATTAGTTTCCCTACTATAGACATGAGGCTCACCGGTCTGTAATTACTAGCCTCTTTGCAATTGCCTGATTTGTGAAGTGGAACCACTACTGCCTTTTTGCAGTCTTTGGGCACCACACCGCTCTTCAGGGATTTCATAAATAGAAGTGTCAGAGGGGCTGCTAATTCTGCCTCCAGTTCCTTAAGGATTCCTGGGTGCATCTCGTCTGGTCTCATGGCTTTGTCTGCTTTTAGTTTATTTAGCACCTCCCGTACTTTGGCTTCTGTAGAGGGACTTGTATCTACCCCTGGTCCTGAGGAGTTGTGGTTTCTCAGGGCTGGGCCATCCCCTTGGTCCTCTTTGCAGAAGTATTTGTTAAGGATTTCATCTTTCTCTGGGTCATGTTTGGCGCATTTCCCTTCTTCGGTAGCAGTCTTTACTATCCCCCCTTTTGCCTTCATACGTTCCCTAATGTATCTAAAAAATGATTTGTCTCCTCTTTTTGGCCCTTCTTCTGTCTTTTCCTCTGTCTGGGCTTTTGTCTTTCTAATTTGTTTGTTAGACTCTCATTTTTATGTTGCTTGCACGCATGTGCAAGAAACATAGTGCCATAATCGGAGATTTCGGAGGTGTGTCACCTCCTCCTCCAATTCAGTCAGTGTGTTGGCAGGCGCTTCTGTAAGCCAATGCATTCTGGAGCTGTCTATGACAAGCTCCAAAATGCAGTGGCATACAGTTGAAAAGGGGAGTCTACTTCAGTGAGCACCGATAAGATATCGGCTGCTCACGCCGCAGCTCCCCCACAGACACTCACGAGGCGTGCGCGCCTCACCCCCATCGCACTGTATAGCCGACAGGGTGCCCAATCCTCGTTGGCTGAGCTTTGCGCCCCCAGTAGTAAGTGCCATGCTGGGAGCCCACCCCAGCGTGGCAAGCAGTCCTTTGCTGGGGGTGCCTCATCCCGTCGGCTGAAACCCCCAACATCCTTGTGCCTGCTGGGGCCCACCCCAGCGTGGCAAATGTCCACGTAGTCATTTTTTAAAAAAACCTGTAAAACAAAAACTGTCCCATGATGCGTCTCGCCCCCTCCCACAACCCGCATCCACCCACTGCGCACCAGCCTCCCCACCCCCCCTTCACCCCGTACTTTACCTCCGGATCTCGGCGACGATCTTCGGTGGACTGGGGATACGTCTGCACTTTCAAGCCGATCACGAACTGAGGAAATGCCGGTAGCTGCATAATGGGCTAGATAGGAGTTTCAACTTGTTGCATATCTCAGCCATTTTTGGATTTTACACAGATTTTCAACATGGGTTTTGGGATCTCTTCAAGAATGATGTCAGTGTCATGGCATTATTCGGCCGGAGGTGATTTCACAGTCTGCTGAAATCAACCTTCAGGCCTGAATAATGCCATGACAGTGATATCATTCATGAGAAGGGGTCCTAAACCCATGTTGGAAAATGGTGCAAATCAAATATTGACTGTTTTACGAGCGCATGCTATGCAGTTCCTACGCCAGGCTCGTAAGTTCGTAATTTCAATTTTCACTCCAGATTTTCAACATTGCCATTTTACCATACCTTCTTATGAGCAGTATAGCTGTCATTTTCACATCTCACCCAAAATGTGTTTCTGCCCATATGGCGCACAATGGCGCGTCGGTATCTTGAATCAATGTACAGAACAAATTAAGAAAATCACAGTGACACTGTTCATGAGCAGAGGTCTTAAAATGGCTATGTTGAAAATTTGGTGAAAAAATTCCAAAATGACTGTTTTCTGGCGTGCATTCGCGCAGTTCATTGACGCACGTAACGTCGGCAATTTTCAATATTTTCACTCCAGATTTGCCAACGATTACCATTTGCACACCTTCTTATAAATAGTACAGCTGTCATTTTTCACATCTCACCTAAAACGCAGCCCGCCCATGTAGCACACAATGGTGCAGTCGTGTGCGAAATCAATTACGGATAAATTAAGAAAATCACAGTGACACTGTTCATGAGCAAAGGTCTTAAATGACTATGTTGAAAATTTGGTGAAAAAATTCAAAAAGACTATTTTACGGCGAGCATTGTACAGTTCCTACACACGTCATAAGTTCAAGGAATTTTCAATATTTTACTCCAGATTTTTAACATTGCCATTTTACCACACCTTCTTATGAGTAGTACAGCTGTCATTTTCATCTCACCCAAAACATGTTCCACCATGTAGCGCCTATTACTTTGGTCGGTTAATGCGGAAATCAATGTCTGGGACAAATTAAGAAAATCACAGTGACACTGTTCATGAGCAGAGGTCTTAAATGGCTATGTTGAAAATTTGGTGAAAAATTTCCTTCAGATGTTCTGCAATATTACTAATGAAGACATTGAACAGAACTGGCCCAGGACCGATCCCTGCAGCACCCACTGGTCGCCCCTATCCCTAGACTGCATACCATTTACCACCACTCTGCCTCCTGTTGTTAGCCAGTTTTCTAACCAGTTTGCCACCCTTTCCCCATGTCCAGCCTACCCAGCTAGTTTATCAGCCTCCTATATGAGATGGTGTCAAGGCTTTGCTGAAATCAAAGGTAAGTTGTCCGCTGCCCGCCCTGATTCACTTCCTTTGTCACCCAGTCAAATCAAATCAACTAGATTTATCTGACATGATGTCCCCACTGTGAATCCATCTTGTCTATGGTCCTGGTTCGATGGCATCTAGATGCCCCACTATCCTTTCTTTAAGCAATGTCTCCATGATCTTCCCCACTACTGAGGTGAGGCTGAATGGCCTGTTGTTCCCCTGCCTCCTCCCTGCTGCCAGACTTGTGTAGAGGGACCACATGTGCCCTCCTCAAATTCACTCATGTTGAATGACTCCAGTGAACATGGCTGCCAGAGGTACTGCTATCTCCCTCGCAGTTCTGTTAATATCCTTGGGCGATGCCATCTGGTTCCATCGCTTTGTCTACATTCAATTTAGTGAGCTCCTGCAGGACTCTTTTGTCCACCTCTTCACCCCCTTGGCAACTGCTGTACTGCTGTGGCCCTTGCCCCTCCCACTCTTCTGTGAATACTGAACGGAAAGACACAGTGGATGTCTTGGGAGGAAGGCATGAAACTGTCACTTCCAAATACCTAAACAGCACATACAAGCAAGCAACATTCGGCATTGACAAATGCTTGTTTCTTTGTACGACTTCCAGCCTTTCTCAGTTTTGGTTTCCTGGTATATGTTAACATACTAACATACTATTTGCCAGCAGATTAGGCCTTACGGTCTATCGAGTCTGCTCGAACCTTAGATCCTTAATTGGGTGCCGAGGCCCTCCCATCCCTTGTGCTTCAGAAACCCCTATCATCCATCCCCACCCCCCTTGGACAGGCCATCATCTGATACATCCACTTTCTGTGTCTGTCCCACCTCTCTTGAAGCCCTCCACTGTGGATCTCTGAACCAGCTCGCCAGGCAGTGCATTCCCAAGGGTCCACCACCCTCTCAGTGAAAAACCTCCTCTTTCCCCTCACCCTTCCACCTTCCAACTTCAAACCATGCCCTCTGGTGATACCTCTCTGCTTTAGTCTAAGATCCCTCCATGTTTACCCTATTTATTCCCTTGAGGTACTTGAAGACCTCAATCACAGTCCCCTCAGTCTCTCCTCTCCTCCAATGAAAACAGGAAGAGCTCCTCAAGTCTGTCCTCATATCAAATCCCCTAGCCCTCGTTATCATCTTAGTTGCCTCCTCTGTCACCCTCCAGGAGCTGTATGTCCCTCTTCAAGTGTGGTCTCCAGTACTGTACACAGTACTCAAAGTGTGGTCTAACCAGTCCATTGTACAGCAGCAGAATCACTTCCTTGCTCCTAGAGGTGATCCCCCTTACGATGCATCCCAACATCCTGTTTGCCTTGCTAGCCACTCTCCTGCACTGCTCGGAGTTATTCATACATGCATCCACCATGACCCCTAGGTCTTTTTCTCCTATTGAGGCCTCTAGCGCCTCCCCTCCCAGGGTGTACCTGTGTTTAGGGTTTCTCTGACCAAGATGCAACACCTTGCATTTGGTGATATTGAAATTTAATTTCCATGTGTGAGCCCAACTTTCCAGGGTGTCCAGGTCCCATTGCAGGGCCAACCTCCCCCTCTTCTCCCTCAACTACTGCTCCCATCTTGAAGTCATCCGTGAAGAGACTCATTTCACACCCTACCCTCCCTGTTGTCCGATATGTATGCATTAAACAGGATCGGACCCAGGACCGAGCCCTGCGGTACCCCACTACCAACCTCTCTAGGGTTCGAGAGCTCCCCACAGACCACTACTCTCTGGGTGCGTCCAGCTAGCCAGTTTTCAATCCATCTGACCATCAAAAGGCCTACTCCTAACCCCATTAGTTTCTCCACCAGACCATTGTGGGGGACAGAGTCAAACGCCTTGCTGAAGTCCAAGAATAATACATCCACAGGCTTTCCCCTGTCCAGTTCTGATGTTACCCATTCGTAGAACTCCACAAGATTGGTTTGACATGATCTACCTGGCACAAACCCATGTTGCCGACTATCCAGACCTCCCACCTCCTCCAAGTACACCCCCAATCATTCCTTTAGTATACTCTCCATTAATTTTCCCACCACCGAGGTCAAACTGATGAGTCTATAGTTACCTGGTACTTCCCTCCACCTCCCTTTATGGATTGGCACCGCATGTGCCTCTCGCCAATCCCTAGGTACCCTCCCTGTCTCAAGTGACCTTTTGAAGAGCTCCGCCAGGGGTGCAGCCAGTATGTCCGCCAATTCCCAAAGTACTCTCAGATGAATGACATCCGGCCCAGGAGATTTGTCTTTCTTTAGGGCCTTGAGGGCTAACCACACCCTTTTGGCAGAGATAGCATCATCCGTCCCCTCCACCTTACTGGCCTTTTTATCCTTATCCAGATGTGACACCCCTGGGGTACCTCTCCCTCCCTCTTGCTCCATTTCTGTTGCTCTCCTGATCCCACTCACTGCCGCTTCTATCCCCTTTGCCTTGCTTTGTAGATATCCCATCCGCCCTAGTGAACACAGAGGCAAAGTACTCATTAAATACCTCTGCCTGGTCCCTCACCTCTTCCATCCACCCTCCTTCTGATCTCAATCTGCTGAGATAGCCCTTAGCTTTTCTCCACTCCCCAATGTACCGGAAGAACCCCTTTTCCCCTCCATGTATCCCCTGTGCCAGCCGCTGCTCTTTACTGGACTTTGCTCCCCTCACCATACGGGTGACTTTTATAGATGCAAGATGGTACATTTCCTTATCCCTATCCCCTCTTGTTGTTTTATATTTTTTGTAGGCTGCCTTCTTTTTTTCTTTCAGTGTGGTGGCCACTTCCTTGGAAAACCATAGAGGATTTATTTTTCTTTTTGTCCTGCTGACCCATCTGGCACATTGATCTGTGGCAGTCTTTATTGCTCTCTTAAGTCTCCCCCACATGACCTCCACCTCCTCGACCTCTATTTCCATTAACTGGCTACTTATGTTGTTCCTCATCTTTTGGAAGTCAGCCTTTCTGAAATCTACCACCATTATCTTTGAGTGGCTGGTGTCCTGTGTAATGTTTACCTTAAAGCTTACCATGTGATAGTCCCTGTTGCCAATATGGCGTCCCACTTTGATGTCCTTAATCCTTTCTGAGTTTGTGAGGACAAGATTAAGAGTGGCATCTCCCCTTGTTGGGGTTTTAACAAGTTGGCACAATCCTGCATCTTGTAGTGACAATAAGAAGTCCCTATTTCTTCTTGTTGCTGCTGTTAGTGTGCTCCAGTTAATATCTGGTAGGTTGAAGTCCCACACCAGAATTATTTCTCTTTTATCAGACATTTTGTGGATTTCCTCTATTAGGTCTTTGTCTCCTTTATCTCCTTGATTTGGGGGCCTGTATACGATGCAGATTCTGAAGGGTTTTCCCTTGCCCATGTCTACTGTTAGCCACAGTGACTCGAAGTCCCCAGGTTGCCCTTTTACTTCGGTGACTTTTATTTCCTCCTGAATGTAAATGGCTATGGCCTCCCTCTTTTTTTGCCCTGCCTATCTTTCCTGAACAGTTTGTAATCGGGAATGGATGTAGCCCATCCCGTGGTTTTCCGTTAACTACATTTTTCTTATAGCCAACCAGCCCAAGCTTTCTGTTTGCAATATGGCTGTGAGTTCAGGAAGTTTGTTGGTTAGGCTCCTAGTATTTACAACCCTTGCATTCCATGAGTGTGCATCCTCTTTGGTGCAAGGTTGTACCCTCTTCCTGGACTGCTCCAGTTTGCTCTTTCCAGCCGAGAGATTATGGAGGTTGCTGGCTTGGGTGGATGTTGGCTCTGATTTGTTTTTTGAGGATGTATGTGAGCATTTGGCATTTTGAGGAATGATGGCCGGTCCACTGATGGCAGGGGTGTGAGCTGCATCATACTCCCCTTTATTTAGTTTAAACTACCTGTATATACATCAAATCTTTGTCTGAGTGCTCACACTCCTTCTCTGTTTAGGTGCAGTCCATCGTATTTAAAAAAAAAGCACTTTCCCAAAGGTTGTGCCAGTTCCCTATGTAGTATTATCCCTTGTCTTGGCACCAGTCAAGCAGCCATGAGTTGAATTTGGCTACTTCAATCTCTCTGACTCGCTCGGTGCTTTTTCCTTTTTCCCCACACTGGCAGCACTTCTGAGAAGGCTAATTTGGATGGAAGGGAAGAAAGTTTGTTGGCCAGGTCCTCAAAGTGTTTATTGGCCTCCTGAACTATGTGATTTGCCAAGCCATTGGTACCAAGGTGTATTGATACTTGTGTAACATCCCCTGATTCCTGCACAATTGTCTTTATGTAGTTAGTGTCCCTACTTGCAGAGGCCCCTGGTAGACAATTTACCACAACGTTGCTTTTAACATTTTGTGTTAGGTGGTGTTCCACTCCTTGGATCATGGAATCCCCGATTATGAGAATTTTGCATTTGTTTATAATTGTGTCGTTTTCATTTTGAGTTTTAGTACTTTTGTTGTTATTGCATTTGGTTTTGGTATTGTTGTTGGTTATATTTTGAGTATTAGTATTTTTGTTTTTATCATAGTTTGTATTGGTTTTAATTGGCGTGTTAGCCTTTTTTGGTGGTTTGAGTTCTTTACCTTGTATTACTTTGTCTGTGGTTGGTAGCAGTAGAGGGAACATGTTTTTGGTTTGGATGGCTGGGAAATGCTCCTGATTTTTTACTTCTTTCCTGGGCCTCCTATGATGCCTCTTTTTCCTTACCACCTGCCAGTCTCTGTTCCCTGCCTCAAGTCCTAGCCCCTGGCTGACATGCTGGTACTGGTGGTGGAGGGGTTGAGGAGGTGTGCTATAGAGCAGTTAAGGGAGGGTGGGAAGGTGTATCTGGCTGTTCTCTGTATGCTGTAGAAAACAATTAGGTAGCTGTTGAACAGATGAGGTCTAGCCTGTACTCATGCAAGGTAAGAAGGAATCTGGTTACTAGTTCAGTTGTTCTGCCCTTTGGCTCAGAACAGCTCTGTGGAGTCCCCGCTGCTTGCAGTAAAAACCCCTGCCTGTGGTCCATGCGTCCCAGCTCCCTGCTGCTGTGAGGGAGAGGGGACCAATCCACTGGCTGCAGGATAATACCTGCCCTTCTCAAACAATGTAGTGCCCAGGGAACTGCAGCAGCAGAAGCCACCGATGAGAGTAGAAGCCATTGACGAGATGGAACCTGGATGCGGCTATTCTACTGTGAGTTCCACTTATAGAGCTTCAGTTGGCAGGCCTGCAGGCAAGAGTGTGGGAAAATTTAAATCTCCTACTTGCACTTCCCCCAAGTGGAGTCTGCCACTTTGTGGGTTTGGGAGATCCTTTTAAGGCCCCCTCGCTATTGTTGGGGTTTGCGTTCTTTTGCCCTTTAGCACCCGATTCGCTGGGCCACTGAGGCACAGGCCACATCTCACTGTGATGTTTCCTTTGGTTCTGAAGCTGAAGCTTGCAGTAAATGAATGGCCAACAACTGATCCCTGCATGCCACAAAAACAAAAAAATCAGGTAGCTGTTGAACAGATGAGGTCTTGCTTGTACTCCTGCAAGATAAGAAGGAATCTGGTTACTAGCTCAGTTGTTCTGCCCTTTGGCTCAGAACAGCTCCGTGGAGTCCCCGCTGCTTGTAGTAAAACCCCCTTCCTGTGGTCCTTGCATCCTGGCTTGCTGCTGCTGTGAGGGAAAGGGGACCAATTCACTGGCTGCAGAACAATACCCACCCTTCTCAAATGCTGGAGTGCCCAGGGAACTGCTGCAGCAGAAGCCGCCGATGAGAGTAGAAGCCACAGATGAGATGGGGCCTGGATGCGGCTATGCTGCTGTGAGTTTTGCTTGTAGCACTTCAGCTGGCAGACCTGCAGGCAAGAGCGTGGCAGAATTTAAATCTCCTACTTGCACTTCCCTCAAGTGAAGATCAATGAAGCTCAGCAGACAGTAAGGCTAGGGTCTGGACTGGTTGGCCTTTGTATCTGAGCTGTTTTGCTGGAAAGAAATGAAAGGTAGGAACACATTTTTTTTCCAAAGTTTTTTTTTTTGCTTTATTTGCCTTCTAGTCAGTTCAGGTAGGAAGTGGGAGGTGACATGCAGAACCTATATAGGAAGAGGACTCGAGGTGGGTGAGATTAGGAGTAAGGGTGTGGGGACATAACCTTTGCTTCTCCTTCCTACTGAAATAATAATCAGTTTGGTAAGGTCTGCCGCTTAGTAGCACAACTAGAGACTGGAGGAGAGGAGGTCTCTCTCCCAGTTGTGAAGATCAATGAAATTCAGCAGACATTAAGGCTAGGGGTTGGACTGCACTTGGCATATGCCTCCTAGGGTTGCCCTTTGTGTCTGAGCTGTTGCTTCTGGTTATTGCTGAGTGAGAGTTTTCTATTAGCTGACCACTATTTCAGTAGTGGGTACAGCAGACAGTAAGGCTAGGGGCTGGACTGCTCTTGGCATAAGCCTGCCAGGGGTGCCCTTTGTGTCTGAGCTGTTGCTTCTAGCTGACAGCTTTCTATTAGTTGACCACTATTTCAGTGGTACTACAGCAGTACAATGCTGATTTACATGCACCAAGCAGGAATTCTGGGTAAGTGTTCCAACCGCTCCTTATACTGAGAGAGCAGCCACTGGCTGAGTCTGAGCAGAGCTATTGAGTAGAAACGTAACCTCAGCGGAGATAAGAGCCTGGACTGTGCACCCCAAGGGGGATTCAGCCAGGTAGAACTGCTGTCAAGGAATCCCTGCATCTGCACCTGTCGGAGTCTGCCTTCCCTCTGTCTTTCTCCTAGTTGATGAAGATCAGTGAAGCTCAGCAGACAGTAAGGCTAGGGGCTGGACTGCACTTTGCGTATGCCTCCTAGGGTTGCCCTTTGTGTCTGAGCTGTATACCGCAATATCTTGCTGCTGCAACCTACTATGCACGTATGTATTTCAAGTGTTCTTAACTAAGCTTTGTACTGCACCTATTGTTGTGCTGCTGTGGGCCACTTGTACTTTGTAACTGACAAAGATCTGGATCTCTGTTTATTACTGTCTTGTTGTCCGTGTGAACATGCCTGTGCCTGTATTGTCCTGTGTTAAACTGACTTGGAACCTTTGTAAAAGAGCATCCCCATCTCATAGGTGTAAGTCCTAACCTCAAATAAAAAAAATAATAAATAAATAACTATCTTAACTATCTGTGCTATACAAAAATTGGGAACCCATGAGAGGCAGTAATACAAACAAATCTCACTCTTCACTTGCAGCAATCTAACAACCAAACAATATAATTCCATCACACCAATAACCCACACTCATCATCGTAGGAACTGAAGTCACCAAAAACAACTAAACAATTCCAAGGTTAAATTTTGTATTTAATTCTCATATGCATGCTTTTGTTTTAGCTACAAGTGGCCTTAGCTGAATGGGCTCACCTCTTCACTGGGCTGTACTCCTGTGGGAGTAGGGAGAAGCCAGGCAGGCTCCAGACCCTTACAGAACAGCTGTGGATGATGGGATTGCTTTGCACAGCATGTGGCTTGACATCTGATATCATCAACATAATTCCACACCCTACTGGCTAGGCAACTGTGGGTGGGGGTGAAAGGGCATCAAGTTAGTCCTCCAAACAGTCCTGAGTTGGCAGGCTGTGCTTAGCCAAAGGGGTGGCCTGGGTTGGGCAATGGAATTGGTCTTTCATTTAGCTGGCTGCAATCCCATTCAGTAACTCTTTTTCATTGCAACAGTCATTTGGAAAGAAGCTTTTCCTGCCCATCCACAGTTTTGGGGAAGCAGGGAGATTAGTACCCTGCAAGGATATTCCTGGGCGGTGAGGGGATAGAGAAAAATTAGGACCAGATGGGGTTGGATGTGGCCATGAGTATGGTCTCAGCAGCCAACTCAGGAAGGCCTTTTTGGAGGTCAGCTTGGGGAGACCTGGATGGCTACCTACAGAAGTCTATGAACCAACACTGATTCATGCTCGGGCAACGACAAGCCTTGGTTTGTGTCAAGGCTTGGTAAAGAATGCCCACTGCCCAAAGGAGAGAATGACACACTGCCTGTCTGTGCAGCTGGACTAATGGATAAGGAAAGAGAATGGGCCAATTGCCAACCCATTGTGAAGGTAGAGTGCTGGAGGGCCTGAGAGTACTAAGCATGGGAAAGTCTCTGGGACTGAACAGGATACACCCACGAGTACTAAAACAGGCAGTGCATGTTCTCACGGCACCACTGGCAGATATCCAATACTGCTCTCTAAACACTGATTCCTAGCCAGAGACTAAAGGACAGCTGATGTAGTGCCCCTGCACAAAAGTGGCAGTAAGGACAATCCAGAACACTATACTTTAGACTAGTCAGCCTGACATCTATAGTGGGAAAATTGCTAGAACCTGTCCTAAAAGAATGACTTATAGAATTCCTGGAGGCAAATAACTTCCAGGATAACAGGCAATATGGGTTCATGAGATTGAATTTCTTGATTGGGTAATGAGAGTGGCCAGTGAGGGATGGGCAGTTAACATTCAGCACCTAGACTTTAGTAAGACCTTTGACTCAGCCCCCCACAGCAGGCTTGTCAAAAAGCTGAGAGATATTGGGGTAGATGAAATGGTAACAAGATGGATAGAAAGTTGGCTGAAGGAATTGACAGAGAAGGTAGTCATAAATAAACAGGAAATGTGTGGAGGTCAGTGAAATGAGAAGGGGAGTGCCACAAGGTTCAGCACTAGTGCCAGTACTCATTAACATATTCATTTGTTTCATACAGATAGGGGTTCTAGGGATGAGCTACCTCTTTGCAGATGACAGTAAGTTCTGTGGTAGGACAGTTGGTAGACATTGAGGTACGGGTCAGATGAATGATGTAGGACTTGGAAAGGTTTGAAAAGTACCCCAGGATGTGGCAGTTGAAATTTAATGCCAAGTGTGTAAGACAGTGCATATCAGGAACAGTTCACCCACTAAGCTGTGACGGCATATAAACAACAAACTTCAGAGCACAACTATTAGGGTGACAAATAACAGAGTGGCACTGCAATAGCATGATGAACCCAGCAAACGACAGACCAAAGAACAACTACAACAAATCCATAGAAATGCCAAAAAGCTAACTTGAGCAGATGAACACAAGCAACAAACATGAGAAAACCATCACAGACTTTTGTGTGGGGGGGCTCCACCCGCCACCCCCTCATCAATTAATATAATAAACTCCACATTGCACAATATGTGAACAGAAAGTGAAAACCACCCTGACTGGGACATGCAGAAAACCCATAACACCTGTGGAAGCCACACCCCTCATGAGAAAACCAAAACATGGGATGCCACCCACTAACAGCTATGGAACACACCTACCACATGTTGCTCAACTACCCATCACTGAAATACCCAATTCGACAAAGCAAGTCAGTCTGCTACAGTCACTCAAATGACAATGTCCTACACGAGTTGCCTTCATAACAGGATACCTCAGGAGCAAACAGAAAATGCAATGCTGGATGGTAGGGGTTGTAGTACAGATAACAGGTGAGGAAAGACACCTGGGAGTGATAATCTTGGATAGTGTAAACTCGAATGAGTTGTTCATGCTGAGTGTAAACAGAAGCACAAGGGGTAATCCACTGAAGTTGGCAGGGGGAAGTTCAGGAGGGATTTTGGAAGGTACTTTTTCATGGAAACAATGGTAGACAGGTGGGACAGGCTGCTGAGTTAGGTGGTATGTACCAAAACAGTGGAAGTGTTCAAACAAAGGTGAGACGGCAGTCAGTGTTTAGAATTAATTACCGATTAATGTTTTTCGAATGGGGATCTTTTTAGTCTTTTAAAAATGAATTGTGTTCCTATTTTCAGGACAAGCAGAATAATTAATATTAATAGTGAGTAGAAGCAGAAGGAAAAGAGACTGTTATGGTTCTGTAGGGAAGTGGCCAATGTGGTGAGAGGAGAGGAGAGGAGCGTGGCATTCAGGAGGTATAAGGAAATGCAGAGGGAGGAAGACAGGGAGGTATACCAAGTAAAATGTAAGGAAGTAGGAAAGGCAGTGAGGGGAGCAAAGGGGCATACAGAGGAAAGGCTAGCCAAAGGGGTAACCAAAGGGGATAAACTTTCTTCAGGTACATAAGTGAGGAGAGGAAGATAAGGGGAGGGGTAGTGAGGATAATGATGACTGGGGGAGACTGAACAGAAGAAGATCAAGAAAAGCTGCCACCCTGAACAAGTACTTCTGCTAAGTCTTCACAGTGGCAGGGGGGAGGATGGATCACCAGGGAGTAGCAGGAACAAATGGGGAGAGGTGGACTCAAGTCCATTTTCAGACGAAAGAGTCATGAAGGGACTTGCATCTCTGAAAATGGGCAAGGCTATGGGACCAGAGTGGATACACCCAAGTGTACTGAAGAAATACAAAATCAAACATACCTCCATAATGTAAAGCATCATGGGATGTATATGCAAATAACCATAACATTTTAGGCTGGTTCAGCTTTAAGCAGGTATGCATGGTGCTGAAGAGCATCTAACACAATCTGCAAAGGGTGCAAACAGGACACAGACACATGTTTCATCCTACCCAGGACTCATCCAACCCAGGACTCATCAGTGTGCCCCATACATATCACACCCCAGGGGAAATGAACCTGCCCTAAGTTGATCCTATGGGTTTGGGTCATGGTGTGCCCCTTCCCCCCAAAAAAAAGTTAAAAGAAAAAGAACTTCAGTGCAAAAGCACAGAGGCAAGGGTTACCCCAAAGGGAATTAGCAATAAAGCCATGTTTCAAAGAAATACAAAATCACGTATGCCCCCATAATGCAAAGCATCATGGGATGTACATGCAAATCACCATGAAATGTTAGGCTGGTTCAGCTTTAAGCAGGAATTCATGGTGCCGAAGGGCCTCTCACACAGTCTGCAAAGAGTGCAAACAGAAGATACAGACACGTGTTTTGTCCTACCCAGGACTCATCAGTGTGCCTCATCAGTATCACACTCCAGGGGAAATGAACTTGTCCTAAGTTGGTCTTATAGGTTTGCGTCATGTATGTGTAATTTTGTATTTTGTTTTGTCCCTGAATTTGTTTTTCTGTCTTCCTTTTCATCCCTATAGGGCGGTGTTTCCTTGGTCACATAGTATACTGTTGCCATCGCGGGGGGGGGGGTTCATATCCAGTTGGCATGCTCTTTGTCCCTTACAGCTGTTGTTAACACTTGCATATTGGCCTGCACATACACTGTTCCTGCACCACCCCACCACCCCTTTATAGACTTTGCATCTTCACATTCTGGCTACCTATTCATCCAGCCTTCCAGTAGCCATGCCTGCTTTGTTCTCTGCCATGCCTCCCTCTACTAATGTCTCTTCCCTCATGTAAATGTTTGCCTGTTGTCCAGTTGATGGTCTGATGCTGACATTCCATCATCAGTGAGATGTCATGCTGGTGTACTGCCATTGCTGTTGGGCAGTGTCCTTTGCTACATATGCACAGTAAATGGCCTTTTGCATGTTTGTGATTTGCTGCCATCTCCTTGTCATTGCCCAGGAGAGGCTGGTGTGCTCCATTGATATGGCACTGACTTGGTTCAGCGATGCATGTCAACACTATGCAAACTGCCTCACTGGCACCTGACTGTAATGGTCCTGTTTTCAAAAATAATATTTATACCGGCATATAACTCTAACTGAAGAAATGTTTATGCGAAGAAAAGTATTTCCTACAGTTTTTTTTTATGGGCAACATTCCATACAATTCATTCCATGAAGCAAGTAATTTGGACTTTATTCATCCACTGTTTATCCTCTCGTGGCTATAATAGGGCTTGGCTCCTCCCTACCGTGAGTACACCACTCCCCACCATCTGTCATCTCTCCAGGGCTTACCTGTGCAGTTGGTACCCCCATGGATTTTTCCCTGAGGCTGGGTCAGGAGAGGGAGGGCCATCCTGCCTCCCATTTTCCAAATCCAGTGCTGCCACTAGAGACCTGGGAAATGGCAGCTTACTACTCTCAATGCAGCCCGCAGCATTAGTTCCACCTAAGGCTGCAGAAGTCCCACTGTTCTCATACAGAGAAATGCCTCCTTTCGCTAAGCTGGCCTCTCTGGATTTTGGGTGTCCAGAAAAGGTGTTTCCGGCAACTTTAAAAACAAACACCAGAATCTAGCTAAACGGGTTTCATTTAGCTAGGTTGAGGTGTTTGTTTTTCTAATAATACAATAATTTTTATGTACTTTTACTGTTTATAAGTTTAAACAGTAAAAAGAAAATGGCAGCCATCTTGACTGTTTTTGCCCCTTGACAAGTAAATCATGCAGATAACAACGAGTCGCATTATGTTTTTTTACCTTTTGCTATAGTTCTTTTTCACCATTCGCACCAGGATGTTAACTCAAAAATCATTTAAACTTTAAAATACCTGTCATGGGCTATTATGTTAGAAAACGTAAAATCCTTCTCAACAGGTAGCCCAAGTGGGATCTCAGATCTTCCCATAGGGGGCGCGCAGCCAGAAATGCAGAGAAGGAGGAACATTGTCAAGGGCAGCAACCTGAAAAGTACAGTTGAGAGAAGGTGGGAGTCTACAACACTCCTATGATACTTAGGGGCCCACATGTTTGGCAGCCCTGTCCTGAAATGTACACAGTGTCATGTAGAGACACAGCAGTGGAGCTAGGAACAAAGTCGTCTGAACCCAGAGTAACCTTATAAGCAGTTAGGAGCACCCCAGCAAATGTTCAAACTAAATGTAGCAAACATGCACTGGCAAGGTACAACAGAGCAATACAGTCGAACAGTAGCCCCTGGAGGTATAGCAGGTAGTGTAATGCATGGATGAACATAGGAATATTCATAGTATGCAGTGTCCAGTGCAGACTAACAATAGCTTCCAAAGGCATACCCTTTGGCATGTGCCCCTTCTTCCTTAAAAATTTCATGAAAAAATTCCACATGGAATGTAGGTGACAACAAAACATACCTAATGTTAGGGACAGGGAAACCAAACATATTCTTTTCCTGTTTTTTGGTACTCCATATCTAGAAAGTAGTACAAGATGCCATCACAAATCTTTTCTTGTCTTGAGGTTCTGGCAGCCTGACCACGCATGCCAAATTTTGGGTTTTTTCATCAAAGAATACAAAAGTTATTAAGGTGCAAAAATGAGGTTTTACATTAAACAGGCTACTCAACTACATCTACGAGGGACTGCAGGAGGCGAGGGAGACCCGGCTACAGTGGGTGCCTCCCCCCCCACGCACCAGGACCGACGGTGGTCGCGGAAAAAATCAAGTAAAGAAAAGTGGCTGAACTGAACGTTGGTAGCGGGAACAGGCTGCAGCATGGTGGCTAGTGCTGACGAGGGTGCTTGCTGAACTCCTTCATTCATTTGGGGAAAATTACATTTTTGTTGGTTTGTGTACCAAGTGCAGCATTGGAGCGAAGGAGCGTTTGGGCACCAAGTTTGAATGCGCCAGCACTCTAAACTGATTGGCTCCTCCACCCACAGGGTCACACATCAGCCAGGATTTAGGCTGTGACCAAGAGCCCTGTGGCTCATCACTGCCATCTATGAGGGACTGCAGGAAGCAAAGGAGACCTGGCTACAGTGGGTCCCCCCCCCCCAAGCACCGGGACCAACGGTGATCACAGAAAAAATCAAGTAAAGAAAAGTGGCTGAACTGAACGTTGGTCGTGGGAACAGACTGCAGCACGGTGGCTAGTGCTGAGGGTGCTTGCTGGACTACTTCATCATTCATTTTTCTCCCACCCACCAGCCCGTTCTCTCCTGCCATTAAATGCTCCAATGCCCCTCCTTCTAAGCTGGTGTGAGACTTGCATTCTCCTTATTGGCTGACCCAGGCAGACTTACCGCTGTATCAATCAAACTGCATACATTGTGGCTCTACCCTGCTGTACTGTAGCTTCCAATAACCTGATATTTTTGATCGAGTCTCTGAGCCCTTTTCAGCATATTATTGTGTTAAAGCATGAGCCAGTTCTTGCAAATAACTGCGCAGTTTTTTTTCTAATTTACTGGAGCTGTGATCAGCACCTTATTGCTTATAGTTAGGCCTAGGTTAATCCTTATGTACATACACAGCAATGTTGGAGCATGGGGCAGCTAATCATTGCCCTCACCAGCTGAGTTAGGGTTTCAGCTAGGGCTCATGTACACTGGAGTGCTGCAACCTCCCTATAACTACATTCTGAGCTGTGTGTCAATCTGTGGACTTTGGGTGCTGTATATCATGTACATCTTAATGCTCGATTCTACACTTACTGCATGCTTTCTTTCTAGGAGCTATTGTTAGTCTGCACTGGACACTGCATACTATGAATATTCCTATGTTCATCCATGCATTACACTACCTGCTATACCTCCAGGGGCTACTGTTCGACTGTATTGCTCTGTTGTACCTTGCCAGTGCGTGTTTGCTACATTTAGTTTGAAAATTTGCTGGGGTGCTCCTAACTGCTTATAAGGTTACTCTGGGTTCAGACGGCTTTGTTCCTAGCTCCACTACTGTGTCTCTACAGGACACTGTGTACATTTCAGGAGAGGGCTGCCAAACATGTGGGCCCCTAAGTATCATAGGAGTGTTGTAAACTCCCACCTTCTCTCAACTGTACTTTTCAGGTTGCTGCCCTTGACAATGTTCCTCCTTCTCTGCATTTCTGGCTGCGCGCCCCCTATGGGAAGATCTGAGATCCCACTTGGGCTACCCGTTGAGAAGGATTTTACCTTTTCTAACATAATGGCCCGTGACAGGTATTTTTCCTGGCCCATCTGCTGCCTTAACCTGCAGAACTTCCATTATGTTGCCACATTAGTCAGGCGTACAGGGAGCAGGATGCCCACTAGGGTTGGCTCCCCCACCTCTGAGACATCTTCTCTGGCTTCTCTTGATTATATTAGCCCTTGCTGGGGATGTGGAACTTAATCCTGGTCCTCCGTGCTGAGCCTTCTCCTCTCGTGTGGGCTGGCTGGCTGGCAATGGGTTGAAAATTGCACACCTTAACGTACGTAGCCTTCTGCCCAACATGGCAGAACTCCTTGCCTGGACCACCTATTATAAGCCTGATATCCTCGGGATTACTGAAACCTGGCTGAAACCCTCTACCCCAGACTTGGCCTGTACACTCCCTGGCTTTGACCTTGTTAGGCATGACCATCCAGGTAAGAAGAGAGGGGGGGATACTGGTATACTACAGGAGTCACCTTAATCTCTCGGTGCTGGCCTGCTCACAGTCTGAAAAGTCTTTCTGTGAATTGCTGCATACAGTGCTGTTACTGGGGAATGCTAAAAAAATACACATTGTGTGTGCCTACAATCCCCCTACTGGTGGAACAGTGGGCTTATCCTTCCTTCTTGACTCTGTCGGTGCTAGAACAAGGAATAATGAACTACTAATCCTTGGTGACCTTAATTTAAAATGGCTTGGAAGCAAGACCAAACAGCAGTATGAGACTATGCTTACAGGTCTCTCACTGTCCCAACTGATTAACGAGCCCACTAGGTGGACGTCCACTGGTGGTACCGGCATGCTTTTGGACTGGGTCATGTCCAACAGGTCGGAGAGGATCAGCTCCTCAGATACCCTCCCAGACTCCATCTCTGACCATGCCCCTGTATATTGTATATGGAAGGTTTTGGCCCTTAAGAACCCACCTAAGATAATTCATGGTAGGGATTTCTTCAGGTTTGACCTTGGTGCTTTTCAGGAGGATCTTATGATCACAGACAGGTCTCCTGTGATGGAGGCCCAGTGTGCTACCTCAGCTGTCGGTCAATTTCTCAGCATATTTGGGGTGCTTCAGGACAAACATGCCCCTCTTGTCAGACAGAGAGTAAGGGGGGCAGCTACGAAATGGCTACATGGGAGCCTCCTTGCCCTTATGAGGCATAGGGACAAATGTTGGGCCAGTTTCAAGACCACAATGGACCAGACCATTTTCCAGCAATACAGGAGACTTAGGAATGATTGTAAAAAGGCTATCAAAGCTGCAAAAAGTGAATTTTGCAAAGCTGCATTACAGACCTCAGCAAAGGACCCTAGGAGCTTCTGGAGGAATATTAAAAACATTGTGAGTGGCTCCTCCACCCGTGAGGCCCCTGATATGCTTATTGAGGTCACAGCACTACTTCTGCTCTTATCACTGTTACTTCTGGGATAAGGGCTGCTTTGGACTAGGGCAGATTTTCTGGGGCCATCTTTATCGATCTCTCTAAGGCCTTTGACCTAGCTGATCATACCTTACTGTACATGCAGCTTAGGACACTGGGACTGTCCCTGCCTGCACTTAGATGGTTTCACAATTATTTCCAGGGCAGGCAGCAACTTACCAAATATAGTAAGATGCTCTCTGACTCCACTGAGGTGCCCTCAGGGGTCAATCCTTGGTCCCCTGCTCTTCTCCATATTTGTCAATGACCTCCCCTCCTCGGCAGCCTCTTACAAGGCCATCCTGTATGCTGATGACCTCGTTATCTTCACTTATGCCCGGGACATCGGGGTCATTAATCACCAACTGAGTGAAGACTTCATGAGCGTCCAATCCTGGATATCGTCTCACAAGATGGTCCAAAATCTTAGAAAGACTCAGGCCATGCTGTTTGGATCCCAGACTGAGTTAAAGGCCTCCTCGGTCCCTCTGTGCATCTCAGGGACTGATGATGCTCCAGTGCTCATCATCAACTCTGTCAAATACCTTGGGCTGACACTTGACCCTCAGCTCAACCTTGGTCAACACATCCACAATGTGTGTCAGGCTGTTAACTGGAAATTGGGTCTGGCCTACAGGGTGAGGAATTATCTTACCATGGTTGCTCAACTTGCACTGGCCAGAGGAGTGCTCCTCCCATCTCTATCCTATGGGCTTCCCTTGTTTGCCTGTACTACTAAGGTTCACCTCAGTAGGTGGACCGTAGCCTACAATAATATCTGCCGCTTTGCTCTTGCAGCCCCTCATCTAACCCACCACTGTGATCTGTACAGTAGGCTGAACTGGCTCTCCCCGTCCAATTACATGGACTTTGTCCTGGGCTGCTTCATGGGCAAGTTTCTGGGTTCTGGCAGCCCCCCCGGATTGGCAGAGTTTCTTGTGCCGGCTCCTTCCACTCACTACTCCCTAAGATCCCTGGGTCCAGCTATTCTCAAGATTCCTGTGACATGCACCCAAATGGGGGATAGAGACTTTGCATCCTGTGCCCAGAGGCTTTGGAACTCTTTTCCTGTCCAGGTCAGGACTGCCCCTACCCAGGCTTATCTACGAACCTCCCTATGGAAACATTTGAAGCTCTCCTCAGTAAGCAATTATTACAGACCTCCCTGAGTCTCTGTTCCGTACTCAAGCTCAGTATCTCTTGTACCTGGTTCTGGCCCTACTTGTTGTTGACTGCCTGCTTGGGTGTGGCCCTGTGCATATTATATATTCTGTATATTCTTGTTAGGTATATCGATATTGATATTGATATTGAAATTGTTCTGTTATATGTTCACATTTTATGGTGTCCACTGCTATAATCTGAGCTATCCCACTATGTATGTTCTGTTTTCTGACTTCGGCATGTGTCTGTACCATATTTGCATCAATTTGTACTCTGTATGTTTTTTTATTCTTCTGTACTCTCCCAGGTCGTACCTGAAAATAGGCATATGTCTTTGTCTAGTGTACTTACCCCTGGTTAACAAAAGCTAAATAAATATATATATATGTATATATATATATATATATAAAATTAAATATATATATACGTGTCTGTGTATATGTATACATAGATATATACAGTATATATATATATATATATAGATAGATATATATATATATATATATATATATATACAGTATATATATATCTATATATATATATCTATATATAGATATATATATATACACATATATATTTATATTAAAAGTAGCCTAAGCCATCAGCAGCAAAAAGTCTGTATCTTCCTTCATTTCCAAGGTAACAGAGCTGAAAGTTGTGACACAGACCGCAATGTAATCCTATGGGAAAAATGTCAAATACATCATTGAATATCTCTGCAACCAATTAATTCCCCAACACCAACTGTAAACCGTGTAATTCACATCTCAAGCGCATACTCTCAACACCCTGCAAATTTCAAGTAAGAAGACCAAACCGTTATTGAGATATGGTTGTCCCAATTTGGGCCATCTGGTCTTCCCTAGGGTCATCTGGTCTTCCCCATGGACATTGCAAAATATACATATAAATGTTCCCATAGGATATAATAGGAACTTCAAATTGTAATAACTTTGAACGGATTAATATTTTTTCACCAAATAAATGCTGGCATATTCCTTGGCCAAAGCTCTTTCTACATCCCATGTTTCGGACCAATAGACCACACAGTTTCCATGCAGTGCCATGGACAAAAACATGCAAAAGTGGTGAAAATTACAATTTGGGCACTTCGCTGTGCAAAACCTGTATGTCTGACTGAAGCACAACCTGGCACATCAAGAGACCTACCATACTAGACTGTGCATTCCAAATTTCGTGCAAATCTGTTGAACGGTTGCAAAGTTATTAACGCGAAAAATTTGAGGTTTAACAATAAAGTGCCTATTCAACCCTAAATATAGGGGTGCAACCTCACACTATATATATATATATATATATATATATATATATATATATATATATATATATGTATATACACATACATATAATAGAGGCACGGTAGACTGTTAATGTTAAAGGGCAATTTTGGACCTTAATAATAACTTTGTAATGGTTGAAGTGATTTCTATCAAATTTGGCATGCATAATCACCTTAGATAGATGTTTGTAGGTGATAAAGTTTGTCTCAAAAGCTTTAGCCATTTCCAAAAATACAGTGTTAAAAATAAAAGTTTTGGGGGTTTTGGCACGTTTTTGTCCACCTGTATCTTGGAAATGTCTTTAACTTCTGGGCTGAAATTTTAAGGGTAGAAAGCATCGGCCTCAGAGATGTGCCTTTTGAAGGTCTGGTTAAAAACTATTAATCCATTCCAAAGTTATTAAATCTTGAATTTCCTATTGTTTCCTATGGGAACAAAATAGATGGAAAAGTGATTTTCGGACACCGTCATTCAGTTTTGCAGACTTTGCACCTCAAAAACTTTGCAACCCTCCAACGGATTTGCAGGACATTTGGTACGAATCAATCTAGGGCACAGGTGTCTTGATCTGGCAGATTTGGTTTGAATCCCTTTTGTGGCTTCTCAGATATACAGTGTTGAAAAAACAGATTTTTGAGATTTTTGCTGTTTAGTTGGTGTTTAGTGTTAAAAGATAAATGTTGGACCTTAATAACTTTGTAATGGTTGAAGTGATTTCTATGAGATTTGGCATGCATAATTACCCTAGGTAGGTGTTTTTATGTGAGGAATTGTGTCTGAATAGTTTCAGCCGTTTCCAAGAGTGTTAAAAATAAAGGAGGTTTGGGTTTTTTGGTACTTTTTGTGTCCACTTGTATTTTAGAAATGGCTTTAACTTTTGGGCTGAAATTTTCAGGGTAGAAAGCAATGTCCTTAGAGATGTGCGTTTAAAAGTTTGGAGAAGAAATATTAATCCATTCCAAAGTTATTAAATCTTGAATTTCCCTTTATTTCCTATGGGATAAAAATAGATGTAAAAGTGAAAGTGATTTTCACACACCGTTATCCAGTTTTGCACACTTTGCACCTTAATAACTTTGCAACCCTCCAATAGATTTATGGGAAATTTGGCACGAATCAACCTAGAACACAAGTCTCTTGATATTACAAATTTGGTTTGAATCCCTTGTGTGGAAGAAAACCATCCCCTGATGCCTTTTTGTATTTTTATACCTGAAAAAAGAGAAAGATCCATTGTCATCCATGTAGTCTCCCTCCCCATCCTTACCCTCCCACTGAGCACCCACGTGCCTCACCCCCTCACCCTATACTTACCCCTGAAGGTCAGCGCTGTCATCTTCTGTGGGCCGGGATTCATCTGCTCTCTTCAAAGTCTAACCTCAAACTAAAGAATCAAGGTAAGCTCCTATAATGTCTGTCAATGGCATTTTGAACTTATGTTGATATCTAAGCCATGTATAGGTAATATGGTACCAATTAATGGGCTTTGTGACCCTCTCATAAGCACTTTACACTGTATTTTTGTTACTCAGACCCAAAAGGTGATTTTGTGGTCATTGTATGGAATCACCTTTCGGGATTGATATACAAAATTACAGTGCCAGTGTTCATGAGGTGTGGTCCCAAAAAGCCCATTTTGAAAATTTGGTAAAAACATTTCTGAAAAATAGCTGCATTATGAGCGTGCTTTTTGCAGTTTCTACTCAGGTGCATACCTTTAGAGATTTACAATATTTTGACTCCAAATTTTCAACATTGACATATTTTGTACCACCTCATGAATAGTACAGCTGTCATTTTTCACATCCTGCCTGAAAGGTGGTTTCACATCTGTAGCGCAGAATGGTGTGGTCACTGTGTGAAATCACCTTGCGGAACCAATGAATAAAATGACAGTGGCAGTGTTCATGAGGTGGAGTCCATAAATGCCATGTTGAAAATCTGATGAAAAAATTCTGATCTATGGCCAAGTTTATTTAAAAAAAAAATAAGGACATTCATTGCAAAAAACCTTGTTTAATGCACCACTAGGGTTGAACAGTTCAAAATAGGGAAATGCAAACTTAGGGTTCCCAAGCATAAGGACCCACTCCCGATGTACTTGCAGAATCAGGCGTTAAAGGTGTACCTTGGCACTTTGAACCCTAATGCTCACCCCATTCTCTTATTCTGTACCCATATTATCTTACTTAGTCTTGGAATGGGGTGAGCATTAGGGTTCGAAATGCCTAGGTACACCCGTCACACCTGTTCCTGCATGCAGGGTGGGGGTGAGGCCTTACAATTGGATGCTGAGGGTGTGGGTGGGGTGGGGTGTTGAGGTTGGGAAGCCTAAGTTCTCCTCATGCCTGTGCATGTGCATGTGTGTGTGTGTGTGTGTGTTTGTGTATACTGTGACCCAGATATTCAAACTGCACCAGGCTGTGGCACAAGCCTGGGCACAGCACAACTTGGCTGTGCAGGGGCGTTGACTGGGCGACATTCAACGGAGCTGTGCCATGGCACAGCATCATTGAATATTGCAGTCTGGCCACCCGCAGTGTGCATGGCGCAGTGGCACTGCACCAGCGCAAGTGGCCAGAGTGGAGCAGGGGGATGTGCTATCGCAAGTTCCATTGCGCTATGCACAGCAACCGCGATATTCAAAAGTGCATATGCAAATGAGCCACAATGTATGCAAGGTGCACATGGGGCCATTTGCATGTCATTATGGCCCAGTTGCGTGCAGGTGCACCGATCCCCGATGACTTGCGCCTGGCGCCCTGCCAGGCAGCAGCCGTCGGGGACCGACGCCCCCTGCAGTGCGGCAATGTGTCCCACAGCCCAATCACGAGCTGCAGTACAAAATAGAATAATCCAAAATCCTTGGTGGTCCAGTGGACTGCTGCCCGCCTGATCGCGGGCTAAGTAAATAAAATATAAATCCAAAATCCCTGGTGGTCCAGTGGACCGCTGCCCACCTGATTGCGGGCTAAGTAAAGAAATGAGTAATCCTATTATATCTGGTGGTTCAGTGGACCGTTGCCCACTCGATCGCGGGCTAAGTAAAGAAATGAAAGATCCTATCATCCCTTTTGGTCCAACGGACCTGTCTGCCTGCCCAATCGTGGGCTAAGTAAAAAAATGAAAGATCCTATCATCCCTGGTGGTCCAGTGGACCGCTGCCCGCCTAATCATGGGCTAAGTAAATAAAATATAAATCCCAAATCCCTGGTGGTCCAGTGGACCGCTGCCCACCCGATCGTGGGCTAAGTAAAGAAATGAGTAATGCTATTATCCCTGGTGGTCCAGTGGACCGCTGCCCACCCGATCATGGGCTAAGTAAAGAAATGAAAGATCCTATCATCCCCGGTGGTCCAGTGGACCTGTCCGCCTGCCTGATCACGGACTAAGTAAAGAAATGAAAGATCCTATCATCCCAGGTGGTCCAGTGGACCTGTCTGGCCACTCGATCATGGGCTAAGTAAAGAAATGAAACATCTTATCATCCCTGGTGGTCCAGTGGACCCTCCTCCCCACCTGCCCACTGATCCCCACCGTCCCACATATCTTGAACGTGTAGTACGGTATGGGATGCACACCCATAGGCTCACGCTGTGGACCAATGGGCGTACAGCCCTACTGAAGGTGTCAGGCATTGGGCGGTGGGGCAGCAGGTGGTGGGTAATGCCGCCCGCAGCTGACCGGGGAGCAGGGCAGTAGGGATCAGTGGGCGGGTGGGGAGGGGATCCACTGGACCACCAGGGATGATAGGATGTTTCATTTCTTTACTTAGCCCATGATTGGGTGGGCAGCAGTCCAGTGGACCACCAGGGATATTGGATTTATATGTTATTTACTTGGCCCGCGATCGGGCAGGCAGCGGTCCACTGGACCCCCAAGGATTTTTGATTTATCTTTTTTTCCTGATGCCCTCAATTGGGCATGGGGGGCCACCACCACGGAGGTGCAGCTGGAGCTCGGGTGGCCACCCACAGGTGGCAGCTGCTGTGTTGCACCCTGCAATGCAGCAGCTCACCTCTGGGTGGCCATCCGTCTTTCTTTTTTTTTTTTTTTTTGGATCAACTTTGTGCTGGCGCAGGTAGGGGTTGTGCATGCATGGCTCCGTGCATCCTGGGCTGAATATCGGGCTGTGCAGAGTATGCATGGGCACACCCCCCCCACACCTGCACCTGCATACATTATGGATGCGCTCTGGTGCATCGGGATTTGTGCCGCACACTTTCCCCTTTTGAATATCGCGCTGGGGTGCATCAGTGGGTTGTGCATGGTGCAACACTGTTGCACCATGTGCAGCCCTTTTGAATATCTGGGCCCCAGTGTGTATATATAGATATATATATATATATATATATATACATATATACAGTGTATGTGTATATATATATATATATATATATATATATTAATAGCTTCATTTATATAAAGTGCAATTCAAAAAATATCAAAGCACTTTTACAGATAACAACCAACGAATCATTTAAAACCGATTAAAACATCCATGAAATTCAATCCATGAAATTTAAAAATCAGAGTACACCAGAGAGAATAAATAAGTCTTAAGAGTAGATTTAAAGCTTTCCACAGTCAGGCACCCCCTTAACCGGGGAAGTAAAGCATTCCACAGGATAAGAATCACAAAAGCAAATGTGCAGGCTCCAGAGTTCTTCAGGTGGACCCTGGGAATCTCTAGCAATCCTTGTATGGTGGAGCGGAGTGATCTGAGTGGGCGGTCAGGACAAAGGAGTGCTTGCAGGTAACTCAGTCCCTCTCCGAGCAGGACCTTGTAGGTTAGTAAACCCACCTTAAGGTGATCCGCCACTGAACTGGCAGCCAGTGCAGCTCGTGCAGCACAGGTCTGCTCATCAGCACAGGTCTTCCCTATGTGCAAGTTCATGCACACAGGGAAGAGAAACCCTGATGCCACCTATAGGTTGGGAGGGGAGTTGCTGGCAATCACAAGGGAAGAAAGACACTTGGGCATCATAGTCACAGATAACCTGAAATCATCCAAGCAGACCATTAAAGCACTAGGTAAGGCTAGAGGGATGATGGGGTGTAGTAGTAGTGGTATTGCAAGTCATAAGAGGGAGCGAATTATCCCTCTTTACATGACACTGGTTAGGCCCCACCTGGAGTACTGCGTGCAGTACTGGAGGCTGCACCTGCACAAGGACATTAACAAAATGGAGGCATTCCAAGGAAGGGCAACCAAGATTGTGCAGGAGCTGCATCAGAAAACATATGAGGACAGATTAATGGAGTTCAATATGTATACCCTAGAGCAAAGGAGGGAGAGAGGTGATATGATCGAAACATTCAAACATCTTAAGGTCATTAACAAGGTAAAAGAGTCTAACATGTTCCAATATAAGAAAAATAGCAGGGCAAGAGGACACAGCATGAGATTAGAGGGAGGCTGATTAAGGGGGAATGTAAGGAAGTTCTTTAGGGTAAGGGAAATAAAGAAAGTGTTTTGCACTGATAGAGGGAGGAGAGGGGAGACTTGGGGGATTGTTTGGTATCCTGCATCTGGAAAGGTAGGGGGTCGCTGGTGGGCAACGACACCAATGGGTAGGGTGGTAGGCTGCAACAACTGTGGTGCACCAATCTTTCTAAACATTGCCTGGAGTATGGGAGGAGGTTTAGTGTGCAACCACAAAGAAATACTTAGAAAGGAGATTGAGGGTTTGCAGGAGAAACTAAGACAGGCAAGGCAGATTCGGGGTGGGTTTAGCCCAATACTGGCGGGAGGAAGAAGGGGAGATGAGGGAGGGCGATTTAAGCTGACAGTGGTGAGGAGAGGGTCAGAAGAAGGGAAGCAGGCACAAAGGGGCCCAGGCCAGAAGGAAAGATTGCCGGGGAAACCAGGTCAGGAAACAAAAGACAAATGGAAGGAGGAGATAGGGACTTGTGAGGGGAGGCGAAGAAGTGGCAAAAGTCATGGAGTGGAAAGGAGAGAACAGGTTACTATGAAGAGAGAGAGAGAGAGGGACCAGGCATTTGTGAAGGGTCTTCAGAAAACAGCTGTGCACTGCTAGAGAGGAAGAAACTGGAGGAGGGAAATAATGAAATTAGAGGAGTAATTGATAAATGCCTGGAGCGGGGGGAAGTTCTGCTGGGAGAATTGCAACAGGGGTAAAAAGTGGAAATAATGTGCAGGAGGAAGAAGAGGAGCTGGAAATGAGAGAGGGAGATGAACAGAAGCAAGTAGGGAGTAAGAGGGGTGGAATCTTAGTGCGGGGGCACTCAATACTAAGAGGAGTTAGGTGGGGTAGCAAGGGGGAGAGGCATAGTCGCATTTGGGTGGAGGCCATGCCAGGAATGACAGCGGAAAGGGTGGGACAGTCTGTTCTGAAATATGCTAGAAGGGAGTAGACAAGCCTCATTTAATTATACATCTTGGGACAACGACCCTAACATAGAAACATAGAAACATAGAATTTACTGGCAGATAAGGATCGCATGGCCCACCCAGTCTGCCCATTTCCCTACCTACTGGATAAGCTGCAGATCCTAGTTAACCAGCAGCCTACTTCTTCTTACCCTCACCCCCCAGAATTGCCTTATGACTGTCCCATGCATGCTTGAATTCCACCACTGATTTTGACTCCACAGCCTCCTCCGGAAGGCCGTTTCATGCATCCACAACCCTCTCTATGAAAAAATACTTCCTTAAATTACCTCTGAGCTGGCTGACAAGACAGTAGATATAGTCCAGAGGAGGTTTGAGGAACTAGCACAATTATGTGAGGGGGCAGGAAGATCAGTAACTTTTTCCGAGATACTTCCGGTGCCATAGGCAAGCACAACAAGAAAGCTGAGAATAGAGGAATTTAACGGATGGCTAAAAACCTGGTGTTGTGCTAAAGGGTATGGGCTGTTGGGGGGTGGGAGGACCTGGGAGGACAGTAGTCTCTATGCCAAGGACAGACTACACTTGAGTGAGGAGGGAAAGAAAGTGTTGAAACATAGGATGGAAGAGTATATAGGAAGTTGGGAATTTAAACTAGGAGTGGGGGGTGGCAGTTGGGGAAGAGATATGCAGAGACCACAGGTTGGGAAATCATATGAGCTTACCCCCCATAACAGTGACAAAGGACAAATGGCAAGTACTGTTGGTGATGCTAGGAAAGGAGGGCAGGATGGGAGGGGGGGAAAGGGTGGAAAGTGGTTACCCTTAATGCTAGTAGCCTTGGGAGGAAAACTGCAGTTACAGGTTCTCATGGCAGAGGGAGAGATGGACATTGCAGCCATCACGGAAACATGGGCCACCCAATATAATGACTGGGACCTGTCTGTACCAGGGTACAGGTTATTTCGTAGGGACAGGGTGATTGGGAAAGGAGGGGGAGTGGCACTATATGTGAAGGAAGGACTGAAGTGTGTAAGAGGAAGGGAGGAGGGTAGTACGGAGTCACTTTGGGTGCAAATCCAGGATTCCAAGAATAGGATTCTTAGAATGGGAGTGGTGTACAGGCCACCATCTCAGACGGAGGAGTTAGACAGGGAACTAGCGGGACAGATCAGGAGGACCTGCGAGAAGGGTAATGTGGTGATTGTGGGGGACTTCAACATGCCAGGAGTGGACTGGAGCACCCCAACAACCAGGAACAGAAGGGAGCAGCTACTGCTGGATGCCTTCCAGGACAGCTTCCTGCTGCAAATGGTCAGTGAACCAACCAGGTTAGGGAATACCCTTGACCTTGTGCTGGCAAATGGGGACTTTGTGAGAGAACTTACAGTGGAGGAACTGCTGTCAGGGAGTGACCACCACTCAGTATGGCTCACATTGGATATGGGCAAGGAAGGAGTGGAATCTGGCACAAGAGTGCTGGACTTCAGGAGGGCCGACTTTGGGCAGATGGGGGAAGTGGTAAAAAGGGTACCTGGCCAGAATTCAATCTAGTATGGATACTAACCAGAGGTGGGCGCTCATAAAGCTGGGGATAGTGGAGGCAACCAAAACCTGCTGCAAAGCCCAGAGTAAGAAGGCTAGAGCTAAGAAACAGAGCTGGTTGAGCAAGGAGGTCATGGAAAAGGTAAGGAGGAAAAGAGCTGCCTTTAGGAAGTACAAGAAAACAGGGAGGGAGGGGGGAGGACAGAGAGGAGTACTTGACAGAATCGAAGGAGGTGACAAGGGCAGTAAGGGGAGCCAAAGCATCTACGGAACTCAGGCTGGCACAAGGCATTAAGAAGGGGAGAAGGACTTTTAAGTACATCAGGGAGAAAGGAGCTGTAAGGACCACATAGTAAGGATTAGGAAGGAGGGGTTGGGTGGAAGCAGGGTACTATAAGGCGGAAGCACTAAATGAGTACTTCTGCTCAGTATTTACTAAAGAGAGAGGGGGTGACACCCAAGGTGGGAGAAATGGCAGAAGCAGGGGGGAAGTGGTGACAGATGGGGAAATCATGGAGGGCAGAGTTCGAGAGGGTTTGAAGGCACTGAGGGCAGACAAGGCGCCAGGCCCTGATGGCATCCACCCCAGGGTACTGAAGGAGCTGGCAGAGGTCCTTGCAGGACCTTTGGCAGACCTATTTAATGCCTCACTACATTCGGGGTGTGTACCTCAGGACTGGAGGATGGCTCATGTGGTGCCACTCCACATGAGTGGCCCCAAGGATGAACCGGGAAACTACAGACCAGTGAGCCTCACATCCATCGTGGGTAAGCTGATGGAGACTATCCTGAAGGAGAGGCAGGTGGCCCTCCTAGAGGACAAAGGACTACAGGACAGCAGACAGCATGGCTTCATATGGGGCAGATCCTGCCAAACCAACCTGGTCGAGTTCTATGACTGGGTAACTAGGCAACTGGACAGGGGCCATGCAGTGGATGTCCTGTATCTGGACTTTAGTAAGGCATTCGACTCGGTGCCACATGGAAAGCTGGGAAGAAAGTTAGTAGGCACAGGGGAGGGTGGAAAACTGGTGAGATGGGTAGGAAACTGGCTGCAGGGAAGGCAACAGAGGGTGGTGGGTGGGTGGGGAGCTCTCACACCCAAGGGCAGTGACGAGCGGTGTCCCACAGGGCTCGGTGTTGGGACCAGTGTTGTTTGGGATATTCATTGCAGACATATCATGGGACATCAAGAGCAAGATCAGTTTGTTTGCTGATGATACCATGGTTGGCGGTGGTGGATGACCTAGGGGATGGCAGGGGTTGCAGGATGATCTGGCAAAGCTTGAAACCTGGTCAGACACCTGGCAACTGGCTTTAATGCCAAAAGTGCAAGTGCTGCATTTTGGGATGAAGAACCAGGAGGAGTTACCAGCTAGGGGAGTGCAGCTAGCCCAGACAGAGGAGGAGAAGGATCTGGGTGTGCTCTAACAGGGTCAATGAACAACTCAGCACAATGTAGGAAGGCAGCTGCAAAGGCCAACAAAATGCTGGGTTGTATTGCAAGGGGTATATCCTCGAGGAGGGAGGAGGTGATTCTGCCACTGTATAGGTCATTAGTTAGACCACACCTGGAGTACTGCATGCAGTACTGGCGTCCGTATCTGAAGAGGGACATTAAGTTACTGGAGGGGGTGCAGCGCAGGGCAACAAAGATGATCAAGGGGCTGGGGGACTTATCATACGAGAGGAGGTTGAAGGAGTTGAAGATGTACTTACTGGAGGAGAGGAGCGACAGGGGTGACATGATTGAAACCTTTAAATACATGAAAGGAATAAACAAGATGGGTACAGAGGGGCTGTTCAAAGTAAGGGAAGGGAGGGCCACCAGGGGCCATGATATGAGACTGGAGCGAGGAAGGTTCAGGAGGGAGATGAGGAGACACTTTTTTACAGAGAGGGTGGTGGCTGGGTGGAATGCATTACCTGCAGAAGTGGTATGCAGTAGAACAGTGGACTGCTTCAAATGAAGATGGGACAGGACAAGGGGGAGGGTTAATGAAGGGGAAGGGTGGAAGGGAGGGGCAGCTGCAGAATAAGGGGTGCTAGCTGCACATTCGAGCAGACTTGATAGACCTCTAGGCCTTTATCTGCTGGCAAATTTCATATGATCGTATGTTTTGTATGTTTTTCACAGAAAGGGTGGTGGATGCATGGAATGGCCTACCTCATGAAGTGGTGGCTATGAATACAGTGCAGGGCTTCAAACAGGCATGGGACAGGCATAAGATAGCAATAAAGATGAATATGAATAGATAGGCCATTGACAGAGTACAGGCCTATGGCACATTCATAAGGTAGAAAAAATGGGCAGGCTGGATGGGCCTTGTGGTCCTTATCTGCCGTCACCTTCTATGTGTCTCTGTTTCTATGGTCAAATCTAGAGAGACCAGTCAACAACCTGGCTACAGCATTCTGCACCAGCTGCAAGTGGCAGATATCAACTCCCGGAAGCCCTTGGTACAGGGCATTGCAGTAATCAAGGCGGGAGGTCACAAAGGCATGGACCAATGTCAGAAGATCACCTTGTGGAACTAGGTGCTTAATTCAGGTGATATTCCTCAGATGATAAAATGAGGTCTTGACAACGAATGACACCTGAGACTTCAGGGTCAATCCCTCGTTGAAAATAACACCCAGATTCCGCATCCATTCAGAAGTCATCAGCTGGCAGCCCCTGAGCATAAGCCCAGAAACCCACTCAGCTGAAGATCCCTCTACCTGGTGACCTAGGTCCACCAAAACCTCAGTCTTGTCCAGATTCAGCTTCAGACAATTGGCACTCATCCAACCCTGGATTTCGGCAAGGCTGTTATTAAACACTGAGGCCGCATCATCCTGGTTGGGTGCATACCATACTGCCTCACAATGTCTCCTAATGGCAGCATGTACTGTATGCCGCAAATAACATAGGTGAAAACACAGAGCCCTGGGGAACTCCACATAGTAGAGAGAAAATGTCAAAGGAATAAATTCCTGACGCAACTCTCTGAGATCTCCCAGTGAGGAATGAGTGGAACCATCTGACGACCATACCCAACAGTCCACAGATCACCCACAAGCGCTCCAGCAAAATGCCATGATCCAAGATGTCAAATACTGCAGAGAGATCAAGAAGGACTAAGATGGAGTGAGTCCTTTAATCTCTCGCAATCAGGAGATCTTTGAGCACCCTAACCAGGGTGGACTCAGTGCCATGTCTCTTTCTAAATCCCGACTGGAGAGGATCGTAGATATCATGGATGGTAAGGTGATCGTCCAGCTGCAGCGCGACTACCTTCTCAATAACTGGTCATTGACAACCGTTCATTGACAATTTCATGCTCCTTAGTCGGACTTGTATAGCTACCCAATTGTATAGGCCTCATCCTCTTTATTGAATGTACTCTTCATACCCTTTTTACCTCTTTGTCTTATTGTATACTGCCTTGCTTATTGGTCTGTTTTGTACTCTGATGTGGAGCCCTTGTAAATGAGTCTATGACTCAAAGGTTGTAAATCTGATAGCTTCAATAAATAAATAAATAAACTTTGCCCACAAAGAACAGGTTACAGACCAGCCTGCAGCTGGCGAGACAGTCAGGGTCTAGAGAAGATTTTTCAAGGATATGTGTAACCACCACCTCCTTCAGGGAGTAAGTAAACTCACCCATCTCAAGCAACATCCTGACAAAGTCAGCCAAGACTAAGCTAATGACCTCAATGCACCCCACATGGATGCGAGATGGGCTTGGGTCCATACTACAGAAAGTCGGCCACATACTCTGGATGATCCCTAGGACATCCACATCTAGTAGATATATATATATATATATATATATATATATATATACACATATATATATATATATATATATATATATATATATATATATATATACAATAAAACAAAATGGTTATATTAAATGCACGCTGAAAATATAGAAAATGGATTTAAAAGTCTACGTTTCGACCTTAGGTCTTTTCAGGAAATATCTAAAAGAGAAAAAAAAACAAGTTAGTGTAGAGGAGAGGTAAAAGGAGAGAGATATATATGTGGAGAAAGAAGAAAGGGGAGGCTCAGGGAGAAGAAGTGATAAATGGTAAGATTAAGAGAGAATGTGTGAAACAAAAAGGTGATGATGGGAAAGATAAAGCATAATGGGAGTGAAAGAGCTGGGGAAGTTCCCAGGTGGAGACTAATTAACAGGGCCTAGTAAGAAGGCTGAAAGGTGACAAATGTGCTGGTTTTAGACCACATGCTGACGCAGCGCCTTGTTTTTTGGTTTTTACAATATATATATACAGTATATATATATATATATATATATATATATATAAATATATATATATAGTAAGCTCAGGGCTTATATTCCCACTTTTAGGCATCCCTTTCCCCCCATCTACACCCCCGAGCTAGGAAAATGCTTGGTGTGAACCTAGCAGGGATGTAGGAGCCCTTTAGGAAACCTGTTGGTATTTTCTCATGTTGCCAGGGCTGTGGCAGGGCCCTCTCAGGAGGGGAACCAGTGGAAGAGGTTTCCCCTTGCACTAAGTGTGGCTGGACAGCCTGGGGGGCTGAGAGAGGCAGGGAGCCCTTCACCCATATTCAGGCCTGTTTGGAGGCAGAGGTTGTGGGGCAGTTAAAGGCCAGGTGGGTCACAGACTGAAAGAATTGGTAGGCCTTGGAGGGTGAACCCTGTGCTGGTGCTTAATTCAAGCCCAGAAACCATTTGAAAGGGATGTAGGTGTGGCAAGGGCTCCCTGTAGGAAGTGGTAATAGTGGAACAACCCTGGAGTGAATTGGTGGGCCATGGAGAGCTGAGATGAAAGCAAGCGGATAGGGTAGCAGTGGCCTCAGCTTGATCATCAAAGCCAGCTGTTCAGAAGGCGAGTTAGGGCCTGGATTATCAGGAAAAAATTCTGATGCCCTTGTGGCTTAGGTCAATTGCACAGGGGTACAGGTGGGGAAGGGCAGCTCGCTTTCCCACACTGGAGAAAGGGGGATGACCAGTGCCACAGAGAAAAAGGGACCTATAGGAGAAAAAGTAAAAGGAATGTTGGTGTACTGAATCCTTATGTGCCAGGCGATTGCAGGGATCTGTGGTCTTGGGTAGATCATCCGAGAGAGGAAGGGTAGGAAATGAGAATCCTTCTGGTGTCTGCTGAAACAGTGGTTCTGCTGTCTAACAGGTCCAGCCAATGTGTACAAAGTTTGTAGCCCCATGGAGCTGATAAATGTTTTTCATTGAAGGAATAGTGACCCCTGTTTAACTGGACTCATTAGCAATGCAGGTGAAAATAAAATCAGCTGGGGAGAAACAGTGGTTTGTGCTTTATTTGATCATGGAGGGGTGGGATCTATTGAAATGAAATTCCTTTCCCCTCCTCCTGTTTGCAGTTTAATTAATCTGTCATGAGTTATATTCCAGGGCAAGAATCTAGCCTCAGGGGCTTGCAAGGGCCTCCATGGGACCTTGGTGAAAGAAGAGGGAGGTCTCGCTTTGGTGGTTGGTTCGGGAAGAGGATACCATTGCTGTGAAAGAAGAGATAACCTAACAATGTGAGGGCAACAGGAGGTAGAAGACCATCAGTTTTCCATGGTCCCATAGTATGCAAATGTCTTGAATGTCAGCACTTTTGCATGCTTCTTTCTTCCTGCCTGGAACCCCTGCAATGTTTTTAAGTATGCTTCTAGACAGGGCTGGAAGGGAGGGGTTGCACATACATTATATTATATTTTATATATATATATATATATTAGAGGCAAAACTCCTTTACTGAGTTATTCCACAGTGAGCTGCAGTGAGGAATTAGTGTTAGGTTGAGCATCTTGACCCTCCGCCATTCATCGGGTGCACGCTGGTGTTGCCGCCCTACCTCCTCACCACATCAGATCTGTGAAGAAGCAGAGGTATAGGAGAATGGGTGAGAGTTAGATCGACAACCCCAACGCGCACCTGATGCCGGTTGGGGGTTGTGGGTGGGGTCCGCGGGGGTCTTCAACCCTAACAATCGAATTTCCTCACTTTTGTCTCTGTGGAACAACCCTAACTAATGCATTAAACAGAGTTTTCTGCCTCTAATTTCCTTCTTTGAGAATGATAATGAGAAATAGTGAATGTAAATGCGGCGTGAAGGGCCCCATTCTCCCGCCACATGATGTCTTGTCACATAGTAACACGGTGCCCACAAGCACAAATGGTAATGCGCATGGTGATGCAAAGTGAAACAGAAAGATAAACAGTACTGTAGACACACATGGTTAAAATAACGCAAAAGCAAGCATAAATGAAAAGCATAAAGGTACGCACATGGTGCCGTGAGGCAGAACAGTAAGTGAAATGGATCGGAACATAGCGCATAAGAATTAAGGGCAACAGTAATGTAAGCACGCAGGCTGGTTTTCCCAAAAAGCTACATAGAGAAAGACAGTGAGTACAAAGAATGTATGCATAATAATGGGTCTCGGAGCAGAAAATGAGGAGCTGGAATACTAAATTGCTTATATCTCAGGATCCGTACGACGTAGAAAAAAAATTTAAAAGTCGTATGATTTATGACTTTCCTGGCTAGTTTTAATGGGGGCTAAATATTTTTCCAACGAAAAGTCTGTATCTCTCACCGTTTCCGAGATACGGACCCTGAAAGGCGCGGAGAACGCCGTAATGTTATCCTATGGGAAAAAAAGAGAAGTTTGGAGTGCCATAACTTTGGCTCCCTGTAATATTGTTTCACCAAACTACTAAAAGGAACATCTGTGGGTCGTTGGCTTTCTTCCTTCCAAATTTCAGCCCAAAAGACCAAACCGCTCTTTTGCAGCAGGGTGGCAAAGAATTGTTGTCATTTTCCCACAGCCTGGAAAAGTACTGTTGAACTTTGCGAAAGCTTTTGCAAATTCATGCGACAGCATCGCAAATGCGAAAGTACTATGAGAAAGTACTTTTTCCAGAAATTTGAAAAACATATTTCTGGGGTGTTTTAGCCCAAAATAAAGACATGCCTAGCATTCTCAGGGTCCGACTAGGTGAACACAAAAAGAATTAGGTTGCTAGATGGTCCCACATTTAAATGCCAAGCACTTTTCTGATGACCAACTGAAAACAAAATGGTGGATTTGTGACAGTAAAAGGGCCATTTGTGAAAGTAAAAACTGCATTTATGACACTGTCAAACTTTTTGTTAACTTTTCCCATTGACTTACAATGGGAAATTGTTTTTTGAATAACTTTTGAACCGTTTAATATTTTTTTACGAAATCTTCAAAAGGCACATCGGGGACCCTGGCCACACATTCCCTGAAGATTTTGGACCAGTTGCATAAACCGTACGACCTGTAGGGATGAGCAAAGAATTCCAAAAAACGCACATGCGCAGATCATGCTTAACTCCACAGACGTATATCCGAACAGTTCGAAAGTTGGCAGATCCCAAGATGTATGGTTCTTGATTGTGTACTCCAAATGTCAGGCAAATCTGTTGAATGGTTGCAAAGTTATTAAGGTGCAAAATTTTAGGTTTAACATGTAAATGGCTCCTCAACCCTAACTATGGCAGCACTACCGTGCTACCATAATATATATATATGTGTATATATATATATATATATATATATATATATGTATATTAGAGGCAAAAAACTCCATTTGATGCATCAGTTAGGGTTGTTTCACAACAACAAAGCGAGGAAATTGGGTGTTAGGGTTGAAAGCCCCCCTTGAACCCCCAACCCACCCCAACTGGCATTGAGGTGTGCGTTGGGGTCGCTCGGCTAACTATCACCCATTACATGTGAAAGCAGAAGTATAGGAGAATGGTGTGAAAGCAGGTCCGATGATCCCAATGCGCATCCCGATGCCAGTTGGGGGTGGGCTGGGGTCCAGTGGGGAGCTTTCAACCTAAAAACCAATTTCCTGCTTTTGTTGCTGTGGAACAACCTAACTGATGCATTAAATGGAGTTTTTGCCTCTAATTTCCTTCTTTTGAGAATGATAACGAAAATAGTGAATGTAGTGTGGCGGTGGGAGCGCAGAAAGGGCCCTGCGCTCCCACCACGTGATGTCTTGTCACATAGTAACACGGTGCCTTCAAACGCAAATGGTAATGCGCATGGTGACACAAAGTGAAAGAGAAACAGTACTGTAGACACAAATGGTAAAAATAATGCAAATGAAAACCCAAAGGGTAACGCACATGGTGGCGTAGACGGGAACGGTAAGTGAAACGGATATGGAACCGCAAGCGGAAGTGGTAACGGTAACAGTAATGTAAGCACACAGGCTGGTTTTCTCCAAAAGCTGCATAGAGAAAGACAGTGAGTACAAAGAATGTATGCATAATAATGGGTCTCGGAGCAGAAAATGAGGAGTTGGAATACTAAATTGCTTATATCTCAGGAACTGTACGACGTAGAAAACAAATGTAAAACTCATATGATTTATGACTTTCCTGGCTAGTTTTGCACTGAGTCCCTGTCGGGGGGGCTAAGCATTTTTCTGATGAAAAGTCCTTATCTTGCACCGTTTCCGAGATACGGGCCCTGAAAGGCGCGGCGAACACTGTAATGTTATCCTATGGGAAAAAAAGAAAAGTTCGGAGTGCCATAACTTTGCCGCCCTGCAATATTTTTTCACCAAACCACCAAAAGGCACATCTGTGGGATGTTGTCTTTCTTCTTTCTAAATTTCAGTGTAAAAGACCAAACCATTATTTTGCAGCAGGGTGGCAAAGAATTCCTGTCATGCAGAGGACTCCGCAATGTTAGTCTATGGGAAAAAGTGTCAACTTTGGAGTACCGTAACTTTGTATCCATGCAATATTTTGTCACCAAATCACAAAAAGGCACATCTGTGAGTTGTTCATTGCCTTCCCTCCAAATTTCAGCCCAAAGGACCAAACCGTTCATTTGCAGCAGGGTGGCAAAGAACTGCTGTCATTTTGGCCATAATCTGGAAAAGTAGTGTCGCAATTTGCGAAGGCTTTAGCAAGCATTTGCGACACTTTCGTGAGTGCGACACTACTTTGTGACACTACTTTTTCCAGAAATTGAAAAAACATAATTCTAGGGTGTTTAACATCAAAATAAAGACATGCCTAGCATCCTCAGGGTCCGACTAGGTAAACACAAAAAGAATTGTGTTGGTAGAGGGTCCCAAATTTAAATGCCAAGCATTTTTCTGATCACTAACTGAAAACAAAATGATGGATTTGTGACACTACTAGGGCCATTTGCGACACTAAAAAGTGCATTTGTGACACTGTCAAACTTTTTGTTAACTTTTCCCATTGACTTATAATGGGAAATTGTTTTTTGAATAACTTTTGAACCATTTAATATTTTTTTCACAAAATCTACAAAAGGCACATCAGGGACCCGGGCTGCACGTTTCCTGAAGTTTTCGGACCGGTTGCGAAAACCGTGTGACCTGTAGGGATGAGCAAAGAATTCCAAAAAAGCTTAAACGTGCGCGCAGATTATGCTTAATAACTCTGCAGCCGTATACCTGAACAATACGAAAGTTGGCAGATCCCAAGATGTATGGTTCTTGATTATATATTCCAAATTTCAGGCAAATCTGTTGAACGGTTGCAAAGTTATTAAGGTACAAAATGTTAGGTTTAACATGTAAATGGCTCCTCAACCCTAACTATGGTAGCACTACCACGCTACCATTATACATATATATATATATATACACACACACACATATCAATGTCGCTGGCCCTGCCATAACTGTCTCCCCACCCGACCCTCTCTTTCAGCACCCACCACCCTGCCCATATGCATAACACTCACACTGGGGGTGCCCAATCCCCCATGTCACCACGTGAAATAAAGAAAACCATCCCTAGTATTTTTTTTTATAAATTAAATGTACTCTGTAAAAAAGAAAACCATCCCATTGATGTCTGTTGCTGCCAGAGTCATTAGCTCCCCCATCCGACCCTCTGACTCAACACCCCCTGCCCCACACACCCCACACAAACATGACACTGACACTGTGGGTAACCAATCCCCCAGTATCACACCACCTGAAATAAAGAAAACCATCTATGTTACTTTTTTTGTAAACATACCCTGCAAAAAAGAAAACCATTCATCAGTATCTGTTGCAGGTGCCACCGTTAGTCCTCCACCTGCCCCTCCCACTCAGCACCCACCATCCCACAGCCCCCCCAAGCCCTTACTTACACACTGGGGGGCCAACGCTGTAATCCTCCATGGACTGCAGGCATGTCTTCACTCTTCAAAGCTGTACTGCAAATTGAGGAAATCAGATATGTGGTTCAATGTTTTTCAATGGGGTTGTGAACTTAGTAGCATAACTTGGTAATTTTTTTATATTTCTGCCCCATAGTTGCCTTTTTGAGGACCCCACTTCATGAACAATGGCACTGAAATTAGGAAAATCTGTCCCAAAAGTTGAGTTTGCAGTCACTGCATGAAATCACCTTTCAGGCAGGAGCTGGAAACATTTATCCACTCTTGTTCACAAGGTGGTGTCATAAAAAGGATGTGTTGAAGATTTGGGGTACAGATATTAAAAAACAACAAAGTTATGAGCCTATATTGAAATTTATGAATACAGGCTTATAACTTTGGTCATTTTCAATATTTTGATCCCAAGTTTTTTTTTTTTTAATACTTTATTTTTTATTCATTTTATCAGACACTGACAAGTGATTTTTCTTGATTCCAAGGCATAGGAATAGATACAGGCATAGAGAATATACAGGAAGTAGTTTGTTATCTCCCTTAGTAACATCATGGCAAGGGAAGTTCAGTTATAATAACTTTTTATACAACATGTATGCCAATTGCTTTCTCAGCCATGACCATGGGCTACATACCTTCAATTTTAAATGAAAGTACCGGGGTGCCAGACCCATTAAGTCAAAAACTGACTCTTATAAAGTCCATGTAAACAGTGATAATACTATAATTACCACAATAAAGGTTTCTACCATTAAGCAAACATTCCAACTTGGAAAATGACAATACAAAAGAACAATAAAATAATAAAATGGCACAGGCAGTACACACTCAGGCATTGTAGCATTGCTCAGAACAAAACTTTGAAGGTATGGTGGATTTAGGCCAGGGGTATTACACCCCAATTATATGTGAATCAGGACAGAGTCATCTTTTCAAGTGTCCGTAAGTTCCACAGGGTCCAGCTCTTTCTGTGAGAAATCTGTTTTAATTTTAAGGAGCCATTTTCCTGCTTCAGTAGGGTCAGAAAAAATGAAAGTTTTACCTGCACAGGAAATTCTTAGCTTTGTAGGGAGCAGTAGCGAGTGACTAATTCCTAACAATTTAGGCTCACTATGAACAGCATCAAATGCCTTCCTGCATTGCCTCGTGGCATAACTGAGATCCAGAAAGAAGTAGAAATGTGGGCCTTCAGGCAGATGCAGTATCCCCTCCGTTTTGGCCAAGTCACGATCAAAATTGTTAGAGGAAGGTCAGAGTTCTCTGATGGTTTTCTGGGTGTGATTCTGTAAACTTTGAAGATTGCCTCTACAAGTTCAAAATGCAGAGTTGATTGTAACAGGTTTCAGACATATTGTAAGGGATCATTTCCCTCCACTCCCTCTGGTATCCCTAGCAAGCGCACATGGTTCAATCGAGCCCCATTTTCCAACTGCTCCAGGTGCAATCGAAGTAATTTATTCTCCGAGATGAGCCCCGCAGTCATAGCAGATGTCCTGTCGGTGGATTCTTTCACCAAGCGTGCCTCTACTACATTCGTCTCCGTTTTTGTCTCAAGAGCAGACACCCAGGAGTTATAGGTCTCGAGTTTTGCATCCAGTGCTTTCACCAAGGTGTCAAGCACTTTCACTGCCTGGAGAACAACGCTGATGGTAGGCTCTGAGTCTCCTTCAGCTCTGGTTGCTAGGCCGCTAGTTCCAATGCCTTCTGGTGTCCTGCCATGCTTCCCTCGGCCCTCCAGTTGTACCTCTCCACAATCCCTATGCCATTCTGGCAAAGTGTGGTTCCTCTATGGAGGCACCTACAGTGGAGACCAAGGAGGATGCTGGGAACCTCCACAAAGGAGACCCACAGGAGGGTGGCAGGGGACCCTGCAGGGGAAGGAAACAACTCCTGGTGGGGGACTCCATTGTTAGGAAGGTAGAACTGGGCAAGGAAGGGGAGAGGGAGGTAGGGTGCCTGCCTGGCGCCATGGCTTGGAGGGACAGGGAGCGAATCCTCAGGATTGCCAGAGCAGCTGCACAGGAGAGGGAGCTGGATGTCATTGTCCACCTAGGGACAAATGACCTGGCTAAGAAAGGGATTAGAGAAGTGCAGGAAGAGTTTGTGGAATTGGGGAGGGGCCTTAGTCAAGTAGCATGCACGGTAACCTTCTTGGAGGTGCTAACCATCTATGGCATAGAGAGGCTAGGTGTCTGCACTATGGGATTCAATCTAGTGGTTGAAAAACTGGTGTGGAACTCCAGGATTTGGCTCATTGGGGACTGGGGTCCACCTGGAGGATGCAAGCCTATACTGGCATGATGGGCTGCATCTGTCCGGGAGGGAACCAGATCCTAGGTGATAGGTTTAATGCTCATTGGCAAGCTTTTTAAACTAGCCAAGGGGGGAGGTACTGGAAAGGAGCAGGAAAATCCTAGCCCCCCCAAACAATCACGGTAGTAAGTGTGGCAAACACCAACATGGAGGTGTCGATAGGGAGAAGGGCAGTGGTAAATGGAGAAAGTCACAAAGGCAAGAAGGACAGGGATGGGGCAAAAGGGGGTAAGGCCATCAGGAAATGGACGGTAATGAGTACCAATGCCCGTAGTCTGGGCAACAAGGTCCCTGAGCTGGTGGCCTTAATGGAAGAGGGATGCCTGGATATTGTAGCAGTCACAGAAACATGGTACACAGAGAACCATGACTGGGATGTTAACATACCAGGGTACATAACCTACAGGAGAGACAGGCAGGGGAGAAGAGGGGGAGGAGTAGCTCTCTATGTAAAGGAAGGGATAAAAGCAACTGAACAAAAGAGTAAACAGGGAGGAGAGGAGGCACTGTGGGTCACCTTGGAGACTGGAAAGGGCACCACAATCCGCACAGGGGTTGTGTACAGACCTCATGTCAGGGAAGGAATGGACAAGGATATGATGGAAGGCATTCTAGAATGGCAGAGAAAGGGAGATACTGTTGATGGGAGACCTGAATATGCCAGATGTTAACTTGAGCACATTTGCTGCAGCCACATCCAAGAGCAGGGCCATTCTTGATGCCCTACAGGTGGCAGGCATTAGACAGCTAGTTTCGAACCCACTCATGAGGAGCAATCTTAGACCTCGACTCTCAAACGGGGCAGTGAGAGGATCTCAGATCTAGAAGTGGGTTGCCATCTGGGGACAAGTGACCATCAAACAGTGTGGTTCACATTAAATCCAGCTACAGAGTCAAGCCATACAAAAGTGAGGGTACTGGACTTTAGGAGGGCTGACTTTGGCAAGATGGGAGAGTGCCTCAGAAAAGCACTAGCAAACAGGCTAGAAGGAGGGTGGAGCAACAATGGGAATTATCAAACTGCCATCACAGAGGCAACAAGCCTTTGTGTGAAGCAAATAAACAAATCAAACGAAAGAAAAAGCCACTATGGTTCTCAAGAGAGGTGGCTGTGAAAGTCAGGAAGAAAAAGATAGCATTCCGGAAGTATAAGGAAACACAGAAGGAGCAGGACAGAGAGCTGTACCAGTTAAGGCAGAAAGAAGCAGGGAGGGAAGTCAGAATAGCAAAGGCCCAAACTGAGGAAAAGATAGCCAACTCAGTTAAGAAGGGGGATAAAACCTTTTATAGGTACATCAGCGAGCGTAGAAAGACAAAGGGAGGGATAGTGAGGCTGAATAGAATGAACGGTGGGTGGGCAGAGGGGGACAGTGAAAAAGCAGGAATACTGAACGAATATTTCTGCTCAGTATTCACAAAAGAGGAGGGGGAAGTGCCTAATCCAATTAACAGAAGCACTCTTGATAGGGGGGTCGATCCCAGTCCTTTCACAGAAGAAAAGGTTCTGCAAGAACTCCTAAAACTGAAGGTGGACAAAGCAATGGGTCCTGATGGAATTCACCGCAGAATTCTAAAAGAATTAAGGAAGGAACCAGTGAAACCACTGGCTACTCTTTTAATAAATCATGGGAGGATGGTGTGGTACCCAAGGACTGGAGGAAGGCGGATGTATTCCCTTCACAAAAGTGGGACCAAGACAGAGGCAGGAAACTACAGACCTGTCAGTCTGACCTCTGTGGTAGGGAAAGTGATGGAGTCACTTCTGAAGGAAAGAATAGTTGAGTACCTAGAGGTCAGTGGAGCACAGGATCCAAGGCAACATGGGTTCACAGTGGGAAGGTCATGTCAGACGAATCTAATAGATTTCTTTGACTGGGTGACCAAAATAGTAGACCAGGGAGAGGCTGTGACATGGCCTACCTAGACTTTGTAGCAAGGCATTTGGACACAGTCCCACACAAAAGATTATTAGTCAAATTAACCAGCCTGGGAGTGGGTCCCAGGGTGGTAGCCTGGGTAAAACATTGGCTGGACAACAGGACACAGAAGGTAATTGTAAATGGAGTCCACTCTGAAGAAAGGGCGGTTACTAGTGGGTACCGCAGGGTTCAGATTGGGTCCAGTCCTTTTAATGTCTTCATCAGTGACATTGCAGAGGGACTGAAGGAAAGTATGCCTTTTGCAGATGACACAAAGATCTGCAACAGGGTTGATACACAAGGAGGCGTGGAAAGGATGAAAAGGGACTTGGCAAGGTTGGAGGAATGGTCAGACGTATGGCAGCTAGGATTCAATGCAAAAAAGTGCAAAATAATGCACTGGGAAACAAGAACCCAGGGGAAGAATACACAATGGGTGGGGAGGTAGTAACAACAACAAAACAGGAAAGGGACCTGGGGGTAATCATATCAGATGACCTTAAGGTTAGCAAGCAATGGAGAAGGCAGTAGGGAGGGCCAGGGTATACTGGGATGTATAGGGAGAGGCATCAGCAGCAGAAAACAGGAAGTTGTTATCCCTCTGTACAGACAGTTGGTGAGACCCCATCTGGAATACTGTGTCCAGTTCTGGAGACCCCATCTCCAGAAGGACATAGACAGGATAGAGGCAGTCCAGAGGAGGGCAACTAAATGGTGCAGGGTCTGCAAGAGAAGCTCGTATGAGGAGAGACTAAAGGAGCTTAATATGTATACCCTTGAGGAAAGAAGGGAGGGGGACATGATAGAAACTTTCAAGTACCTCAAGGGAATCAACAAAGTCCAAGAGGGTAGCATCTTTCAAGAAAAGAGACTTGCAAGAACAAGGGAGACACAATTTAAAGATAGAAGGAGGGCGTTTCTAGGGCAATGTGGGAAGTATTATTTCACAGAGAGGGTAGTGATGGCTGGAACAGCCTTCCTGAGGAGGTTGTGGGGTCTAAAACTGTGGAGAATTCAAGAATGCATGGGACAGACATAAGGCAATTTGTGGGGGCAGGAAGATATAGGCTGTTGGTTAACTAGGATCTGCGGCCTATCCTGTAGGTAGGGAAATGGGCAGACTAGATGGGCCTAGCGGTCCTTATCTGCCGTCAAAGTCTATGTTTCTATGTTTCTATGTTTCTATGAGTCGTGCTGTCTTGTTTTCCGCGGATTCCCCATAACTTCCAGTGGAGTTTCTTCCAAATTAAGTATAAAGTGAGTACTGAGCAGCTATACCGCAGTGCGAGGGAAGTTTGAGTTAGAAATTTTAAATGTTTATGCCATTTATTTTTGTAAAGTCGGAGAGCGCTCTAGGGTATGCGACCTGCTCAGTCGGCTGCAAGACTCCCCCTCCTTGATTCCAAGTTTTCAGTATAGCCATTTCTTCACAGCACTTCATGAATGTGAAAGCTGTCGTTTTTTCAAGTCTCAGCCAAAATGTGTTTTCACGTCCCTTCACAGTCACTACACAAAATAACCTTTTGGACAGGAGTTGAGCATTTTCTCTGCCCTTGTTCATGAGGTGGCTTCGTAAGAAGGCTGTGTTAAATATTTGGGGTTAATATTAAAAAAAGTTATAAGCCTCTAGTAAAATTTATGGATGCAGGCTCATAACTGGTAATTTTCAAGATTTTTACCCCAAATTTTCAACATAGCCATTTCCTCATAGCACCTCATCAACGTGACAGCTGTTATTTTTGAAATCCTGGCCAAAATGTGTTTTTGCGCTTGTGGCGATTAATCACCTTTTGGACAAGATTTGAAAAAGTTCTCTGCCTTTGTTCATTAGGCAGGTTAATAAGATGTCTATGTGGGGTCATAAGAAGCCTATGTTGAAAATGTGGGGGAAAATATGAAAAAACAAAGGTATGAGTGTACGTTGCAATTATTCAATGCACACTTGTAATTGCGATAGTTTTCAATGTATTGACCCCATCTTTTCAACATAGCCATTTTTTTCACATCACCTCATGAATGTGACAGCTGTCATTTCTCAAATCCTACCACAAATGTGTTTTAACACATGTGGTACAAAATGACATTTCATCCGTTGTTTTATAAATGACACCTGTCATACTCAGAAGGGGAAGGGTTATAAAAAAATGTATGTTGGAAATTTGGGGTAAAAATGTGGAAAACCAACTAAGTTAAGCGGAAACAAATAGTTTCAACATTTACTCATAACTTTATTTTTTGCAGATTTTCGCCCTTAATGTTCAACGTATCCCTTGTCAGGTCATAAAAAGACTGTTGGACATTTGAGGTCAAAATGTGGGAGCCCACTTAGAAGCAAATACTGTCTCTCAGCAACCCTATCCTGGGTAATTACAATCTAGCAATGTGTCAAAGCAGGACACCACTGAAAATGAAATATTGCATCTCAGTTACTCTATCCTGGGTAAATATACAGTAAAAATGTGTATGAGCAAGACCCGGTACAACCTCAATCTCAGTGGCAAACATTCGGCATTGACAAATACTTGTTCTGCATTTCTTTCAGTCTCTTTGTCTTACTGTATGCCTGTTTCCAGTTGTTAGTTCCCTTTGTTGATTACTATTATATATCGAGGAAATGGATCATCTCATTGTCAAATTCCAAAGTAAATCTCAATTAATATGTAATGTTATCCAAATAGGTGTGACATGACATAAGTGAGTCAGAATCCCTTTCCAAAGTCACCAGTATGCATGTACTCCTCTTCCAAAGTTTTATGCAATTGTAAAATGGATTGTATATAGGAATCAGTAAGTATTGGTTCTCAGATCATATGATGAAAAAATGTAATGTAGAAACATAGAAGTTGATGGCAGCTAAGGACCGCAAGGCCCATCCAGTCTGCCCATTTTGTTCTACTTTATGAATGTGCCATAGGCCTTTACTCTGTCAATGGCCTATCTATTCATACTCATATGTATTGCTCCCTTATGCCTGTCCCATGCCTGGTTGAAGCCCTGCACTGTATTCGTATCCACCACTTCCTGAGGTAGGCCATTCCATGCATTCACCACCCTTTCTGTGAAAAAGAACTTCCTCACTTTTCCCCTTAATCGGCCTCCCACTAATCTCATGTTGTGTCCTCTTGTCCTGCAATTTTTCTTATATTGAAACATGTTAGAATCTTTCACCTTGTTAATGCCTTAAGATGTTTGAATGTTTCAATCATATCACCTCTCTCCCTCCTTGGCTCTAGGGTATACATATTGAGCTCCGTTAATCTGTCCTCATATGTTTTCTGATGCCGTCCCTGCACCATTTTGTTGCCCTTCTCTGGAATGCCTCCATTTTGTTAATGTCCTTCTGCAGCTGTGGCCTCCAGTACTGAATGCAGTACTCCTGATGGGGCCTAAACAGTGTCTTGTAAAGAGGGATTATTACCTTCCTCTTACGACTTGTGATACCCCTACTAATGCACCCTAACATCTCTCTAGCCTTACCTACTGCTTTAGTGGTCTGCTTGGATGATTTCAGGTCATCTGTGATGATGATGCCCAAGCCTCTTTCTTCCCTTCTGATTGCCAGCAACTCCCCTCCCAACCTATAGGTGGCTTCAGGGTTTCTCTTCCCTATGTGCATGATCTTGCACTTCTTTGTGTTAAACCCCAGTTGCCATGCTTCTGACCATTTTGCCATTTTATCCAGATCTCTTCTCATTCTGCTCACCCCATCTAGATTGCTAGTCTGTTGCAGATCTTGGTGTCATCTGCAAACAGACAAACCTTACCCTCCAGTCCATCTGCAATGCCACTGATGAAGATATTGAAGAAGACTGGCCCCAGGACTGATACCAGAGGTACCCCACTTGTGACTTGCATCTCTTCTGACTTTATATAATTTACCACCATTCTCTGTTTTCTGCCTGCCCACCAGTTTGTCACCCAGTTGACCAACTTCTGACCCACTCAAGCCTTCCCTACTTATTAATCAATCTTCTTCCACAAGGAACAGTATCGAAAGCTTTGCTGAAGTCAAGGCAGGCGACATCAACTGCACCCCCTTGGTCCACCACTCTGGTTACCCAGTCAAAGAAACCTATGAGATTAGTTTGACAGGACCTTCCTTTTTGTAAACCCATGCTGTCTTGGAGCCTGAGTTCCTATAGATTCCAGGTGTTGCACTATCCTTTCCTTAAGGAGTGCCTCCATAATCTTGCCCATTACTGAGGTAAGACTAACTGGTCAGTAGTTTCTGCCTCCTCCCTGCTACCACTCTTGTGGAGCGGGATCACTTGAGCCCTTCTCCAGTCTTCTGGGACCTCTCCTGTGCTCAGAGACTCACAAAACAATTCTGTTAATGGCTCTGCTAGTTCCACTCTTAGCTTCTTTAGTACCCTGGGATGTATGCCATCAGGCCCCTTTGCCTTGTCCACCCTGAGCTTAACAAGCTCTTGTAGGACCATTTCTTTTGTGAAGGTACTAGTGCACACCTCCCTCCCCCCTGTGTCCATGGTGCTGAGCTGTGGGCTCTGCCCTACCTTCTCCTCAGTAAATACTGAGCAGAAGTATCTATTTAGGATCGATGCTTTTCCTTGGTCCTCCTCCACACACTCCTCCTTATCCCCTTTGATCTTAGAAATACCCCCTCGGGACTTTCTTCTTTCTCTAATGTATCTATAGAAAGTCTTGTCCCCTTCTTTTACTGTTCGTGCTAGTGTTTCCTTGGTTTGGGCTTTTTCCTGCCTTACTACCTCCCCTAAGGGAAGTTTGGTATACCTCCCTATCTTCGTCCCACTGTGTTCCCTTATATTTCCTGAAGGCCAGCCTTTTAGCTCTGACCTTTTCTGCTACTATTTTTGAGAACCAAAGTGGTTTCCTCCTTCTTTTGCTGTTGCTTTTCTCTCTAACACAATGGAATGTTGCTTCCAGTATTGCATCCTTAATGCTTGCCCACTTTGCCTGTACTCCCTCTACTGTATTTCTTCTTGTCAGGGCTAGCTTAACTCTGTTGGCCAATTTAAGTTGGAGTCATGGTACTCTCCATGGCAGTCCCTCTTATTTGATGATGGTACTGTGTTTCATACTTAAAGTAGTTTCACTGCAGAACTGTGCCAGTTAATTTCCTTAGAAATGATGCTGGGCGGTAAGTGTCTGCCTTGTAATGCCTGATGTGGCTGTAAAAGTCTTCTAATCCTCCTGTTTTTTTTTTAAGTATTGTGTTCACAAAAGTAATGCATTCATCAGATCTCCTAGGCAAGTAGCATCAGAAGTGTCAAAACGTGCTGCTCACACCCGACAGACTATCTTGTAGGTGGTGTAATATTCCATCATAAGTAACAGGATTGTCCTTGAATCATTGTGCAAATCCCCAGGAGGGCTTTGAAAATACCCCATACCCACCCAAAGCTTCCTAAAGATGAGAGAGCTGTAAAATGTGTAGATGTAATATGAAAATAATATTGAGGATCCGAGGGAGTGACCTAAACTGACAGCATATGAAAAACTGAATCTTTTATCTGTAACTGCAGTATGCCTGTTAGATAATATTCCATGGGCCAGTACATATTTGCAAGCCAGAACATGGGCCCCCATGTATGTGAACTATAAGAGACTACAAAAAAAAGGTTACGAAATTCCAGTCCAAGCTGATGGCATGTTACTGGAAGGTGAAAAGAATATCTAACCTGAGCATATGCAGTCTGGGGAACAGCATCTGACATGGATCTCAGATAACTGGTCAACAAAGAAGGACAGATGTGGATGCCAAATGCCACTGGTCTGGTGTGAGAGATGCATCACTTTCCATGTCAAGCACTAAGTGGCAAAAATCCTGATGGTGAAGAGTGAAGTATTGGCAAGAGATATATAGCTATTGAATGTGCATCTTTGAACAATTTTTGGAAGTAAAGAATTGTTAACATGTTCAGGTAGAGCAAAAGTAAAATATTTAATTATTGTTGCAGTATTTTGTATACAATTGTATCTACCTTATTACAGTATATCTAAACAAAGTTACTTATTCTAAAGAAATGTTATAATCTCTTTACAGATTCATAATTAACAACTACCAGCAAGTTCTGACAGCAGTTTTTGCAGTTGATGAGATTAACCAAAATCCCCAGCTATTACCAAACACAACACTGGGATTTCGGATCTATGACTCGTGTTATTCTGAAACCAGAGCCATCCAGGGGGCTCTGTGGATTCTATCAGGTCGACAGGATTTTGTCCCCAATTACTGCTGTCAGTCACATTTCCAGCAGTCTGGGATTATTGGAGAGGAATCCTCAGCATCCTCTATTCCTGTGGCTAGGATATTAGGAATCTACAAGTACCCACAGGTTTGTGACTACTCAGTGCTACCGTCTTGGCTCCTAATTGTATATACAGTGAATTGGGAAGAAGAAAATGCCCTTTACTGTACATGAGATTATGTCATAACATGAAGGGGCAGGGCACTACAGAACATATACTGCCAAGGGTTAATAACTGGTTAACAATTTGAAGATAGAGAGGGGACTGCTCAGGAGCAATGTGAGAAAATACAGGTTACTCATCTGTAACAGGAGTTCTAGGAATGGTATATGTTGTTCATCCACACTTTCTGGCAGGTATCCTTGCCGCTTTAAATCTTGCCAGAAGGTCTTCAAGCTGGCTCCTCCCACCCACCCGGGTGGTAAAACTCTTGGCTCGCCCATGACACCAGATCTGGCCGCTGGAAGCTCAGGTTGTGCGTGAAGCTGGGGAGGTTGTGGTGTGATGAACAACATATACCATTCCTAGAACTCCTGTTACAGGTGAGTAACCTGTATTTCTAGGGACAAGGATATGTTGTTCATCCACACTTTCTGGCAGACTCCTAGCAGTTCTCCGGGAGGAGGGAGGCAAGGTGCACACCCCCTACTTAGGAAACAGAGACTGGAGAACCGAGGCCCCAAAACCAGCATCCCGGCGTGACTCAAGGTCGATGTGGTAGTGGGTTATAAAGGTATGTGCCGACTTCCAGGTAGCAGCCTGCAGATATCCTGGATAGGACATCCTGGAAACAGCCACTGATGCAGCGGTATGGCGGTAGAATGAGCCTATCCTCTGGGAGGCTCCATGCCGCCAACCTAGAGAGATCTATGCAGGAGGTGACCCACCTGCTTATCATCTGCTTGGCTGCAGGTCTGCCAGGTGTGGCTTCAGCGTGAGGTGACAAACAGCTGGTGAACCTCTCCCCAAACTTCAGCCCGCACTCCTTATAGTAGCGAGCGCCTTTAGGTCCAGAGTATGGAGCCTATATTCGGCCTCCGGTGGTGTGATTGGGGTAGAACACTGGCAGAGTCAACACCTGGTTAAGGTGAAACTCTGACACCACCTTTGGAAGGAATTTTGGGTGGGGGCGCAGGACAACCTTGTCCCTGTGGAAGACCAGGTAAGGAGACTCTATGGAAAGTGCCTGGAGCTCTCCCATCCTTCTGGCTGACATGATAGCCACCAAGAGGGCGGTCTTCCACGACAGGTGAGAGATCTCACACCTGTGCATTGGTTCGAATGGCTTGCCCATGAGCTTTGCCAATACCAGCAGCAGATCCCACGGAGGTGGAGGTTCATGCACTGGAGGGGATATGTGATCCAGGCCTTTGAAAAAGCACCTGACCACTTTCTCCTGCACCACCGACTGCTTCCCGGTCCGTGCCCGGGTAAGCAGAGATGGCTGCCAGGTGCACCTTTAGGGTCGTCGACCTAAGCCCTTGCTGAGAAAGGGACCATAGGTAGTCCAAGATGCTTGCCAAGGAACAGGAGGAAGGGTCCAGGCCCTTGCCCTGACACCAAATGGAGAATCTCTTCCATTTGAAGGCATAGCATTTTCTGGTCGACTCCTTACGGGATGCCTCAACTACATTGAGGACCTCGTCGGAAAGACCCAAGGCCTGGAACTCTAGCCACTCAAGAACCAGGCCATCAGGTGCAGGGATTGAAGGTCTGGATGGAACACCTTCCCCTGACTGACTGACTGATAACAGGTCCGGGGCGAGCTGGAAGCTGCCTCGGGAGCCTGGAGCTGAGGCTGAGGAGATCTGGATACCAGCATTGGCGGAGCCAGTCTGGGGCTACCAGAATCACCTGCGCCTTGTCCCTCCTCACCTTGAGAAGCACCTTGTGGATCAAGGGAAATGGGGGAAAGGCATAGAAGAGGCCTGGGGTTCACAGCCTCGAGAAGGCATCCCCCTGCAGCGAACCCTGCTGAGGGGGGGTGGGCATGAAACAGCCTCAGCTTCGCATTCTCCCTGGAGGCAAACAGGTCCACCTGAGGTGTGCCCCAGTGGGAGAAAAGATCTTGTACTACCTCCGGCAGGAGAGACCACTCGTGGGACACAGCCTTTATCCAGCTTAGGGCATCAGCCAGAGTGTTTGAGGCTCCTGCCACATGGATGGCCAGGAGATCCACCTCCAGGCTGCACACAAGTGACCAAACATGGAGAGCTTCCTTGCACAGAGGCATGGAGCGCGTCCCTCCCTGGTGGTTTAGGTAGTACATGGTCGTGGTATTGTCCATCTGGACCTGAACCACTTGACCCCGTAGAAACGGAGCAAAGGTGGTGAGGGCTAGACGAACCACCCAAAGCTCCAGCAGGTTGATATAGCATTGGGACTTCCGAGGGGACCAGAGGCCGTGCGCTCTGTTCTCCCCCAGATGGGCACTCCAACCCATCAGAGAGGCATTGGTCGATAGAGAGACCGTCGGCTCAGGGTGGACAAATGGGATGCCCTCCTGCAAATGGCCTGTAATGGTCCACCACTGGAGAGCGTTCCACATCCCCTGGGTCACTGTCACTAGCTGGTCCAATGGATCGCAGCACTGTGACCACTGGCTGGCCAATCCCCACTGAAGGGGATGCATGTGCCAGTGGGCTCAATGGACCATGCTGGTGTAGGCTGCCATGAGACCCAGGAGGCGCAGGAAGTCCTGGGCAGGGCACAGTTGCCCAACCAGAAATGATTGGGCAAAGGAGGAAAGAACCTTGGCCCTGTCCACCGGGAGCCATGCTCTGGCTCAAAGAGAGTTGAGCTCTGACCCGATGAAATGAATCACCTGCTTCGGTCCAAGTTCTGACTTGGCCTCATTGATGAGAAGGCCGATTTGAGAGCAAACCTGGAGGGCCAGATCTCTGGACCGCTCCACCTCCTGTCTGGAGGGGGCTGCTATCAGCCAATCATCCAGGTAAGGGTACACCCGGACCCCTCGGCACTGCAGGAATGCTGTCACCACTGCCATGCATTTGGTGAAGACCCTGGGAGCAAGAGAGAGGCCGAAGGGCATGGCTCGGAACTCGTAAAGGGATCCCTGCACTCGAAAGCGAAGGAAGCTCTGGTGAGACGGATGGATAGGGACGTGAAAGAACGTGTCCTGTAGGTTCAGAGAACAGAACCACGTGCCTCATTCCAGGGATGGTATTATCTGAGCCAGAGTGACCATCCTGAAGGTCCGAGACCTTAGGAACTTGTTTAGGTCGTGCAGGTCGAGAATGGGGCGCCAGTCCCCCATCTGTTTTGGGACCAGGAAGTACCTGGACACAAACCCCGGGTCTGAGGGAGGGTCTGCCACCTCTCTGATCACCTCTTTCTCGAGGAGCAGAGTGATGTCGGCTCGGCGAGCCGACAGCGAGGGCTGTGGACTTCGAGGCCCCTGGGGCAACGGCTCAGAAGGACGGGCCTGCTCGAACTCCAGAGGCAGGCCCTTTCCTACCACTTCCAGCACCCACTGGTCTGTGGTGATAGCGGACTAGGTGGAAAGGAAGTGGCGGAGCCGCCCCCATGGGGGAACTCTGGGTGAGTGACGAGGTTGGGGTGACACCCTCAACCCGTCCACTGGGCAGGCTGGAGGAGGGACCCACTGAGGGACCTCCTGGGCCTTGCCTCCTGCTTCCTGGAAGAGGAAGCCGCAGGCTTGGCTTTGGGATGCCAAGTGCGAGCCTGCTGGCCCTGATGCTGCTGGGCGGATGCTGTGGGCGCAGACGGATGAAAGGGCTTGGGTTGCGGCTTCAGCCCTTGTCCCTCTGGGTGGAGGAGACCAAGTCCAGTGTGGCATTGGACTTTTTGATCCCCTGGAGGTGACCCTCCACTCCAGGGCCGAAGAGGTCGGTCCCCAAGAAGGGAAGAAGGGGACATCCGCTAATTTGTGCTGGGTATCCGCTGTGAAGGTGGATATCCTCAGCCATGCCCGACAGTGCATGGCTACTGCGGCCGCGACTGACCTGGCACATGAGTCGCCGATGTCCAGAGCAGTCTGAAGTTGCTGCTTGGCCACTGCCCTGCCCTGGTCCCTCACCTGCTTGACCGTGGTCTGCAGGTCAGCTGGGAGATGAGGGACTACCTCGTCCAGGGAGCCCAACAGGGCGTGAGAGAAGTGTGCTATCAGCACGGCTGAGCTGGCCTGATGAAGGCCAAGGGAGGATGCAGCGTAGACTTTGCGCCCGGTGTAGTTCAACTTCTTGGACTCCTTGTCGGGAGGCTTGTCCACGTCCCTGGTGCTTCTGGCATGCTGGAAGACGCTGTCGGTAACCAACCCCTCGGCTGAGGGGTGTTCTGAAAAACCAGACAGGGAACCAGTAGGGACTGCATACTTCCTTGCCATCCTGGCCGAAGGCACAGGGCAGGAAGCAGGACACTGCCAGAGCTCCAAGGCTGGTCCGACAGTGGCCTCAGTCACTGGAAAGGCCTCCGTGGGAGAATCCCCTCGGTCCAATATCTCCCTTAGGGGATACTTGGCCCGCTTGGATACGGGCTCGAGCTGCATCCTGGTGGACTCCGAGATGAGCCTAAGCAAACCCATGAAGGATGATGGGCTATCGTCCAGCGACTGACCTCCGAAGAACTCCAGGTCGACCTGCCTGGAGAACAGGGAGGAAACATCGTCAGACTCGGACGAGTCCACAAAGACCTGCCTTGGGCCTGAGGCACTCTCCACCTGCCGAGGGCAGTCGGGAGTGAAGGTCACAGACAGCCTATGGGTCAGGCCCTGGCCCGACAGAGAATTCTTGGTCTGGGCCCCAAATTTTGGCTGTGGAGGTGGAGGTTCCACCAGAATCGGCGGGGCAGCCGGTTTCGGTCGAGCAACAGGCCCGGGGGCAGGTGCCTTGGCTAGGGTGAGGGGTTGCTTTGGCCGCTCCGGTGATAGCCACTTGATGGCCGGGGAAGGCGATGACATCGGCTTGCTCCCGGACAGAAGGAGCTGTTGCCACATGAGGTCCTCGTAGCACTGACGCAACTTGCGTCGTAGCCTCCTCGTCCGAGGAGGAAGACGAGGACTTAATGGCAACGCCACACGGTACCGTGACCGCCTATGTCAGGGATCGGTTGACTGTGAACATGTCCAGACCGAGACCGAGAACCGGGCGCTTTCTTGAGGAGGGTTCTGGGGCAGGGGCGGGAGACCCGCCTCCCACGGCTCGGTAGTTTGACTGTGGACCCGGAGGCACAGGCAAGTCCACGGTAACCCTGATCTCCACCGGGGAACCAGGAGTGAGGGTTGTCGGCTTCACTGGTCGACAACCCGTCCGACGGGTCGAGAAAAATCTTGACTGCGTCGACGGGTGTCTCAATCAACTGACCTGATGGGGACGCTCTGAGGCCAGTGGCCAAAGCCAAAGGATCGACTGAAGTCGAGGGTCGACTACCTGGGGAGGGGGACCTCTCCCGCTCCCAAGAGCATCGACGTAGGGACTTACCTTTAGAGTCCTTCTTCTTGGACTGAGAGAAAAGTCCTGATGGCCCCTCTCCCTTGGTGGAAAGGGACTGACAGAGCTCTTTAAAAGAAGCTGAATAGGAGGATCCCAAGGAGAACGGGATAAAGGCCGCGGCCGAGGAAGACAAAGATGTGGCCTGTGCAGCCTCCTCCTAGAGGGCGATCATGTGCTCGAGCTGTTCCGTCGAGCCAGCCACCGTGGACACCGCCAAACGGGCCTCCTTTGACTTCACCGGCGGGTAACGTTTCTTGGGGCACCCAAGTTGTAAACAGGTGGCGCGGTTCTCCAGGACGTAGACCGAGAAGGAAGAGCACAGGTCACAGGCCTGCGGGATGTGTTCAAGGCCTAAGCAGTAGACGCACGTGGAGTGCGGATCTGTCCAAAACATCTTCTGCCCACATGGGCACCTCCAAAAACCAGGAGTCGATTTGTCCATCACAGCCGCGAGGGAAATAATTGACCAAAGTCTTGAAAACCTTAAACTTTATTTCAGGTAAACCAAAGAATTAGGAACCAGTCTTATACGCAGAGCGTTAAGGAGGGAACCTGAGCTTCCAAGCGGTAAGGAAGATCTGGTGTCATGGGGCTGAGCCGAGAGTTTTACCACCTGGGTGGGTGGGAGGAGCCAGCTTGAAGACCTTCTGGCAAGATTTAAAGCGGCAAGGATACCTGCCAGAAAGTGTGGATGAACAACATATCCATGTCCCTAGAAGTATTTTTTCACAGAGAGGATGGTGGATGCATGGAAGGACCTTTCTGAGGAGGTTGTGGGGTCAAAAACAGTGGGGGAATTCAAGAATGCATGGGACAGACATAAGGTAACTGCTGGGGGATAGGACGAAGTAGGCTGTTGGTTAACTAGGATCTGCAGCTTATTCTATAGGTAGGGAAATGAGCAGACTAGGTGGGCCAAGTGGTCCTTATCTGCTGTCAAAGTCTATGTTTCAATGTTTCTACCTTAGATGGTAGAAGACTGAGACTAGGAATAAATGTCAACCTTTTTGAATGGTACAAATGGTGGTAGAGGTGGCACAAGGATCATTGTTGGGACTTAAGCTTTTCAATGGGTTCATAAGTCACTTAGATGTAGCTGAAGTATGTCATTAAGTTTATAAAATTGGCAGAGCCTACCTAATTGGGAGAGTAGTAAGTTCACAGGATGATATGACCGCTTTTCAGAATGATCTAAACAAATTAGGGGAATGGGAAAACAATGGCAATTGAGTGTTTTTTTTTTTTTTATCTTTCTTATTCAAAGCTTTGTTCAGAGTCGATAGTACATATACATCAGCTGTTTTGATACAATAAATACAATTTTTATCTATAAACTATATAAACAGAGTAAGGAACCAAAAATAAAAATATTTACATATTAAGTGAAGTGTTGTTATTACAAACGTGTTTTGCATATCAGCACTTTCTTCACCTCTCGGGTGAATCTTGCCATACGCCAGAAGGCTGGATAAGGGAGGGTCACCAGAACACTATGCACAGCCCAATTTAGTTCCGATTTCTTAGCTACCTATACTGTATATCCTACAGTATGCATCCATTAGGTAGATCTGTTTCCTTGTAAAGGTACCTTTCAAGGAAGATCCCTTTATTCTGCTAACTCCCAGTGGGTCCAGCATGACAGTTATGCCTATAGTCTATCTTGTGTCAAAAGTGTTAGTCGTTCCACGTCAGCAATCTGGCCTACTGTATCAGTCCAGTCAGTTTCAAGTAGAGGGAGGACCTGAAGCCATTTTCTAGTAAAGGCCTTAGCTGCCTCCACCACGCAAGTATCCCATAGAATATAATAGCTCCTTACCTTTCAGGTCTTGGGGAGGAAGTCTCAGTGCCAAGTGTTGGAACAATAATGGCTTCATGATCATGAAGAGGTATGTAAGCTGATTAGATATTGTCTCCCAGCTGGGTTCCAAATCTGGACGACTCCAAAATATACAATAGTGTGCAGCCCATTTTTCTCAGCATTGCTGTCAACAATTATTTTTTTTTTTTTTAACTCATTTTCCTGGCAGGTCCTCCATCTATCTCCACCCTGGTCATGGCCCCCAGACTTCCACCTACTGTCTGTTGCCAGCATCTTCTGGTCACCCCTGGCTTACCCCCCGGAGGGTGGGGCTGTGGCACTGGTCCCCTATCCAGAGCCACGGGACCAGTAACTAGTTGGGAGTGCTTGGCGATGGTGGCTAATTGAAGCCCAGGGAGGGCTTCATGGAGATGGATGACCCACCCACCCCCCTTTTTTCCAGTTTTCTTGGGAGGTGGGGATGTGCAATGATGCCAGTGTCTGCCCCACCTCCTGTGCATCTGAGCTGCATCTGCTGAGTGACTCCTGGCCTCTGCCAGGTGTTCTCCATGTGTCAGACACTTCTTTGCCCTCCCCTGGGGAAGGAGGGCAGTCCGTGGGATGCTCCATCCTTTTCCCCCTGGCCAGCCCTCCAGCAACCTGGGTCCATTCCTGAACCCAGGTTGCCCGTGTCGCAAGTGGAATTTGAACCACTGCGCTGATGGGCCAGCTATTGCTGCCAACAATTAGGACGTCTATTAGTGTCCCACTTGGATTGCAGTACTGGAGTTATAAAATATCTTGTTTTAATTTTCCAGGCATATTCACACCACTGTGGAGAGGATGCAGTTTTATTCATTCTCTGCCATATTTTTTCCCAATCCGTTGGAGTCAAATGTATCTGCGCGTTCAAGTGCCATTTATTAACTATATATTGGACATGTGTTTTTCTTCTGCTAGAGAAGAAGTTGATACAATGAGGTAATTGCTCCCTCCTGCTGGAATGTACTGACCATGGAGATCAGTGATAAGTCCTTCTGCGGCTTCCCACCGTGACCCCCCCCCCCATGTAAGTTAGGCTAATAAATCATTTCTGATTTGGACATAATGGAACAGTCCATTACAGACCAACCTAATTTTGCACTAAATTCATCAAATGTTATTAATGTAGATTCTCTCAGAATCTGGTCAGGATATTGCAACCTGCCTGTGGTCTGTCTCTTATTCCAAGGATCTAGGGTCACCAGAACGAATGTTAAATCCCACCCCAACCAACAGAATCTTTACCTATCTGGTACTACATTGGAGCTCTTGCAGAATTGTTCCCATGCCCTCCAAGTAACCTGCATCACCCTGTATGTTCTATGCATATTAGTTTTGGTTAATTTAGGGTCGAATACAAGGGCTGGTAATGGAGCGTGTTCAATAATATCCATTTCTGTTATCTTCCTTTGGGCTTGGTACTGGGTGTTTGTCCATAATAATGCATTTTTTACTTGAGCAGTCTAATCGTTGAGACTTTTAAAGCCCATCTTGAGACCCACCTGTTTAGTCAGGCCTTCCCAGACCTATCTTTTTAGGCATTACTGTTAGCCTTTAGTACCTGCTCAGGCTTTGCTGTATTTTAACTATTATTATTAGCCTGAAGTTTTATATATTTATTTTGGTTTCATCCTGGTTTTATTCATTCTATTTTGTTATCGTTTTTTTCTTTTTTATACTTTCTATTTGTACTGCGCTCAGAGCCTCTGGGATTGGGTGCCTAAGACATAAAATTTGCCTTCCCTTGCCAATAGGCCTGCAAGTCCAGAAGTGCCCATACTCCCCCACACTCTTTCCTCGATAGAAGTACCCCACTCCTCACTCTAGGTCGGGCATTTGCCTACACAGATTTATATATTTGTCTCTACATCTGCTGGAACAATGCTTTACTTAAATGAACTGAGGCATATTGAAACAAATATAAATACCTGGCTAATATATTCATTTTTATACTTTGTATTCGACTATGAAGGGGAAGTGGGAGGAAGGACCATCTCTTAAAGTCCACTTGTATAGCTGATAGCAAGGGGTTAAAACTATCTTCATACAGATGGGTATTGTCTGCTCCAAGATAGACTCCCAAGTATTTAAGCTTCAAAAGTTCCCAGTGCATTGGAAACTGTTTTTGAAATGTCAATGTGGGTTTAAAAAAAGTGGATATCATTTCAGTCTTTTCAGTATTCAGTGTGTATCCTGAAATAGCGGAAAATTACTGTATCAGGTCCATTAATCTAGGCAATAATGTGGTAGGGTCTGTGAGATAAACCATCACATCATCTACAAAGAGGCCTATTTTATGTTCAGTGTAAGCAAGCTGAACTCCTTTTATCTCAGGGTCTCTCCTTATCATTTGTGCTAGGGGCTCTATATACTGTATAGTGCAAAGAACACCGGTGATAGGGGCACCCCTGTTGTGTACCATGTCCCAGGTGGAATCCATCTGACAGATGACCATTGGCATGAGCATAAGCCATAGGAGAGGAATATATTGTTTATATGTATTTTTGGAAAGTGGGGGAGAATCCGAATCCCTCAAGGACCCTATTCAAATATACCCAATTGACCTGGTCAAAAGCTTTTTCAACATCCATGCTCATCAGGAATGCCATAATTGTATTTGCATTAAGATGGTCTATAATGTGCAGAGTCCTTCAGATATTATCTTAGGTCTGTCTGCTCAAGCCAAATCCTGTCTGATCTAGGCTGATTATGTTTGGAATAATATTCTCCTAACTCCTTGTAAGCACAGACATGAAATATTTGTAATCCACATTAAGTATGGATATCGGTCGTTAGGTGGGGCACAGCATTGGGTCCTTGCCGGGTTTGGGAATTACAGAGATGATGACTAAGTTCCAGCTTGCCCTGTTCAGACATAGCCTCTGTGTATGCTTTTTGTAAAGATGGGATGGGGGGGGAAGAATTTACTACAAAATTCTGCTGGAAAACTATCTGTCCTGAAACACTTTCCCGTTTCACTTTGTTGGGTCTCCCGCAGAATTTCCTGAGTGGTTATGGGGTACATAGGGATGCATGTTGATTCTGTGTCACCTGAGGAAGTGCAAGATAGTTTATGAATGTAGCAGTTACTTGCACTGGTTGTGGAGGTTTAGGCAAATACAGTATAAAGCACTATAATAGTGATTAAAAGCATCCATGATTTCTGCTGCTTTCACTATCCTTTGGGCTCTTTCTAGGTGTTCATCCATAATAATACATTTTTGACTTGAGCAGCTTTTCTATAGGCCTGCAAGTCTGGAAGCACCCGTACCCTCCCCCCATCCTCGCTAGGAGAACCCCTCTTCTCTCTCTAGGTCGGGTATTTGCCTACATAGATTTATATATTTGCTCTGCATCTGCTGGGTCCATGCTTTACTTAACTGATTACCTCCTGGGTGGCCATTTTTGTGTCAGGTAAACAATGAATAGTTTGGACTTCTTATGGAGCTATTAGAGGTAAAGAGTTTAATGAGCTGGAGCATATTGAAACAAATATAAATACCTCGGTAATATATTACATTTTATAGTTTTTATTTGACTATGGCAGGGACATGAGAGGAGGGATCATCTCTTAAAGTCCGCTTGTATAGCTGATCACAAGGGGTTAAAATTATCTTCATACAGATGGGTATTGTCTGCTCTAAGATATATTCCCAAGTGTTTAAGCTTCGGAAGTCCCCAGGGCATTAAAAACTGTTTTTGAAATGTCAGTGTGGGTTTAAAAAAGTGGCAACAAATTCAGTCTTTTCAGTATTCAGTGTGTATCCTGAAATTGCAGTAAATTACTGTATCAGGTCCATTAATCTAGGCAATGATGTTGTAGGGTCTGTGAGATAAACCATTACATTATCTACATAGAGGTCTATTTTACATTCAGTGTAAGCAGGCGGAATTCCTTTTATCTCAGGGTCGCTCCTTATCATTTGTGCTAGAGGCTCTATATACAGTGCAAAAAACACCGGAGATGGGGGAACCCCTGTCATCTACCACATCCCAGGTGGAATCCATCTGACAGATGATCACTGGCATGTGTAACATGATAAACCTTCTAATATTATTATTGTATAATAATTGTAAAATAAATTTATGGTATATGAAGGTCTGCTTAGGCAACCAAACAACCTAGCAATGATAAGTGACCTTTTGACCTCCAAAATGTCAGTGTGAGAAAGCTGCAGGATGTTTTAAATTGACCAGAAAAAAATCTAATTAAAAGCCTTCCTTCCAGAGGGGCAGTTTATTACCCCTTTTAACCTGCTCCTGCTTTTAAAGTTGAAACTAAATATAAATTCTATGACCCTAGCAGGAAGGGAAGCCATTTGGCTGATCCTTTATGGTTTTCTCTCCTAGCCGATAACTACTGACATGACTGTGGGATTGTGAAACATCAAAGTGGATCAAAGACTGTCATATTTGGGAAATGGCTAGTTGCTGATTTTTCACAGTAATAACATCCTGGGGAAAACATTACTTATTGTTCTGGACTCAGAGAGAGACTTCATTCTCTGGACTTTAGAAGGCACTTAATGGTAACATCTAGATAGGCAAGAACTTTTAAGTATTTGGGGTAGACGTATTTGTGTTCTGTAACTCCCCATTTATTTTATGTGACTGTAAGTTAGTGATATAATTGTTCTGCATTTGATTTTACCTGTTTTACAAATTTTAGTAAACATTGTTTTCTTTAAAATACTGCCAGAGCGTTTTCTCACTTCCTTTGCATGTGGTTGCTGAGCCTGTGTTTAAGTCTGACAGTTGTTAAGGGCTTGAATATGTTACTTAGCTTGCTAAATGGTAAGAATATACCTAGGTCTCATATTTGAGTAGCAAGGGTACATTTTGGGACACCTGACTGGGTGCCACTGGGCAAAAGATTATACTGCATTTCCCCAAAGAAAATATATATCTGAGCCTGTTAATTGGGTGTGCTAGCATAGGTTTCACATTTTGACTCCCCCAGGAATCGTAGCTGGTAGGTAATTCGGACCCAAAACAGACAGGAGGGTTACCCTGTCTGTCCTCTGTTCACATTATCGCACTTCGAGGTTGGCACTGTAGGAGCAGATGGCCTGACCTGTGGAGTGCATTTGTGACAGATTTGGTTGGCAGCAGTGTGATTTAAAAGTATTTGGTATCACGAGCATTAACAGTCCAGTGTGTCAGATTAATACTGTACAGCTCACATGCAAAATAAGGCAGTGATTTTTAAAAAGTAAACAGAACTATATCATTGTGCTTATAGTCTAAGTTTCTACCTGTTTTATTTTTTTTTTCGAGTGCAAATTAGTATAGCTGTAGTTAGGGAAGAAGATGGCTTCAAACTACAGTGGCTACACTGCAGACTACCTGAGGCAGCTGTGCCAGGAGAGAGGAGTCCAGCATGAGGGGAGAGCCAACAAGCAGAATCTCGTGGATGCTCTGGTGGCAGCCGATGCTCAGAGCCTTGAGTCACAGTCTGTGACTGAAAAGGATGAACCTTGGGTGTGGAGGGGCAAGGGTCCCATGCAGTGTCCAGATCCAGTGAGGAGGACAGCCAGACCAGTGCAAGCCAAGAGCCACAGCAGCAGGGGAAGGTCACCAGCATTCTGGAGCCAGAAGCGATCAGGCTGCAGATGGAGTTGTGAAGAATGGAGCTAGAATTTGAGCAGGGGAAGTTCCAGTTGCAGATGGAAAGAGAGGAGAAGTGGAAGCAGCTTCAGTGAGAGGCAGAGGAAAGAGAGCGACAACTTCAGTGAGAGGCTGAGCGAGAAGAGCGTGAGCACCAGAGGCAACATGAACTGGAGAATCTATGACTCCAAACACCAGCAGCAGAGCAGGTAAGTGGCCTGGGATTAAATGGGACTCCTGGACTGGGTTACAAACTAAATTCTAAATTGTTAGCTTAATTTAAAGAAGGGGAAGATATGGATGCCCTTTTAAATTCCTTTGAAAAAGTAAGCATTCAGGCAAATATTCCTAGACGGTCCTTGAGCTTGCAGCTATTCCTGCTACTTACTGGAAAAGCTCGGGATGCATTGGATCAAATGGACAATGAGGACAGTAATGATTACAGTAAACTTAAAGCTGCACTTTTAAAAAATACAAGCTAACAGCAGAGGCAAACAGAGCTAAATTCCTTAAGCTCAGGAGAAACCCTGACATGAGCTACAATGAGCTAGCCACTAAACAATGTCAGTTTTTAAAACATTGGTGGGAAGGAATTGAACAAACATTGTAGAGAAAATTGAAAATGCTGTACTGTTAGAGCAGTTTTTTGGGGCATGCCCAACAGGGCTGAAGATCTGGCTGGAGGACAGAGATCCAAAAACAGTGCAAGAGGCTGCAGAACTCTTCGACTGCTATGCCAGGAGCAGACCTACTCTGACAGTGAATGGAGCGGGCATGGCAGTGCAGAAAGGGAAAAGCATGCCTTCAGGGCAACCAAAACCCTCCCTGCCTCCACTGAAACCAGGTGTCCCTAGGTTACAAAGAAAAGATTTACCTGAGAAAAGAAATGAATGTTGGGTTTGCAAAGAAACTGGTCATATTGCAAGACAGTATCCCAAAAGGGCACGTAGTACACAAAGTGGTGCTAGACAAGAAGTGGGTTGTTTGTGTGTCCCCCTGAAAGAATGCCAGTAAACAGGAGAGAACGCATACACCCAGTCACTGTGAACGGTGTACAGACACATGGATTGATGGACACGGAGGTGTCCCTGACTTTGGTAAAAGGGGATTTGGTAGAGCAGGGTCAGCTTATACCCAATCAGTTTATGACACTACAGGGATTCACTGGAGAGGAGAAAACATTGCCACTCGCTAGTGTCCTCCTAGACTGGGGTGAGACAGGGGGAACTGTGCAAAAGGTTGCTGTAGCCAAGATTTTGGCTGTTGATGTAATTATCAGCAACAATCTCAAAGAGGGGATGGTGTGTGCAGCTAGCTGCAGCCAAGTGGCAAAGGAAAATTGTGGTTCCCTGGACCACATAGAAGACCCTGTGGAAACTACTGGGAGGCTGGTTCCCCAGCCTGTGTCTCCTGATATGGAGAATAATGAAAGTGGATAGAAATTCCCCAGGTAGCAGGTAACCAAACAGCTACAGAGGGTTACTCTGAGGAAGGAGGGGTGATCCATTGTCAGAGCATTAGGGATGGCAGTGATCCTGAATGCCCTGACACTACAACTATGGACCCTAGTTTAGACACTGAAGGGGACCTGTCCCATGCCTTGGGAATGTGTAAGGAGTTTGCAGCTGCTCAGAAAAGTGACCCTAGTCTAGAGAAACTGAGGGCTTGGGCAGACTCTGATGGAGCACAGGGAGGTGACGGGGAAACATAAGGTTTATTAGGAAAATGGACTGATGTATATGCAGGATGATAAGACAGAGGGAGGGGTGATAGACAGGCAGCTTGTTGTTCCCCAGGTGTACCGTGAGCAGTTGCTCAAGGTCATCTGAGAATCATGCGCACTACACAGTGGTTGGCCCAGAATTTCTATTGGACCAACTTCACCCAGCAGGTGAAGGAGTATTGCAGTTCTTGTCACCCGGTGCCAAGAAATAGGGAAGACAGGTAAGAAAACTCAAGCTGCCCTAATTCCTTTACCCATAGTGAAGGAACCATTCCAGAGGGTGGGATGGATATTGTGGGGCCTTTAAATTTCCCCAGCTCTTCCGGGTAGAGGTTCATTCTGACTGTGGTGGATTATGCCACCTGGTATCCAGAGGCAGTTGCCCTATCCTCACTGAGGACAGACAAAGTGGCAGATGCCTCATTAGGGATTTTCTCCCATGTTGGGTTTCCACAGGAGGTTATCACCGATTGATGGGATTCCTTCATGTCGGACCTGATGAAATGTTTGTGGGAGAAGTGTGGGGTTTTGCAGAGGTGCATGCCACCTTATCACCCGGAAGCCAGTGGGCTTGTGGAAAGATTTAACAGTACCCTTAAGTCAATGCTCCAAGCGTTTGCTGAACAGCATGAGAGGGACTGGGAGAAATACCTTCCCCACTTGTTGTCTGCATACAGGGAGGTGCCCCAAGAGTTGACAGGGGCTTTCCCCTTTCAAGTTCTTATATGGATGCCAGGTACATGGGCCCCTAGACTTGATCCGGGAGGACTGGGAAGGCAAGCACACCACTCAGGGAACTCCCATAGTGGATTATCTCCTTAGGTTTAGGGAAAAGCTGAAGGAGCTTATTGGGAAAGCTCAGAGCAACCTGGCAGATGCCCAACAGAAACAAAAGGTGTGGTACGACTGCAGAGCCAGAGCTTACTTGTCCACTGAGGGTCAGGAAGTCATGGTCCTAATCCCGGTCCGGAAAGACAAGCTGCAGGCCCAGTGGGCAGGACTGTACAAAGTAGTCAGACAGAAAAATGATGTAAACTACATTATAGAGTTACCTAACAGAAGACAGTCACAAAGAATGTACCATGTCAACATGATGAAGCCATATGCAAATAGGGCTGACATGGTGTTTACAGGGTGTAGTCCTGGGGAAGGGATGGATGAAGGAGACCCCCTTCTGGACTTACTGAAAGAAAGTAAGCGGGAGTCCTCTGTGGAGGCAATTAAAATGTCACCTCAGTTGACCCCAGACCAGATCCAAGAAGTAAGGGAGGTTTTAGCAGACTTTGCCCCACTGTTCAGTGCCAAGCCTGGACAAACCCCCTTAGCGATGCATGATATGGAGACAGGGATGCAGGTGCCCATACGGCAGACAACATATCGGGTGTCAGAGGCTGTCCAAAAGGACATTAGGAGGGAGGTGGAGGAAATGCTGGATATAGGGGTAATACAGAAATCCCACAACCTCTGGGCCTCACCCGTGGTTCTTGTTCCCAACCCAGATGGCTCTGCTCATTTTTGTGTGGACTATCATGGACTGAATGCAGTCACAAAGTCAGACGCTCACCTAGTGCCACAGATGGACAAACTCCTGGACAAGTTGGGACGTGTGACATACCTTACAACTATTGACCTGACAAAGGGATATTGTCAGGTAGAGTTAACTGCCAGAGCTAGGGAGAAGTGGGCCTTGATCACTCCAATGGGGTTATTTGAATTTAAAGTAATGCTTTTCGGAATGAAGAATGCCCCGGTGACTATCCAAAGGTTGGTGAACCAGGTGTTAAATGGTGCTGAGGAGTATGCTGTGGCGTACCTGGATGACACTGCCATCTTCAGTGCCAGCTGGGAGGAACACCTGTCCCACCTTAGGGAAGTGCTGGGCATGATACAGAGGGCCGGGCTCACTGTCAAAGCTGAAAAGTGCCAGGTGGGCCCTGGCTGAAGTGGCATACCTCGGACATGTTGTAGTCTGGGAACTGCTTCATCTTAACCAAGTGAAAATAGAGGCAATCAAGGCATGGTCCTGACCAGAAATGCAGAAGCAAGTCAAGAGTTTTCTGGGGACAGCAGGGTACTACAGGAAATTTGCACAAAATTACAGTGCCCTGACCGCTCCCCTATCTGGTTTGTTAAAGAAATGGATGCCTATGACAGCTACTTGGGAGCCAGCCTGTGAACAAGCCTTTACAAGACTGTAGGAGGCAATGTGCAGTGCTCCTGTATTGACAAGTCCAGACTATAGCAGACCCATTGTAGTCCAGACTGACACCTCAGATGTGGGTATTGGGGCATTGCTGGGTCAGACGTCCAACCGAGGGAATGATAACCCCATATTGTACCTCAGTAAATGTTATTTCCCAGGGAGCAGGCTTACTCTACTGTGCCAAAATAGTGTCTTGTCATGGTGTGAGCCCTAAAGAAGTTAGAGCCATACCTATATGGACAGCATTTTGAGTTACAAACTGACCACAACCCCCTGGTTTGGCTGACATAAATGGGTAAAATGAATGGTAGACTACTAAGGTGGCATTTTGCCTTGCAAGGGTATGACATCACTGTCTCACACAGGGCTGGGACAGTGAATGAAAACGCTGATGGTTTATCTCATTGCTTTGCGATGTAAACTGAATTTGCGTAACTCATCACATGCAGGAATAGATCTCCCAAATTCAGTCTAAGGAGGGAGAAGTGTTACGTGATAAACCCTCTAATATTATTATTGTATAATATTTGTAAGATAAATATATGGTATGTGAAGGTCTGCTTAGGCAACCATACAGCCTAGCAATGATAAGTGACCTTTTGACCTCCAAAATGTCAGTGTGAGGAAGCTGCAGGATGTGTTAAATTGACCAGGAAAACCCCTAATTAAAAGCCTTCCTTCCAGAGAGACAGTTTATTACCCCTTATAACCTGCTTGTGCTTTTGAAGTTGAAACTAAATATGAATTTTATGACCCTAGAAGGAAGGGAAGCCATCTGGCTGATCCTTTATGGGCTTCTCACCTAGCTGAGAACTTAGTGACATGATTGTGGGATTGTGAAACATCAAAGGGGAAGTTTTGATCAAAGACTGTCATATTTGGGAAATGGCTAGTTGCTTATTTTTACAGTAGTAACATACATCCTTGTGGATAATTATGTTAAGAGGCTAAAGCTAGGAGGGTCTAACTGTGACCTCACCAAAAGGGGTGGGGAGATGGAGTTTGAAATAAACATGCATCTGGGGAAAACATTGCTTATTATTCTGGACTCAGAGAGACTTAATTCTATGGACTTTAGAAGGCACTTAATGGTAACATCTAGATAGGCAAGAACTTTTAGGTATTTGGGGTAGACGTATTTGTGTTCTGTAACTCCCCATTTATTTCATGTGACTGTAAGTTAGCGATATAATTGTTCTGTGTTTGATTTTACCTGTTTTACAAATTTTAGTGAACAATATTTTCTTTAAAATTCTGCCAGTGCTTTCTCAGTTCTTTTGCATGTGAATGCTAAGCCTGTGTTTAAGTCTGACAGTTGTTAAGGGCTTGAATATGTTACTAAGCTTGCTAAATGGTAAGAATATAGCTAGGTCTCATATTTGAGTAGCAAGGGTACATTTTGGGACACCTGGCTGGGTGCCACTGGGTGAAAGATTATATTGCATTTCCCCAAACAGAATATACAGTGTATCTGAGCCTGTTAATTGGGTGCGTTAGCATAAGGCTCACATTTTGACTCCCCCAGGACTCAAGACTGGTAGGTGATTTAAACCCAAAACAGACAGGTGGGTTAGCTGTCTGTCCTCTGTTCACATTATCGCACTTCAAGGCTGGCAGTGTGGGAGCAGAGGGCCTGACCTGTGGAGAGCATTTGTGACAGATCTGGTTGGCAGCGGTGTTATTTAAAAGTATTTGGTACCACGAGCATTAACAGTCCAGTGTGTCAGATTAATACTGTACCGCTCACATGCAAAATAAGGCAGTGATTTTTAAAAAGTAAACAGAACTATATAATTGTGCTTACAGTCTAAGCTTTACCTGTTTTATTTTTTTTTCGAGTGCAAGTTAGTATAGCCGTAGTTAGGGAAGAAGATGGCTTCAAACTACAGTGGCTACACTGCAGACTACCTGAGGCAGCTGTGCCAGGAGAGAGGAGTCCAGCATGAGGGGAGAGCCAACAAGCAGAACCTCATGGATGCTGTGGTGGCAGCTAATGCCCAGAGCCTTGAGTCATAGTCTGTGACTGAAAAGGACGAACCTTGGGTGTGGAGGGGCCAGGGTCCCATGCAGTGTCCAGATCCAGTGAGGAGGACAGCCAGACCAGTGCAAGCCAAGGGCCACAGCAGCAGGGAAAGGTCACCAGCATTCTGGAGCCAGAAGTGATCAGGTTGCAGATGGAGTTGTGAAGAATGGAGCTAGAATTTGAGCAGGGGAAGTTCCAGTTGCAGATGAAAAGAGAGGAGAAGCAGGAGCAGGTTCAGTGAGAGGCAGAGGAAAGAGAGCGACAACTTAAGTGAAAGGCTGAGTGAGAAGAGCGTGATCACCAGAGGCAACATGAACTGGAGAATCTATGACTCCATACACCAGCACCAGAGCAGGTAAGTGGCCTGGGGTTAAATGGGACTCCTGGACTGGGTTACAAACTAAATTCTAAATTGATAGCTGAATTTAAAGAGGGGGAAGATATGGATTCCTTTTTAAATTCCTTTGAAAAAGTAAGCATTCAGGCAAATATTCCTAGACGGTCCTTGAGCTTCCAACTATTCCCGCTGCTTACTGGAAAAGCTCGGGATGCATTGAATCAAAGGGACAATGAGGACAGTAATGATTACAGTAAACTTAAAGCTGCACTTTTAAAAAAATACGAGCTAACAGCAGAGGCATACAGAGCTAAATTCCTTAAGCTCAGGAGAAGCTCTGACATGAGCTACGAGGAGCTAGCCACTAAACAACGTCAGTTTTTAAAACATTGGTGGAAAGGAATTGAAGCAAACACTGTAGAGAAAATTAAAAATGCTGTACTGTTAGAGCAGTTTTTGGGGCATGCCCAACAGAGTTGAAGACCTGGCTAGAGGACAGAGATCCAAAAACAGTGCAAGAGGCTGCTGAACTCTCCGACTGCTATGCCAGGAGCAGACCTGCTCTGAGAGTGAATGGAGTGGGCATGACAGTGCAGAAAGGGAAAAGCATGCATTTAGGGCAACCAAAACCCTCCCTGCCTCCACTGAAACCAGGTTGTCCTAGGTTACAAAGAAAATATTTACCTGAGAAAAGAAATTAATGTTGGGTTTGCAAAGAAACTGGACATATTGCAAGACAGTGTCCCAAAAGGGCAAGCTGTACACAAAGTGGTGCTAGAAAAGAAGTGGGTTGTTTGTGTGTCCCTGAAAGAATGCCAGTAAACATGAGGGAATGCATACACCCAGTCACTGTGAATGGTGGAATGGTGTACAGACACATGGATTGATGGACATGGGGCAGTCCCTGACTTTGGTAAAAGGGGATTTGGTAGAGCCGGGTCAGCTGATACCCAATAAATTTGTGACACTACAGGGATTCACTGGGGAGGAGAAAACATTGCCATTCGCTAGTGTCCTCCTAGACTGGGGTGAGACGGGGGAACTGTGCAAAAGGTTGCTATAGCCAAGTCTTTGACTGTTGATGTAATTATTGGCAACAATCTCAAAGAGGGGATGGTGTGTGCAGTTAGCTGCAGCCAGGCGACAAAGGAAAATTGTGGTTCCCTGGACTACATAGAAGTCTCTGTGGAAACCACTGGGACGCTGGTTCCCCAGCCTGTGTCTCCTGATGTGGAGAATAATGAAAGGCGGGTAGAAATTCCCAAGATAGCAGGTAACCAAACAGCTACAGAGGGTTACTCTGAGGAAGGAGGGATGACCCATTGTCAGAGGGTTAGGGATGGCAGTGATCCTGAATGCCCTGATACTAGAACTATGGACCCTAGTTTAGACACTGAAGGGGACCTGTCCCATGCTTTGGGAATGTGTAAGGAGTTTGCAGCTGCTCAGAAAAGTGACCCTAATCTAGAGAAACTGAGGGCTTGGGCAGACTCTGATGGAGCACAGGGAGGTGGCAGGAAACATAAGGTTTATTGGGACAATGTACTGATGTATACGCAGGATGTGACGACAGAGGGAGGGGTGATAGGTAGGCAGCTTGTTGTTCCCCAGGTGTACCGTGAGCAGTTGCTCAAGATTGCATATGAGATTGCTATGTCTGGTCATCTGAGAATCATGCACACTACACAGCAGTTGGCCCAAAATTTCTATTTGCCCAACTTCACCCAGCAGGTGAAGGAGTATTGCAGCTCTTGTCACCGGTGCCAAGAAATAGGGAAGGCAGGCAAGAAAACCCAAGCTGCCCTAATTCCTTTACCCATAGTGGTGGAACCATCCCAGATGGTGGGAATGGATTTTGTGGGGCATTTAAATATCCCCAGCTCTTCCAGGAAGAGGGTCATCCTGACTGTGGCGGATTATGCCACCTGGTATCCAAAGGCAGTCACCCTATCCTCACTGAGGACAGACAAAGTGGCAGATGCTTACTAGGGATTTTCTCCCATGTTGGGTTTCTGTAGGAGGTTATCACCAATTGACGGGGTTCCTTCATGTCAGACCTGATGAAATTTTTGTGGGAGAAGTGTGGGGTCATGCAGAGGCGCAAGACACCTTATCACCCACAAGCCAGTGGGCTTGTGAAAAAATTTAATGGTACCCTTAAGTCAATGCTGCAAGCATTGGCTGAACAGCATGGGAGGGACTGGGAGAAATACCTTCCCCAGCTGTTGTTTGCATACAGGGAGGTGCCCCAAGAGTGGACAGGGTTTTCCCCTTTCAAGCTCTTATATGGACGCCAGGTAAGTGGGCCCCTAGACTTGATCCAGGAGGACTGGGAAGGCAAGCACACCACCCAGGGAACTCCCATAGTGGATTATGTCCTTAGGTTTAGGGAAAAGCTGAAGGAGCTTATGGGGACAGCTCAGAGCAACCTGGCAGCTGCTCAACAGAAACAAAAGGTGTGGTACGACTGCAGAGCCAGAGCTTACTTGTACACTGTAGGTCAGGAGGTCATGGTCCTAATCCCGATCCGGAAAGACAAGCTGCAGGCCAAGTGGGCAGAACTGTATAAAGTAGTCAGACAGAAAAATGATGTAAACTACATTATAGTTACATAACAGAAGACATACACAAAAAATGTACCATGTCAACATGATGAAGCCATGTGCAAATAGGGCTGACATGGTGTTTACAGTGTGTAGTCTTGGGGATGGGATGGATGAAGGAGACCCCCTTCTGGACTTACTGGAAGAAAGCAAGTGGGAATCCTCTGTGGAGGCAATTAAAATGTCACCTTAATTGACCCCAGACCAGATCCAGGAAGTAAGGGAGGTTTTAGCATACTTTGCCCAACTGTTTAGTGCCAAGTCTGGACTAACCCCCTTAGCAATGCATGATGCAGAGACAGGGATGCAGGTGCCCATACGGCAGACAACATATCAGGTGTCAGAGGCTGTCCAAAAGGACATTAGGAGGGAGGTGGAGGAAATGCTGGATATAGGGGTAATCTAGAAATCCCACAGCCTCTGGGCCTCAACCGTAGTCCTTGTTCCCAAGCCAGATGGCTCTACTCATTTTTGTGTGGACTGTCATTGGCTGAATGCAGTCACAATCAGGTGCCCACCCTGTGCCACAGATGGACAAACTCCTGGACAAGTTGGGAGGGGTGACATACCTTACAGCTATTGACCTGACAAAGGGATATTGTCAGGTAGAGTTAACTGCCAGAGCTAGGAAGAAGTGGGCCTTGATCACTCTGATGGGGTTGAATTTAAAGTAATGCCTTTTGGAATGAAGAATGACCCAGCCACTATCCAAAGGTTGGTGAACCAGGTGTTAAATGGTGCTGAGGAGTACGCTGTGGCATACCTGGATGACACTGCCATCTTTAGTGCCAGCTGGGAGGAGCACCTGTCCCACATTAGGGAAGTGCTGGGCAGGATACAGAGGGTCGGGCTCACTGTCAAAGCTGAAAAGTGCCAGGTGGTCATGGCTGAAGTGGCATACTTTGGACATGTTGTAGACAGGGGACAGCTTCATCTTAATCAAGTGAAAATAGAGACAATCAAGGCATGGCCCAGACCCATAATGCAGAAGCAGGTTAAGAGTTTTCTGGGGACAGCAGGGTACTACAGGAAATTTGTACAAAATTACAGTGCCCTGACCATGCCCATATATGGTTTGTTAAAGAAACGGATGCCTAAGACAGTTACTTGGGAGTCAGACTGTGAACAAGCCTTTACAAGACTGAAGGAAGCAATGTGCAGTGCTCCTGTATTGACAAGTCCAGACTATAGCAGACCCACTGCAATCCAGGCTGACACCTCAGATGTGGGTACTGGGGCAGTGCTGAGTCAGACATCCAACCAAGGGAAAGATCACCCCATAGTATACCTCAGTAAAATGTTATTTGCCAGGGGAGCAGGCTTACTCTACTGTGGCAAAAGAGTGTCTTGCCATGGTGTGGGCCTTTAAGAAGTTAGAGCCATACCTATATGGACAGCATTTTGAGGTACAAACTGACCACAACCCCCTGGTTTGGCTGGCACAAATGGGTAAAACAAATGGTACACTACTAAGATGGGGTTTTGCCTTGCAAGGGTACGACATGACTGTCTCACACAGGGCTGGTGCAGTGAATGAAAATGCTGATGGTTCATCTTGTTGCTTTGAGATGTAAACTGAATTTGGGTAACTCATCCCATGCAGGAATAGTTCCCCCAAATTCAGTCTAAGGAGGGAGGAGTGTAACGTGATAAACCCTCTAATATTATTATTGTATAGTATTTGTAAGATAAATATATGGTATGTGGAGGTCTGCTTAGAGGCAACCAAACAGTCTAACAATAAGTGATCTTTTGACCTCCAAAATGTCAGTGTGAGGAAGCTGCAAGATGTGTTAAATTGACCAGGAAAACCCCTAATTAAAAGCCTTCCTTCCAGAGGGACAGTTTATTACCTCTTATAACCTGCTTCTGCTTTTGAAGTTGAAACTAAATATGAATTTTATGACCCTAGGAGGAAGGGAAGCCATCTGGCTGATCCTTTATGGGTTTCTTGCCTAGCCGAGAACTACTGACATGACTGTGGGATTGTGAAACATCAAAAGGGGATGTTTTGATCAAAGACCGTCATATTTGGGAAAAGGCTAGTTGCTGATTTTTCACAGTAGTAACATACATCCTTGTGGACAATTACGTTAAGAGGTTAAAGCTAGGAGGGTCTAACTGTGACCTCACCAAAAGGGGTGGGGAGATGGAGTTTGAAATGAACATGCATCTGGGGAAAATATTGCTTATTATTCTGGACTCAGAGAGAGACTTAATTCTCTGGACTTTAAAAAGCACTTAAGGGTAACATCTAGATAGGCAAGTACTTTTAAGTATTTGGGGTAGACGTGTTTGTGTTCTGTAATGTCCCATTTATTTCACGTGACTAAGTTAGTGATATAATTGTTCTATGTTTGATTTTACCGGTTTTGAAAATTTTAGTAAACAATATTTTCTTTGAAATACTGCCAGTGCTTTTTCTCAGTTCTTTTGCATGTGAATGCAGAGCCTGTGTTTAAGTCTGACAGCTGTTCAGGGTCGAATGTGTTACTAAGCTTGCTGAATGGTAAGAATATACCTAGGTCTCCTATTAAGTCGTAAGGGTACATTTTGGGAATCCTGGCTGGGTGCCACTGGGCGAACGTTTATATTGCACTTCCCTGAGGAGAATATATAATCTGAGCCTGTTAATTGGGTGCGCTAGCATAAGGTTCACTTTTTTACACCCCCAAGGGTTCAAGGCTGGTAGGTGATTCGGACCCAAAACAGACAGGGGGGCTACCCTGTCTGTCACCGGTCCACACTATCGCACTTCAAGGTTGGCACTGTGGGAGCATAGGGCCTGACCTACGGAGTGCATTTGTGGCATGGAGGGATGGAAGGAAGATACTGGGGATCACTGGGAAGGCAAGACGGGAGGGTGAGCTGGATGTCATCATCCACCTAGGTACTAATGACTTGGCAAATGGGGAGCCAAAGGAAGTTCAGGAAGAGTTTAGGAAACTGGGGAGGGTCTCAAGCAAGTAGCTACTTCTGTCACTTTCTCAGAAGTACTACCTGTGAGAGGCAAGGAGAGCATAGGAGTGCATGCACCAGGAACTTTAACTCATGGTTGAAGAACTTGGTGCTGGAGGAAGGGTTTGATCTATTGGTGACTGGGGACCCACCTGGAGGGATGGAGGTTTGTTCAAGCCTGATGGCCTGCATCCATCCTGGAGGGAATCCAAGCACTCAATGATAAGTTTAAATGCTACATTGACAAGCATTTAAACTAGCAAAGGGGGTGGCAGGCCAGCAAGGATGGTACCTACTTGCTCACCCCCACAGCTAGCAGTGGAACCAGTGAACCAGAGGAGTGGCTATCTCTGCAAAGCAGTGTGCAAAAGATGGAGATTAGTGTCCAAAAGGTGGATAAGCAGAAAAGGGCAAATTCAGCAGAAGGGCAGACAGCAAGGAGAACCAGAGATAAATGACAACCAAGGAAGGGGCTGGTAGAACAGTGAAGCAGTCTAGGGAGGTCAAATCATGGAAAGCCATGTGTGCAAATGCCAGGAGCCTTAGCAACAAGATGGAAGATCTGGAGGCTGTCATGGTACAGTCAGACCTGACATTGTGGCCATCACTAAAACCTGGTGTAATGATAACCATGACTGGGAGATGGCCATACCTGGCTACAACATATTCAGAAGAGACAGAGCAGGCAGGAAGGAGGAGGAGTGGCACCTGTATGTGAAAAATGACATAAGGGCCACACAGATCCAGGAGGAACAAAATGGGGGAGAGATACTGTGGGTTAAGCTGGAAAGGAAAGTGGGGCCAGCCATCCGCACAGGTGTGGTCTATAGACCACCAGCCCAGGAGGAAGAAACAGATAGGGAGCTGATGCTAGCCATCCAAAGGATGGCAGACAAGGGTGAGGTAGTACTGGTCGAGACTTCAATATACCAGACGTGGACTGGAGCATCCCAGCAGCAGCATCAACTAGGAGCAGATTTATCCTGACTCCTTCAGGTGCCTTCTCAAGCAACTGGTCATGGAACCAACTCGGCAGAAGGCAATACTGGACCTTGTGCTCACAAACAGGGACAGTGTGATGGGGGGAGCACCTGGGTAACAGTGACCACCAGTCATTGTGGCTTGAAATCACAGAAAGAGCACAACCAAACCACACAAAAACACGTATCCTGGATTTTAGGGGGCAGACTTTGGGAAAATGGGGAGATACTTGAAAGAGGCATTAAGGGGAATGGGACAGGAATCAGGGGTTGAGGAACAGTGGGAGTATTTAAAATGGGGATTATAAGAACAACAGAATTATGCATTAAGCAGGTTAGCAAGAGGAAAAGGAAGAGGAGACCATTATGGTTTTCCAAAGAGGTAGCAAAGAAAGTGAAAGCCAAAAAGATTGCATTCAGGCAATACAAAAGACACAGGCAGAAGGGATAGGAGAAGTACCAGGAGAAACAAAGGGAGGCAGGGAAGTCAGTAAGGAAGCCAAAGCTCAGACAGAAGAACACATTGCAAAATCAGTGGGTAAAGGGACAAAACATTTTACAGGTACATAAGTGAAAAAAGAAAGACAAAGGGAGGGATAGTGAGACTGAAGGGGGAGGATGGGAGCCGCGTGGAGGATGACAACAATAAAGCTGACATATTGAACAGGTATTTCTGCTCTGTCTTTACTAAGGAAGAGGGGGTAATGGGTCTGAAGGGAGTACAAGGGGTGAGAATGGTGCAGAAATGGACACAAGTCCCTTTACACGAGAAAGGGTCCTGAAGGAACTGGAAGTAATAAGAGCTGATAAAGCAATGGGGCCAGATGGGGTGCACCCCAGGGTCCTTAAAGAACTAAGAGAGGTGGTGGCTGAACCTCTGGCTATCCTGTTCAGCCAATCACTGGAAACAGGGGAGGTACCCAAAGACTGGAGGACAGTAGATGTAGTCCTCTTATACAAAAGTGGGAACAAAGAGGAAGCAGGGAACTACAGACCAGTCAGCCTCACCTCGGTAGTGGGAAAGATCATGGAAGCACTACTGAAGGAGAGATTGGTGGAACATCTGATTGTCAATGGACTACAGGACCCAAGGCAGCATGGTTTCACCAGGGGGAGGTCATGTCAGACCAACCTCATTGAATTTTTTGACTGGGTGACTAGGGAGGTGGATCAGGGGAGGGCAGTGGACATGGCCTATCTGGACTTCAGCAAGGCCTTTGACACTGTGCCACATAGAAGACTATTACACAAACTGGGGAATATGGGTGTGGGCAGGACAGTAGTGCGTGGGTAGGTAACTGGCTGGGTGGCAGGACACAGAGGGTGGTGGTAAATGGCTGTCACTCCACAGAGGGAAGAGTGACCAGTGGGGTACCACAGGGATCAGTGCTGGGACCGGTCCTATTCAACATCTTCATCAGTGACATTGCACAGGATCTAGAAGGCAGAATTTCACTGTTCGCTGATGACACAAAGCTCTGTAACAGAGTAGACACACCGAGGGTGTAGACAGAATGAGAAGGGACCTGCAGAAACTTGAAGAATGGTCAAGGGTTTGGCAGTTGAAATTCAATGCAAAGAAGTGCAAGATAATGCATATGGGGCACAAAACCCAGGCACAATATATCAGTTGGGGGTGAGGATATAGCATGCACCAAGCAGGAAAGGGATCTTGGGGTTGTCATCTCTGATGACCTCAAGGTAGGAAACAGTGTGACAAGGCATCAGGTAAAGCAAATAGGATGCTGGGATGTATAGGCAGGGCATCACCAGCAGGAAAAGGGAGGTCATAATTCCGCTATACAAGACACTAGTGAGGCCCCACCTGGAGTACAGTGTACAGTTCTGAGACCATACCTACGTAAGGACATAGACAGGGTAGAGAAGGTTCAGAGGAGGGCAACAAAGATGGTGCATGGATTGCATCACAAGTCCTATGAAGACAGGTTGAAGGAACTGAACATGTACTCCCTGGAGGAGAGGAGGGAGAGAGGATATGATAGAGACATACAAGTATCTTACAGGGAGGAACAGGGTGCAGGAAAACACTATTTTTAAGCGAAAAGATGTTTCAGGACTAGAGGGCATGGGATGAAGTTGAGGGAGGACGATTCAGAGGAAACATGAGAAAGAATTTCTTCACAGAACGGTGGTGGACAAGTGGAACACCCTGCCAGAGGAAGTGGTGGGGGCTGAAACAATCACGGGATTTAAGAATGCATGGGATAGACATAAAGGAATTTTAGAGGTCAGGGGTAAGGGGAAATAGACTTCTAGGAAAACAAACTGAACTTACAAGCTCAAATGGGCAGACTAGGTGAGCCATAGGCCCTTATCTGCCGACACTGTCTATGTATCTATGTATCTATGTATCTATGTATCTATGTGACAGCCATAGGAAAAGAATGTATAGTTTGTATGTATTTTTGGAAAGTGGGGGAAAATCTGAATCCCTTAAGAACCCTATTCAGATATACCCAAGTGACCGGGTCAAAAGCTTTTTCACCATCCATGCTCACCAGGAGTGCTGGAATTGTATTTGCATTAAGATGGTCTTTTATGTGCAGAGTCCTTCAGATATTGTCTTAGTCCTGTCTGCCCAAGACAAATCCTGTCTGATGTAGACTAGTTATGTTTGGAATAACATTCTCCAACCTCCTTGTAAGCACAGATGTGAAAGATTTGTAATCCACATTAAGTATGGATATCGGTCATTAGGAGGGGCACAGCATCGGGTCCTTGCTGGCTTGGGAATTACTGAGATGATGACTAAGTTCCAGAAGAAGCCAGCTTGCCCTGTTCAGACATTGCCTCTGTGTATGCTTTTTGTAAAGATGGGATTACTATGGGGGGTGAATTTACCATAAAACTCTGCTGGAAAACCATCAGTCCCGGGACATTTCCCATTTTACTTAGTTGGGTCTCCTGCAGAATTTCCTGAGTGGTTATGGGGTACATAGGGATGCAGGTTGATCCTTTGTCACCTGTGGAAGTGCATGAGTGTAACACTTTACTAATGTGTGCCCTACTTCTCTAATCCAACAGGCCAGTAATCGCATTGCTCTTGGACGGCACGGGGTCATGATGTCGCACGCAGCGTGATATTGCCATGCGGCATAACTCTTTTTCTGTGGGGAGCTCCACCCCCACACCCCTCATTGCAGGGGCCTGCACCCCCAGACCCCCCCACTAAGGAATCTCAACTCAGGGGGAGTCCAACTCGGGGAGCGCACAATCCGTGAAAATAAATATATATCTGGGTCCAGGAATCAATCCCCGTCCCAGGCGCAGCACCTGGGTTCTTGCTGCTGTGGCTCTGTCCAATGAGCCATGGCAGCTGCTGGGCAGAACCTGCTCCCAGCAGAGGTCTTATCCTCTACCTGGGAGTGTGTGAATGGTACAAGACCGTGTACAGCAGTATATGCGGTATTGCACCATTCGCTGTCATGGACAGTGCTGTGGCGGGTCAGCTATAATGTCATACACTACTGAGTGCACAAAATTATGACCCGGTAGGCTGTGGGACCCCCTTATAATACCTGTGCTGTAGATACTTGAGGTTTTGTTCCACCCTATAATCCAGTATCTGATTCAATTCCTTCTTTAGTTTGGTTAACTCTACTCCCTGCTGCTTATCTAGTCTAGTTTTTTGTTGAAGTTCTAAAGATTTAAGTTTACATTCTAGCACCTGTTGTTTCTTCTGTCTGTCTTTTTTACGCCCTGCTGCTATAGCAATTATTTTACCTTTAATCATGGTCATAATCATGTCCTGCAGGATGCCTGGGTTAACATCTGGAGAGTCATTATCCTATATGCCTGTTCTATGTAGTCATATATTGCTTGGGTATATTTTTATCCTGCATTAATGAAATATATTGTCTCCAAAAACTATTTTTGTAATCTTTTGTAACTGGTACACGAGTAGCATTAACACATGGTCCCAAATTCCCATTGTGCCAATAGACCACTCACACAACATATCTGAGTATTCCCGGGAAACCAAAAACAAATCCAGGCGAGACTGCATTTTATGAGCTGTGGAATAAATGTGTAGCCTCTAGTGGGACCCAGTATAGGCCTCCAGGTGTCAGTCATTCCCAACTTACTGAGGAGAGCCTTAAGCTTCTGCGCCACTCCATCTTCCCATCTGGGTATTTTAGAGTTAGTATCTAACTGTGGAGACAAGAAAACATAGAAGAAACAGAGAAACGTAGAAGCTGACAACAGATAATGACCGTAAAGCCCATCCAGTCTGCCCATTTTTTTCTACCTTATGAATGTGCCATCGGCCTTTACTCTGTCAATGGCCTATATATTCATACTCATCTGTATTGCTCCCTTGTGCCTGTCCAATGCCTGTTTGAAGCCCTGCACTGTATTCATATCCACCACTTCCTGAGGTAGGCCGTTCCATGCATCCACTACCCTTTCTGTGAAAAATAACTTCCTCATGTTACCCCTTAATCAGCCTCCCTCTAATCGCATGCTGTGTCCTCTTGTCCTGGTATTTTTCTTGTATTGAAACATGTTAGACTGTTTCACCTTGTCAATGCCCTCAAGATGTCTGAATGTTTCGATCATATCACCTCTCTCCCTCCTTTGCTCTAGGGTATACATATTGAGCTCCGTTAATCTGTTGTCATATGTTTTCTGATGCAGTCCCTGCACCATTTTGGTTACCCTTCTCTGGACTGCCTCCATTTTGTTAATGTCCTTGTGCAGGTGCGGCCTCTAGTACTGCATGCAATACTCCAGATGGGGCCTAACCAATGTCTTGTAAAGAGGGATTATTACCTCCCTCTTGTGACTTGTGATACCTCTACTAATACACCCCAACGTCTCTCTAGCCTAACCACTGCTTTAGTGGTCTGCTTGGGTGATTTCAGGTCATCTGTGATGATGATGCCCAAGTTTCTTTCTTTTTTTGTGATTGCCAGCAACTCCCCTTCCCACCTCTAGGTAGCTGCAGGGCTTCTCTTCCCTATGTGCATGGTCTTGCACTTCTTTGCGTTAAACCCCAGCTGCCACTCTTCTATGTTGCCAGTTTATCCAGATCGCTTCTCATTCTGCCCACCTTATATGTGGATCATTTACTCTGTTGCAGATCTTGGTGTCACCTGCAAACAGACAAACCTTACCCTCCAGTCCATCTGCAATGTCACTGATGAAGATATTGAAGAGGACTGGCCCCAGGACTGATCCCAGAGGTACCCCACTTGTGACTTGCATCTCTTCTGACTGTATACCATTTGCCACCACTCTCTGTTTTCTGCCTGCCACCCAGTTGACCAAGCTCTGACCCACCCCACGCCTACTCCATCCACTTAGTGTCTCCCAAGCTTCCTTTTTTAGGATTCAATTTATTTAAAATCTGGGTATAATGGAGGGAGTGGAAAAAATGGAATCCAGTAAATGTATTCAAAAGAGGGGTACCCACTGAACCTCAAACTCTCCTGGATAGTAATAATCACTTGAAACTTGTTATTTCAAAATATGTCTCTTTTATTTATTTTCTCAGAAATAATATAACGTTTCAGAACTTAAGCGTTCCTTCTTCGGACAACTGAGCCCTTTTGTATCCATATTTCTTTTGTTATTTTGATACTTATGTTCTTGTAGTATTTAATAACACAAAATCTTGTTCTGTGAACACAAACACATATAGGAGAGCTTTGCAACTCATTTCGTTTTTAAATTGACATGAATTCATGAGAATGCAAAGAAATACATAGATAGAGCAGGGGGAACTAAACTGCAAAAAATATACTCATAGGCCTGGATATTCATGCGCAACCCACTGATGTGCCCCAGCGCAATATTTAAATGGGGATTGAGCCTGGCACAAATCCCGATGCGCCGGAGCACATCAGTAATGTATGCAGTGCAGGTGGGGGTGTGTGCCCATGCATACTCCGCACATCCCGTTATTCAGCCCGGGATGTGCTGGAGCCCATGCACGCGCTAACCCCTACTTCAGCGCTGCACACAGTTGAGCCAAAAAGGAGCAATAGCTGATCACCACAGGTGAGCTGTCAGATGCAGGGTGAACACGGCAGCTGCCACCTGTGGGTGGCCACCCGAGCTCCGGCTGCACCTTCTGGTGGCGCCCCCCATGCCGGATCACGGGCATAAGTTGAATATTAAAACGTCCTATATCCCTGGTGGTCCAGTGGACCGCTTGCAGCCCGATCGCAGGCATATGTAGAATGTAAAAATGTCCAATATCCCTGGTGGTCCAGTGGACCGCTCGCAGCCTGATCGCGGGCATATGTAGAATGTAAAAATGTCTAATATCCCTGGTGGTCCAGTGGACCGCTCGCAGCCCGATCTCAGGCATATGTAGAATGTAAAAACGTCCAATATCCCTGGTGGTCCAGTGGACCGCTCGCAACCCGATCTTAGTTAGTTAGTTAAAACCTTTATTTTTAAACAGGAATTCAGATGGAAAAATTCACATCATTGGGACAAAGTCCTATTTTCAAGATGGCCCTGTAAAGTACATGATTCATAAGTTATAACAACAATACATTCACAATATACATAAACCAATCATTCAGAATATAATACACAAAAACACCTAAACAATCATCTATAACAATCACAATGTACTTTTAGTTCAGACATCAGACTTCTTAAAAATACCTTCAAATCATTAATCTGATTACAATATACAGGTTTCAAAACCCCCCATAAATGATTAACAATAACCAGAAATCTAAGAGTACTATATATGTTTATGGACCTTGGAAGCACATAACCTCTTAAATTTATGTCTCTCAAATTATATACACATTTTCTTGGTTCTAATTTATCATAAAGGCTTTCAGGCTGTTGAAATTTTATTACCTTAAAAATGTATATTAACCAAGAAATCCTACGTTTACTTTCTTGTGTGACCCAACCCAATTCACTAAGCACTTGAGAATGGTGTGCTCTATAATCCTTTTGTATTATAAATCTAGCCATCTTATAATATAATTGATCAACCTTAATTAGCCATCTTTTTGCTGCGAAACCATATATATGATTTCCATATTCCAAAATTGGAAGAAGGAATTGATTTATAATTTGTTCCCTCATTAATCTATTCAAACAGAAACCAGAGCGCCTAAAAGCTCCCAACCTTTTATTTACTTTAATTATAGTCTCTGTTATATGATGTTCAAATTTCAATGATGAATCTATCCAGACACCCAAATATTTATATACTGTAACCTGTTCTGACATTTCATCCCTTATGGTTTTTATATTAATCCTTGTATTTCCAGAACTTAAAGGGGCTTGCCTTCTTCCAAAAACCATAAACTTAGTTTTCTTGCTGTTAAGTATTAAGCCAGATTTAGTTAGCCAATTTGATAAACCAGTAAAGTAATTTTGTAAATTTTTTTGCATTTCACCTATTGTATGACCACTAGAAATCAACAGGGTATCATCCGCAAAAAGATTTATACTAGAGTGTTTTATACAATCTGTAACCTTATTAATATAAATCAAAAACAATATAGGGCCTAAAATAGATCCCTGAGGTACTCCTCGTTGCACATTTAATTTGTTTGATAACACTCCATTAATACAAACCTGTTGAGTTCTTTTTGAAAGGTAAGATTTAAACCAATTTCCTGTCTCTTTAATCACACCAAATTCTGCCAAGCGACTAGCCAACAGGTCATGATTAACTGTATCAAGGCCTTAGATAAATCCACGAACACCGCCTCCCAATCGATTGGCCCTCTAATTTAGATGCAATAGCATCAACCACATCAGAGAGCGGTGCCTGTGGAGTATCCCCTTCAAAACAAATTGTTGTTTGATTATTAATGAATCTTTCCAAATGGTCAACCAATTGAACTTGAATTAATTTTTCCAAAATTTTTGATATCCCAGATAGTAAAGCAATAGGCCTGATTGTTGGTTGGTATAAATCCCTGATCCTTTATATATAGGAATAATCTTGGCGTTCTTCCAAACATCTGGAAAATGCCTCAATCAGGGACCAATTAAACAACTTAGTCAATATGGGAGCAATCACTTGAACTGAATCTTTCAAAATCGATTTTCTATAAGGTCAAAGCCACAGGCCTTGTTTGTTTTAACTTCCTAAGTTCTACTTTACCTGTTTACAAGATATCATTTTGAAGCTAAACCTCGATATATTAATATCCAAATTCTCGATTGATTCATCCCCTATTTTTGGATCAATAAGATCCAAATCAGGCAATGTAACAAAATAGTCGTTTAAAATATTTGTTGATTCCTTTATATTCTGGGGGACACCTCTAGTTACTATCTGAATAGGTGGGCCACAAACCTGTGGGGTCTCAAAAGATTTCAATAATGACCAATACTTTTTATTATTATCTGTAGTCTGTTTAATTTTATCTTCAAAATATTTTTGTTTCAGTTTTTTTATTTGAAATTTCAAATGATTTCTAGCTTTTTTGTATTCTTCCCAGTCTTCATTTTTTAAAGATTTACTCACCTTTTTCCACTGACGATTTTTACCATGTATTAGTTGTTTTATTTTTTCTGAAACCCAGGGAACATGTGATTTTCTTTGCATACATGTACGAAAAGGAGCCAATTCATTACAAATCTCTAGAAACCATTTGGAAAATTCCCCAACCGCTATATTCACAGAAGGTATCAAGAATAATCTATCCCATCTTACTAAGGAAAGTCTCACCACAAATGCATCTTTATTATAATTTTTAAAATTTCTACGTTTTATTTTTAATGGACACTGTACGGTAGGGCTGTACGCCCATTGGTCCACAGTGTGAGCCAATGGGCGTGCAGCCCATACCGAATTACTCGGTCCAGATATGTGAATGGATCCATTCACATATCTGACTGTGAAGTATTTGTTTGGGCTGTGCTGCCCAATGGCTCACGCTGTGGACCAATGGGCGTACAGCCCTACCGTATGCTGTCAGTCGGTGGACGGCGGGGCAGCAAGTGGATGGGGAGCTGCCGCCCGCTGCTGACCGGGGGGAGCGGGGCGGTGGGGCTCAGTAGGTGGGTGGGGAGGGGGTACCGCTAGACCACCAGTGTTGGTGTGGTGTGACATTACTTTGTACTGATGCTCGCGATCAGGCTGCGAGCGGTCCACTGGACCACCAGGGATATTGGACGTTTTTACATTCTACATATGCCCGCGATTGGGCTGCAAGCGGTCCACTGGGCCACCAGAGATACAGGACGTTTTAACATTCAGCTTATGCCCGTGATCGAGCTGCAAGCGGTCCACTGGACCACCAGGGATTTAGGACATTTTAACATTCAGCTTATGCCAGCGATCGGGCTGAAAGCGGTCCACTGGACCACCAGGGATATTGGACGATTATTTTATTCTACATATGCCCGCGATCGGGCAGTGGGGCACATTGCCGCGATGTTCAGGGGGCATCGGTCCCCGATGGCTGCAGCCTGGCAGGGCACCAGGCGCCAAGTCGCCGGGAGTCGACGCACTTTCATGCAATGGGGTATACGACTGCAATGGCCCCATTTGGCGCCTTGCATGCATTATGGCCCCATTTGTATGTGCATTTTTGAATATCGCAGTTGTTGCACCTAGCGCAACGGAACTTGCGCTAGCGCATCCCCTGCTCCACTCTGGCCACTTGTGCTGGCGCAGTGCCACTGCGCCATGTGCACTGTGGGTGGCCAGGGTGCGATCTTCAATGCTGCCGTGCCATGGTGCAGCTCCGTTGAATATCACCCTGTCAGTGCCCCTGAGCAGCCAAGTTGCGCTGCGCCCAGGCTTGTGCCACAGCCTTTCGCAGTCTGAATATCTGGGCCATAGTGTTCTGTTGAAAACCCAGGGATATAGCCGATCTGGATGTGCTTGGGGGCTTAAGCATCTATTAATCAGAAATCCCTTTTCTTTGTAATTCCCCTGTCGAAAAAACAAAATATTTGAGTTTTTCAAATTGTTGCACTTTTTATTTTGTTTTAAATAAAGTAAACCTCCAGGTATTTACACAACTTGTTATGTATTTACCTGAAAGCAGAACATCTGTGGCTTCCAGAAAAAGGAAAGTTTTTCTCTATAGAAAGTTTCAGGTATGCATTTAACTGGTTGCCACCTTTAAAAATGAAAAGAGCTTCATAAGGAAATGCTCCATTGCAAGCAAAATAGTTCTAAAGCGAGAGCTGATTTTCTTAAAAAACTTACTGTACCTGTGAAAATTCTTATCAGTTCCTCTTTTAATCCAGACTGATACCTTTTAATACAAACAAAACTCCACCGAGGAAAAATACCGGCCACCATTCAACAGGATGCCAGAGTGATTCACTTCAATGCGCAATTTCTTGCTGAAGGTAAATGAAGGGGCCGGGCCAGAGGGTGTACATGCAGGAGGCGTGTTAATGTCACAATGTGACGTCACCCTATGTGGCTCAGTTCAAAAAAGAGAAAACCACTTGGTGGAAAGGACTGTCAGCGAGTGGCCACCTTCAGTTTTACATGCCAATAAGGCTTCCTATCAGAGATATTTGTAACCCCCAGGTGGCGCTGTCCCAAGGGCTACTACCCCAGCCTGCATAACTGCTAACAGGTTAAGGTGCCTAGGTCCAATGGCGGGTGCCTCCATCACAGGCCCCCATCCAGCTGCACCGATCCTGGCTAGCCCCCCCCCCAGCAACAAATAGATGACACACTTGCAATTTGATAAACAGATGGCAGGGAGCTACCCTGCTTTGTACTCACAGACTCATTGCTGGGAACTGGATGGAAAGCAGATTGTCCTGGATTGCCAGGAGGAGCAGAACATGTGGAAAAGGTCCTTGTGACTGGACCCCACTGCAGTTTAGAGCAAATAGATGTAGTCTGGATTAAGCTGGAGTTTACTTCCAGCTTCATGTACTCAATTCACAGTACAGGGGATTTGAAACGCGATTCCCCACAAGCACTACACACATTTATATGTAAAAGGAAAGTACTACACCAGACAGGCTGCTTCTCGATCCCGATCGCAATTACTGCACAATACCCGGGAGAACACAAGCAGATTCAGTTCTTGACAGACCGAGCGCGATTCAACAATTTCTCCAGTCTTCTTCAGGGTGAGCCTGGTTTTTGCTCTTCAGATCTCCTTGACTCTCTTCACAGGTCGAATTCAGTCTGAAGAGGCACTTGCACAAGCTGCAGACCAAAACTTAAGGCCTTACACGTGATTCCTGCACTAAAACTACACACCGAAGAAGCACACAGTTCCCTGTCTCTTCACTGCCCAAACTGATCTGATCTTTCCAGTAGACAGAGCCGGGCATTTTCTTTGAGTTCCTCCCAGTTCAATTGGCTGGTTTGGCTGTCACTCACAATCAGACTCCCCCTGTTGGTGCAAAAAGGCGCCGAAGTCCAAACTACAATTCCCAGAAACATTGGCCATACATTACATAGGTGGCTGGCTCCACAATGAGAGTCCAAGTTCTGATTTGCCAGCAGCAGGCTCCATTTCAAAGGTCCCCCCACACTGATTGGTCCAGTTCAGCAGTTCAACCAGAATGGAGGGCTAGACAAACACAGTTCTGACTGCAAAGAAAAGCAGGTTAGACAAACTGTATTTTCGCTATTACTCTAACTGATTTCTGGCAAACAGTTACATCTTTGAAAAGTGCTCACTCTGCCCACTTAGTGATGGCAGAAACAGAGCGATTTGGCAGAAGCTCGACTGGGACTCAAGCAGGGAAACACACAGTCCCCCCATAGAAACTAATTATGTCTGCAAGCAGACAGCTCTTAAAGAGATAGTACCAGAGGTCTAAAAGCACTCACAGATAAACGGCTTAAACACCAAACACCATTCAGGCCTGGAGCATTCAAGCAAGCTCCTGGAAGACTTTTTGGGAACCCCCATTTGCAAAAGGGTTACATAATCATTTAAATAAGGGAGGGGAAGAGTGTGAAGGTGAAGTAGGAATGTTGTAAACAAAAGGGGAAAAATTAAAAGTCGAGATAAAAGGGGTGAGTTAAATTGAAGTGTGGGGGGGGAAGGAGCTTGCTGAAGTCAAGGTAGGTGGCATCAGCTGCACCCCCTTGGTCCACCAATCTGGTTACCCAGTCAAAGAAATCTATGAGATTAGTTTGAAAGGACCTTCTTGTTGTAAACCCATGCTGTCTTGGATCCTGTGCTCCTAAGGATTCCAGGTGTTGCACTATCCTTTCCTTAAGGAGTACCTCCATAATCTTTCCCACTACTGAGGTAAGACTGACTGGTCTGTGGTTCCCTGCCTCCTCCCTGCTGCACTCTTGTGGAGCAGGATTACATGAGCCCTTCTCGAGTCATCTGGCACCTCGCCTGTGCTCAGAGACTCACTAAACCGTTCTACTAATGGATCTGCTAGTTCCACCCTTAACTCCTTTAGTACCCTGGGATATATGTCATCAGGTCCTATTGCCTTGTCCACCCTGAGTTTAGCGAGCTTTTGTAGGATCCTTTTTTTGTGAAGGAGAGATTATAATCACCTTCACATATGAGTTGCCCCTCAGCTTTTTCCAATAAAAAGGAGAAAAAATTACTATAGAATCCAAAATCTGAGCCTAGTGTAGCATAAATAGAAGACAATGTAATTGTTTGACCTTCATGGTCACCAGCCACAACTACACATTGGCCTTCTGTATCTGAATGGACCACTGTATCAGCAAAGGAGATCTGTCTAGGTATCAAAATAGCAACTCCCCTTTTGTGACCAATTTTATAAGAGGTACAGTGGGCTTGCTCATATCAAAATTTAGACAGTTTTTGATGTTCTTGATCTGATAAATGGGTCTCCTATAGGAAGCCAAAATCAGTCTTAATCTTCTTTATATATGCCATAATTTTCCCCTGTTTGGAATAATATTCTTCAGCCTCCTTGTAAGCACAGACGTGAAATATTTGTAATGAATATTAAGTATGGATATCAGTCGTTAGAAGGGGCACAGCGTTTCGTCTCTGCTGGGCTTGGGAATTACAGAGATGGCGACTTAGTTCCAGGATGGAGCCAGCTTGTCCTGTTCAGACATAGCCTACGTGTATGCTTTTTGTAAAGATGGGATTAAGAGGGGGACGAATTTACCATAAAATTCTGCTGGAAAACCATAAGTCCTGGGACACTACTGTTTTGCTTCTCTTGGACTCCCGTAGAATTTCCTGGGTGGTTATGGGAGTATGTAGGGATGCATGCTGATCCTGCATCACCTGTGGAAGCGCAAGAGAGTTTATGAAGGTATCAATTACCTGCCCTGGTCGTGGAGGTTTAGGAAAATACAGAATAAAGCACTATAATAGTGATTAAATGCATCCATGATTTCTGCTGTTTTCACTACCCTTTGGGCTCTTTATGAGTGTAACACTTTTCTAATGTGTGCCCTACTTCTTTGCATCCTAATCCAACAGGCCAGTAATCGCATTGCTCTAGCACCCCCCTCATAATATCTGTGCTGTAGATATTTGAGGTTTTGATCCACCCTATAATCCAGCATCTGATTCAATTCCTTCTTTAGTTTGGTTAACTCTACTCCCTGCTGCTTATCTAGTCTAATTTTTTGTTGAAGTTCTAAAGACTTAATTTTACATTCCAGCACCTGTTGTTTCTTCTGTGTCTCTGATTTAAATCTCCAAAAACAATTTTTTCTAATCTTTTGTAACTGGTACATGAGTAGTCCCTAATGGGACCCAGTATGGGCCTCCAGACATCAGCCATCCCCAAATCATTGAGGAGAGCCTTCAGCTTCCGAGACACTCCATGTTCCTGCCTGGGTATATTAGAGGTATCTAGCTGTGGAGACAAGGAGTTTTAAATCAGAGCTTAAAACTTATTTGTTCTCTAAAGCTTACTCAGAAGGATTTTAACTGTGATTGTTTAATCTACTCTAACTGTATGTTTTTAATGTTTTGTACAGCGCTTTGGTTTTAAAAAGCGCTTTAAAAATAAAGTTTTACTTACTTTTACTTACTTACTTATGATCACCTTGACATACTGAGTTTCCCCTCAGCTTTTTCCAATAAGAAGAAGAAAAACATTCCTACATATGCAATAATATTCCTCTATTTATTGGGTGTGTTAGGCTGTTAACATTATAGGTCATAACTTTAGTTTTTGTGTTACTCATAGTGGTTGATATAAGTAGATTTTTTTTAAATGTTTTTATGGGAGGGCTTTAAGCCCGAGGTTCAATGGGCGGAGCAACAACGTCACTTCGCTATGGACCTCAAAACGTTACTCATCCTGGACACTCCAAGGATTCGTTTTCGTTGCTTCGGATCAGAAGCTCGATTTCGTCTTATTTCCCCTGAGCTCCTGTGTAGCATCTGGCGCCCTGTTCTGCTGCGTTGTGCTTCGTATGCTGTTTTCTCTTGCCTTTCCTACCTTGGCTTGGGTTGTGTCATGTTGTGCTCTGCTCCGTGTTTTCAGCTTCTGAGCATTCAGCTGGGTAGCCGTTCACCCCCCCTTTCTGGCTTCTGCCAATTCACTCCATCTGGCCTCCTCCTCTGCCTACCACCTTCTCTCATCCTCGGTAAGCACTGGTTTAGTGTTTCTCCCTACCTGCCTTCTCACTTTTGTATTCTTTATCTGTTTTTCCCTACCGCTGCAGTTTTTCTTTCTGAAACATGCTGCGCCTACTCGCTACTCCATCACCCTTGACCCACCGGCTCTTCTCTCTTCCCAGCCTGTCCTCTGGGTCCCTCCCTTCTTCCCCCAGCTTTCGCCCCCCCCTTCACCGTCTGGTCTGCTGCTTTGGCTGCTAATGGATCACAACGCTGTGTGCATCACATGGAACAAACTGCTGGACCTCTGCCCACTGTGCACGCAGTTGAGGAGTCGACCTATGAAGTTATCTACCTGGCTCCCACTCGGCACATGAAACTGAAATTCGCTCTTTATGGGCTTTGCTCGTACTTTACAGCAGGTCATTCGGCACCTGGCTACATTCTATCTCTCCCTCCCGCTACTACCAGCTTGCATGTATTTCTTGAACAGTTCTCCTGTGCTTTTTACAATCTCTTAATCCTCATCGTGTTGCTTCCATCTGGTTCCAAATGCAATGTTGAAATGCTGTATATATAATTTGGCTCTCATGTAGATCTCCCTCACATGCCCTAACAACAGCCAAAACTGCTTGTCCTCATTGAGGACAATATGTGGATTTCACTCTCAGTGCTGGATATTCTTCCTCACTGTACCTCTACACTGTCCCTCACCATTCTGTCTTCCTGAGTACTTCAGTTGACATCATCCTTTTGAAGGAAATAGCTTTGAATGCTAGTTTGCATCCAAATTTATGCAAATCAACCATTATGTTGAAGCTACTGTATTAATATTTGTCATTTGAATAAAATTCAGGCCTTTGTGAAGACTGCTTCTCTGATTCTGAAAGTTCATGTGCCGAGAGGTTCAAAACAGCTGACATTTGTTCAGTGTTAATCTTTGCGTGTAATCTCTTAAGTTTCTGTTTCCTTTGTTTGTTGCCCCACTTTACTTGTCTGTTTTCTATATTTTTTCTGTGGGAACTGAAATTTTGTTTTGCTGTTGCTCCTCCACAGAGGCTGGCTGCCCTGCTGGGGAGATTCCCCCCCCCCCCAAAAAAAAAACCTATTTTCGTTTTAGCAAGCTTTTCCAGTGGGAGTGGGCTGCAAATTGCAGCTGCTGCCAGAGTGGCATATCTTATGCTCTTCCTCGCAATTCGTTCTCCTCAAAGGTCGTTTCGTGCTGTTACTGGTTTCCGTACTCTCCCTCTGCTTGTCGTCACTCTGGGTTTGGCTGTGCTTTCGCTGGGACCTGCGCTTCGGTTGCTCTGACCTTGCCATTGCATTTAATGTTTTCAACCATCTGTTCGCTGTCTGTTCTGGCTTTCCTCGGAATTCTTCTTTATTCTGACCTCTATGGGGTTTCATTCACACTGTATGTGAATCTGCCTAAAACTATCTGAGTCCTGTATCGAGTTTCCCAATGACGGGGTCGAACACATAACCATGGACGTGGAGAGTGAAGGCCAGTGGGCGTCCGATGTGTTGGAAAGCTTGATCAGCCTGTGAAATGCCTTGCACAGCTGCTTGGGGTTTGATGTTGTCTTGGTACTAGCCGGAGCCCTATCTCAGATTTCACTAAATAGCTTACAATTGGGTCCGGAGGGATTCGACATGGCGCATTTCATGCATTTTGGACTCCTTGTCTGATCTAGGAGCTTCTATTTGTATTTCCTCCTTCTGCTTGGTTGGCAGGTCGCTATGAGGCTGTCTGGTTACTGCTTACAAGCACAGCTTCTCTTGAGAGAAGGGCGGTAATATTCATTCAGTCGTTTGCACAGTCTAGATCTACTTCTGCACAATTCTGATGCACTCGACACCTTCTGGACTCAGTTTAGAGTTGCGATCAGAATGGATCTTGGTCCCCCCTCATGTTTTTTCTTCCCCATGCTATGCATGCCTTATTCTGCTTCTTCTGCTGCATCCTGCATTTTTTTCCCTTTATGCAGCTGTTTCACTTTGACATCTGCTATTGCCGGTGCTCTTCGTTTGCCCACGCTCTTTGTTGCCTTCTTGTACCGCAACATCTACAGGTCTCTACAAAAAACAAAACAAAAAAAAAAAACCTTTTCTTGGCACTACAATTCTGTATTTCAGCCGGTGCATTTCTAGGAGCTGTAGCACTTTTCTGATGCCTGGTTGAGGTACTACGAGCGACATATGTTCTGGGGGATCAGACTCTTTTGGCCTGTGCTGTTTCCACAGACAGTACTACTCTGCTTTCTCACTGGCAGTAGGTTGTGATTCCCACAGAGGTCGCTCCTGGGCTCTCCCCCTCTTCCTCACATCTCTCCCTCTCTGGGTTGTCTATCGTAGAATTGGACTCTCATCGAACTGTGGCCTTTCTGCTGCTTCTGTTCAGGTTCCTGCCTACCATCTTTTCCCCACTTAACTCTCTCCAATTGTCCAGGATTCCCTCTTATCTGGGCCTACATTCGATATTTACTTGTCCCAGCCTTCATGGCTTCTCTACATCACCATCCTACCCTATGCTCGCCCTCGCCACTGATCTCCTGCATGGCTCCTGACTTTGTTCAGTATTCTCTGCTCCATACCATCCCTGCTCGGCCCTCCAGATTCCTTCCGCTCATGGCATCCCTCCTACTCATCCACCATTCATTTGCTCCGTGAGCAGCAGCCCTCCAGCTGTATGTCTCGGTTTCTCTATCTGGTCCTCTTTGCCATTTCTTATCTCATTGAATCGCACTTCATGGCTTCATTCTATTATAGTTTCCCTTGGCTCCTGATGCGCTTTCTTGGCCTTGGCATCCTTCTCCTTTTGAGGAGTTTCATTGTTTGTCTCGCTCCCTGGTGCCTGATACCTTCGTTCAAGTTCTGTTCCTGTTCATTCCCGTCTCCTCTTCTTCCAGTTTCATACCTGCTCTCAAGGATTCAGTCATCATCAGCTTCCCTCCGCTCTTCGCTTCACTTGTCATCATACTTCATCCAATTTTGCTCACTTCTCATCATATCTTGTCCAGTTTTGATCCTCGATTGCTTCACCTGAGTTGCCTCTGGTTCCTGATCTCCCTTCTTAGCCTCGGACTCTACCTTATTTCTAGGTGCCTCATTGGTGTACTTCCTTCATGCCAGTTTCATTTTTGGTTCTTTCCCATCTCCTCCTCTTCCAGTTCACTTTCAGCTATCCAGGCTTCTCTCCACTCTTGGCCTGCTCTTGATATTCCTTTTGGGTGTACCTATCATAATTCCTATGCCATCTATCAGCTACGTCCATCCTGCTGAATACATCGAGTTCATAACTCCAATTATATCGAGTTCATGAATCCAGTTATCTTTCACTCAGCATTACTTCAAAGATTGTGCATTTACATCGCTTACTCTAACATTTCTATTATTCAATACCGTTCTACCTCATCAACTACAACCTCAGGGTCTAATCGTTCAGGGTCTAATCGTTTACATTGCATAATCAAGAATGCCTCTTCAGCCTCAGTGTCTGCTCACTTGCATAGCTCTATTAAACGCATCGCTCCATCAAGCCAGTGTACAATATTATTGGTCTTCTCATTGACTCATCTGGAATATCGTCGTGAGCACATCTGGATACCCCTTGCTGCTCTGGCTCATAAATGAATTTACTCCCTCCTATCCTTGCTTCCAGATCTACTATCTCACATTGACTGCTCGAGCATACCCTCCTTAGGTCCAACAAGGTTCATCTAGTTTTATCGTTCCCTCGAGCATTCCATCATTGACTCTGATGCTACTCATTGAACAGAACAACAGGATCTAATTGTTCTCATCGCATAATCATGCCTTATTGACCAAAATTTTATTTCCTCGCCTCATTCAATCAATCATACCTATTATCAATCTTATGCTACCTCATCAACCTGCTGACCTCCTGCAGTGATCATCACCATCAGTATTAATCTTGCCTCATGTTCGCATTCAAGCTGCGTGCAGCCTCATGTTCCGTCTTCGATCTGTACTTTCTTTCAGGGAATCTCCGTATTCCATCTTCATCCTCACTACTCATATCCCTCTAGTTTCTGAACCCTTTCTTTTAAAAAATATACATCCTCAATTCAAACGTTGTCAGCCTGGAGGGTAGGCGACCTAGGCCTTGGATCCCCAGAGGTTTCCTCCTCAAAGGGTTTTTTTCCTCTCCTCCGTGCTAATGGTCATAATATTAGTTAGAGTTAATGATTTTCTTCTCATTAGTTAGTTAGGTTCTGCTGTTGGACAGAGGCGGATGCTGGCTCAGCTTTCCTCTCTCTCCTTAAGAAGTTAGCCTTCTCTCCATAGCATTCATCCATCATCCTCACCTCTTTGATCATCGACACATTTGGGTATTCTTTTTGGGCTTCTTCCTAACCTACCATTAGCCGACGCATTCATTTCCGGCACCTGTAGGAGGGAACCCTTCTCTAGGGTTCCTTGCGTCGTACCCCTACAGGGTGGTATATCCCACGGATAGAAAGGCAGAAAGCCACAAAAGTAATCAAGTTACTGAAGCATTATCACATATCTTATCCAGTTGCGTAAGCACATTGAACAATTGTTTAACCAGGTGAGACACACTAAACTGAAAGCTTTTTTACAGGTGCAACCTGGGAGCACAGGGAAGTTAAGTGACTTGCTCAGGGTCACACAGTATATGCAAGTGGGGGCTGTGGGATTCAAATCCAGGTCTCCAGATTTGCAGCTCAGAGCCTTAAACCACTGCACTATACTGCCTCCATTCTGGCTTTTGGATTTGTGGCTTGCTGGGATCTTAATGTGTTCTCTGGTGCCTTCCTGTGGATGAACTTATAAATATGTACTTTAAATTCCACTTCACAACATCAGTCTTTCATGAACTGTATAACTTAGGCCAGCTGGGCCTGAACCATATAGAACAATTTAACATAATATATAAACTGTTCACTTCCAAACAAGGAGTGCACATAATAACACTCTCTGGACCCACTGTAGAAAGCTTCAAGGCTGTCCAGTGTTTCTGCAGTTGGGCTGATAGTGGTACTGGTCATACTGTAATAGGAGACCACTATCAAAGCTAATCCATAAAGGAATAAGCCCAAGAAAGAAAAATGTCTTGATGCATAGAGCAGATTTCTGAGTGAGACACCTAGAATTCCTGTCTCCCCTGACTTTTTGATACAAGAAAAGAGCCAGTAGCCCCCTGGCTTAAGTCATAGGCTGCATAAGATAATTAACGCAAACCTTTTGCAGAATACACCATTTGTTTAACTGGGTTCAGATCCTGCAGTTTAAGACTGACTGAGTTCCCTTACAGCCGTTGGCATTGTTTTAACCAAAGATAAACCTAAGGTTAAGCCATTTGCTTGTTGAAAGCTTCCCTCTGAGTTACTCACAGCTAATCTTGATCTCAGAAGCTATGTTATTCTCCATGCACGAGTCTAGTTTTTTATTTTGCTTTGTTTTTTCGTTTGTTTCCCCCCTTTCCCCTATGTTACAATAAAGCAGGCGGCATCAAACAATGAGAAAAGAGACATGAGGAGGGGGTTTGTTATCCCTTACAGCTCAGGATGATCCCTGCAAGGTGTCACTCCCTTATAGTTAATAACTAAATAGTGGGCACTACTCTGATATCTCTGTTGGTTAACAAATATACTCAATTCCCTCAAACATCAAGGTGTTACTAAAATAAAAGTCTGTAATCCAATGCATACAGATCTCTGGGTAGTTCCCTGCGCATCAGGCTTCCCTGTAATGACAGTGCGATATCCCCTTGGAACCTTCCCCCTTTTCTCTAGCAGGAGTATGGGTAGTTCTCACCTCCTGGGACACCATTTTGACAAAAAGGTTTATTGAACACCTGCTATTGCAGCTAGGGTTTAGGGATTCAGCACTCCAAGTACGTGGCTAACTGTGTAGTCTATTAGTGTTTACTACAATAGCTTAAATTGTTATACTGTACACCCAGCTGAGGAGTATGGGGAAGCAATATATTGTATGGTGTCCACCATCTGATGTCGCATCTGATTTTTTCCAAATGGTCATGGTCAGTTCCCCTTAGCAGACTGTATACCATATTGGAAGGAGTATAAAGTACCCTATTACTGAAACCTTAATTTCACCTATGGTAACAGCCATCAGGGGTATCCATTACACAAGTGGTTCCCTGAGGGAAAGTAACTTATATTACACAATGGCAAAAACATTTCATGGGCTCTGATTAGTCAGTGTGTGCCATGGACAGTCATGTTATCTCAGTATAACGTCACTGTATGACGTCCAGACACACACATGACGACATAGCAAACTCAAGAACCATGTTACCTTTCCACAAGTCACCACCGCTCTAACCTGCTGCTGTAAATCACTTCAGCCCCCTCCCCCCCGATGACATCACTCCTGGCCAAACAACTATTCCATTAATAAATGAAGGTGAACAGAAGGCAACACAGTAAAAGACACAAAATAATTCCTCATAACCGTTGTTTTCTCCCAAGTGAGCGACCTTACTGAACTGGCACGACATCGTGATCGGCTTCTTGCCCAACCACCTTCACAGTTCCTTCTTGGCATGAAAGAACGGCACCAGAATCACTCACATTTAAAATTTATTATAAGCACCCCAGTCATTTCAAGATAACTCAAACAGTATGCAGAAAACCAGGACAAAGCCATAACAGTAAATGGCTTTTCTGTCCCCCACTGTATGACAGTGCATGCACAAGTAACCGCCATGCTATACAGCTGCTGACCAAAAAATTAGACTTCAGTCATACACCTCACCTTCTTCTATGCTCTGGTGACAGTGTTTTTAAAATACAAAGCTGCAGACAGACCCTTTTCTCCACCTGTAATACAGTTCCCAGTTGTACTTTCAGATGCTCTGACTCCTGTACTTGCCGTAAAAAAAAAAATACTGATTTCAGCATCTGCGCTGGCTCCGTTAAGTAAATGGCTTGATGCCACAGTAAAGAAACTGCTTTACTCTTTAAAATTAAACTGTAACTACTAAAAAAACTTCAAGAGAACAACAGATTGGAGGGAGGGGGGTAGGCAAACATTCTAACTGAGGATTCACAACAGAGAAAGGCTATGCTCCACAGCACAACAGCATCATTCTCGTAGTACTGCCACCTAGTGACAAACAGAAAAACTGTGGACTTTTTTTCCTATATGTACACATCCACACACAAAAATAAAAAAAAAATGTTGTTTTTCTTCCATTTTCTTTTTTATTTACAACTGAGCCATTGTATATTAGCAGTAATGCACGCCAGGGTGTGTGTTGTGCTGGGATAATGTCACTTCTTGAGTACTGTCTGCACTCGGCCCATGGCCTTGTGCCCAACCACCCGAGGTGTGATGTTATCCCAGCATGACACACACCCTGTTGTGCATTATTGCATAATTAACATGCACAGAGTGAATAATTTGACAGTGCTTCAGCATTTATTTATTCAATTTTGGTGACCGGGTAGGCCCACTGCGCCCCGGAGGTCCCTTTTTCAAGGGCGACCCAGGTTAAGTTACAGAGGTAAGGCATATACAGTATAATGGTTTACAAGATGATAGCATAGTACAAATTTTAAGGCATACATACTGGTTTACAAGATGATAGCACAGTACGTATTATTAGATATTGCAATACAAATACAAGACAAAGATTAAGATCTCAGTGTGCAAGAGAAGATTTGTACAGTTGTTGACAGTAAGGGGTACGGAGGTTGGGTATTATGGCAGGAGCAGAGGCTGGAATCTAACAAGTGGGCCTTGAGCCTGGTTCGGAAGGTTTTGAGGGAAGGTGCTTCCTGTATAAAGGGTGGGAGCATGCCTGTTGTGATATGAAACAACAAATCAAATGAAGTAATAACCAGAAACAGCTTCCCTCCCAGATGGGAGTACATTTATACTGCCTGGGCTGTAATGATAAACCCTTAAAAGAGTCCTCTGTTTAGAGGAAGAAAGAACTTACAGTTTCCTGATACCCTTATCCCAGCTTATATTTCTGTCAACAGGGGGTTTCCACTTTAAGTGTGGTTCCCTGTTACTAAACATCCAGGATTAACATTCTGTTAATGCATAGCTAGATATTGCTTCAGCATGCCCGTCCTGATATGTAATGACCTACAGTAAAGACTAAACAGCCTCTCTCTTTCTCAGTATGGGAGCACATTTTAAATATTGTTTTGTTGAATTTTGTTAACCCGATAAGCCCACTGGGCCTAGAAGTCCCTTTTTCAGGGGCGACCGGGGGGGGGCGGGGATACAAATAATAAGCAACTGAAATTGAACCAGATTAAGCTGTTGGTGGTATTTTTAGTGAATGAGGGAAATTTGGCCAGGACACCGGGGAAATTCCCCTACTCTGTTGGTGCGCGGTCACCAGCAGGAGTGCTGGACAGTATTCCAAGATGGACGCTGTTACTGTGTTCCGGGAGCAGGATCAGTCTGCAGATTTGAAGGAGACCACAGTGCTTGATAGTTCATTGGTGCAATTTACTTCAGCAGACCCGGAGGAGCCAGACCTATTTTTGGATGCCTTATCCAATAACGAGGATTCGGCATTAAACCTGCCAATTTGCCAAAGGGAGAGAAGAAAATTCAATGTTTCAGGTTACGGTGGTTCCTGAAACTGCAATAGTGCCGTTTTCGGCAACAGAGAACCCCAGAGCTACGGGTCTGAATGACGTCATCCAGGAGAATGCGGAAGGGACACTTACTCGTAGTTTCAGCTCGGAGGAGGAGGCGAGAACTTTGCAGCAAGCAGCTCTGGTTCAAGACTCTCCAGCGGCGTTTTCAGGTCAGTCCTGTATTTCACCCACGATTTCTAAAGCCACTAATTCGCAAGATGTAAAAACGATACCGGAAGACATTGTTTTTTCAACGCGGTCAGATCTTGAGGCTCCGCGAGGTAATAGAGAGTCAGTGACTTGTACTCTTCTACCAATTTGGATAAGCAAGCTGGTTTTGTGTTCCAGCCTGAGAAGGACTTATCCTTTTAAATCTCACGATTTACAAAGCGAAGCCTCATAATCAGGAGGGTTACAGAATTTAATTTTCAAAACCAGCTTCATGATACGGAGGAACTGCATAACTTTCCAACTACACCTTTACCTGCATTTCCATTCCTAAAGATCCTAAACTGATGAGTTCTGTGGTTGACACCCCTATTAACACTCAACATGATAATATATGGACACCACAAAGAGCTTTGTTAGCTGCAGGGTGGAAGCAACAGGCTTCGGGAGATTGGGCTGCAGACCTATCCTGGGACTCATCCTTTGACTTAAATGTTCATTCCCCTGGCTGGAAACCAGAGGAACTAGAGACAAATGTCGATAATACTGATTCTAATATAAGCAAAGTTCCTGAGGCTGTTACACAGCAATCCATTGATAATAGTTTATTTTCTGAACCAGCTATTCTTCTTAGTGAACAAAAACCTCTGTTGTCTGATTTGTTTGCTAAAGCTAAAAGAGAGGCTGCACCTAGGCGTAATGCCATTCGAATTAGGTATAAAGGGGGTATGGTTGATAGGCCTGATCGTAATTTCATAGGTAAAATCCTGATAAAAGAATCTTTACATTTTTCACCTAGAGATGTGTTTGCAACCATTAACATTTCTGGAGAAGATACTTATGATGTCAGCTGTCGCTCTGTTGCCTTGTTAGACTTATTCTGGATTCGTTATAACCAAGTCAAATTTTCTCCAGTATGGGCCCCCTTTCTTATTATTCCTCTCCCAGCCCTCCATTAAGTCTGTAACAATTATGTTTGAAATGAAGGGTATGGGTGGAGGACATAACTTATTGGTTGTCCAAAAATGTGATATTCAAGGAGACCCAGAACCCATTTTAGATCTAGAAGGCTTCTGGACAGGAGGTTGGAAATATAAAGTAAAATTAAGACAGACAGAAAATGGCTTCGTGCACATTCCAAACTCCTTTTTGCTGGGTAGGGATAGAGGTGTATGTTTTTATAGTGGGCAGCCAAGAGCTTGTTATAAATGTGGCTCAAGAACCCATCTGTCCAATGTTTGTGACAGCCCACGATGTGACAACTGTAGTGAAATAGGACACGTTACGATACAGTGCAACAATCCCACAAAATGTGACTTATGCGAGGGTTCTACCCATGCTTTTAGAAACTGTCCTTGGGCGGCAAGGAATAAATCACAGAATAATAATACTGAGAGGTTTCTCCAGCTAGCTCAGGAAGCTTTAACCACAAAAACAGCTACTAAATTACAAAAAAATCCTGCTAGTAAAAATGAAGAACCAGGGAAGTCACGTCCTACTCCAGAGGTTACCCTCACACCCCCCCTCCTTAAGCCTGATGTTTCTACCATTAAACTTATACATGAACCTTTAGTTACACAAATTCTGCAGCCAGTATGCTATTCAGAGGAAAATGTACAACAGGTACCCCCCCTTCCCTCCCAACACCCTTACCCCCTAGGAGGTCCACTAGAAACTCAAAACTTATTCAGCTTCCAACCCCTGACCCAGTAGAAACTAAGAATTCCTATTCTGTTCTAACTTCTTCATGGGTGAGTCAGAAATGGATATTGGGGACTCGGATTCCCAAAGTCAGTTCAAGATGGTACTGAACCTTCACAGGGCAATTATAAAGATAAAAAAGAAAAGGAGGAAAAATGAGAAATATGTCCTACATCTGCATAACATATGGGTTTTGTTTGGGCTTGTTAAATGTCCATAGCATTTTAAATAGTGCTAAGCGTAAAGCAATTTTCCACCTAATCCACGCTTCTCAGATATCTATCTGTCTATTACAGGAAACATGGATGTTTGCTTTAGAACATATAACTGCATTTAAAAGGACTGGCCATGGGACCCTCTTATTGGTCTTTTGGAGAAGATAGAGCTGATGGAGTAGGGATATTGTTTAATTAATTTCAATTTAGATTACATAAGTTGATTGATTGTATTCCAGGCAGAGTTTTAATTGTGGATTGTAAAACAGATTCACAGGTTTATAGGATAATCAACATTTACAATCCACAAATTAAAACAGTGCAATTGCATGTATGAAGATCATCCAACCATTCTTGTTTACCACTATTCCTGTTTTGTGGGAGGAGACTTTAATTGTGCCATAGATGGTTTGAGATCTACTGGAAAAAAAATATATTGTGACTCTAATTGTTTGAAATCTATTATTAAATTGGCAGACCTCACTGTTTGTAATCGACTTGAATCAAAACCCCCTCAAAATACCTTTTATAAAGGAAACAAAGGAACCTGCATTGATTACCTCTTTACATCCAATAATATTCGGGTTTCAAATTTTAAAAGACTTCCATTTGAGTTTTCAGATCATTTATTGATTCAAGTCTCTGTTGCTGTTACACCAGATTATAGTTTTAAGAACCATAGATGGAAATTAAATGTTTCAATTTTACAGGAAGAATTTGTTAAGCATTCTATTCAGAAAATTTTAAAAGCTAGATTATCAGTCGAGTTTTTATACCAAGATTTGGGTACCTGGTGGAAGGAAACAAAACAAGATTGTATAAACTGGTTTAAAGCCTATGGATATAGGAAACATAACAGTAATTTTTTAGATTATCTTAAACTACGTACCCATCTTCAATACTTATTATCAAAGGCTAATACTACTACTGAAGACTTATCCCCTTCAGATTTCCAACACTAAATTTCTAATGCGGAAATTTCAATATGATCGTTCTAAAACCCTTCAGGCATTGATTAATAATTATTCTTCTAAATCTGTAATCGGAGATCCTTTTGTTCTATGTAAAACTATTAAGGATGCCACTAACCTAGACCACCTAGTCACTAATACAACTACAATTACTAAACCCAAAGATATTTGTAACTCTATTGCACTTCATTTCCAAAAACTTAGTCCGACTACTATTCCTTCGTTTATGCAATTAAAAGAATATTTCAGGGGGCTTATCTAACCCTAGTATCGATGCTAGTATTATTGACAATATAATTAAACCATTTACAGTTCAAGAACTTAAAGATGTAATTTCTAATCTTAAAAGTAATGTTTCTCCTGGACTTGATGGTCTATCGAATGCCTTTTACAAAGCTTTTTCTGTAGATTTAGCCCCCTGCTTATGTTTAGTTTTTAACAATTTCCTTAAAGGAGAATTAATATATAGGTCTTTTTCAATTGGCTTACAAATTTATATTTTAAAAAAACTGGAGATAAGGGTGATATCCGTAATTGGAGACCTATTACCTTGCTAAACTCGGACTATAAAATTTTAGCTATATTATTAAATAACAGACTTAAAACATGGGCTAGTTTAGTCATTTCACCAGTTCAAAATTGTGGAGTGCCCAATAGAAGAATACAAACTGTTTTGTGCTTTATTCGAGACTTAATTGAATTCTTAACATATAAAAAACAATCTGGAATCATATTATCCCTAGATTTAGAAAAAGCTTTTGATAGGGTGAGTCATCCTTTTTTATTTGAAACATTGGCTTTTTTGGAGATGCCTCATATTGTTTTAGAGTTGTTAAAGAAATTATACATTAATTCTATAATATGCCCTACGGGAGAGTAGAAAAAGGATGGACTCTCCACTCAGGAGTTCGTCAAGGGTGCCCTCTTAGCCCTTTGCTATATATTTGTTCTTTAGAGCCTTTCATCAGACATATTAGTAATTCCCCTAAATGGGATGGTTTTTCAGTTCCTAATTCTAACTTTACTTTAAATATTCAGGCTTATGCGGATGATATATGTCTCTTCTTTCATCAGCAACACCAATTGAAAATTTTCACACATTTCATAAATACACAACCTTAGCTAATGCTAAGATAAATTTTAGTAAATCTAAAGGTTTGCTGATTGGAGATGACAAAAGTTCTCCTTTCACGCATAGATCTATACATATTTCATCAGAATCTATTACTATTTTAGGAGTCACTTTCGGACCTCAGAATATGCCAGAACTTAATTGGACGAGAGTCCTTCAGACAGTTGACAGTAAAGTTCAAAGATGGAAACAATATAGATTTTCAAAGCTAAAAAGGGTACAAATCTTTAAACGGTTTTTATTACCTTGTATGCAATACATTGCTTTTCTGTATCCCATACCATCTGTCTTAGAAGTTAAACTATACAGTATAAGTTTTCAGTTCTTCTGGGGGAATAGATTAAATCCAATAAAAAGATGCTATACCTATTTAGATAAATCAAAAGGTGGTACAGGAATGATAGACCCAGTCATATTTTGTCACTCATTATTTCTATCCGCTTCCCTGAGTAATTGCTTAAATGCATCAAAAAATATAGAAACTAGTTGGCTTAGAAGCCTTCTTTGTAAATACCTTTTAAGTTGGACACACACAGCCCCTAAAGTACATGGCAACCTATTCCTCCCATCTTTCTTTAGGCCCATAGCTAGGAAACTGTTTACTTGGCAACTAACTAAGACTCAGATTAATAACACCTCTAGAACTCTTTACAACCTGATTATTTCCTCAATTTATCCATCCTCACCTGCCTTTAAAAATTGTCCTGAGAATTCAAACCATTATGTTTTGGACCAATTAAATAATCCTAAGCTACCTGTACATATGTGGAGATACAATGGCTGATCATGTATGGCCGTTTACAGGTTAGAGGTACAGCTAAGTACAAAATGAAAGAGGAAAGGTATTGTCCATTTCAAGAATGTATTGCACAAGAAGAAACGATGGAACATTTTTTTCTTCATTGTTCTTTTTCTTCTAAACTTTGGAAATATCTTGCTAATCTATGGGCATTTGATTGGTTAGCGAATTTAAGTTATGATTTATTAATTCTTGAATTTTTCCTTTAAAACTTTCTATCTTTAACAAAAATACTTTGCATATTCTTGGCCTGTCTAAGATTTTGTTTATGGCAAGAAAGATGCCATTGGGTATTATATCAAAAGAAACCTAATTATGTTAGATATAGTCAATATGTACTTTCTGAGATGCACAAAGTTTATCAAAAGATCATAAATATATGACTCAGAAAAAGTTAAAAATGGTGGAAAGGGTTTTCCCATTTTATTAAGTTTAGATAGATTAATAATATAATTTGAAAAGATGCTAGCTGTAACCGATTACATCAATACCAAATTTTGTGTTACTTCTTTTGTTTTCTAGTTATTTGTGTTTAGACAGATTTTTCCCTTCTTTACTTTTTCTGTTTTTTTGGTTTTACTATTGTTTGATAATTGTATATATCTTGTATGATGCTTTATTACAATAAAGAATTACCCCTACTCTCTGTCAGTAGGGGGAGCTGCTGGGCATCGTTATGGCCACTCTGCAGAAGTCAGTGGATGGTATGGATGTGTGTGAGCCAGGGGAGAGGGCCTCCTCCCCTGGGCTCAAAAACCTAGAGGCTTCCTTTAATTCGTAAGATGGAGATCTTTTTTCTGCTGAAGAGATGACTGTTTTTCAAGCTACTACGTTTTCGTCGGAAGGAATTGTTCAAGTTTCTACACCCGAACTTCAGATAAGTACAAATGACTTACAATCAGAAATTTCAAAACCCTTGTTCCCTCCAGATGATCTTTCTAATAACACTGGCAATATTAACCTTTTCTCTGTTAAACCTGATGCAATAGATCCAGGCTCGCCTGACAGTGCTGTCAAACATGATGACGCAGCAGCATCAAAGGGCGGTGCCGCCTTGGACTTTGCAAATCTTTTCTGTCAAAATCCCTCAGAGGAAAAGCTTGACATTGGGGAAAATTTGGCTGGCAGTGGAGTTGCAATAAGCAGCGAGTGCCAAAAGCCAGTCCCTTGTCAGAAAACTGGCCCTGTGGAAACTGTTTCAGCAATTAATCAAAGCCAGTCCTTGCGGTCAGATTTTTTTTCTTCACAGCTTGGATCGATTGTCAGTAGACCACCTGACAGCAAGCAAACAAGCTCTTCTCGATTGGTTCCAGTTGCACTGTGGCTAAGGGAACAAGGGTGCAAGGTGGAGTTTGCAGTATCTCACAGGGGGAGCTAGTTTTTCAGACTGACACTTCTAATCACGCTCAAGCCACTACTTTTTCGTTCTCAACCAAAAACAAGATCTCCCCGGAGGTTATAAAGAATAAAACAGCGGCATTGACAGCAGCTAATCGCAATTTGCTTGCAACATCCTGGGTACAAAAACCCGATGATAATTCCAAGACTGCTCAGAATTCGTCTACTTCAACACTCATTCAGCAAGCCTTTTCTCTCCCCTCTAATGTTACAGATAGTGCTGATAATTGGTCCCCTGATAAATTCTTACTGGAGTCAGGCTGTAAATTGAGTCCTATGGGAATATGGATCCCAGATCCTGACTGGTCTTCTGTTTCTCCCCTTCCTTCTAACCCCGCGGAATGGTCTCCTGCTATACTTGGTAATAAGGATGTGCCCATCTCCAAACCTTTAGGAACAAAAACTGAACTTATGGTAGAGTCGTCCCCATCAAAGCCAGGATTAATGGTTAATAATCCACCCAGGGAGAAGGACTTAAATGATGCTTCTGAGGCTCCCTCACATCCTAGGCCTCTCCTTTCTGACCTTTTTTCACAAAACCGTAAAGAAGCAGCCCCCTGAAGGAACGCTGTGCGGCTATGATATAAAGGGGGACTGGCCGAAAGGCCTGACTGGGTGTATGTGGGGAAACTTCCTTTAAAAGAATCCTTACAGTTCTCACCTAAAGATGTTTTTGCCTTTATTAACATTTCAGGGGAGGACAATTATGATGTCAGTTTTAGATCTGCTTTTTTGTTAGACTTATTTTGGCAAAGATATAATCAGCTGAAATTTTCCCCACTGTGGTCTCCCTTTATTGTCACCCCTCTAACACAATCTTTAGCTAAATATGTAACTGTGATGTTTAGAAATGAGGGGGTTCACGTTGAGGACATCACTTATTGGCTTTCCCAGAAGTGTGATGTCTTGAGCGCCCCTCAGGCTGTGTTAGATACTGAGTTGTTTTGGAATGGTAGCTGGAAGTAGAAGGTGAAATTGAGGCAGATTAATAATGAGGTTAATCATATTCCTAACTCTTTCACACTAGGAAGAAATAGGGGTGTGTGTTTTTATGCAGGGCAGCCCCGTGCCTGCTATAAGTGTGGGGTCAGGACACATCTCTCAAGTTCCTGTGACTCCACTAGGTGTGAAATTTGAAGTGAGCTTGGGCATGGCAGTTTTCAGTGTTCTAACTTTGTAAAATGTGATTTATGTGAAGAATCAGGGCATGGGTACAGGGATTGCCCTTGGGCTGCCTCTAACAAAGCATCAGTCATTAGTCCTGAGTTATTGATTCAAAATGCTCAGGATGAAGCCCTTTCCAAAAATCAGAAGCAAAGGCCTTACTCAACTCCCTCAGGGAAGGCAGCAGCTGATGGGGGCAAAGATGTTCCAGGTCCTGACCTTCCCCCTAGGTCTGAAGTGGAGCAGTCCCCCCAGACCCCTTTAACATTAATGATTTTCCTCCCGTCTGTTACCAGGAGGCTGTACAAACAACACTCCTCAGTTCTGCTTCGACTGAGAAAAGGGTTACCAGGAACTCTAACCCCCCCTTGTAACCCCCCCCCATCTCTATGGACCCTCCTACTTTTGAAATTGAAAATTCATATGCCATTCTTGACACTGTAGAAGGTGACTCTGACATGGATACTGGTACTCTTGTTCTTTCCCAAACATCAGAGAGTAAACCCTTTCAAAATGACTATAAAGGAAAAAAAGAGGAAAAAGGAAAAAAAATACTAAATGTTTATGGCCACTCTTAGTATTGGGTCTCTAAACTGTAGCAGTCTTTTAAATAAATTCAAAAGGGCTGCTCTTTTTCATTTTCTTCACCAGATTAACCTTGATATTTGTATTTTACAGGAAACATGGGTTTACACTTTGGATCAGTGTCATTTTTTAACTTCAGAGTGGATTTGGGGGCCATCTTATTGGTCCTTTGGCCTTGATAGGGCCGATGGTATAGTCTCTTTTAATTTCACACTTAGGAAATTAATTGATCTTATACCTGGGAGGCTTTTTATACTTGATGGGATTTGGAAACAAGCTGACTTTCGATTTATAGTAGTTTATGGACCTCAGACAAAAGCAGGAAGGGTAAACATGTGTAACACCCTCTTACCCTTCCTGGCTACTACTTGTTATGTTATCCTGGGAGGTGACTTTAACTGTGAAATCTCAGGTTTTAGTAGAGGTAAAGATGGTAAGAAAAAATATTGCGATACGATAGCCCTGGAGAGAGTCATTACCCTTGCAGGATTAAGGAATGTCAGGAGCTATCAGACTGAGGGCTTGGCCTATACCTTTCGAAAAGGGAATTTGACATCTACTATTGACTATCTGTTTTTTTCTAAAAATCTTTCCCCTCCTGTCCATAAAACCCTTATTACTGAATTTTCCGACCACTTGCTTATCACTGTCTCCTTTGGTGTTTCCCCCATAAGTTTATGAATAAAAATAGATGGAAACTTAATACTTCAGTTTTACAGGACCCCTGGGTTGTGAAGGGTATATCCTCTTTATTTTGGGCCTGAACATCTGTTGTGGATCTATATGATGACTTATGGGAGTGGTGGGAGGATACTAAACATGATGTTAGGAAATGTTTTCAAAACTATGGGAAACAAAGGGTTACAGCTAAATTCTTGCAATATTTAACTTTATGGAAACAACTTCAGGGGTTGTTTTCTGATGCTAACACTTCTAGAGATGATTTTTCTGCACACATACATCACATTACGTTAGCAATGAGGGAATGCCAATATGATAGAGCACAGACATTGTGTTCAGAACTCTCCTTTGGAACCCAAAAAAGCCCAACAGGTGATCCCTTTGAGGCCTTTAAAGAAAAGATCAGCTCCACAGGTTTGAGGTTTTACAAAATGAGGCAGGGAAGCTTAAAACTTCTCATATGGACTTATTTACTATTAGTCAGAATCATATACGGGAACAGGAGGGTTTGGATGTTCCACATAGAGATATTCAGAGATTTTTTCAGGATTTTAACATTCCCCCCCGGCCAGGATCTATCTAAATTAGCTGACCCTATCTCAGGTCAGGAGATTCGCAAAGTTATATCTTCCTTAAAGTTAGGGGTTTCTCCAGGTTTAGATAGTCTGCCTTATGAATTTTACAAATGTTTCAGTGACATCTTGGCTCCTTGTCTCAAAAAAGTCTTTTATTTTCTCCCAAATGCCTACTGCTTACCCTTAAAATTTACGTCTGGATTATTGGTGTATATTCTTAAGGGAGGAGATAGAACTAAATTAAATAACTGGAGACCCATCACTATTTTAAATTCTGATTTTAAGATATTGTCCTAAGTATCAAATACTAGACTTAGAATCACCTCTAGTGATTTATCATATCCTCTTCAGTTTTGTGGAATTCCAAACAGGAGAATTCTCTCTGCCCTAGTTATTATTTAGCAGTGTCAGTGGCTCGGTAGGTAGCACATTCGCCTCTGAGGCTGGGAGATCAGAGGGCTGTGGGTTCAGTTCCCACATCTGGCACTTGGGTTAATATTCCAGTACTGACACTGTAGTGCAGCATGAGAGGGGTGCTGCACTTCTGAGGTGCTGTCTTTCGGATGAGACGTTAAACCGAGGTCTCATCTGCCTGGATTGGTGGTAGTTCAGGTGGATGTTAAAGATCCCATGGCAGTTATCGAAAAGAGTTAGGGAATTTCCCCGGTGTCCTGGCCAAATTTCCCTCATTCACTAAAAAAATACCACCAACAGCTTAATCTGGTTCAAGGTCAGTTGGCATTCATCTGTATCCCCCTCCCCGGGTCGTGCCTGAAAATAGGCAGGATTTGTCTAGTGCACTTACCCGGTCAACAAAAGCTAAATAAATAAATTATTAGGGAAATAATTGAATTTTCAAATAGGTATCCAGATTGGCATTGCATTCTGTCTTTAGACCAAAATAAGGCCTTTGATAGGGTGTATCGACCATATTTATTCGCTGTGTTAGAAAAATATGGTATCCCCCATGAATTTATTCACTGGATTAAGTCAATGTATGATAAGGTTATAGTCTATCCTGTTATTAAAGGGCTGTTTTCCCTCCCAATTTCAGTTAATTTTGGAGTACGGCAGGGCTGCCCTTTAAGCCCTTTGTTATATACATTTTCCCTTGACCCTTTACTCTGGAGTTTGGACCAAATGGATGCCCTGCTAGGCATCTTTGGGAATTTGCAGGAAGATACTGTGGTGGTTCAAGCCTATGCAGATGATCTTTGTATTTTTTTGACTGATGTGGTTCAAATTTCTACTGTTTTAGAGTGTATTGGTAGATATCAGAAGGTCTCAAATTGTAAAATCAATACCGGGAAATCAAAGGCCTACTTTTAGGGCCTGTAACACAAGATCAGTTTGAGGTATCTGATATTATTATTTCCTCTACACCATGTAAGATATTGGGAATAATTTTTGGATCTCAGAATCTCCCTTTGGAAAACTGGGAAATAGCCTTGAAAAAGACAGAAACAAAGGTCCAGAGGTGGAAAGGGTGGAGACTGTCCAAAAAGAAAATAATTTTTGTTATTAAGAAATTTATTATTCCTGGGTTGTTATATACTGCCATGTTATATCCCCCTCCATTAGCCTTGGAAACTCGCCTGTATGCTTGTTTCTTCTCCATGCTTTGGGGTAGTAGGCTTAACCCTATTAAGCGGTGTTATACCTATCTCCCTATTTCTCAGGGTGGATTAGGTATGGTGGACCCTCTAATTTTCTTTTATGCCCTATTTCTTTCCCAGAATTTTAATTTTGATCCCCTCTACCCTGTGGCTGTACAACAATTATGGGAACTGAATAATTTCAAATTTTTTCTTGAAGTCTGGGTGCAACCCCTCCCCCGGGTCCCTAAGGGTGTATATATACCATTATTTTTTAAACCTTGTGCCCAGAAATTATTCAAGTGGTCTGTTTCTTTCTAGTGTATGAAAGATAACATAGGTTCTAGATGATATCATTTTATTCTTGGGAAAATTTATCCAAGTGAACCTGAGTTTGTTAATTGCCCCCTCCTTGTAAAAGTTATGTCATTAAACAACTGAATTACCCTAGGATCCCTACCCAGATGTGGGAGGTATTATGGCTTTTGGTTTATGGAAGATTGAATGTTAAAGGGAATGCGAAACATAAGATGATAAGTGAGAGATTCTGTCCCTATTCCCAATGTCAGGCTATAGAGGAAACCACGGATCATTTTCTTTTCCACTGTTCTTATGCTGCAGGGTTATGGCACTTTTTAAGTGTCAGATTACAGTTTCAATGATTGCAAAAACTAGATTATCAGACTCTGATTTTAGTTTTTTTTTCCTCACCTTCTTTCTTTCTTTGATTGGGGTACATTAGCTGTGTTTTTTGTCATTTAAAGTACTATTTATGGCAGGCCAGATGTCAGTGGGTGCTACAGCAAAAATTTATGTCATACGAGACCTTTTTCGTGTTATTAATGGAAGCTATGAAATCAGTTTACATGAAAGATAAAGGTTTTGGTACTTCCAGGAAAGTATTTAAATGGTGGAGAGGGTTGCAGGTTTTCATTAAATATAAATAAAGGGAATCATGGGAGATAATTCATGTTGCAAAAATGATGTAGCTTGAATGTTTTTTTTTATCTCCCCCCCTTTTTTTTTTAACTCTTCTATTTATCCCTCCTTCCTACCCTCGATGTCCACTCCTTCGGACTGCTCATGCACTCCAGTCCACCATTCCAGGATCTGCCCCTGGAGTGTCTCTTCCTCCTTCTGTCCTACACAGTGGGGTCTGTCCTGATATTGGTGGTCTGGGTGGAACGGTCATCATCTAGGATCACCGAGAGGGTTTATTCGTTTTTCTGTGGTCCCCTTTACCAGCCCCCTGAGACGCCGGTGCAAGGGCGTACGTCCAGAGATGTGACGTCCTGATGCACGTCTATGTCAAGCGCCCAACAGCGTCTCCCCTCCCCGACTCTGTGAATGGAGCTGCCAGCCTCCTCGAGAGCCCGTGTTTCCACCGGCTCTCTCAGGATGTCGGGTGCATATTGCACCCCTGGTATCCCACCCCAGAGGGAGGACAGCATCCATTGGGACACTCAGTCCTCCCTCTCCCAGCTGACCCCCGACGACCCAAGTCCATTTCCCGAACCCAGGTCGCCGGCGTATCGTGAGGTGTGGCATCCAGCGCCTCAACCTTCAGTGCCATCGGGCCGGCCCCTTTTTGTTTGAGCTTGGATTATGTCTGTACAATTATATGTTGACCTTATGTTTCTTTGATGTGTAACCCCTTTGTTACCTGGGGTTAATAGAATCCCAGTAAGACCTAGTGGTAGGCAGGGAAGGCAGCTTGTGAAACTCCAGTTAAATGGGTTTCACACTGTCTCACCCTGTCCTCAGTCACAACTGAGGCTGGAGAGATGACATCATTACATAGAATTGTTACAGCTGCATGAGCCACATTTGGAACCTTCAGCTCAGAGAGTTCTTAGAACTTTGGGATTCAAAGAAAGAGTCAGTTTTAGTTTTGTCCTTGAGCAAGAAGGAAGCATCAGTCTGTATTTTGAGTTTTGCCTCCACACAGAAGGAAGTTTTTCTGTGTTTCACCATTTATAAAGTGGTGGAGACCGTCCCCTCGGTCTCAGTGCCCCCTCCCTCCGGGGGGGGGGTAGGAAAATGTCTCTGTGGGTTCCAGGGGCAATCCCCTTCACCCACCAAGGAAAGAAGCTGCCTGATTTTGTGTTGGCTGTTCTACAATACAGCAAAGGTTAAAGGACTTCACCTGTGGGGCCCTGCAACGATTGGGTGAGTGTTTGGCTCCAGTGTAAGAGGCAAAACCCTGTTTTTTTCAGTCAGGAAATGTTATTGGGGACTGCTGTTTGGGAGGACTATATACACTAGGACGAACAAATGGAGCAGTCAGTTTAAAGTTTAAATGGATTTAGAGTTCGCAGTAGAGGGGGTGCGTCAGTTCATCCACCATGCAATCTACATGTTACAGTCCTAAAGTTTCTGTGTGTTCAGAGAAATGGCCGGGTATGGGCTGTGGGAGCTGGAGGTGGATAAATCCCCATCTTTAGTAACCAGGTCCACCTCTACGGATTTCTTCTGTGTTTTTGCTACTTGTCCCATGCGCTTGGCCAGTGATGGGGTGGGTACCCAGACGTGGGTCGCAACAAGAAAATCTCTCTAGGAGTCGATGACTTCAAGTGGTGTGGGGAGCCACAGGATGGGAAACTTACTCCTTGTAGTATGGGAGTACTCCTTGTTTGATGGGAGTTTGATTTGGAAGTACGAAACAAAATCCTCTAGGAGTCGCAGACTTCAAGTGGTGTGGGGAGCCACAGCTTGAGGAGCCTCCTTGTTTGATAGGATGTCTTGCCAAGTAAAGTTTGGGTTCATTCTTCAAGTGGACCGTCAGTCGTGTGACGGCAGGGGCCGGGCCAGTCGGGCTGTGTATCCAATCGCATGCAAAGTCCAGGCTGAGTGCCTGGTGGGTCAAAGCCAGACAACTGTTGTATTGTGTTCATTCCTCAAATGGACCGCTGTGTTTAACCTCTAATCTGCATTACAGTTATGTAGCCCTTTGGGGGACCATACAGAGCTTTGTTTATGTTCAGTGAGTTAATAAATAAAGCCACACTGAAAAATCCCAATTCTGGTTCTGGGCATTACAGTTATTGCTTCCTGTAGTTGGATTTACTTGGGTGCCCCCGTGCAGAGTAGTCAAACCTAGGTCTCTTGTGCCAGGTAACCTCATCCTTCTCCGAACCCGTAGAGACATATGTATATCCATGTTACAAAAATGGGCATATGCCTTACAGATGTATTTTCAATAAAAACTCCCCTACTCTTTTCAATAAGTGCCATGGGATCTTTAACATCCACCTATCCCGGCAGATGGGACCTCGGTTTAATGTCTCATCTGAAAGACGGCACGTCAGAAGTGCAGCACCCCTCTCATGCTGCACTACAGTGTCAGTACTGGGATATTAACCCAAGTTCCAGATGTGGGAACTGAACCCACAGCCCTCTGATCTCCCGGCCTCAGAGGTGAGTGTGCTACCTACTGAGCCACCGGCTATCTGGGCTGAAAGAACATCAGCCCTTAAAAATGAGTGTTCTGGGGTGAGGTTCTGGATGGCAACCCATCAAAACATATGTAGAGCAAAGGACAAAGTTAAAAGTTATTTATGTGGTCAGGGAACCATCCCACCATAGACCTGGAGTCTGGTACGAGGATAGACACACAGCAAGCCCTGTGCAGTCAAAAGGAACCCTGAGGAGGGTGTCTAGGGCCCATTTTATTTGAGAGAAAACATTGTGACAGTACCTGGGAATTTGCTTTCAGTTGTCCTGCTGCTGCTTGACAGAAACATTCCTGCAGTTGGGAATAGTGTTCAGTAGCTTTATAATTTTGGCCATTATGTTTACTGCTGTCACACGTTCCCCCTTGTCTGATCTGTCCAGTTCGAGCTGCTGCCCATCCACTTCTCTGTGGTCATGGGTTCGGATCCCCTCTGGCCGACATTGATTTTTCCAAAACAGTGATGCCTTTGTCCTTCAATGCTGCTATGGTTTCCTCCAGGGTAGTGTAGATTCTGGTGCCATCCTCCCAAAAAATCCTGAGCTTCATGGGGTACAGCATCTGGAATTTCATTTGTTTGACACTGAGCATTTTGATTATGTCTGCATACCTGAGATGTTACTGTTGGATCTCTGCCAGGTAATCATGGTCGAAATAGAGATGCTGACCATAGTACTTGACTTCCTTCATAGCCCATGCTCGTCGAAGGACCTCCTCTTTAATTCTGTAGCTTGCAAACTTCATTATGCACTGCCTTGGTCTTGCCGGGGGATATGCTGGTCGAGGAAACAAAGCTCTTTGCGCACATTAAAGGCGGAGGTCCATTGTCGCTGGGAGATCCAGTATATTCCTTAAGAGGTCAACGAGAAAGTAACACGTCTGTCCAGTCTCTGTTCCCCCTCCAGGGGACAATAGAGCTGAAGGTTGTCTGTGTGGAATCTTGCCTCGTGGTCTGTACACTTTTCCTGCAAGGTGTCTGCATAGTACACCAGAGCCTGCACTGCTGCTCCTATTTGAACCATGCTGTCCTCCATGTGTGAGACCCACTGCTCTGCTTCTTCACTCCTGGATTCCACTCCAGGCAGTTGATTGTTTAGCTTCTTAAACTTTTTTTTTATTTTCTCTCCTGGAGGCCCTTATTTCTTGTAGGATCTGCTCGAACTGACTTCTTGAAAGTCGGTCCACTTCATTGTCCGTGTCTTCTTCTGGGCCTCTGGAACTCGTGGGTGAATGGCTTCCACTCAGTTCATAATCTTGCTCTGCTATTCCCGTGGCTTTTAACAGTTTTCTGCAGTTTTATTTTGGCTCTGCAAGATCTACCTTCTCCAGCTTTTTTTCCAATAATGGACTTTTATGGCGGGGGTAGGGGTGGATACGAGTTCCTTCCAGGAAGGAGATATTGAGAGAACTTAAGGGCCTGAAGGTGGACTGGGCCAGATGGGGTTCACCCAAGAGTGTTGAGGGAGCTGAGGGAGGTGTTGGCGGCCCCCTTGACCACTGTTCAATGAGTCCTTACACTCGGGAGAAATCCTGAAGGACTGGAAGTGCACGGATGTACTGCCCCTACATAAGGGATGAGGAAGGCAAGACATGAGCAATTACAGGCCAATAAGTCTGATTTCTGCAGTCAGCAACCTCATGGAAAAATTGCTCAAGGACCGAATCACCAGCTACCTGGAGGCAAACTGCCTCCTTGACTCAAGGTAGCATAGCACAGCTTTTCAAAGGGCAGATCTTGTCGAACAAATTTGGTTGGGTTTTTTGAGTGGGTCACTAGGGTGGTGGATCAGGGTGGGTCAGTGGATATAGCTTACCTGGATTTGAGGAAGGTTTTTGATACGTTACCGCACAGAAGGCTATTACACAAAATGGAGTGCTTGGGGCTGGGGGTGGTGGTTATCAGGTGGGTATGAAACTGGTTGAAGGGCAGAATACAAAGGGTGTTAGTCAATGGGGTTCCTCGGGAGTGTCAGGGGTCACTACTGGTGTTCCCCAGGGATCAGTACTGAGACCCTGCTGTTCCACATCTTTATAATAGAGATAGCAGAGGGATTGGAGGGAAGAGTGAGCCTGTTTGCAGATGATGTGAAGATTTGCAATAGAATGGAAATGCAGGATGGAGCCGAGAAGATGCAGAGGAACCAAGGGAAACTAGAGGAGTGGACCAGGAAGTGGAAGTTATTGCCCAACACAGCAAAATCCAAAATCATGCACCTGGGCAGAAAAAAATGGGAGAGTGAAATACAGTCTGGGGTACAAGCCGCTGACAGTAACCAAGGAGGAGAGAGACCTGGGCATCATCATCTCACAAAACTTGAAGGTGGCTGCGCAGTGCGGTAGGGCAGTGGCAAAAGCCAACAATTTGTTGGGTTGCATTGGGAGGGGGATCACCAGCAGGAGAAGAGGTCCTAATACTCTTGTACAGCCAACTGGTTAGGCCTCATCTGGAATATGGGGTCCAATTCTGGAGGCCTTACCAAAAAAAGGATGTGGAGAGGGTGGAGTGGATACAAAGGAGGGCAACCAAAATGGTGAAAGGGCTTGACCACTTGCTTTATGAGGAGATACTGGGAGCCCTTGACATGTACTCTCTGGAGTAGAGGAGGGAAAGAGGGGACATGATAGAGACTTTTAAATACCTAAAAGGGATCAAAAAAGTGCCTACAGAGAACCTATTCCAATTGAAGGGGTGTCCCAGGAAAAGGGGTCATGATCTCCAGCTCGAGGGGGGTGCGTTTATGGGTAACATCAGGAAATAATTCTTTACCTAGAGGGTAGTGGACACATGGAATGGGCTGCCTAAAGAAGTGGTCGGCAAAATTACAGTGAGAGGGGTTCAAGAGGGCTTGGGACAGACACAAAGGGCTGTTAAAGGGAGCGGGAGGAAAATCAGAGTAAGCCTAGAGGATACTAGGCAAATGGGCAGACTTGGTGGGCCTAGTAGTCCTTTTCTGCCATCACTTTCCTATGTTCCCAGATGAACCAAATAAAAGTTTTCATTTGTAAGGAGCGGTGTTTTCGTTCAGGACAGACTGGAGCTCATAATTCAACCTGCTATGTGCTCTGTGATGGTTCCATGTCATCACAGCGATTGCAAAATAGCGAACGCTGTTATGGTGAATGTATATCGCTGAAAAGCAAATTGATGATATACACATGCCAGCGAACAGACATCCGGCACAGACACTGAGTGATTAAGATTAAAGATTGCCAACTCCGTGGGGTGCATATTGGGGACACTCCAAAATTAGAAAAAAAAAACACGGCAGTAGCGAAACATTCTGCCCCTGGTCCCCAGCTCTGAACCTAGTACCTGCTGCACCAGAACTCGCCACCCTCACCACCACCCCACACAGCTAGCTCAGCTGCAGCAGGCATACTACCCCACACAAACCCTCTTCCCTATCCCTCCCCTTCCCCTCCCTATCCCTCCCTTTCCGGTCACCCTCCCCTACAGTCGTGATCACACAGGGTCACTACCCTTGCAGGGTTGCCCAACATGATAGCACTGTAAATGAGCCACTGCTTTGACAGTCGCTCATTTACAGTCACTGTCATCACTGGATACACTCTGTAATGTCACCGGAAGTCAGCTATTGAGTGTTAGGTTTTGGAAAATATAAGATTATATATCATGATAGGGAAGGTAATGATGAAAATTACTATATTTGTTAACAAATTGTATTGAAATTTTCACACAATTATGTATCATAATCTAAATACAGAGCATGTAATTAGGGGCCTGATATTCAAAGGTCTGCTCTGATGCAAACAGGTGTTTGCTCATGCAAACCAGATTTTGTGCCCAGTGTGTGGGGGCGGTCTATTGTTAGACACCCCCCACAGCACCTGCATAACCCATTTGCACCCAAGCGCTAAGGTACTGCTGCATCTAGGCAAAGGAGAGGGGCCATCCCAGCATACGGGTGCAGAGGTATATTTAGAGGTTTACACTGGCAGTAATTCTCACCCAAATAGGCACAAATTACTGCCATTGCAAACCCCCTCTTAACAGGGAGCAAGGCCCTAGTGAAGGCCAGTGGTGTTGCAACCATCTGCCCTGGCCTGGCCAGCCAAACATGTTCCTGTTGCCCTGTGGGCACACAATCACTTGATGTCCCTGTGCTCCAGTCAGTAATCCTTAGTGGCTATGTCAATGTAAATAGACCCTGTGATGTGACCACGATTAAGAGCTTTATGGATAAAATCGGTAATTCTAGAAGTGCTGAGGTGGTACTGTGTCCCTTCCTGAAGCCATGTTGCTGCTGGCATTGCAGATTATACTTGGTAAGGTTATCAGTCAGTTGATCAGATACAATCCCTTTCCAAGGCTTTAAACAGAGGGGGAAAGATAGATATTGGGTGGTAGTTGCTGTTGGAGGCCATATCACTCTTGTGGACTGGAGTGACTACCGCATCTTTTCACTGTTGGGGGAACTGTCCTAGACAGAGGAACAAGTTTAGTAGTTTGGTAAGGCGGGATATGATAGCGTCAAGTGCAAGGTGTAATAGCTTGAGGTCCAGAGTATCACTACTGAATCTGGATTTCCCAAGAACTTGCTGGATGTACTTTTTGGCTTCAGGCAGGGAGACAATCTGGAAATGGAAAGTGGGTAGAAGTGGGACTAAGATTCAAATGTAAGGCAGACGAATTAGGAGGATTAGAGAAGAAGTCAGGGGGGAGGACACCTCTAAGGTCTGTAAAGGCTGTGTTAAAGGTGTCAGCTATGAGCTGGAGGTCTTGGGTTATGACACCATTAATATTTAACATGGATGGGGGGGAGTGTTGGGTTTACTTGTGAGAGCTTTTAAGTTATCCCAGAATTTCCTCCCATTCCCCCAGTGGAGGAAAGGCTATCTTTGAATTGGACCACTTTAGCAAGGTGAGTCTCATGGGTGCAGGCATTCCTGCTGGTCTTGTACCTCTGCCAGTCTGTAGGGCCAGGGGTGTAGCTACAGGGGTGCAGGGGGTGCAGTCGCACCTGTGTCCATGAGGTTTGAGGGGCCCAAATCATAATTTTGATGTCTATTCAAAACCAGGGGGCCCTATAACATACCCTTGCACCCAGGCCCTCTGGGAATTTGAACACTACTGTGTAGGGCTGATAGTGGTTCGCACTTTTTGCCAGAGGTGGTCCCGTGTGGCCATAAGTTTATGGAATGCGGAGGTGATTCAGGGGTTACTGGAGTCTTTGATTAATCCATTTTCTAAAAGGTGCAAAGATATCTTGGGCCATATTAAAAGTGGAGATGAAATACACCAAGGCATGGTCAGTGCTGTTGGCTGAGTCAAGGGGGGACCAGTCACAGTGTAGGAGGTAGTCCTGGAACAGCTTTAGCTGTCCTCTTTTGTGGATAGGACTATACAATGGTTTTATGGAGAGTTTGGGGGAGCGGTTTGACCAGCGACAGATAACCGAAGAGTGGTCGCTGAGTGAGTCAGGTAGGACCTTAGTGTTTGACAATCTCTCTGGGTGGTTAGTAAATATAAGCTCTAACAGGGTACTATTGCCGGTCTTGTAGCTGACCCTTGTGGGAGAGGTCACAAGCTGAGATAAATCTAAGGCAGTGGCACCATCCCTGAATGGGCTGGCTTCAGAGGCCAACCAATTAACGTTAAAATCATCCAGCAAGACTACCTCAGAGTGATTGGGCAAGTTGGAGATGCATTCCTGTACAGAGTAGAAGCCATTTGTCATGTCTTGAGGAAGAATATAAACCGGTAGTACTGTAAGTGATTTAACCTTCTTGCCTATCACTATTTTGACTGCCAGTGATTGAGCACTATTCCCGGAGGAGAGTTTTGGAAGGACATGCCCCTGTAGTGAGTCAATTAGATAGATGGCACCCCCCCTTTTCCCCAGTTTATCATCCTTGAAGAATGTGTACCCATTTAGGGCAAGAGCAGAGTCTGGTATTTTGGGGGAAAAACAGGTTTCCACCACAGCAAGGACGTCTGGTCCGTGTTGCACAACCCAGACCTGGAGGAGGTCAATTTTAGGTAGTAGGCTGCAAATGTTAACAGAGGAGAATTTGCTCAATTTAAACAAATGCTCTGTCAGCATCTCATAACTGTAAGCACCTGCGACTGTAACACCTAATCTTACTACTGCTATACTGCCACCTCTCCCTGTGCCTATCCTCTTGATCACACCTCACTGCACTTACTATTCATCTTGGCTGCCACTTCCCCCCAGCCCTTACTCCTCCAACTACCCCCTTCTTCCATCTCTTGCCTCTACCCTTCTTCTCCCACATCCAGCCTACCCCTCCGAAAAACACTGACAAATCCCCTGGCTGCTACGTTCCCACTCTATTCAAATAAAGCACTACTATCTCCCTATTCCCCTTTCCTAATTCTCTCCTCTCCCTATCTAATTCCTGACTTCTTTCTTCTCATTATTTAATCTCTCTATATTATCAATGTATTAAGATTTGACTATGTATGTTGTTACATGTTTGTCCTTCCTTTGTCTGATTGTAATCCCTCCCCCCATCGATGTGGAACCTTTGTAAATGAGCTGCTTGACGGTCAAAGGTACTTTGTAATCCGAAATTGAATAAACAAATAAATAAATAAACTTCAGACCATTCGAACTGCTGATGGTTGGAGGGGGTTGTGACCCAGGCCCTGGGATCTGGTGCACATTACTAGACAGCAGTATTAGAAGATAATGAATGTTAGCAGCTTGAGATTGGGTCCAGTTCTTCTAATGTAGGTCCTATTCTTAGAAATTAGTAATGGGAGGGATGGAGGTGTGAGGCCAGAAGTAGTGTGGGAGCGCTACTTAGGGGAACAGAGCAGCAGATTGGCCCAATGAGATAAGGAGAGAGGTATGGTACTGTACTTGAAGTACCAATGCTCCACCAGGCTGTGGCTATGCACTGTAGGATAGGGGTTGGTATGGACTTTGCGCTTGTGGAAATAGCGGGGTAGGCAAACATTCAGATAGTAAGGGGCAAGATAAGGCATGTAAGGTGCCCATGATAGTAGAAGCTTAATGTTAGGGCAGATAGGGTAAGGAGGGGTGATAGAGAAGCAGTGGACTGGATTGTGAGATAAAAGTGCCTGTGTGTTAGGGTGCTGTTGGTGCCTTAATACATAGAAAGTTTCAGCAGCGGGACTGAGAATGTGCTAATAGAAACAGTTTCAGCAGAGGGGATGAAAATAATCGATAGGCAAAAGGGGGGAACAAAAGGGAAAGATATCATGATGCCTCTAGTGGCCAACTCTTATACCGAGCAAATTGAAAATTGGGCAAAAAAAAAAAAGCTCTGAACAAATAATAAGCACTGAACAAGTCTTTCAGGGGCCAGCACTAATAACAAGGAGCAGTGAAAGCTCACGGAGAAAAAAGGCACCAATATTTGAAAATCCTGGTCTCAGTATTTTCTGGACATGCCGTGGATGAACCCGTACCTTCTGGGGAGTGCAGGGATCTGCTGCTTGGCAAGTAGATGGTGCTCTGTGGGAGGCACAGGGGTGTGAGTTCCAGAGAGGCTGGAGCCCAGTAAGGAGCTGGTGAGAGCTATTTTCTTTCCTCTGCACCTTAAGTATACTATGAATATCCACACAGGACTGGATGGTGTGTGTGTGTGTGTGTGTGTGTGTGTGTGTGTGTACAAGGCCACTGATCTGTGACCAGGGGGAACAACTGGATACCAGGGACATGTCTTACCATTAATGGGCTGGGACTGGAGGGGGATTGAGATACTGGGTACCAGAGGTACTTTATTTGTTTCACTGCCTGGAGATCAGTGGGCTGGGTGGGGACTACTAGGCACCAGAGATTACTGACTGGAGCACGGGGATGGCCAATCAGTGGGAGAGATGACCACTAGGCAGTGGGAATTATTGACTGGAGCATGGGAATGGTGATCGGTGGGGATGACTACCATTAGGGACTTCCATACATTTATGGGAACTGATGATCAGAGTGGGAGCAACGCCGTGCTAACCTGACATGCTTCCCATGCAGATGAGCTCATAGTGGGCATGCAAATGGCCCCTTAATGCCTTGCATGCCCAATGGGCTCATTTGTATGGGTCCTGTTGAATATCACACCTAGCACTCCATCGTTATTGGATCTGGTGCTGCTATTCCCTACACAGCAGGGATCCATGTCGGGGCAGCGTTACTAATTATTTAACCATGAGTGGCACACTAAGCTGAAAGCTTGTTTACAGCTGCAACCTGGGGGCACAGGGAAGTTAAGTGATTTGCTCAGAGTCACACATTATGCAAGAGGGGGCTGTAGGATTCAAACCCAGGTCTCCAGATTTGCAGCTCAGAACCTTAAACTACTGCAAATACTGCATCCCTTGACTTACCACTGTGCTGACATGCCCCTATATTCAGTCGGATAGTGCCAGCATGCTATCTGACTGAATATAGCATCCTTGGACTCCTGGCTAGGGCAAAGTGCAGAGCAATACTTTGCACTCCACTTTGCCCATTTTTGAATATCAGTCCCAGGAGTTTTATTGGCATTTTAGTTACACAACAGATCGTCAGTTACTTCAGATATAGCATCATTGAAATGTGACTGTTAAGAGGCAGGTCCTAATCTCTATTATCAGTAGAGAATGCAGCTAACAACATCACATTCTCCCAGATGTGGATTGTCAATGATTGTTGCAATTCCAAAAGATTTCTAACATTCCCAATTTTTTTTACTGTTGGGGATCCCATGTCAGCATCCATATGCAAATTGCTCTTACTTTAGGAGCTCCATAATGTCTCTCAAATGAAGACTCTGGTCCCAGAAAAAAATCCAAGTAGGCATCAACACATCAGAGTTACACAACATTCCAAAATGGAATTCTGTTTCAAAACATGCTTTTCCTTATGAATATACATATGTGTGTCAACACATGGTTCCTTTCTTTTAAGTTGTTTTGCCCTTAATGCTGTCTAGTAACCCAAGTAATAATCATCTGCTTGTGATATCCCAATCAGTTCCATAGCAACAGACTGTGATGTCACAAGCAAGGCATTATGACCTAAACTCTTACCATCAGGACAAGCTAAACGGTAACAGAAGGGTTGTTTCTTATATTTGTCCTTAAATATTGCTTGGAAATTCATTTTGTTTTGGATTGTTGGGTAATCCGAATCTGAACATCGCCAACAATGATTATTTTTAGTGGTAACCAGAGCCCCTCTTTAACCATTTCATGTGTGCCAGAGGGTGCTGGATCTTTTACAACACCCTAAAAATAAGTTTCTCACCACCAGGCAATGAATGTTATTGTTTTCTTATGAGTAGCCATAATTTTGATCAGGGAAGTATTCCCCCACGATACATTTTTCAGGAATAAAACCCCCACCCAGTAGAGGGTTAGAGATATATTTTATTCCATCCCTGGGCATCCCACATCAGATGCAGTTTGTTGTTAGGTAGAACCCAGAAGGTGGTCCTAAATAATAAATTCTCAGGAGTGAAGAAAGTGATATGTGAGATTTTCCAGTGGTCCAGCCTGCTACAGTGAAGAGGTATCACGTCAATTCAGCGCAAACATTACAGCATAAACAATAGCATCAAAGTGAGCGAAAAGCATTACTGCTAACAGTATAATATAGTGCACAACAGTTTTATTGCATAATGTGGCAGCATACCTCATGTTTATGTGGACTGGGTTAATGCAATGGAGAGGACTGGTATTCAACATTTTTAGTTGTGCTACATGCCCACAAAACTACTACAACCCCTGATCTCTTCTATCTCTTGAAAATAAGATGTTTGATTAAAAAAAAACATTCAAAGTACTACTGTTCAAGAGAAATACCCATCGCAAACAGTCCAAAAACTTATTTTCCGGTTCTTATAACCCTTCCTCCCTTTGACAGCAAATATCAGCTTACTGTAACACTAGCTCTGCAGCTTGCCCTCTCTCTCATACTCTCTAGCCAGATCCACTGGATTGTATCTATAAATCTCTGAGTTGAGCCAAAATCACCCATAGGGCCAATATCCTGAGAGCTGAGAATCTGGGCTTGACTTCCTTCCACAGAAAGGTACTTACTAACTTCTTCAGCTGTTTCCATATTCTTACCAGGGTGACCAGTGGAAGGTGTCTCCAGAGATGTAAAACCCCGTGCAGTCCATCATCTGCAGTCGCTGCACCTTTTCCGAAAGTAACAGGCACTGGTCCCTCCATCTCACCATCTCTTCCCTAAGGCTGTGTAGTAAAGGGTCAACATTTCTCTGTATCCATTTCCTCCAGGATGGTGTTACCATACCCATATGCCCAGGTATTTGAAGCAAGTATCTCACTCCCCATTGTGTATTCTTCCCCTGGTTTTTTTGCGCAGGCCTTCAGCACTTAGCATTGAATCTAAGCTGTATGGCAGCTTAGATTCAATGCTAAGAAGTGCAAGGTAATGCACCTGGGAAACAAAAACCCAGGGAAGAGTACACAATGGGGTGAGATACTAACAACAACAAAAATGGAAAGGGACCTGGGGGTAGTCATCAGATGACCTAAAGGTGGGCAAGCAATGTGAGAGGGCAGCAAGGAGGGCTGTGGGGATACTGGGATGCAAAGGGAGAGGCATCACCAGTAGAAAACAGGAAGTTATTATCCCTCTGTACAGACAGCTGGTCAGACCCCATCTGGAGTACTGTGTGCAGTTCTAGAGACCCAGTCTTCGAAAAGACATAGACAGGATGGAAACTGTCCAGAGGAGGGCAACTAAAATGGTGCAGGGTCTGCACCGGAAGACATATGAAGAGAGACTTAAGGAGCTTAATATGTATAGCCTCGAGGAAAGGAGGGAGAGGGGGGACATGATAGAAACTTTCAAGTACCTCAAGGGAATCAACAAAGTCCAAGAGGGTAGCATCTTTCAAAAAAAGAGGTGTGCAAGAACAAGGGGGCACAATTTGAAGATAGAGGGGGGCGGCTCAGAGGTAATTTAAGGAAGTATTTTTTCACACAGAGGGTTGTGGATGCATGGAACGGCCTTCCGGAGGAGGTCGTGGAGTCAAAAACAGTGGTGGAATTCAAGCATGCATGGGACAGTCATATGGCAATTCTAGGGGGTTGGGGTAGAAAGAAGTAGGCTGCTTGTTAACTAGGATCTGCAGCTTATCCAGTAGGCAGGGAAATGGGCAGACTGGGTGGGCCAAGCGGTCCTTATCTGCCATCAAATTCTATGTTTCTATGTTTCAATATGAGGGCCATTTTAATCCCATGCTGTTTATATTGTCTACTGTGCAGTGCTGATTTAGAGCCATGACCTCAGTTCTCCCCAATTTATTCTGCAGTCCTGAAACCTGAGCAAATTCCACCATTAGTCACTAAATTGGGAAGAGTTTGTGCCAGAAGCACCTGATTTAGTCCATCTCTTTATGGGTTCCTGGAGTTCATGTCCAGTGGTTCCTGACATTGCTCTCCCGCTGCAGCTCTACATGTGAAAAGCACTGAAACTGCTACAGCTGCAGTGGGAGAACTCCGACATCAAGGCATTAGTCATAAACTGTTGTTTTGTGCTGAAAACAGTAGCACTGAAAAATGCCTACAACGAAATTGATCGCGCTAAAAAGTCCACACTGTAAATGACTGCGCTTAAAAGTTTTGCACGAAATTGACATGGAACCCAGTGAAGGAGGGCAGGGAGTTCCACAAATGAAGGAAGTGGAAGGAGAAATCTGATTTGCCTAAGTTGGAGTGAGGAAGGGTGAAGGAGCAAGTGTCCCATGTATGGAGCTGATAGGAAGTGTGGGGAGCAGGGGATAGTAGGGAGGCTAGGTAGGGAGTGAGTGTAGCGAACCATTACTTGGCAGCGATGATGGAGGTGTGATGGTCTCAACGGGAGGATAGGGAGGAGAGTAAATGGGAAGTGTAGCGGGAACAGTGGTGAGCTCTGGGAGGGGCATTTAAGGTGACGCGATAGAAGGCATTGAAAAGGACATCCAGTCTAGAAAGGGTGGATGCAGAGACAGCCCTAAATACAACATGTGCATAATTAAAAAGAGGAAGGATTGTCCTGGTGAGGAGGATCTGTCGAATGGGGAAGGAGAGGGCATCTTTATTTCTGTACAGTGTGCCCAGTTTTGGGTGGAGCTTGGAATGAATGTGGTTCATGTGAGTGGAGAAATAAAGGCAACTGTTGAGCCAGACTCCTGGGTACTTATATGCAGGGACTATGTCTAAAGTAGTGCCATCAAGGGTGTTAAAATGGGGGTGGGGTGGAGTTTGTCTAGTTTTTGGTGTGTACCGAAATTCATTGAAACTGTTTTTAGTTGTGTTTATTTTTAGCTGGTTGTTATGGAATCAGTTTAGGACATGATTGACTTTGGCTTGTAATAGGGAGGATATCTCGGAGGCTGAAGGGCCGGAAGTGTAGAGGATGGTATTATCTGCATAGAGGTCAATATGGGAGTGAGAGCACAGTAGGGGAAGCTCATTTAGGAAGATGGAAAAGAGGATGGGACCCAGGACAGAGCCTTGGGGTACACCTGCTAGGATGGGGGGGAGTATCACCAGTCTGGATGCATTGGGATCTGCCCGAGAGGTAGGAGCTGAACCATTGGACTGCTGGGGGGGAGAGAACAGCTAGTTTTAGTTTAGTGAGAAGGAGTGAATGGGAGACAGAATCGAAGGCTTTGGCAAGGTCTATAAATATGACTGAAGTAAGGTACCCCTGGTCCATGCCAGTGAGAATGGCATATATCACGTGGAGTAAAGAGGAGACAATGGAATGTTTTTTTCTGAAACCTGACTGATAAGAGGACAGGAAATTTGAGGAGGTGAGGAAATTGGTGAGTCTGGTTAGGACAAGGGATTCTTGAACCTTGGCCAAGACAGGGAAAAGAGAGATAGGGTGGTAGTTTCCTGGTTTTGCCCAGTCACCGCCTTTATGAAGGGGATTACTTCTGCAGATTTCCAGGCCTGGGGGATGGAGCCATGGGTGAAGGAGAGCTTAAGAAGATGTGACAGGGGTGGGCAATAGCTGGGGCAGAGATCTGATGAACGAAGAGGGTCAACCCCGTTGGGACTGGATTTGCATGGGTTTAGGGATCTGAGGGCACAGAATGCCTCCTGAGCTGGGACAGGGGAAAAATGAAAGTCCCTTGAGGTAGGGGGAGATGGAGGTGCAGTGGAGGGGTGTGGGGGTTGGGTGATGGGGAGAGCGAGGGAGACAGGTGGACACGGGTGGAGGGTAGGGCGCAGGTCGTAAAAAAAATTGTTACTGGTGGTGGCAACAGAGAGAGGGTCATAGACTATGGTGGTGGTGTTAATGAGGGGGGGGGTGGAGGAGGAGCTATGTGGGAGGTTGAGAAGGGATTAGAGTGTGTGCCAAAACCTATAGGGGAGTGTTAAGATTTTCATGTAGAGTGTCCTTGAAATAGTGTGATTTAGCTGTCCTGATGGCTTTAGTGGAAGCGTTCCTAAGGGCCTGGTAGGCTAAGAGATCATTTAGGGGTAGGGATGCTTTGTGGAGAGCCCAAGCATGGTCGCATTTGCTGCAGAGTTTGATGTCAGGTGTAATCCATGGGTGGTGAAAGTGTCTCAACTTTCGTTGACGTAGGGGGGCATATTTGTTCCAGGCATTATTTAATATATGGCAGAAGAGGGAGAGCGCCATGTTCACATCTGTAGATGTGTAGAAAAGGGACCAGTCTGAGGACAAAAGATTGTGGAGGAGATGGGAAGTATTTAGGGAGTGTAAGGAATGTATCCAGCGGTAAATGGGTGGAGAGTGGGGTTGCTGAAGTTTACAAGTGCAAAAGGTCATGACGTGATCTCTGAATAAGTCAGGGTGAGTGCCAGTGGCAGAGAAGTGATACGGGTGTGAGGACAGGATCCAGTTCAGGAGGGTATAGTTGTTGGAGTGGGGGTTGGGTCTGGTGGGTTCATTAATGAGCTGGTGTTAGCTGAGAGACTTGATTTGTTGGGTGATGGGTTTTAGTGCAGGGGAGGACCAATTCAGGTAGAAATCACTGAGTAGGATGAGTTTGCCTGAGCTGGCAGTGGATGCAAGGGAGGAGATGGCATGGACTGCAGAGGAGGGGGAAGCTTTGCGGGAGGATTAAAGCATGCCAATGAAGATAGGGAGAGAGGACAGGGGTAGCAATTAATAATTACTGCAGGAAACAAAGCAGTTTCAATGCCTGTTAATCCCTTTTGTTATGCAGTAACCAGAAACACTGCATTGAATCCTTGTGGGCTCTGTTGTACATTAAGGACAAGCTGATGCCAAATTTGCATTTGTTGAATGGGCTGAAACGAGGCACTTTAATCTTCAGTTAAGCCCATTTGAACTTATAGGCCACTTCAGATAATGTCAACTTTTGGTTAAATAATTAAAGAAAGATTACTAGCCCTTCCCAGTTGCCCAGTGCAGGTCCCATTGTCGCCTCTTTCCCCACTATGGCCACTTCCCCCCAACCCAGACAGTATTTTATAAGAATAATTTCTGTTTTCTGGCACTCTGTCAAGTGCTGACTGAGTCTGTTATATAAACAAGCATTTGTCAATGCCGAATGTCATGGCTTGCTGGCATTGGCATTGGTAGTGCAGGAGTTAGAGAGATGCATCATAGGAATGGCAGTGAAGTATTGAACTGATGCCAACCCACCCCCACCCTGCAGAGAATGACAGGCATTAGGGTGTCCCTTTGGGTGTTTGGTAGTGCAGTGCGGGAAAACAAGTCGGGCAGGATGTGAAAAATGACAGTTGTACAGTTCATAAGGAGGTGTAAAAATGCCAGTGTTGAAAATGTGGCATGTAAATATACCAAATTTATTGAAGTTACAAGGGTGCATAGGAAATATCAACGTCGCTTTTAACTTATTGCCATTTATGGGCGTTCGACGCAAATTTTCAACATAGGCATTTTAGCACCTCTACTCATGTACAGTGTCACTGTTATTTCTCAGTGTCCCTAAGAAGTGATTTCAAGACCGCGACCACTTCATTCCGCCGGAAGTGCGAAACACATTTTGGGCAGTATATGTGAAATGACGGCTGTATTGTTCATCAAGAGGTGTGGAAAATGGCAATGGTGAAAACCAGAGTGAAAATATCACAATGCACGACGGTAATGGCATGTGCGCATCTGCCAATGCACGCCAGAACACAGTCATTTTATGAGTATCATCACCAAATTTTCAGCATAGGCATTTTAGACCCTGCTCCGCGAACTGTGTCACTGTCATTTTCATAATCTGGCCCAAACACTGATTTCCCACAGCTATCATCGCGCTATTGTGCACCGAAGTGCGGAAACACATTTTGGGCAGGATATGGAAAATGACAGCTATACTGTTCACAAGGAGGTGTACAAAAATGACAATGCTGAAAATCCGGCATTAAAATATTGTGAATGGCTGGGTTACGAGCCTGTGTAGCAACTGCGCAACGCACATCAGAAACAGGCATTTGTTGATTTTTCCACCAAATTTGGAACATAGGCTTTTGAGGGCCACCTCATGAACACTGGCACTGTCATTTTGGTAATGGTCCCGAAAGGTGATTTCCATGCAGTGACTGTGAAATCACCTTTGAGGCTGAGTAATGCCACTGACAGTGATAGAATTCATGAGGAGGGGCCCTAAACCCATGTTGGAAAATTTGGTGCCAAAATTCCAAGAAATGCCTGAGATATGCAGCAAAGTTGAAAACCCTATTCACTCCATTATACAGCTTACCGGCATTTCCTCAGTTCGCGGTCGGCTTTGAAGAGTGCAGACGTGTTCCCGGTCCATGGAAGATCGTCGCGTCGGACTCCGGAGGTAAGTATGGGGTGAGGAGGGGTGAGAGGAGGCAGGGACGGTTTTCATTTTACAGGAAAAAAAAAAGGAAAACCATCACGGGACAGTTTTTGTGTTGCAGGGCATTTGGCACGCTGGTGTGGGCCCCAGCATGCCACCTAACTGTTTTTTGGGGAGGGTGTCAGGGTGTCAGTAGCTGACGGGTATTGGGCACCCGCCGCACACAACACGGGGGTAATGCCGACAAGGACGAAGTGCACCCTGTCCGCAAACAAAGAAAGTGGGGGTGCAGCCAAGGGGATTGGGCACCCTCCTCAGCATTCAACATTTGGGGTATGCCGACGGGGAGTGGGCTCTCGGCGGCACAGTAAAGCGGGGGGATTACAGCAGAAGTTGGGCACCCTCAATGTTGGCAGCCGTGGCCGGCTGCCGACCATGCTCATAATGGTGCGAGCATGGCAAGCAAAGGACATGTATGACGAGCTTTGCTCAGATTGCAGTGGACCTTTGCTTAGATGTGCTCGCCCCATTATATATGCATGGTGTGGCGTCGGCATGCAGGCTGATTGGGGAATGATGGATGCACCTACCGATGCATGCCCTGCATTCGCCCAACAGCGGAAACTCCCCCAAATCTGCACTCTCTGAAGATGTTGGCTTGCGTGCAAGTGCGGCAAGCCAACATAAAAATGACTGGAGGAATGCGGGAGGGAGGAAGAGGTTGAGATTGACTGGGGTGGGTGAGGGGTGGTGAAGGAATGTCTCTTACCCCCATTTTCAGCCTGCTTGACTCCCATATCAAGGATACAGGGTGTCTTAGCCTTATGTTTCCAAGCTGAACCAAAAGCTGGGGTCCAAATCAAAGCCAAAATGAAGATGACATCATCAGTTGAAACTGCGGGTGAAAGCAAGGGTCTCTTTACAAATGATTCCAAACTCTACTGCAGGATGGATAGTGAGAAAGTGAGTAATGCAGTGAAGATGGATATGGAGAGATTAGAGAAGTTATCTGCGCCAATTGGCAACTGAAATTCAATGCCAGAAAATGCAAAATAATGCACATTAGTTGCAAGAACCCACAGACAGAGTGCTGGAATAATGAGGTAACAGTTGTGTACTTTATGAAGGAAAGGGATTTATGGTAATAATCAACAACACCCTGAAGTCCTCCTTGCAATACAGTAAGGCTTACGGGAAGGCAAATAGGATGTTTGGATGCATCATTCAAGACTTTAGTAGTTGGAGAAAGGAAGTGAGTGTGACACACTATAGGTTGCTGGTTAGACCTCACCTAGAGTACTGTGTGTAGTTATGGGGCCCACATCAAAAAAAGGATCAGGACAGGTGAGAAATGATGCAGAGAAGGGCAACAAAAAGAATTTAGGACCAACAAGGGGGATCTATGAAGAGACTTTGGCAAGCCTCAGTGTGTAGTCCCTGGAATTCAGAAGGGAAAGGGTAGCTATGATTTAAACATTTAAATACTTACCAGGGTACAGAAGAATGGATTGCACAGAGCTGTTCAAGGTGAAGGGCAGCTCAGCCACCAGAAGGCAAAACCATAAACTGGTGTGAGGGAATGTCAATGCGAACATTAGGAGAGATTTTTTCACGAAGAGAATGGTGAACAAGTGAAATACTCTGCCTGGAAATGTGGTCAATGTGGAGTCTATAGCTGGGTTTAACACTAGGTGTGATAGCTTTAAGAGGATTATTAGCCATGGGAGGGTGTGAAAGGAATGTGAGAGTCCAGTTGAGATAGGAGGTAGAACTTTTTTAGAGTACTGTTTCGTAGGGTCTTAGGGCAGACTAGATGGACCTTGTGTCTTTTTTGCTTTTACTTTCTATCTCCGTTTATGCCAGCATGCAAGGGGATCCAAAGGCATGCACACAAAATATACTGGACTACAGCCCAGCCAGCGTGCCACTCGTGGTTACCCAGGTGCTAGTACAGTAGCAGGGTAGAAGCAGTGACCCTCAGTACCTAAAGGAGGAGATCATCCTCTAGAATGTTCAGTCCAGCTTATTCTGCCAGTCCTCCAGCATGCCGGGCCTGTTCTCAAACCTGGGTTACCGGTGTTGTGAGAAGCAGCCCTGTCATTGTGCTGTTCAGCCAGCTCTGCAGTTTGGCCATTCTTAGCAATTTAGCAGCTCAACGTGATTTGATAGCTCACTGTAATACTTGTGGTTTTACTACTCATGGCAGAAGGACTGCTTCAAGCAGTTTGGCAGCACAAGGTGGTCACATAGAAACATAGACTTTGACAGCAGATAAGGACCGCTTGGACCACCAAGTCTGCCCATTTCCCTACCTACAGGATAAGCTGCAGATCCTAGTTAACCAACAGCCTATTTCTTCCTACTCTCCCACAAGAGTTGCCTTATGTCTGTCCCATACATTCTTGAATTCTCCCACAGTTTTAGACCCCACAACCTCCTCAGGAAGGCTGTTCCATGCATATGCCACCCTCTCTGTGAAAAAAATACTTCCTCACATTGCCCCTGAGCCGTCCCCCCTCTATCTTCAAATTGTGTCCCTTTGTTCTTGCACATCTCTTTTTCTGAAAGATGCTACCCTCTTGGACTTTGTTGATTCCACTGAGGGTGGGGGGTTACATTCCACCTTCCTTACACTAGGGTGCAAGGGAATTGATATGGAACACTGAAGTATAGACCAAAGGAAATTGATGAAGACTTGACTCCTTAATTTTTGATAAAATAGTCAAAATCTATTAATTCTTACAAAGCCACCGCAGCCAGCAAATGTTTTATAGCTTTGGGGACACTTTCTCAGGGCCCATAGTGGTTATGTGGCAAATCAATATTTCAAATTAAGTTCATGCTCATATATAGGATTTAATATAAACTACAAAAGAACCCCAGAGCAAATGTACTGGGGCATGGATTATTCCAGAGGATATAGGCTGCCCATGACCCAAACAAATAAGATCCCCTATAGGGTGGCTGGCTACCTCTCCCTGGGCTGAGATACAGATATGGCACACTGATGAGTCCAAATGAGGGCAAAACACGTGTCTGTGTCTGCTGTTCTCAGCCTTTGCTGATTGTATCGTGAGGCCTTCAGGCACCATGCAATTCTGCTTAAAGTTGAGCCATTCCAAATTAATTCATGGGTATTTGCATATGCTTCCCATAATGCTTTGCATTTTTGTGGTATGTGCAATTTGGTTTTATTTAATATAAACATACATCCACTTAATTCATAATGTAGTTAGGGTTTGCAGCCAAGATACACTCCTGTGTACTAGCTTATTTGAAGTTTTGAAATGTCTAATGCATGTTAATTACAACGCAGTTACATGTTTGTTGCATGCAGCTACATTGCAGTTGCAATGCAGTTACAGTGTACACTATAACTACCATGTAGTTAACAGAGACGGAAAATGAAGTGTAACCATGATATCTGTGATGTGATAGGGAGGCATGGACAGACCATGAACAAAGTGCATGTGTATCTGTAGCTGGCTGGTCGAGGTGGCTTTGTATTAATTAATATTTTTTTAAATTCTTTGGTAAGAAGGTAAGACCCACTAGGCACAAGTGCCTGTTTTCAGGGGTAACCAGGGAGCACCAGGGTGGTTAAGTGACTTACTCAGAGTCACACAATATGCAAGTAGAGGTTGTGGGAATCAAACAAAAATCTGTTGAAAGTACCAAGCTCATTTACAGCTCATTACTTTAACATCTAGGTTATAATGCCAGCCCAAACTGTGAATAGTATACAAAGATTAAGGATTCGGGTCTTCCTTAATTTCCTTTAGCATGCGTGGTGGTTAGACAGTTCTTGGTCTGGCAACTTGTGGCTGTCTGGATACCACTGAAAGTCTGGCTGGCCTGAAGTTGTCTACAGTATAAGAATTTTAAAACTTATAAATCCTTCATCAAACTTTGTGTTAACAGATTAGCCAAGGAGCAACAATTTCCTTCCTGAGTGACAAGCATCTGTTTCCCTCCTTTCTACGGATGATCCCAAATGACAACATGTATTTGCGTGGTCTAGTACAACTGCTGCTACACTTTGAGTGGACATGGACTGGAATTATAGCATCCGCTGATGACTATGGACAAGCAGGCAGCCAGAAACTAAAGACAGATGTTACTGCTGCTGGAGGATGTATCGCCTTCCTAGAAACAATCCCCAAAACAAATTTCAAGACAAAAGTTTCCCAAGTTATTGAGCAGATACGAACGTTATTTGTGAATGTCATCATAGTCTATGTATCTAAGGGGAACTGGCTACCAGTGATGGAGGAAATATCTCTACACAATACAACCGGGATGTCATGGATTTTCACAGGACGGGATTGCATAGTTTCTGAGGAATATGGCAGGAAGGAGACATGGGATGTAGTGAATGGCACAATAGGCCTCGCACGACATGCAAGGCACCTTGCAGGGTACAAAGAATATCTTTACAGTGTCCATCCCACAAGGTCACCAGGTGATATTTTTATGATAACTTTCTGGGAGACAGCATTTGGTTGCAAGTGGCGAAACAATGACAGCAATCATGCAGTTGTCCAGACTGTAGTTGATCAGGGTTCTGTACTTTGTTCGGGAGATGAAAAGCTGGCAAGGCCTGGCAGATCTTTGTTTGATGAATTAAACTACAACACCTACCGTGTCTACAATGCAATCAACGTAGTGGCACATGCCTTACACCTTCTATTGTCATGTAGAACTGAATATGGACCATTTCTCAATGGATCATGTGCTGACATGAATAATTTTAAGGCATGGCAGGTACAAGATTTTGTTAATTGTTTGATGCTTTTAAAAGGTATGCCTTAAGTGGAGTGTCATCATTCAATCAGTGTTCCTCTACACCCCCAGTGCAACACAGTATTCTAATAATAGAAGTGTGATGTATTATTTTCACATTTGCACGCATGTGCAAAGCAAACATCTTCTGAGAATAGTGGGCTTCAGAGGTATGTCACAGTTGTATCCAATGTGGCTCAGGCTGCAGGAGGCTCGAGAGTGACAGGCCAATGATTAGCAAGGCTGATTATGATGCTATGCTGCTGTCTGATGGGTGAACATTTGAAAGGAGGAAACTTCATGTAATTGAAGGGAGGCAGTTGTACCTCTCGGACAGCAGCTGCAGCTTTTCATCTACCTGACACTGCTCACCTACTGAGTGGCGTCATTATCAGCCTGCTTTGTTTTATCTCAAGCACAGAATTCAAAAGCCACACACAGCTCTCCATAAAATACTTTTTATGTTGACCATATCCTCCTTTCACTGTCAGAAAAAGCTAGCCCCCTTCTTGTAATCCCCACTCACAGCCCTCCCCTTTTAAGCCCCTCACCCTAGTTGAGAGCTCCTGCTTTAACAATGCCCATCCTGGACTGAACAACACTGATGAGACCCTTCCCCAATCCTGATATTTGTCCGCCTCCTTGTGGCCCTGAGGTGCCCAACTCCTAGTGTCACCCTTGCTTCTTTGTTTGTCGTTTAAATCTAAAAAACATCCATTGATGTCTTTTGTCCTTCCTGACCCCCACCCACCCACCCCAATGCGACACTGCACTCAGCACCCAATGTCCCTACACCCCATACATCCTCACTCACCTAAAAGAATTTGAGTATGGGAAATCTACTTTGCGAGGAATATATATCCTTCTTTTTCAACACCAGCCAGGAACTGAAGAAAGGAGGTAAGTCTGGCAAATGTATTTTCAAGGCATTTTGAACTTTTACTCATAACTGTATCAGTTTTTTTTATATTTTAACCCAAATTTTCAACATGCCTTTTTGGGACCCCACATCATAAACAAGGTAGGTGAAATGTTTCAAATCCGACCCGAAAGCTGATTTTGCATACGCTCTGCAAAATCACAATTTGGGTTTGTTTAAAAATGTTCACCTTCTGTGTTCACAAGGTTGGGTCATGAGAAGATTATGTTGAAAATCTGGGGTAAAATTAGTAATAAACTACAAAGTTATGAGGTATGTTGAAAATGTTCAATGCGGGGGGCACCAGAGAGCCGATCTCCAGGCAGGAAGCTTTCTTGAGCATGCTGCAATTCTGCACTACAATTATTATAAAATAATAACTTGAAACTTACTAAATCTAAGAACTCTTTGGCAAACTCGATAGAAGAATTAACCAGCTTTCTTTTGAGCCTAAACTTACCATGGGGAAGAAACAGGGTGCTACAATAACAGCCCTTAAACTTAGTGGTGCTAGATCTGGGAATGCCAAAGAGACTTCAGGCCAGGAACCAGACACTATGACAAGCTCCTCAACGGGCCCACCTTGGGCGGCAGATGTTGGCGACTATGAAGTCGATTGACTCTAAAATGGAAAACACCTTGACCAGACTAGAAAAACATGATGTTGCTCTAACAGAGTTGGGGGGAGCTGTTGCGGAGTGTGAAAAAAGATCTCTCTCCCCTCATGCAACAGTCGCTACGATGGTACAGGAAAATAAGCAGCTTCGGGGAATGATGGAGGCCTTTGAAAACGAAGTCAGGGCAGGTGATTTGCGCTTTATTGGAGTACCCAAAGGGGTTGAGGGACTTCAGCTTTTGGCATTTATGGTGGAGTGGCTTAAAACATCTATATCAGTTCCCAGCAATTTTGACTGGAATAACCTAAGGTGAGCCTATCGAATAAACCCACGAGTTAGACCTACGGACACAAACACTCCTTGTACTATATCAGTGAGGACAACAGGAGCAGACATCAGACATATAATTCTGTCTGCAGCTCATGTGGCTTACCCATTATCCATCAATGACACAGATGTGAAATGCTTCCCCGACTTGTCCTTCCAAACCAGGGCCTGTAGAAAGCATTTTGATGGGGTCAGACAAAGGTTAAGGGCTCTTGGTATTATCCGCTCTTTTCTCCTGCCAGAACGACTGTGGATTACTTACGCAGGGAAGTCCTGGCAATTCTCTGAACAGAAGGATGCAGGAAAGTGGCTGGAGAGAATCCAAAAGGAGTTTGCCTCTAGGGAAAGGCCCAGCTTAGATAAGGATATATCCAAAGAAGAATCGGGTGAGGACTGACCAAACCGGGCTAATTCCTGAACTCTAGTTATAGGTTTAGTTGAGACTATAGGGACATTTTTTTGTTGCATTAACATTTTAAAGAATTTCTCTTACCCTAAGGTGGAGAGGGGTGGGACTTAATGGAGAAATATTTTTAATTGGTGAGGGACCTTAATGCAGGACGCTTGGGCCCTTGCAGTGATTTAGCACCACTCGAGGATAATTCTCCTGCCTATCTGGACCTAGGGGTAGGAAATAATTAATGTTCCTTTCTCAATGTAAAACATGTAGTTTTGCCTGTTGCATTGACTGAGTTTGTTTCAAGTTCTGAACTGTTGGGTAAAATTACCAACCGTTTGTTTAAAGATAGTGCTACGCAGTTGGCTGAGGGGAGCACTATACTCCTACAATTTAAAATCAGTCTGTTTTTTGGATACATAGCAGTACTAGGTGACTGCAGTTAATCATTATATAAGTTCTACCCAATTCAGAGAATTCCATTGCCACTGAGAAGGCTGGCATAATGAGTAAACTTAAGTTTAAATAACTATATTATGGGAACCCCCACTTCTTATTGTAAAAGAATACAGGGGATATATAAATGTTTATCAATTGTTTGATCAGCTGTATCACAGCATATGTCTATTGTATTACCCTGTATAAGGTAGTACGTATTTGTTTTGTTACAATACAATAAACATAAATTAAAAAAAATGTCAATGCTCGCTCATAACTTTTGTAATTTTCAATAATTTGACCCCAAAATTTTTACGTAGTCATTTTTCATACTATCTCATGAATGTGATAGGTGTCATTTTTGAAATCCTGGACAAAATGTGTTTTAACACTTATGACATGAAATGACATTTTGGCCAACATTTTATAAATGACACCTTTTATGTTCAGAAGGAGGGGGTTAATAAAAAGACTATGTTGAAAATTTGGAGTCAAAATATTAAAAAACAATAAAGTTATGATGGTATACTGAAAATGTTCAATGCTTACTCATAACGTTGGCAATTTTCAATATTCTGATCCTAAATTGTCAGCATTGCCATTTTTTTCACACCACCTCATGAATGTATAGGTGTCATTTTCAAATGCTGGCCAGAATGTGGTTTTGCACTTGCTGCACATAATGATGTTTTGGTCAGTATTTTAGAAATTACATCTGTCATGTTCAGAAGAGGGTGTAATAAAACAAACTACGTTTAAAATAATTTGAGGTCAAAATGTTGCAAAAAGGAAAAATTATGAAGTAACGTTGTTTACAGGGATTGTTGTTGGCCCATTGGGGACGACGTTGCCTTCCCATGTTAGTGACCAGAGTTAGTTTGTGAGATCAGTGAGCCAGATGAATGGGCTGAGGCTGGGGGGTGTGTTGTGGGGTTTACCACCTGTCCCAGCCTGGGGAGGGACAGATGAGTGTTCTGGGGCATAGACAACATCTTGTGGAAGGCAAGAGAGCCTTCCATCACAAAGGGTTGACGTGTGCATCAAGGTCTGATGGGCTCACGTGCTGCGTTGGGACAAGACAAAAACAATGATATTCAAAACTCACAATAGATTGAGAGGATAAGGTAATAGTTTGCAGGTTGCATCACAGGATGGAAATTTGTATGAAAATATTTCCAGCATTAAATATTTGGGAATCACACTTAATCCCATCTTGAGTTTCGGCCCTCATATACAAGAAAGAACATCTAAAATTCATTCTAAAATTGCATTACTATAAAGATTATGTAGTTCCCTAACTGTGGAGCTACTGTATTGCCAGTCAGGGTCTATTGCCAATGGTAAACTACACATCAATTGTAGCAGATAATGCTCCATTAAATACTGTACTTTGTCTAAAAAATCAGCCTTGATACAAAGGATAGGAAAAGTTGCATTGTTAGCTCCAAACAACATGCATCATTGCGATGTCCTGAAGAAACCTGGGGTGGCTCCCAGTTTCTTTATCTTTCAAGTTGGTAATGTCCAGGTTTATTCATAGGATTACAAAGATGGGCACTCCTTCTAGTCTGAATAACCACCTGAGAGATTACAAACCTAATTACTACTCTCGCTCTTCAGATAACCATTCTCTTTTAAATGTTCCCTTGGTGCATACATTAAATGGGCAGTGCACCTTTGTTTTCTCTGCAGCTACAATCTGGAATAAAATACCACCACAGATTTGTTATCTATCAAGTTATAGTGCCTTTTCAAGCACACTTTTATCTTGAGGAGTCACGTGATGCAGTCTTCTGAATAGTCGCACTTCAGTGGAGTTCTCGCTAACCCCGTCTAAAAACTCATTTTCTACCGGATTTAACGCTTAAATTTATTGCCTAATCTCATTGCCGACTAAGCTACTGCTGCTGAGATCAATCTGCTATATTATATCTACCAAATTATGGAGGCTGAGATGCGATCTGCACTTCAGAAACATACGCCTCCCTCCACACCTGAGAAGGTGAACAAGAAGTCTAGGCCGCAGACACCACCAGCAGCAGGCCACGCCACTACCACCCCGACGGAACAGAACCTTTTAACAGTGGAACGGTTCCTTGAAGAATTTAGACCATACAGAGATGAGCTGAAATCACTGACATCAGCAGTCAAGTCAATATCTTTGACCCTGGAAGACATCTCCAGGCATACGGGTGATAGCGAGGTGTGGATCAGTTCTCTGGAGAAAATGGCAGACAGGATGGAGCCAGAATTCGCTTTGACTAGACAGAGAATGGCCCGCTTGGAAGTGAAGGTGGAGGATCTGGAGGACCACAGCAGATGCAACAATGCGGTCATTATAGGGTTGCCTGAAAGAGAGGAGGGCGCCGATACAATTTTGTTTATTCAGAAACTGATTGCAAAACTAGCAAGTCCATCTTCATTCGTACCCTCCTGCTCTATTGAAAGAGCTCACTGGGCTTTGTGGCCGATGCCACCGGGGGGATCACCGCCTCACCCACTCATATTTAGATTCCTAAACTTCCAGGAGTGGCAGCATTTTCTACTAAATATCAAGGAGCTACAGGAGGTAAAAGGGGAAGAATCCAGAATCAGAGTGGCCCAAGACTTGCCGGTAATGGTGCAACAACGGTGCACAGCATTCTACCCGATTGTGTCTAAATTGATCCCTGTGAGGATCAAGTTCCGCATGATGTATCCTGCAAACCTTCAGGTGAACTTGCAAGGAGTCTGGTTGAGCTTTGAAGATCCTACAGCTGCAGAAACTGCTTTCGGGGAAGCCCTACCAAATCTGCTTAAACCCCATTGACTCTTGGGGCGATCTGCATTCTGAATTATAAGGTACTGTTCTATTAGCTTTTTGGCAGTTGCTTGGAGTGAGTCCTGTATGCTTACTATGTCTGATTATGTGGCGTGTTCTTGGTTTTCCATGAGCAACATAGCACTTTTATTTTCCCCTTCTCTCACTCGCTGAGTAAGTCTGTAACAGTAATGGATTTTTAAGGGAAGAGATCTGAGCCTTCTTCTATGCATCACCACATGCTCGAGCTGGATTGCAGTGGGTTCAAGGCCTCAGTCTCAGTGCAGTGACATAGACTGGTGGGAGTTGAATATACATTCTCTTTTGTTGGCTACTTCACTAATTTTCTTTCCCTTTCGGTTATTTTAATTTCTCATTCTTGTTTGATGCTATGCAAGGGGTAAGAACTGTGAAGGAACAGTATGAGACATGTAGCTGAACTGGAACACCCCACAGTTTGTGGACACAGTGACACTATACCTATGAATACTGCTACTGGAATTGTGTTTTATGGTTTGGGACAAATACTAGTTTCAAGAATTTGATTTTTTTTTTGTTCTTTATTTTTCATTTATTATGTGAGTAGCAGATTTATATTAATTCTTTGCCTCTGGATTATTTTGCTCAGCTATAGATGTGTGGGAAGATCCTGTCCCAGCGTGGAACAATAGAAGGGCAGAGCACAGTATGCTAGATACCAGAAATTCAAGGGACATAGCCACAATGCAGCATTTATCCTACTATGTAAAGGTGATATGGCAACTTACCTTGTTTTGTTACGACAGTTGTGTTAGTTGGCAAAGTACTGTTCAATTAGGGGTGGGCGGGGGGTGGGAAGGGCACTGTTTGGTGAGTTTGGCATTATGGGCTGACAGAATTTTGAGTTTGAGAGTGGGGAGTTTGTTAAATGTTTCAATGTACTTCAGTATCCTGACATCTGGGATACTGAATGGTGGGGGGAGAGGCAGGGACAAGGAGGGCTAGGTTTAGTTTTCTCTTCCGGTTCATCATCTCAGGGTCTCACTACTTAAAAGGAGGGGTGTGGGGTACATGTTGGGGTATTTCTTCTTAAGGGATGTGGAGTTGGCATCTTACCATTGGCAAGAAGCAGGAAACTGATTTGGTAGGGGTGCAATGCTTATAACGGATATTGCATACCTCATGGGCAGATGGCTGGTAGACTGAAATGTATTTCATGGAATGTAAGGGGAGGGCTAAACAGAATCAAGAGGTATCAGATATTAAAACACCTCAGGTATCTTAGAGGAGACATTTCTTGCTTACAGGAAACACACCTGTTAGATACCAAGGCCAATCTTTTTCACAGGTAGAATATTGGGCAGGCTTTCACCGCAGGCTGTAGTATGCAGAGCAGGGGTATTGCTATTCTCCTCTCACATAGAATTCTGTTTGCCTGCTTACAATGCATTTGAGACCTGAATGGTCGGTACCTCCTACTCTGTGGGGTATTGGATAGGACAGACCTAGTACTGGTGTGCATCTATGGTCCCAATTTGGATTCCACTTCCTTCTTCTCAGATCTACTCTCAGTTATTTCTCCCTTCCTAAATCTTCCAGTACTTCTGGGCGGTGATTGGAACCTCCCTTTCACACCTGACCTAGCTAAGTCTCACAGGAGATCTCAAGGGTTGACACCTGCACAGAGAGCTCTTAGGGAGTTGGTGGACCACTTGGGATTGTGTGACCCCTGGCAGACACTTAATCCTAGCATGAGGGCTTATACTTTCTGGTCATTGGTGTATGGCACCTCTTCTAGGATTGACTGTTTCCTGGTGAGCAGAACCCTTTTATCAGGGCTTCTAGATTGTAACATTGAACCAGGTGTGGTTTCAGATCATTCCCCTACCTGGTGCATTGTTACTCTCGAGGCTCACCAACAGAAAGAAGCCATATGGAAAAGTAATAACCATATGCTGAAGGACGACAGGATAGTCAGACAAGTGGCCCAATCTATAGGAATTTACAAAGAGAATAACCTTCATATGACTGGTAAATGGATATAGAATGGGGAGCGCTGAAATGCTATATCGGGGGGAACTAATAAGGTTAGCGTCAATTAGAAAACGTAAGAAAGAAGAACAAGCCTCTCAACTGCTATCCAAAATCACAAAAGTGGAGTGCAAGCTCTCCCCTAGCATGGAAGAGGGATGCAGGCTCAACCTTATTAAGCTTTGGGAGGAGTACAATGAGTTATTAAGAGACCAGGCTGAGTTTGCCACCCTCAGAACCCTCTCCACCTATATAGACCAAGGCGAAAAGGCAGGGCACTTACTGGCCCTCCGGGTTAAATGACAAGAATCCTCCAGGCTGGTGAAAGCTATTCACTGTCATGTAGCTGGAATGTTAAAGCTCACTCCTAAGGATATTGCCTCTGAATTCGAGCAGTACTACCGGGAACTCTATAGTTCCATGGAGGTCTCGCCAACTCCTCAGAAGGTTGATGAGTATCTAGAGTCGATTCCCCTACCCTCCTTAAGTGAGGATGAGAAAAATTCCATGTTAACTCCCATCACAGAAGCCTAGGTCAGGGCGGTGGTTAACAGCCTCCCTCTCAACAAAGCTCCTAGGCCAGACAGCTTCTCCTCTAATTTCTATAAGAAATATGTAGACCAGTTGATACCATGGTTGCATAGAGTAATCATTTATATTCTCTTTGCGGACCACATGGATACACATTTTTTGGAAGCCTTGACTGTAGTTTTACACAAACCCGGGAAACCTGAAGACAAAGTCACGAGCTATAGACCAATCTCTTTGCTCAATAGCAACATTAAAATTCTCTCTAAGCTATTAGCAAACAGACTTGGTAGAGTGCTCCCGACCTTAATTGGTCTGGAGCAAGTAGGTTTCATGGAAGGCAGAGCATCATCCAACCATCTTCGTAGGTTGGCCCATATTTTCTCCATGTCCAGGGACTCAGCACAGTCTGCTGTGCTGGTAACTCTGGATGCAGAGAAAGCTTTTGATAGGGTGGCCTGGAGCTTTTTATTTGGAACCTTACGGAGGGTTGGCTTCCCACTTCAGTATATTCAGTGGATCTGAGCATGATACATGGATCCGTGTGCCAGGATATACTGCAATGGGGTTTTCTCCTCCACTTTTCTGTTACACTCTGGTACAAGACAGGGGTGTCCCTTATCTCTCTGGTACAAGACAGGGGTGTCCCTTATCTCCATTCCTGTTCAACTTATATTTGGAACCTCTTTTATGTAAACTCCGGTTGAGACCCAACATACATGGCACCACGATAGGGACTTATGAGCTTAAAATATCAGCATATGTGGATGACATTTTGCTTCACCTCACCCAACCCACTCGTTCAATTCAAGCCACCCTTGACACAATTACAGAATATAGCCGATGGTCAAATTACAAGGTCAACTTAGAAAAAAAAAAACAGGTTTTCCCGTTAAATGACAGAACTTACAGAAGCGTATTAGGGGACACAGGGTTGCAGTGGTCCTCCAAGAACCTCAACTATTTAGGTATTTCTCTAGCTAGAGGTGACGCTAAAATGAAACAGCTAAATCTTGACTTTCTACAAGTTATAATCCAGCAGGATTTGGCATGATGGATGGACCTGCCCCTATCCTTATGGGATCAGATAAATCTGGTTAAAATGAACATTCTGCCCTGCATTTTTTACCCTATCAATATGTTAAATCTCTGGTTGCCTCTCTCGGTTCAGAAAGTTGCATAGGAGTATCTCAGAATTCATTTGGAGAAAGAAACCCCTGAGAAGGGCATACCACAAACTCGCTGCTCCCAAGGATAGAGACGGACTGAGGTTACCGCACTTCGAGTTATGTTATTGGGCTAGCCGAGGGGCAAGTACCTTTGTTGGCTATTACCAGTGGAGAATTCCCCTGCATTTCCATACATACCGATTTGGCTTTTAATAGAGAAGGGCTTTTTGGACGCTAAGGGTCTTTCCTATGATGCTATGCTACACGTAAGGCCAAAAGACCTGCCCAAAGAGTGGCATGACTCCCCAGTTATTATGTAGGTGAAAATCCACTCAGTTATGCTCCTTCTTAAAACACAATCACACCGGGGATCCCAATCAGCCTTTACTGAGGAATTCAAATTTTAAGACTGGGGGCAAGTTTCTCCCTTCCAGCTGGCTTCCATCACTGGTGGGAGTCTGCCCTAGTGATTTGTTAAGTGATGATTCATATCTCACCTCAGAAGAGATCATGAGGAAATACCCAATGAGTTTTGGTAGTATCTTCAAGTTATTCCAATTACGTCACCTCCTAGTCTCCAAGAAGTTGCTTTCTATGGAGGACAGCAGGGTAGGTGATATAATTAAATCTCTATCCTTTTTAGCTCCACAACCACATGCTGTTTCCTGAATATATCCAGCCCTTTGCATTCTTTTTATTTATTTATTAAGTCTAGGATTACAACAGACCTTTGAGCCAAGGCTCTTTTACAAAGGTTCCACATCAGAAAACAGTTACAATACGGTAAGTACAAAACAGTAAAATACAGTAAGGTAGCAGAACTAGTAGCTACGGGAGAAAACAGTAACAGTGTGAAATAACATAAGAGAAGAATAGTGTGACAAACTAGATAGATGTGGGGGGGGGGAAGGTGACAACACGGTGGGTAGGGTCACAAGAGGGGAGGGGAAAGCAGCCAGTGGCCTTGTTGACAGTACAGGGCATAAGGTATCAAAAATAAACAGGTGACTTGCTAGTGGGGGAAGGGGGGTGAGAGACCAGGAGGGGAATGGGAGAAGGGGGGGATAATAAGTGCTTGGAGGGGTAGAGATAGAGAGTGGACTAAAGGTGACTATATGTAACAGTCACAGGAGCTAGAGTCAGTGAGATGGAGGTGAAGTTTAGATTTGAATGAGCCAAGCGTGGTAGTGGAGGAGATGTCAGGGCTGAGCTAATTTAGCCAACTGGGGGCTTTGTGAGCAAAGGATCTTTGACCCTGGGAGGTGCGGCAGCAGGGGACCTAGAGGAGCTGCGATTCAGAGCCCCTGGTGGTGTGAGGATTTAGTCTTTGATTCAGTAAGGCTTGGACTCCAGAAGGGTCGAGGCCCATGGTGACTTTCATTGCCATGATGCAGGTTAGATACTTTATGCAGTTGGAAAGTTGAAGCCATCCAGATTGGGCATAAAGGTCACAGGTGTGTGTGAGATGGGGGGCTACAGTGGTGAGCCTACAGGCCTTGTTTAGGGATGTCGCTATTTGCCTGAACACAATGGCAGAAGCAGAGCCATAGATGATTAGACCGTAGTCAATAATGGAGACCACCGAGCTCCGGATGGCAATCCTAAGAGCATCTGCCGTAAGATGTTGCCTGTGCTGGTATAGCAGGCCTAACCGCGTGTTGGCAGCTTTGGCCACACCGTCTATGTGATCCACATAGGAGAGATTTGAGTCCAGAGACATCCTAGGTATTTGAAAGACTGTACCTGCTCAAGGGCACTTCCAAGACATGTTGAAATAGTGAGGGGGTGAAGTTTATGCCTGTTGTGAGGGCTCTTAAAGGGCATTGCCTTAGTTTTTTATGGTTAAGAACCAGCTTATGACTGCTAAAGCAGTTTTCTACAGTAGCAAAGCCTTGCTGAAGATTGAGTTGTAGGGTCATTGGGTCCTTGTGGGAGGAGAAGATAACAGTGTCATCTGCATAGAGGATGAGTTTTTCAGGGCAGGATTTTGGAAGGGTGTTGAGGAAAAGACTGAAAGGTAGTGGGCCCAGGATGGCCCCTGGGGGACTCCAGAGCGGACCGGTCTGGGGTCTCAGAGGACACCCGCAATTTTTACTCTTTGCGACTGATTTTGCCTGTAGCTATTGAACCACGCTACAGCATCAGGGGAGAGCCCTGTAAGCTGGAGTTGTTTGTTCAGCAGACAGTGGTGGACAATGTCAAACGCCTTGGTCAAATCGACACAGACTGCCCTTGCTAGATTACCCTTATCCAAGATGTTGTGCAGTACTCCAGTGAATTCCAGTAGGGCAGATGAAGTGCTGTGTCCTTTTCTGAAGCCATGCTGTTGTGGACATAAGAGATTGTGCTATTCCAGGTAGTCAGTGAGTTGGTCGGCCACTAAGCATTCAAAGGCCTTGGAGAGAGGAGGTAGTATTGAAATTGGTCGATAGTTCCCATGGATGGTCTTATCCCCGCTTTTGTGGACAGGTGTAACTGTAGCAGCTTTCCATTTGTCAGGGAACTGACTGAGTCTGAGGGAGAGGTTGATAATATGAGTTAATGGGATTATTATTTCTTCTAGGGTGAGAGATAGCAGTTTTAGGTCTAGCGAGTCGCCACTAGTCCTTGACTTGGAGATTGCCTTGGTGATATGCTTCCGGGCTTCGTGCAGTTTAACTGTTTTGAAATAGAAGGGCGGGTGATTGGAAGGGGTGGGGTAGCTGCAGGGGATGTCGGCGGTTGTATCCAGGAAAAGGTTCAGGGGGAGGACGCGGCTTAGGTCAGTGAAAGCATCATTGAAAGTGTTTGCAATGACCAGTGGGTCAAGAGTGGTAGAGTCATCAATGTTTAGCATGGTTGGGGAGGATTTAGGTTGCTTCCCTGTCACTTCTTTGATGTTTTTCCAGAAATCAGACTAATTTCCCCAGGTGTTGCATAGAGCTTCTCTGTAGTACGTGCTTTTTTGTAGTCAAATGGATTTAGTGCAGTTATTACGGGCACGTTTGTAGTTCTGTACATCATGTTAGTTACCAGAGGCCCTAGCTAGAGCCCATAGTGGCCCCTGGATTTTAGTTGTGTTAGAAGCTCACCAATTAGCCATGGGTTGCAGAGTGCCTTGACGTTTTGCTTTTTGAGCGGAGCGTAGGAGTCACATGCCATATTGAAGTAAGCAATAATACCCAACAGGATGGGCGGTATTGTGCTATACCGGACCGCCCAGGGACGTAATGAGGCCCGACGCCGCAGGCGGAGGGCCTTATAGCCCCTGGAAGGTCCGGTATAGCACAATACTGCCCACCCTGGAGGGTATTATTGCGCTTAGAAAATGGGTACTGTAAACAAAAAAAATTGTAAAGAAATGTCAATGAAAAATAAGTTTAAAGTAAGTTTTGAAATAAAATAGTTCCTACGCCTGCAGTTGACTATTGTTATGTCTGAAGACAGTACTTAAAAACTGCCTCCTTTTGTAAGCTTTGTTTTTCTGCAGTATCTTTTCCTTCCCTGCTCCTCTCCCCCAACACCAACAGAAAACCTTTAAAAAAAAAAAATGTTTAATTCAAAAAATAATAAATACTTAGTTTACAGTAAGTTTTGTAATATAATAGTTCTTCCACCTGTATGAGTGTTGTTATACAGGAATCATACTAAAGAGTTGACGAGGTACGGATGATCTGTGCATGAAGATCGTGGGGATGTCGACTGAGCTGGGAGGTAAAACTAAGCCAGACTAAAGCAGGAAGATTTATCTGCTTTTGATTTTTATTGACCGTTCTATCCTCCCCCTTCCCCTGTCTGGAGCTTGATTCCCAACTGAACAGAATGTGGCACGATGCAGTTACCGTTTTGTTTTTTTATGTCAGCTGTTCCGTCTTGCAGTGAGGTAGCGCTCAGTAAGTGCATGTCTGCCAGTGTAAAGATACAAATGTTGAGGGGAGCAGAATTTTGAAGGGGAAAAATACACAGCAGGGAGGTGGGTGAGATGTTTGAGAAATGCTGCTCGTGCCACAGAATCAGTTAAAAATTAGTTGTAGATTTTTAGTGCTGGGCGTCAGCTTAGTTTGCAGCTTGATAGCGCAGTCCCTGAACTGAGCAGATTTTCTTTCAGTTAGGTTCAGCAGTGGCAGTTTTGTTTATTTCACTTTTTCTAAACTGCATTTGGCAGTTTGTGGTGTCTGATTTGGGCAGAATGTAGTGAGGATGGTGCGGCGGCGTAATGGGATGATCAGGAGCACGCATAGGAACAAAAGGTGATTTCTTTTGCTTTAGCAGAGGGCAGTTAATGGTGTGTGACATTAATGGAAAAGACAGCTTAAATATTTTCTTGTTTTATACACTTTTCAGACTGCCAGTTTAAATCGGGGTGGAGGTTCTCTCACTCGCTAAGCGAGGAAAAAATATGGCAGGGTTAACGTTTTGAACATTCTAGTGCCCATTAATAAAAGTGAGGAGGTCGGCTGGGGACTGGCGCTTTTAATACCTGGGCTCTGTTGTCTGATAGATCCCCACCTTGCCAGGGCTGTCAGCCAATCAGAGCCCAGGAATGTTTAAGACCATTTACTAAGGATGAGATAAAGTAGTTGAGAGCTGAGTTAACGTCTGTTGATTGGTAAATAGGGGACCAGTCCTGTTGTCGGAGGCAGGATTTAAGGTGTTTTTGTTGACCACGAGGGAGGACTCTACTGGCGATGACTTTAGGCAGAGGCTTCCGGAATTTGTTTGACCATACACAGATAACAGGGGAGTGGTCACTTAGTGAGTCAGGAAGGACAGTGGTGCTGGAGATATGGGAGGGATGACTGGTAAGAAGCCAGTCCAGCAGGGTACTAGTTTTGTAGTTTTTTCTAGTGGAGGAAACAACCATTTGTGAGAGGTTAGCAGATGATAAAACATCCCGAGAGGCAGCAGCATCAGATGCATGCCAGTTTATGTTGAAGTCACCCAGTATGATAGTCTCAGCACCTCTAGGTAGGATTTTGATAAAGTCCAGGACAGCTGTGAGGGCATTTCCTTGGTCTTTTGGTGGGATGTAAACCATGGTGACTGTGAGGACCTTGTTGTTGGCTCCTAAAAGTATTTTAATTGGTAGGATCTGAACTGTAGTGTCATGGAGGGGGGTTGTGATGGGGCACCCCGTGAGATAGTCTCTGATGTAGACTGTACAACCCCCTCCTCTTTTGGACACGCGGTCCAGCCTGTGCACATTGTACCCTGGTAGTTTGATTGAAAAGTCCGGAATTTTGGGCGACAGCCAAGTTTCAACAATTGCAAGGATGTCCGGCCTGTGTTGGCTTACAAAGATACATACGGCATCAAGCTTGGGGATCAGGCTGCAGATGTTAATGGTAGCGATGATCAGCCCCCCCCCGAAGAATTCCCACGGCATGCTGGTTGTGCATGGGCCAGAGTTTGGGTGCACGTCTCCTGATATCAGCAGGAGGAGGAGCAGGAGCTTCAATGTGTATAGACAGAGTTTCTTGAAGGATAGGTTACGGGTTCGTTGCTTGTGATAACATATCTGGCAGTGCTGGCGTTTATCCCAGAGTGAAGTCATGTATGACAGAGGAGATAGTAAGCTCCATGGCCTGAAACTGAAGGAGATGTGGAGTTGCCAGTCAGGGACCTGAGAGGATCTTGGGGGAGAGTAGTGCTCATCATGTAGTGTGCCTGGGTGGCGATATAGGGTATTAAGCTGGTAGGTGGGGAGGGAGAGGGGGTAGCAGACTCCAGGTAGGTATGAGAGATGAGATAGGGAGGTGAGAATAGCAAGATAAAGCAACAAATTTGGGAGGGTAAACATTTTCAGTAGGTATGCGAGAGGAAGTAAAGCAGGGGCACCAGGAATGAAAGAGGAGAGAGGGGGAGAGGGAGCAGAAGTCAGTAAAAAAATAAAAGAGAGAAAGGCATAGGGGAGGCACAGCGAGGGAAGGTAGGATGGGTGTAGGTAGTCAAAGGAAGAGAAAAATGAGGGGCGGAAACCTGGGAAGGGACCAATGGGGTAGAGGCAGGGAGGGTCAGGGAAGGGATGGGCGGAGCTAAGGTCTATTTAATAAAGGTAAGAGGGGGGCGGGAGAGCGGGTGTAAAATTTCAGCACTTTCCACTGAAACTGAATGGGTGCTAAGCCCAGAGAAGCATAGCGAAAGAAGGGCCAATCAGGAGCAGAAGCCAAAACGGGAGTCCAATCAGGGCTACCTGCTCTGAGCAAGCAGCCAATCCCAACTGCTCTCAACTTCCCCGGTTCAGGCTGAAAGCTTACCCTGCTTTGCAGGAGTCTCTGTGGGGTCCTGAGTTGGCGGTGTGGGCAGACAGGCTAGGAGAGCCGTGGCCACACGAGGAGCGAGCCCGGTCAGGGGCTGGTTCTAAGCGGGGGAAAGCAGAGAGACAATTAGTTTAAGGAGGAGAGGACAAAGGGTGTGAGGCAGAGGTTTAATCAGGGGGGGTTGGGTAGACAGATGGCCAGAGATGGCCGAGTAGAGGCAGTAATTTAAGAAGGTGTGTGGGGGAGGGTGGCCAGGGACTAGCAATGAACAATCAAGATTTGTCCTGGCGCCTCCGGGCAGAGGGATAGACAGCAGAAAAAATCCAGAGAGAAAACGGAAAAAAAAAAAGAAGTTGGGAGGTGCAGCGAATGGAGCAGATCAGGGCAATCTGGCAGGAAAACATGCAGTAGAAACTGTTTCAGAGAAATACAGTAATCCCGATTTACAGCAGGAGTTCTAAGGCAGTGATTTCATTTATAAAAACTACAATGTATTTAACACAGAGAGAGAAGCAAATTACACTTTTCAAGCAGCAAGCGATAACATTTCGGCACTTTCCACTGAAACTGAATGGGTGCTAAGCCCAGAGAAGCACAGAGAAAGAGGGGCCAATCAGAAGCAGAAGCCAAAATGGGAGTCCAATCAGGGCTACCTGCTCTGAGCAAGCAACCAATCCCAGCTGCTCTCAGCATCCTCGGTCTGGGCTGAAAGCTTACCCTGCTTTGCAGGAGTCTCAGTGGGGTCCTGAGTTGTCGGTGTGGGCAGACAGGCTAGGAGAGCCGTGGCTACACAGCCACATGAGAAGCGAGCCTGGTCATTCTAGCCTTTCCATCAGGGGATGGCATCTCGACTTACTGGAAAGATAGATTTCCTCTGTGTATTTTAGACTGGGATAGAATTTGGAAGTCATGCCATACTTACATTACTCAGGACAGGTTGAGAATGATGTATTTCAGGATTCTTCATGATACGTATTTGACTCCGGTCAAATTATATATGATGGGGAGACTCCACAATCCGATTTGTGTGAGATGCAATCAGATGGAGGGCACCCTGCGTCACATTTTCTGGGAATGTCCCTATATAGCTACATTATGGGAGACTATTAATCAAAAGGTGGATCCATTGTTGGATATTAGTGATCTGTTTACCCCAGAGATATGCCTGATTGGGGACTTTTCTGGAGTAGATGTGCCACAGCGTAGATTCCACATGGCTCTGATTGCTCTCTCTCTCTCTCTCTCTCTCAAAGGAGTTGTACTACGATATTGGAAAGATTCCACAGTCATAACTTATGTGGAATGGCTCCAGGAACTCTTGGCCAATTTGAGAGTGGAGAGAATGACTGCCAGCATACACAATTGCCTACCTAGGTACAAGTCCAGATGGGAAACTTTACACACCCTGTACAGTCTTTAGTAGTTTCATGCTTTGGGTGGTACTGCTTTTGTATGTAGAGGTTTTGTAGAGGTTTTTGTCTCCCATTGATGCCAAAGGGGGGGTGGTAAGGGAGTGGGGGAAGGGTCATGTATGTCTTTGTGTATTGCTTTGTATGTAATGTTATTTTGTATTTGGAATAATGATTTGTTATGTATGTTTGTTTTTTGTCTAATGTCTTCAAAAACCTGAATAAAGTAAAGCAAATAAAAAAAAGCACACTTTTATCTCATTTTAAAGGATTGTTCAGCTGTGAATACTGTTAATATATATGCTTAATTTTGTAATTAATTTGGCATGAAATTTGTATACCTAATACGTGATGTACAATGTTCTATGTATAATGTATACTGCATACTATATTGTGATATACAGTATGTTTTATTTTAAGATTTTGGGTCGTATCTGTAAAAGGAATTGTATTCCAGCATACCTAGCCGTTAGATAAACAAACAAAGAACAAATAAACAAGAGGTGGCAAAAAAAGTAGGAAAAGTATACCAGGCAGAATCTTACTAGGGTCACTGCAGGCCCCCCACCACTGTCAGGCCCTCTACTGCTGTCAGCCACCCATCCCTGTCTCCCTCCATCTCCGGAACTTACTTTGTACCTTTGGCACTCCTCCAACAGATTCCCCTTATGACGGAGATAGGAGGTAGATGGACTTCCTCCTCGACTGTAAGCCAGTTTGGCAGTCCATCGCCCTGCTGTTGCTGGGGTTAAAATGTAAAAAAGGAAAAAGTTACCAAAAAATGTTTGCAGGGCCAGCATTTGGCTCAGCAGGTAGCATGTTGTGTTCCCGTGCTAGTGACTCGAGTTTGGGGATGAGCTCAGAGAGCTGGCTGGGCAGCACAAGGATGGGACCAGCACTGTTGCACACCATAGCTCTAGGCCTGGGAAGGTATGCACATTGTTGTGCCACATGGTCAACTCTTTGTGGTGGGAAGGGGAGCCTTACCTCACAAGAGGATGAGTGGGATAAACAACATGCATGTATTTATAAACATTTATCATACAAGGTGCCCTCTGCATATTTCATTTATGCAATAGGATAGGACCTTGTGTGATAGATTATTTTTTGGGGCTTTAAAAAATATATATTATTTAAAAAAGTTTGTTGGTTTATTTCATGAACTAGTGGTACTCTGTGTTCCCACCCCTCCTGGTTGCAACAGCCATTGCCATGGGTGCGGTGTCGGGATGATGAGCTGACACTATAATGTGGTAGTTCATTGGCTGCTACAGAACTTCTGCAGATATTAAAAACCTTTTGCCACAAAAGTCCTGTGGCAAATAGGAATCCCACAACAGAACTTGGTCACAAAGTGCCGCAGAAAAATTTGGTGCCTTGATCACAAGCAGACCTTACAGTACCTTATCTTGCTGGAGTATTGTCAATGTGACTCAACCACTAGCAAAAAAAAAAAAATTGGTATGTGAGTTTTCATAGAAACATAGAAGTTGACGGCAGATAAGGACCGTAAGGCCAATCCAGTCTGCCATTTCTTTTTCTACCTTATGAATGTGCCATCAGCCTTTGCTCTCTCAATGGCCTATCTATTCATACTCATCTGTATTGCTCCCTTATGCCTAACCCATGCCTGTTTGAAGCCCTGCACTGTATTCATATCCACCACTTTCTGAGGTAGGCTGTTCCATGCATCCACCACCCTTTCTGTGAAAAAGAACTTCCTCACAGTACCCCTTAATCGGCCTCCCTCTAATCTCATGCTGTGTCCTCTTGTCCTGCTATTTTTCTTTTATTGAAACATGTTAGACTCTTTCACCTTGTTAATGCCCTTAAGGTGTTTGAATGTTTCGATCATATCGCCTCTCTCCCTTCTTTGCTCTAGGGTATACATATTGAGCTCCATTAATCTGACTTCACATGTTTTCTAATGCAGTTTCTGCACCATTTTGGTTGCCCTTCTCTGGACTGCCTCAATTTGGTTAATGTCCTTGTGAAGGTGTGGCCTCCAGTACTGCAAGCAGTACCCCAGATGGGGCCTAACCAGTGTCTTGTAAAGAGGGAGTATTACCTCCCTCTTACGACTTGTGATACCCCTACTAATACACCCCAACATCCCCCTAGCTGTCCTACATCTGTGAGACCTCATAGTGTAGGAATTTGCAGTAGACTTTTATACAAAGTGCAAAGTAAAAGAACAAAAACAAAACAAAAAACCTTCAGAAATATAAAACAAAACCAACTTGTTGGAATATTGTCACTATAACTCAAACGCTGTAGCAAAAAAGGAAAAAAAAACAGCTGAGTTTTTATTCTATATTTATGACAGCTCCTAGTGAAGGAAACTGCAGTACACTTTTAGAACCAATGTAGTCCCAGCCAATGAAACCAGGAAAGAGGTTGCTGCATAAATAGCTGTAGTACTGTAGTAGTGAGGGGATTTAGCAGTCTTACATTAGTTTTGCACCAGTGGTTCTCTCCTTCTTCCCAGGCGCTGGCTGGTGGGTCCGTGTCCGTCTTGTTAGCCTCACTATACTGTGTACCTTCAGCCACTCTGTCTGTGTCTGTTAGTGGTGTATTGGGGCTGCTTTGTGTGTCTGTGTCTTGTGTGTGTGTGTGTGTGTGTGTGTATGTATGTATGTATATGTGTGCACGCTTTTGTGATGTTGGAAAGTGGCCCTCCTGCCGGTACTCCTGTGCCTCCTGTGCCTCTCCTCCTCACATTCAAAATTGTGAGGGTAGGGTAACATACTGAAAAAGTATGACAGAAGCAGGAACAGCAGCAGCACACAATAACATCCTGATGGGTTTTTGATAGAAACCTGAACACCCCCTGCAGATTGACCACAACTGTAGCCGGTGCTTAATCCTGTTGTAACTCCCCTGCAAATGGGGGTTCCCGAAAAGTCTTCTGTGAGCTTGCCTAAATGCTCACTGCCAGGCTGGTGTCCAGGGTCTAGCCATATAACGGCTAACTGTTAGAGCCTGTAAAGCCTCTGGTTACTGTCTTGTTAAGGGCTGCCTAACAGCAGTTATAATTATTCTGGGAGGGGGACTGAGTGTTTCCATGCTCAAGTCCCACTCGGGCTGCTGGATAATCACTCTGTTTCTGCCATTGCTAAATGCGTAGAGGGAGCTATGTTAAAAAATGTGCTTGCTGACTGACTGTCTTTGGAGGAATGTAAATATTGTAGTTTGTTCTAACCTGTCTTCTTTGCAGCAAGGACTATTCTGCCTGTCTCCACAATCTTGATCCCGAACTGCCAAATTGGACCAATCAGTACATCGGGACTCTTAAATGGAGCCTGCTAGTAGGTGCTGCATGGAGTCAAACTGTGGGGATTGTAGTTTTGGACTGTTGGTGCCTTTTGCACCTAGAGGGGGAACCTTGTTGTGACTGACAGCTGAGTCAGCCAACCAAACCTTTTGGATCATGGGGACATCACCAAGCTGCCTACTGTTGGGTGGCGGAGCTGGGTTGGAAGTGATGGAAGCAACAGCTCGAGAGAGTCGAGCGGCGGTTGGTGTAGTTCGCGCAGGAGAACTGTGGAGAGGTCTAAGTTGGCCTGCAAGTAGGCCTGCTGCCCTGAGAGGGAACGGAGTGATATTCGGACTAAATCCGATTTGTGAGCCACTGACATGTGACCAGGCTAAATCCCTGAGGAAGACCGAAGATTTTACTGAATGCGATTGGCCTGCCAGAAATTCCAGTCACATCTGGACTTTTAATTTGTGCAGAGAGCTGTGCGATTGTGATCAGAGAAGGGTTGCCTGGTACTGTAGAACTTCTAACATATATGCTGTATATTTGTAGTGGGTTGTGATTTAGTTTCTCACTGTGTGAACTGTATTCTACCTGCTGGAAGCTGTATCCAACCCACTACAAGAGGAATTACCTGGTGCTGTAGAATTTCTTACATATAAATGTGCTGTGTATTTGTAGTGGGTCTTGATTTGGTTCCCCACTGTGTGAACTGTGTTCTGCTTGCTGGAAGCTGTATCCAGCCCAATCAGACTGAATCCATAGTTATCTCCATGAGGCCGGGCCTTGCCACGTGGACCCTGCCAGAGTACCCCGCTGCACAGAGAAAGCCATCGATGAGAGACCTGCCTGGGAATCAGCCCCCTGCTTCACGTCTGAACAGGAATGATGCCTCGGTGAACCGTGTGGGCCTTGCTTCTCCTGGCACTCCAGATTCACCACCTGCTGTCTCTATTTTCATCCAGCCTGTGTCCAGTCTTGGGTATCATGAGTAATTACCAGGGTAGCTCCCTGCCACAACAAATTAATCTAAGTGTGTCATCTGATTGTGTTGTTTCTCTTTCTTCATGAACTGAGCCATCTGGCTCCAGATTACAAATAGTGTGTATTGTGCATGTTGTTTTTCCACCACAGGGCCCCAACCAGCTGCGTCGCTGGCCTAACCTGGGCAACGGTCCTGGCTAGCCCATCTTTTCTCCACCTGGGTACCATGAGGTTGTGACTGTCTAGGGACTCTGAAGTACATGTGTAACTGTTTATTTGATAGAGCATTTAAGCAAATCAACCTGATTACGCCCTTTCCTTGTTCAAGTCCCCTGAATAAATCAAATCTAATTTTTCCTGCATTTAACCTGACTGTGGTTCCAGTTTGTACCAAGAGTACTGTACTGTTGCTATTTGTTGTGTCTAACCTTGTTATACAGGGGGTCCCCAGGGTCGAGCGAGAGAAACCAGCCCTGGTGGTAAGTGCAAACTGTGGGGGTACTTGTGAGATGTATCAGGGGTATTGTGAAAGTGACTATTGGGTGTTGTTCCAGCCACTAGCAGGGAAACAGGGGGGTTACAGTGTCCTGGAGGGCTGTGCCCTGGTTAGCTTGACCACTATCAATCTGACCTCCAGGTGGAGGCACCCGTTTCAGAACTCAGGCCCCTTAACCTGCTATTAGCAAAGCAGGCAGGGGTAGTAGCCCTGGGGATAGCACCACCTAGGGGTTACATTTTGGAGGCAACGCTGGGATTAGCACCCCCTAGTGGCCAGAATTATGAATTATTGTCAAACCTAAATGGCTACCCCAACAGAAGTGGCTGTACACCAGTTGGTGGGGTGGTGTATAGGGCAGGAGATTGACCCCCACAATGCCCTGCTTATATTGGGTATTCCCCCTAGCATTGGTAAAGACACTGTAGAAGGAGTACTTTTCAAAGTTAAATGTTTAACAAACGCTGTGGTGGTGGTGGGGCGACAGGCTGACTTGGCTGCCCAAACTTTCATGGCCTTAGTAGAGTGCAGTAAATCAGTGGACAGTTCCAAAGTGCCACGGACTATTGCCTCAGAAGGGGCCCCAGCTGTCTGGAGAGTGATAACAAAAGACAGTAAAGACCCTGGGGAGGATGAGCTCCTACCATTATCTGAGACTTTTGAGGAGAAATTTGCTAGGTTGTTACTGGAGGAAGGGAAAACCAGTGAGGACTTTAAGAAACTGTTCCTGCCACCTTGGGGAGTTCCTTCCCCAACACCCTCTCCCCCTCCAGCACCTGTTACTGCCCCACCTTCTGTGCCTGTGCCAATGCTGGCCCCTATATCTGTACCCATCATTAGTCACGATTCCTACCGGAGGCTGAGAATCTTCTCAGGCACCCTCCCTACTCCCCAGGGGAAGGAAGACTGGGAGACCTGGATCGACTATGTTGCTCCCATGGTACCCGAGTGGCAGTGTGTGGAGGCTGAGAAGTGGAAAAGAATCATAGAAAGTCTGAGAGGTCCTGCCCTCGAAGCCATTACATTTTTGAGGTCCACAAACCCTGATTCATCTACTCAGAAGTACCTATCTGCACTTGAAGGCAATTTTGGGAGCACTGAGTCAGGAGAGAATTTGATGTGGAAATTCCAAGGTACCAAACAATGGAAAGGGGAAAGTTTGTCTGCGCATGTTACTCGTCTAGAAAGAGCTTTGCAGAAAGCTTACCGGAAAGGTGGGGTTGCCACCAGTGACTTGAACCATGTGACAGTGGGGCACATACTGCAACATGAAAAACATTCTAAATTGCAGATCCTTCAGTTAAGGCTCCAGGATAGGAGAGGTAACCCACCTGACTACTGTGACTTAATAAAAGAACTCCGGGAGGTTGAAGGTGAAGAGGGAGATTGTAATTATGGGGTGAGTGCAGCCCAAGTGATCATGGCACCAGAAGACCCTTCCGAAATGGAGACCACTACCGCCGTGGGCTAAACAGTGGGGAGAGGAGTTGCTGAAGGAAGTCAGAAAGGTACAACCGAATGTTCTCACTGAGGTATCCCCTGTTGACAAAGACCTTGGACCCTGTCAGGACGTGACTGCCATGGGGGTTGGGGTGCTTCCTCAGTCATCCACTACTGAGGGTGGTTTTTTGGCTGAGCTCAAGGAATTGACTGTCACCCTAAAGGAACTTGTGAGACATAGCACACTACCAGCAGGAGCCAGACCACAATCTCCCGTCGGCGCTCCAGCATCCCCTGCAATGTTCTCTCCCAGGATGCCCCGAGAGCCTGTCATTTGTCACAATTGAGGCAAGGATGGTCACATGAAGAGGGAATGCCATTATCTGAAGGACTCAGAAAGAGTGGTGAACTGGCTTCAAGGGGAGCTTTGGAAACCTCATCAGTGGTCAAGGGGTGCACGAAATGATCACCGTGAAGGCTTCAGACATCCTAACTCAAACCTCTTTGTGGCTAAATCATCCGTCCGGGCCCCTGCTGCTGTCCCTCCTGACTGGTCCGAAATAGTGGGCCCTTCAATGGAGACTACTGTGGCTGTGAATGGTATTCCTACTTGAGCTGTGCTTGACAGTGGGTCGCAAGTGACCCTTGTATTTCAGGACTGATATGACAAATACTTATTTGATATGCCATCACAATCCCTGGAAGGCCTACATGTGTGGGAGCTGAGCAACAAGTCTTATCCCTACTTAGGATATGTCCACCTTTGGTTGTCTTTTCCTGTAACTGGTGTGGAGGAGCAAGTAGAGACATTGGTCCTAGTGTGTCCCCCAGCGGACTGTATGATGGGGTTCTCCTGTTAGTTGGAACAAATGCACAAATGTTTGGGAGGCTAGCACAACTCTGTCATGAGAAACAAGGGTGATGAACTGGAAGGGCCATAGGAATTCTGGCTCTGATCAAGAGGGCTTATGATTTGCAACAGAAACCTGAGGAAGTAGACCAGGATGAACCAGTGGGGATCGTGTGGAAGAAGGATCCCGACTCAATGATACTGGTCCCTAATGCCCAGTGTACCATTCAAGGGGAGGTCCTCCTCCAGAAAGAGGTCAAGAACAAAATACTGATGTAGGATGCACCAGGCGATGGAAGACTGCCAGAAGGATTATTGGTCAAGCCCAGCATCTTGCCTGCTCATGCCCATGCCAACGCATGACGAGTGATGGTCCAAACTCACAATGTGTCAGATCGGGAGATCCGGGTGAACAGGGGGTACACCCTAGCTATGGTACACTGCGCAGACACTGCAGTGTTGCCCAGCAACAAGCACCCTGGCAAGACAGAGAGAGTGACTCCAGACTTGTTTGACTTTGGTGACTCCCCATTGCCAGCTGAATGGAAGACTAAAATTAGCAAGAAACTTGCCCGGAGAGACTGAGTGCTTTCATTGAAGGAATGGGATGTGGGATGTGTCCAGGGTGTGGAGCATCACATATGCCTGCACGATGAATGGCCATTTCGAGAGAGGTCTCGACGCCTAGCCCCAGCAGACATAGATGATGTGAGAAGGCACCTGCAGGAAATGCTTGCGGCTGTGTGATACAAGAATCCAGGAGCCCATATGCTTCTCCCATTGTGTTTGTGCATAAGAAAAATGGGTCTGTGAGAATGTGTGTGGATTATTGAACCCTGAACCAGTGGACCATCCCTGATCAATACACCATGCCCCGTATACAAGATACTTTGGATTGTTTGAACGGGAGCAAATGGTTCTCGGTGTTGGATCTTCGCAGTGGATACTACCAGATTCCGATGGCCCCGGAGGATCGTGAGAAGACAGCCTTCATCTGTCCTTTGGAGTTCTATGAATTTCTGAAAATGCCACAGGGGATATCGGGCACCCCGGCCACCTTTCAACAACTGATGGAACGTGCGGTGGGAGATATGAATTTGCTGGAATGCCTGGTGTACTGGGACAATGTCATTGTGTTTGGGAGCTCCTTAGAGGAACATGAGAACCGACAGTTTAAAGTACTAAACTGACTGGAAGATTTCAGCCTCAAGTGTCGATCGACAAGCGCCAGTTTTTCCAAACCTCTGTGAAGTATGTGGGGTATGTAGTATCTACAGAGGGAATAGAGACTGATTCCAGTAAAGTCAAAGCACTGACCACCTGGCCTCAGCCCCACAATTTGAAAGAACTACAACATTTCTTGGGGTCCTGTGGTTACTACCACAGGTTCATAAAAGACTATTCAAAGGTGATTTGCCCCCTCTTGAATCTTACTCAGGGTTACCTTCCTACCAACCAGAAATACAAACAAGCATTTGTCAATGCCGAATGTTTGCTTACTGGCATTGGCAGTGGTAGTGTAGAAGTTACAGAGCTGTGTAATAGGAATGGCAGTGAAGTATTGAACTGAAGCCAACCCCACCACCACCCTGCAGAGAGTGACAGGCATTGGGGTGTGCATTTGGGTCGTCAGGCATAACGGCCACGCCATTTCACCACACCCCACTCTGCAGAGACTGACAAGTGTCACGTGTTCCTTGGGGTCTTTGGCTCTTATGCACACCCCATTTCATTAGGAAATACGGTGAGATGGGTGCAATATAGGAGAATGGGGTGAAGTTTGGGGTCGAAGAGTCCAAGGCATACCTCGATGCCTCTCAGTGACTGCAGGGTGTGGAATGGTATGAGCATCACAGGCAAGAATCCCAAGTCACACCCCTGATTCCTGTCATTCTCTATAGGGTTGGGCGATTTAGTTGAAAGCCTAATACCTCAGGCATTCGTTGGTATTTTAACTCCAAATTTTCAACATGTTTGTTTTGTGACCCCACCTCATGAACAGGGGGAATATCAGTTTGGTAGCCGAAAGCTGCTTATGCACAGTGACTACGGGATTTAGCACCACAGGTGCAAAAATATTCCGAACAGGCTGTAAAAAATGACAGCTGTACTCTGTCATGAGGAGGTGTAAAAATGGCTATGTTGCAAATATGTAGTAAAAATATTTAAAAAAATGGTGAAGTCACGAGCGTACATAGAAACTGTGCAACGCACACCCGTTATATAAGTAGGTTGGGGATATTTTATAGCAGATTGTCAACTCAGGCATTTTGGTGCCTCCGATCATGAACAGTGTCACTGTGATTTTCTTTATCTGTGCCGAACAATGATTTCGACAGCACCACGCATCTCTGCACTGAAAGTGTGAAAACACCTTGCCATGTTGTGAAAATGGCAGCTGTACTGTTCATAAGGAAGTGTTGAAAATGCCACTAGTGAAAATCTGGACTGAAAATATTACAAAGTCATGAACTAACGAGGATGCGGAAACTGCACAATGCTCACTCGTAACACAGTCATTTTATGGACTTTGTCACCAAATTTTCAAGATAGCCATTTAAGACCTCTGCTCATGAACAGTGTAACTGTGATTTTCTTAATCTGTCCTAAACATTGCTTTCGCACACCAACAGCACCATTGTGGCATACATGCTGATAACACATTTTGGGTGACATATGAAAAATTGCAGCTGTACTGTTCATAAGGAAGTTTAATAAAATGGACATGTTGAAAATCTAGAGTGAAAATATTAAATTTGCAAACTTACGAGCATGCATAGGAACTGTGCAACACACACTCGTAAAAGTCATTTCTAGGCATTTTTCCACCAAGTTTTCAACATAGCCATTTTAAGACCTCTGCTCATGAACAGTGTCACTGTGGTTTTGTTAATGTGTCCCATACATTGAGCTTGCACACCGACTGCGCCATTGTGCGCTACATGGGCAGAAACACGTTTTGGGCAGGATGTGAAAAATGACAGCTGTACTGCTCATAAGGAGGTGTGGAAAAATGGCAATGTTGGAAATCTGGAGGAAATATTGAAAATTCCAAACCTACGAAGGCATGTGGAACTGTGCAACGACACCGTGAAACAGTCATTTTAGGAATTCTGTCACCAAATTTTCAACATTGCCATTTTAAGATCTCTGCTCATGAACAGTGACACTGTGATTTCCTTAATGTGTCCCATACACTGAGTTCGCACACCGCGCCATTGTGCACTACATGGGCGGAAACACGCTTTTGGGTGAGATGTGAAAATGACAGCTGTACTACTCATAAGAAGGTGTGGAAAATGGCAATGTTGAAAATCTGAGTGGAAATATTGAAAATTGCAAACCTATGAGTGTGCGTGAGGAACTAGAGCAACGCTACCGTAAAACAGTCATTTTTAGGAATTTTTTCACCAAATTTTCAACATAGCCATTTCAAGACCTCTGCTCATGAAAAGTGTCACTGTGATTTTCTTAAGTTGTCCTGTACATTGATTTCGCACACCAACTGCGCCATTCTGCGCTACAAGAATGGAAACACATTTTGGGTGAGATGTGAAAAATGACAGCTGTACTGCTCATAAGATGGCGTGGTGAAATGGCAATGTTGAAAATCTGGAGTGAAAATATTGAAATTTCGCGAACTTACGAGCCTGCATAGGAACTGCGCAACGCACGCTCGTCAAACAGTCATTTTTTGGAATTTTGGCACCAAATTTTCAACATGGAAGTTTTGGGCCCCCTTCTCATGAATGATGTCACTGTCATGGTGGTATTCAGTCCCAAAGGGTGATTTCGCAGTCACCGCGAGTCACTGCGCAAATCACCTCTTCGAGCCCGATAATGCCATGACAGTGACATCATTCATGAGAAGGGGTCCCAAAAACCCCATGTTGAAAATTTGGTGCAAAAATTCCCAAAAATGCCTGAGATATGCAATAAAGTTGAACCCTCCTATCTAGCCCATTATGCAGCTTACCGGCATTTCCTCAGTTCGCGGTCGCCTTTGAAGAGTGCAGACGTGTTCCCGGTCCACCGAAGATCGCCGCGCGGAGTCCGGAGGTATGGGGTGAGGGGTGTGGGAGGCTGGGTGCGCAGTGGGTGGGTGCGGGTTGTGGAGGGGGTTGGAGGCGCACCGCGTGGGACAGTTTTTGTTTTACAGGTAAAAAAAAGAGACGTCCTGGATGCTTTGCCACGCTGGGTGGCTCCCAGCGTGGCACACAAGGACTTTGAGGGGCATTCAGCTGATGGGGGATTGGGCACCCCGTCAGCAAAATTATTGATTGCCACGCTGGGTGGGCCCCAGCGTGGCACCAAATCTGGGAAGGGGAGGAGGCGATGCATCGCAGCCCGGACGGGATTGGGCACCCGTCGGCTATATGCTGCGTATGCGGAGGGGGCGCGCACGCCTGCGGGCTGGGGAGCTGCGCGTGAGCAGCTTCTTATCGCTGCTCACTCAAGCGTAGCTCCCCCTTTCAACTGTATGCCACTGCATTTTTGGAGCGTGTCATAGACAGCTCCAAAATGCATTGGCTTACAGGGGCCATGCCTGCCAGCTTGCTGCCTGAATTGGAGGAGGAGGTGACACACCTCCGAAATCTCCGATGATGGCACTATGTTTCTTGCACATGCGTGCAAGCAAACATAAAAAGGGACCATCAAAGAACCACACAAAGTATACTTTTGCCCAGGTGAACTCTTCGGGCCCTGCTGGATGCCTGACTGTAAAGCAGCCTCCCACGAAATCATATACCAGCTCACCCATGCCCCCATCCTTGCCTATGCTGATCCCACCAAACCCTATGTGCTGCATACCGATGCTAGTCTGCACAGTCTAGGAGCTGTGCTATATCAAGAACATGAGGATGGTTTGAGACCAGTGGCTTTTGCTAGTAGGAGCTTGACCCCGTCAGAATGAAATTACCCTGTGCATAAGTTGGAGTTCCTTGCGTTAAAATGGGCCATTATTGACCAGTTTCATGAATGCCTTTATGGGGCAAAGATATTGGTGAGGACTGACAGTAACCCATTGCCCTATGTGCAGACTTCAGCTAAGTTAGATGTCACTGGGCACCAGTGGTTTTCTGCATTATCAACCTATGATTATGCTGTTGAATACAGAGCGGGCCTGAACCATATTGATGCTGACACCCTGTCGTGGAGGCCCACTTCCAAGAGTGATTGGGTCAGGCTGTCTGAACCTGACATCCGAGCATTGTGCCAAAAGTTTGATAGAGATGAACAGATGTCTGCGGACACAGTGGACTGCTTAGTAGATTGCTTGGGCCTTTCTGATACCTGCATACCGGCTGCCTATTCCCATTTCTCTGCTCTAGATATTAGTGCACTACCCCAATTTGACAATGACAGCATTTAGTGGGCTTAATCCCAAGATCCTATGATTCAGCCAGCACTTGATGCCCTGCGCGAAGGGAAAGATGTGTCCAGGTTGCGTTCCACTAACAAGCGAACTGCTTTATTGTTTAAAGAAGGCCCCAGGTTGAAGTTGCTCAATCAGTTATTGTATAGAGAGACAGTAGATCATAACAGCAAAGTAGACAAGCAACAATTGGTCCTACCCATGGCCTTTAAAGATTTGGTACTGAGGTAACCCCCCACAATCATATAGGCCACCTCGGTACTGACAGGACCCTTGACCTAGTACAGTCTTGATTCTACTGGCCCAAGATGGGGGCCAGTGTTGAGCACCATGTAAGGACTTGTAGTTGCTGCCTGCAGAGAAAAGTCCTGCCTCAGAGGGCTGCCCTCCTGGTCAACATTACTACCAGGTCCCCAGTGGAACTAGTCTGCATAGACTTCTTGTGTTTAGAGCCTGATCAGCGAAACATTGGCAATGTGTTAGTGGTTATGGGTCATTTCACATAGTATGCACAAGCTTTCCCCACCAAAGATCAAAAGGCATCTACCGTGGCCAAGGTGCTAGTGGAAAATTTCTTCATCCACTATGGTGTTCCCCCACGGGATTCATTCTGATCAAGGCAGAGACTTTGAGAGTTGGCTCATCAAAGAAATGCTCTCTCTATGGGGGTGTGTGGAAGTCAAGAGCCACTCCCTATCACCCGCAGGGGGACCCTCAACCAGAACGCTTTAACTGCACCCTGCTAGACATGCTAGGTACCCTCCACCCAAAAGACAAGCATAAATGGAGCTAGCAGATTAGCACCTTGGTACACGCATACAGTTAACTGTGGTTCAGAGCTCAGTGCTTATGTTACGTACAGTAGCTGGATGCTGTTGGTTGTGCTTGGATACAGAGGCCAGACCAGTAAGTAGCACAATATTTGCAAGGTACTAGTATGAAATGATTTGTGCTTAGGTACTTTAGCATAGACATGAGCAAGTCCATGATTATAGTACACATGAACTGTATAATATATGCAAGGTGCTTAGATGCTTGAACTGAGGAGTCACTGTTATGATTTGATAGTTGTTTGGCCTTTCTCTGTATCCCACCTGTAGGGAGGAAGCTTAGTCCAGTATTATGAGACCCCCCAAAGCGAATTATGATATTAAACGATTATTCTGTGTCTGACTGATGAAGGAATCGAGTAGGAAAACACCCCCAAGAATATGATGAGCAGCATGATCACCTCCTCCAGCTCCAGAGAGTGTGACCAGTAGCACGCAGGAGAGGAAAACCCCCCTTGGGGGGAACCTCTGAGGACCCATGGCTACTGACCTGCCCGTCCTTGTTGGCATACTAAAGGAGAGTAATATTAAATATTTTAATCAGCTAGTCCGATCCCCAAGTATGGAGAACCCAATCCAGAGAAACAGAGAACTGAAGACATATTGAATTGTGACACGTCAGGTGAATAAAGCAAGCATCCATTCGAGTAAACTCCAAAATCAAGAATCCATGAGCAGGCCAGAATGAAGTAGAGTAGAATCCAAAGTTGATATGAGTTTGATATGACGAGTTGCAGGCAGTGAAGCATTCCAGCGGGTGAGGATGACGTCGCAGAAGAGATCCAGGAATCAAAGGTTCAGCATCCATGTCTAAAAGGAGGATCATTGGGCCAAGCTCTGCATGGCAAGATTAGAAAATGAAGGCCATAGCGATGAAACACAAGAACTGTGCTGCTGCTAATTGGGAGGGCGGACAGTAGGAACCTCCAATCTGGAGAGGGGAAGCCAGTATACGAAGTAGGTAGAGATCATAGTGAATAGGTTGATATAGGTTAGATATATTTCCAGCTCATGGGTAGCGCAGTTGATGTAAATGGCGAGTTAGTAGTGATGACCTCTAGGCCCTGTAAGGGCAAAGCAGGTAGTATGAGCAAGTAATGTCAATAAGTGGACCTCTACACAGGTCAGTTGTAGCAGTAAGTAAAGCTGCAGACATAGTAGCTGGAAGCAGTAGTGCAAAATGCAAACAGCGTAAAGCCTGGGGCATGAAATATGATACTAGCAAGGGAATCAGAGAGCTTTGTGTGGATCAAGATGGTTGCATAACGATGTTGACATCCATGTTTCAAAGCCAGAATGATACCATAACTAGAACTGACTTATGAAGAATATTCTGACGAGTCTTGAATAGTTGAGCTGAGGAGTCCTGGACGGTGGTAACTGAAGAGGCTGAGTCGAATGAAATAGCATTGTCACAGGGTCTGAGAAGCCTTAGAGCATGAATTAGGATGGTGAAGATCTTCAGGATAAGCTCAGCAAGTGTCCTGGTAAGACTGTAGCAATAGTAATTTCATGTGATTGAAACGGCAGGGCAGAGCACCCAAAGAGTAGATGATAAATATCTAAATATCCAGATGCAAGTCCATAGAAAAGGAGCTGCTGGAGCTAGGGTGACATAGCAGCAGGTGGGCATATAGAAGTGCATGCGAATCTCCAGGCACTGAGCTGGTGAGCAGGGGAGGAATAGAAGTAGTTAAGCCATATGGTTCCAAAATGAAGTGCTTAAGCCACGATGAGGAAGGTATACTGTAGTAGAGTCAGATTGGGAAACCAGGCCGGAATTGGAGGCAGTAGATCTGGATCAATGAATCATCTTGGTAGGAAGCATCCAAGGTAATATAAGGAGGTGAGTCCAAACGAGGTGAGGAGGTGCGGCTGAACCATGTAGGCTAGATGATGAGGTAGGAAGCAGAACGAGTGCAGTCGACTGCATGTAGGTCAGTTGGTAAGTGAATAGTGAAATAGTAGAAACAGATTTTGATGGCAGATAAGGACCGCTTGGCCCACCCAGTCTGCCCATTTCCCTACCTAATGGATAAGCTGCAGATCCTAGTTAACCAGCAGCCTACTTCTTCCAACCCCAACCCCTAGAATTGCCTTATGACTGTCCCATGCATGCTTGAATTCCACCACTGTTTTTGACTCCACAACCTCCTCCAGAAGGCCGTTCCATGCATCCACAACCCTCTCTGTGAAAAAATACTTCCTTAAATTACCTCTGAGCCGCCCCTCTTCTATCTTCAAATTGTGCCCCCTTGTTCTTGCACATCTCTTTTTTTGAAAGATGCTGCCCTCTTGGACTTTGCTGATTCCCTTGAGGTACTTGAAAGTTTCTATCATGTCCCCCCTCTCCCTCCTTTCCTCGAGGCTATACATATTCAGCTACTTAAGTCTCTCTACATATGTCTTCCAGTGCAGACCCTGCACCATTTTAGTTGCCCTCCTCTGGACAGCCTCCATCCTGTCTATGTCTTTGCAGAGATTGGGTCTCCAGAACTGCACACAGTACTCCAGATGGGGTCTCACCAACTGTCTGTACAGAGGGATAATAACTTCCTGTTTTCTGCTGGTGACACCTCTCCCTATGCATCCCAGTATCCCCCACGCCCTCCTTACTGCCCTCTCACATTGCTTGCCCACCTTTAGGTCATCTGATATGACTACCCCAGGTCCCTTTCCATTTTTGTTGTTGTTAGTATCTCACCCCCATTGTGTACTCTTCCCCTGGGTTTTGTTTCCCAGGTGCATTACCTTGCACTTCTTAGCATTGAATCTAAGCTGCCATACATTTGACCATTCCTCTAACCTTGCCAAGTCCCTTCTCATCCTTTCCACCCCACCTTGTGCATCAACTCTTTTGCAGATCTTTGTGTCACCTGCAAAGAGACATACTTTTCCTTCCAGTCCCTCTGCAATGTCACTTATAAAGACATTGAAGAGGACCGGTCCTAATACTGAACCCTGCGGTACCCCACTAGTAACCCCCCTTTCTTCAGAGTGGACTCCATTTACTATTACTCTCTGTGTCCTATTCTCCAGCCAATTCTTTACCCAGGCTGTCATCTTGGGACCCACTCCCAGGCTGGCTAACTTGTATATTAATCTTTTGTGTGGGACTGTGTCAAATGCCTTGCTAAAGTCTAGGTAGGCCATGTCCACAGCCCCTCCTGATCTACTACTTTGGTCACCCAGTCAAAGAAATCTATCAGATTTGTCTGGCATGACCTTCCGCTGTGAATCCATGCTGCCTTGGGTCCTGAGCCCTCTGGCCTCTAGATACTCAACAATTCTTTCCTTCAGAAGTTATTTCATCATTTTCCCTACCACTGAGGTTAAACTAACAGGTCTGTAGTTTTCTGCTTCTGCCTTGCTCCCACTTTTGTGAAGGGGTATCACATCTGCCCTTCTCCAGTCCACGGGTACCACCCCATCCTCCCATGATTTGTTAAAGAGGGTAGTCAGTGGTGTCGCTAGTTCTACCCTTAGTTCTTTTAGAATTCTGGGATGAATCCCATCAGGCTCCATTGCTTTGTCCACCTTCAGTTTTAAGAGTTCTTTCAGAACCCTTTCTTCTGTAAATGAGCTGGTATCAACTTCTGTATCCAGAGTGTTTCTACTGTTTGTTTTAGGTATCTCCCCCACTTCCTTTGTAAATACTGAGCAAAAATATTTGTTTAGTATGTCTGCCTTTTCACAGTCACCCTCTGCCCACCCTCCCTCCTCCTCTTTATTAAGCCTCACTAACCTCCCTTGGTCTTCCTTCGCTCCCTGATGTACCTATAAAGGTTTTATCCCCTCTTAACTGAGTTGGCTATCTTTTCCTCGGTTTGGGCCTTTGCTGTTCTGACTGCCTTCCCAGCTTCCTTTGCTTTAACTGATACAGTTCTCTGTCCTGCTCCTTCTGTGATTCCTTGTACTTCCTGAATGCTTTCTTTTCTCTTGAACCTTCACTGCCACTTCCTTTGAGAACCATAGTGGTTTTTACATCATTTCATTTTGTTTATTTGCTTCACACAAAGGCTTGTTACCTCTGTGATGGCAGTTTTTATTATTCCCCATTGTTCTTCCACCCCTCCTTCCTGCCCATTTGCTAGTGCATTCCTTAGGCACTCACCCATTTTGGCAAAGTCAGCCCTCCTAAAGTCCAGTACTTTTGCCTTTGTATGGCTTGACTCTATTGCTGTGTTTATTGTGAACCATACTGTTCAATGGTCGCTGGTTCCCAGATGGCTACCCACTTCTACATCTGTGATCCTCTCTTAATCTCCATTTGAGAGAACCAGGTCTAAGATTGCTCCCTCTCGAGTGGGCTCCAATACTAGTTGTCTAAGGCATGCCCCCTGTAGGGCATCTAGAATAACCCCACTCTTGAAGTGGCTGCTGCAACTGCACTCCAGTTAACATCTGGCATATTCAGATCACCCATCAGCAATATCTCCCCTTTATCTGCCATTCTAAGTATTCTTTCTATCATTTCCTTGTCCATTTCCTCCCTGAGAAGGGTCTGTATACAACCCTGTGCAGATTGTGGTGCCATTGCTGGTCTCCAAATTACCCACAGTGCTTCTTCTTCTCCTCCTGTTTTCCCTTTGTTCTGTTGCTTTGATTCCTTCCCTTATATAAAGAGCTACTCTTCCTCCTCTTTTACTCTCCCTGTCCCTCCTGTAGATAGTGTATCCTGGTATGTTTATGTCCCAGTCATGGTTTTGTGTGTACCATGTTTCTGTGACTGCCACGATATCCAGATGTTCCTCCTCCATCAAGGCCACTAATTCAGGAAGCTTGTTACTCAGACTACAGGCATTGGTACTCATTGCTCTCCATTTTTTGATGGCTTTACCTTCTTTTGCAGCATCCCCCACTGACCTGTCTACCTCGGACTTTTTCTCATTTAGTACCCTATTTTGTAGGGAGAGGCTGGGATTTTCCTGCTGCTTATCAGTGCCTCCCCCCTTGACTAGTTTAAAAGCTTGACAATGAAGCATTTAAACCGATTGCTCAAAGACTTGTTCCTTTCTGGACAGATGCAGACCATCCTGCCAGTATAGGCTGGTGTCCCTCCAGGTGGAACCCCAGTCCCCAATGAAGCCAAACCCTGTGCTCCACACCATTTTTTCAACCATTCATTAAACTACATGGTGCAAAGTACCCTTGCCTCACTCATGCCATTGACAGGCAGCACCTCAGAGAAGGATATTGTGTGTGCTACTTGTCCTAGGCCCCTCCCCAATTGTACAAAGTCCTTCTGCACTGCTCTAATCTCATGATTAGCCAAGTCATTTGTCCCTAGGTGGACAAAGACGTCCAGCTCAGACTCCCGTGCAGCTGTTCTCGTGATCCTGAGGATGCGCTTCCTGTCTCTCCAAGCCATGGCACCAGGCAGGCACCTTACTTCAGTTTTCCCTGCTCCCCCAAGTTCTATCCCCCTAATAATTGAGTCCCCCACCAGGAGCTGCTTCCTTTCCTCATGGTGTCCTCTGCCTCCTTCCTGTGGGCCTCCCTTGTGACAGTTGTCTCGGCCTCCTTAGTCTCCTCTGCGGGTGCATCCATAGGGGAGCTATGCTCCCCCAGAATGGTGTATGGATTGTGGTGTGGAACAACTGACTGGGTGTGCCTCTGTTCCACCATCCTCACCCTCCCTGAGCCCACTGTGGTCCAACTGCTGTGCCTTCTTCGCAACCTTGAGGTAGTGGTGGTGGCTCTGGTGCTCCCTGGATGGGAGGTTCCCTTCCTACCATCCAGTGTGGCCTCATGGAAGGTCCCCTTACTGTCCAGTGTGGCCTGAAGACGGGCAACTTCCTCCCCTCAGGGCAGAGAGTTGTCTGCAAATAGGGCAGCATCTCAGCCTCCAGAAAGACTCCCGGAAGACTGCTGCCCCACAGCCATTACATTGCACTACTCCCACATTTTTTTTTGTGTGTGTGTGTGTGATTGGTTTGTAATATAGAAATATAGAAATATATATATATATATATATATATATTATACAATGTGTATGCTTATATTGTCAGTGCAGTGTGCTAGAGAGGATATTTATTTATTTTATTTATTTATTGAAAAATTTCGAATTACAACCTTTGAGTCAAGGACTCCTTTGCAAAGGCTCCACGTCAGTCATGACAGGACAATTACAACAAGACAGTATGGACAATGTTCTCAAAACAGAGAATTTACAATTAGAAAGCGTTTAAAATCATAGCATAAGTCAAAGGCAAAGTCAAAGGATATGACAGTGATATGCACCTTGCACTCTTGAGGAAATGATGTCAGAACCCCAGGTATAAAGGAACTATTTCCAGGGTGGGTGGGGTGGGGGGTGGAAAGGGGTTGGGCCTAAACTGTGCCCTCACAAAACAATCAGCTAAAAGCTCCGACCCACTGCTGCGATGAGTGCCTTCCTGTCAGCAAGATGCCCTACACAACAATTTGACAGAGAAAATACCTGCCAATCAAACAGAGAAAATACACACATCCAAGTCAGACACAGTAAACCTCCCCAGCCCCAAAACAGGCCTGGTGGTTTGTGCTCTGAAAGCTGTCAGCCCAAAATAAGTCAGCTGTGCTTTAAACTCTTCCTGCACTGAAAATGTTAAGAATTGTAACAAACAAACGTAAACCTAGATCCACCTCCCTCTGTTGCTTGAAAGCCTGTCTTTTCCTGTTTCACACTGCAGGTTTTTCTACGACAACTCCTTAACCACAGTAACTTATTTAAAAATAGTTTAACTATCACAAACTCCTACACACTAGTAAATTATTTAAAAATAGTTTCTGTCCCAAAATCCTAGTAATCAATCCACCTACCCCCAAGGGACAACCAAAATGCAGTATTCAAACACTTGTGAAGTTACTTCCAAGATAAGCAGAGTTTGCAAGCTCCTTTTTCAACTCCTCAGCCACCTGTAATTTATTTAAAAATAGTTTAACTGTCAGAAAATCCTAGTAGACAATCTAGCTACCTCAAGGAGCTACCCAAATGCAGTATTTAAATCCTTCTGAAGTTACTAACAAGATAAACAGAGTTTGCAAGCCCTTCTTGTTAAACACTAAATAAATATGTGAATAAAAAGCAATTACCAAGGGTAGTTAGTTTCACCTCCCACAGAATTAAGCAAAAGTGCACGTTTGTTGCAGATATCAAGTGCAATATAGAATTTCTCACACAGCTCACAGCTGAATAAAGAAGTAGTGTCCTTCGAGGTCAAGAAAATGTGCTTTGTGTCTCTAAAATTGCAGCCTCAGTAACTTATAGTAATCTGATCTAGTCTGGATATCTCCACCCAGGGCAATTTGTTGACAATGGTTATGATGCAGCCCTTCCTGTTCCAATACAACACTTTTTGGTCTGAAAACAATGTCCTGCACCTAAGGCTGTCTGTGTTTCAATTCACACTGCAGGTTTTGCTATGACAACTCCTTAACCACAGTAACTTATTTAAAAATAGTTTAACTATCACAAACTTCTACGCACCAGTAAATTATTTAAAAATAGTTTCTGTCCCAAAATCCTTGTAGTCAATCCAGCTACCCCCAAGGGACAACCGAAATTCAGTATTCAAACACTTGTGAAGTTACTTCCAAGATAAGAAGAGTTTGCAAGCTCCTTTTTCAACTCCTCAGCCACCTGTAATTTATTTAAAAATAGTTTAACTGTCAGAAAATCCTAGTAGACAATCTAGCTACCTCCAAGGATCTACCCAAATGCAGTATTTAAATCCTTCTGAAGTTACTAACAAGATAAACAGAGTTTGCAAGCCCCTTCTTGGTTAAACTTGGTTAGCTAAGCCCCATGAGGGCTAGCATGTGCAGCTGGATCCCACAAAGGTCAGCTGGAAAGGTAAGTAGAGTAGCAGTTAGCCCCATGTAAGCTAGCATGCACAGCTGGACCCCTCATAGGTCAGCTGGTAAGGTAAGTAGAGTAGCAGCTAGCCCCCACGTAAGCTAGCATGCGCAGCTAAACCACACGTAGATCAGCTGGTAAAGTAGCAAGAAAGTAAGCAGCTTAGCAACACGGTAAGTACCCAGGGACAGATAGTTAATCAGACGTAGTGTATGGGAAGGCAGTAGTGGAGCACGAATGGGCATCCAAGACATATAACAAGGAGGAATCAGGGTGAGTTGCAGCATCCAGAAGTCAAACAGCATGACTGAAGGCGATATCCTGGGCATCCAAGCACGGAGGAAAGCTCAGGCGAGGCATGCAGAAGGATCTGAAGCAGTGCATTGAAAGCGATGAGAGGGGGCACGAACATAGGAGACCAAGGAGAAGATGAATAACAGGCAGACAGTCCAATGCCCCAACAGCGCTGATGGGAGACAGCAGCAGGGATAGAAGGGGCTACAATGTGCTGCAATGTCCTCAAGTAGAAATGATAACAGGTCAACGGAAGTGGCTCCAAGGCAGGAGACAAATGTTCCAAGCAACTAAGTATCAAAGTAAATAAGCATTTAGAGTAGCTGCAAACGTATGAGAGCATCAGGAATCAGCAGAGTGGCAGCTAGTCCCTCAGTGAGATGCACAGCTTATCTGTCAGCTGGTGAGGTAAGTAGAGAGATGGCTAGTTCCAGGTGACAGGAAAGTGCAGCCAGACCTGCGGAGGTCTGCTGGTAGGTCGGTAGAGTGGCAGCTAGCCCACATAGGCTAGTGTGCGCAGTTGGTCCCCATGTAGGTTAGCGGATTAACATGACTGAAAAGAGAGTATAGAGCACGGTCGGGTGATTACTATGGGAAATAGTGAGATCCAAGTGGCGAGCATATGCGATCCAGTTAGGTGGAGTTGTACTTGTCAAATAAATTTTGCAGATGAGGAATTCTTCCAAGAAGAAGAGCTGGAACGAATGACTGAAATCCAGTGGGAGAACATGATCTTGGAAATGATGCCAGTAAGGTAGAAGCCAGGTAGGAGTTAGGAGTATATGAATCTCCAAGCCCAGACTGGGCATAGCAGGCTGAGAGATGTGAGAACCTCCAGGCCGGATGCGGCACAGGCAGGCAAGGTGTATGAATAAATGAACCCCTGGCTTTGAAGGTGAAGCAGGTACGAGGCACAGCAGGTAATGAAATAGGAGTATACAAACTTCCAAGCCTAGACTTGGCACGGCAGTTTGACAGAATGCATGAATCTCCAGGTCCAATGCTGGGCGAGGCAGGTGGAATGAGCAACTTTGGAAGCTGCCGGAATGAGCACTGGGCGAGGACCTTACAAGTTTGGTATAGTTAGGGCAATGAGAATGATCATTCCCAAAGGTGGTTTATAGATGACCAAACAGCAATGATAGCAAGGAGCCATAGGAAGAAGCAGGATCCTAGGCAACTTAAAACAGTAACAAGTCTACAGAACATGGCCTCAAGTCTATATTACATGTTTTTGTGTTGTGCATGTGTCTCCGGTATCAAGTTTGAGAATACTGCATTATCGAGGTCTTGAGCTGCAACCTAGTTCATATTAAAACCTGTGGAGCAGGGTCCAGTCTGATTCCAATGTATACATGCAAGAAGCAGGAGTACAAGCAGCAAGAAGAATGATCGACGATCTGGGGACATACCCTACACCAGGACACTGCGTAGACTTCCGATAGAGCAAGCCAAGCCTGCAGAGAAACGGTGGACATACGGGCAGACAAATAAGCAGGTGAGGGCATTGGGCAAAAGCCGGTAGTCGCAGCAGCAGAATGGGTGGAACCCCGCAGGCGGCAGGACTGAAGCTGGCGTTGGACAAGCCTGTAGGCACAGCAGCAGCAGGATAGGAGAAACCCCTCAGGTAGTGGAGACTAAGACTGGAAGTTAAGAATACGAAGGAGCGGAATGGAGCGGTGATGAACTGGCATGGAGCCGGGCTGCTCAAAAAACATCAGAAAGAAACAGAAGGCAGGCGCTCGGAGCGGGCGAAGAACAGGGAGAGAGCAGCGTTCAGGCAGTGAGCAAGAACCCCCCAAATGTAAGAAGCAACAGAGGAGACATAGGCAAGGGACAAGAAGGGAGGCTTGGAAACAGCAAAATCAAAAGAAAGTGGGATGGGGAGCAGCCACGGTCCTGTGTGCGTCAGCGTGTAAACTCACTCTCTAAGTAGGGCGGAGCATAGCCTGCTGCTTTAAATAGGATGTGGGGGAGGAGCTCTTCCCCCACTTAACTATGGGCATAGCCCTAAATTTGTATGAAAAATGATGCTACTGGGTTCTCTCCCTACCGCCTCATGTTCAGGAGAAAGGCCCGGCTACCTGTTGAAGTCTGTTTTGGCATCTCTCCAGATGGGGTCCGAGCTGAAAATTACCTGCAATATGTACAAAACCTGAAAGCTCAATTGAACCATGCCTATCAACTGGCCCAGACAATGGCCACCAAAAGAAATCTAGCCAACAAAGAGAGACATGATAGAAAAGTAAAGGCTCAAGAGCTTCGGTCTGGAGATCGTGTGTTGTTGTGAAATTTAGGACTGCATGGTAAACATAAAATTGCTGATCGATGGCACCATCTTCCCCATGTAGTAGTTGGACAGTTGGATGATTTACCAGCGTATAAAGTGTGCCCCAAGAACAACTCCAAAGCCATCAAAACTATGCAGTGTAACCACTTGGTACCTATCGGCCAAGTCATGACTGAGGTTGAACCCCAAGAAATTGAGCCCACTGGGCCAGTGACTCATGCTGCTGCAAGAAAGAGACAGAGTCAACCTACCCCAGTGGTCACAGATTTAGAGCTTCCTCCGCAGCAGGCCAGGAATGATAATGACTGTTAGTCCACCTCTGACGAAAATCATGCCTATTATCCCTCTTATGAACTGAGTCAGCTGTTTCAAGGTAACCCCATGATTAATTGTGGGGATGAAGCTGGGCCTTCTGGACTGCCTAACCCCCCAGCTTTGTCCTTGGAGCCAATGCTCCCTGAAAGTGAAATGCCAAGTATCACATCTGAAGATGCTGAGTCTCTGTGTATTGTGGAACTGTATGATTTGCCCGAAGATGGGGCTGATGGTATGAGTCTTTCAGATGACATGCCAGAACTTAAAGAACCCTATGAGAGTGCTGACAACCCCCCTTCAGTGCCCAAGCCTATTCAAAATGAGCAAAGTGTTGTAGAAACAGAGCCAACAGAGCAAGGAGCTGACAGTGCTCCAAGTTTGGACATGCTTAACCAGGCAGAGGCACTCCTCACAAGTGATGAAAGTTCTAGGACCATTGTTGAGAGTACAGAGACTGTGGTTGCTCCCCCCAGAAGGACTGGCTGAGCTGTCAAGCCTGTAGTACTCTTCAGTTATGATTCTCCCGGGAGGCCAGTGGATTTGCCTCTCCATGTGGTCCACAAAGGGGTTTATGTTTCCCAGAGATCACTGCCTAAACTGAGCCTAAGTACCAATTCCAGGTTGATTGTTCTGCCTTCCAGGTATGGTGCCCCTGCCCCCTCAACCCCCAAGTTAGCTGATAGGGAAGGGCACCCTCTGACATTGTTTAATGTACAAGAAGTTATTACATGATTCTGTATAGCAATGTGTAAATTACCTGTGTGAAATATGCATGATGTGTTGTTTGAATGGATATAGTATTGTGAAGTGTAGAGAATATGGATAGTAAAAGTATAAGTTCACGCTGACTAATGCATCAGATGTTACTTGCATAACATGCTAATGGTATAAATGTATCGTGTAATTTGCATTTGCAAATATTGTGATGGTACCGACTTGACACGGCCGCCAAGTTTTCTCCAGGCAGGGAAGGGTGTAACTCCCCTACAAATTGGGGTTCCCGAAAAGTCTTCCGTGAGCTTGCCTAAATGCTCACTGCCAGGCTGGTGTCCGGGGTTCTAGCCGTGTAACGGCTATCTGTTAGAGCCTGTAAAGTCTCTGGTTACTGTCTCATTAAGGGCTGCCTAGCTGCAGTTATAATTAATCTGGTAAGGGTACTGAGTGTTTCCATGCTCAAGTCCTGCTCAAGTTGCTGGATAATCGCTCCATTTCTGCCATCGCTAAATGCATAGAGGGTGCTAGGTTAAAAAATGTGCTTGCTGACTGACTATCTTTGGAGGAATGTAAATATTGTAGTTTGTTCTAACCTGCCTTCTTTGCAGCGATGACTATTCTGCCTGTCTTCACCATCTTGGTCCCGAACTGCCGAATTGGACCAATCAGTACACAGTGACTCTAAAATGGAGCCTGCTAGCAGGGACTGCATGGAGTCAAACTGTGGGGGATTGTAGTTTTGGACTGTTGGTGTCTTTTGCAACTAGAGGGGGAGCCTTGTTGTGACTGATAGCTGAGTCGGCCAACCAAACCTTTTGGATCGTGGAGACATAACCAATTTGCCTACTGTTGGGAGGTGGATCTGGATCGGAAGTGATAAAAGCAACAGCTCGAGCGAGTTGAGCGGTGGTTGGTGTAGCTCGCGAAGGAGAACTGTGGAGAGGTTTAAATTGGCCTGCAAGTAGGCCTGCTGCCCTGAGAGGGAACAGAGTGATATTCGGACTAAATCTGATTTGTGAGCCACTGATGTGTGACCAGGCTAAATACCTGAGGAAGACCAAAGATTTTGCTGAATGCGATCGGCCTGCCAGGAATTCCAGTCACTTCTGAACTTCTAATTTGTTCAGAGATATGTGCGATTGTGATCGGAGAAGGATTGCCTGGTATTGTAGAACTTCTTACATATAAATGTGCTGTGTATCTGTAGTGGGTTGTGATTTGGTTCCCCACTGTGTGAACTGTATTCTGCCTGCTGGAAGCTGTATCCAGCCCACTCGGTGAGGGATTACCTGGTACTGTAGAATTTCTTACATATAAATGTGTTGTGTATTTGTAGTGGGTCATGATTTGGTTCCCCACTGCGTGAACTGTGTTCTGCTTGCTGGAAGTGGTATCCAGACCAAGCAGACTGAATCTGTGGTTATCTCCATTCGGCCAGGCCATGCCACGTGATCCCTGCCAGACTACCCCACTGCACAGAGAAAGCCATCGACGAGAGATCTGTCTGGGGATCAGCCCCCTGCTCCACGTCTGAACAGGAATGACGCCTCAGCGAACCGTGTAGGTCCTGTTTCTCCTGGCACTCCAGATTCACCACCTGCTGTCTCTATTTTTGTCCAGCCTGTGTCCAGTCTTGGGTAACATAGAAACATAGAAACATAGAAGTTGACGGCAGATAAGGACCGCAAGGCCCATCCAGTCTGCCCATTTCTTTTTCTACCTTATAAATGTGCCATCGGCCTTTGCGATGTCAGTGACCGATCTATTCATAGTCATTTGTATTGCTCCCTTATGCCTATCCCATGCCTGTTTGAAGCCCTGCACTGTATTCATAGCCACTACTTCTTGTGGTACGCCATTCCATGCATCTACCACCCTTTCTGTGAAAAAGAATTTCCTCACATTCCCCTTAATCGGCCTCCTCTAATCTCATGCTGTGTCCTCTTGTCCTGCTATTTTTCTTATATTTAAACATGTTAGACTCTTTCACCTTGTTTATGCCCTTAAGGTGTTTAAATGTCTCGATCATATCACCTCTCTCCCTCCTTTGCTCAAGGGTATACATATTGAGCTCCGTTAATCTGTCCTCATATGTCTTCTGATGCAGTCCCTGCACCATTTTGGTTGCCCTTCTCTGGACTGCCTCAATTTGGTTAATGTCCTTGTGAAGGTGTGGCCTCCAATACTGCAGTACTCCAGATGGGGCCTAACCAATGTCTTGTACAGAGGATTATTACCTCCTCTTACGACTTGTGATACCCCTACTAATACACCCTAACACCCCTAGCCTTACCTACTGCTTTAGAGGTCTGCTTGATGATTTCAGGTCATCAGTGATGATGATGCCCAAGTCTCTTTCTTCCTTTGTGACTGCTAGCAACTCCCTCCCAGCCTATAAGTGGCTTCAGGGTTTCTCTCCCTATGTGCATGATTTTGCACTTCTTGCATTAAATCCCAGTTGCCACTCTTCTGACCATTCTGCTAGTTTATCCAGATCTCTTCTCATTCTGCCCACCCCATCTGGATCATCTACTCTGTTGCAGATCTTGGTGTCATCTGCAAACAGACAAGCCTTACCCTAGTCCATCTGCTAGGTCACTAATGAAGATGTTGAATAGGACTGGCCCCAGGACTGATCCCTGAGGTACCCCACTTGTGACTTGCATCTCTTCTGACTGTATACCATTTACCACCACTCTCTGTTTTCTGCCAGTCAACCAGTTTGCCACCCAGTTGACCAACTTCTGACCCACCCCAGCCTACCTAGCTTATTTATCAATCTTCTATGTGGAACAGTGTCAAAAGCTTTGCTGAAGTCAAGGTAGGCTTACATCAACTGCTCCCCTTGGTCCACCACTCTGGTTACCCAGTCAAAGAAATCTATGAGATTAGTTTGACAGGACCTTCCTTTGTAAACCCATGCTGTCTTGGATCCTGTGCCCCTATGGATTCCAGGTGTTGCACTATCCTTTCCTTAAGGAGTGCTTCCATAATCTTGCCCACTACTGAGGTAAGACTGACCGTCTGTAGTTCCCTCCTCCTCCCTGCTACCACTCTTGTGGAGTGGGATCACATGAGCCCTTCTCCAGTCTTCTGGGACCTCTCCTGTGCTCAGAGACTCACTAAACAATTCTGCTAATGGCTCTGCTAGTTCCTCCTTTAGCTCCTTAAGTACCCTGGGATGTATGCCATCAGGTCCCATTGCCTTATCCACCCTGAGCTTAGCAAGCTCTTGTAGGACCCTTTCTTTTGTGAAGGGAGTAGTGCTCACCTCCCTCCCCCCTGTGTCCATGATGCTGAGCTGTGGGCCCTGCCCTACCTTCTCTTCAGTGAATACTGAGCAAAGTATCTATTTAGGATAGATGCCTTTACAGGGTCCTCCTCCTCACGTGCTCCCTTTTCTCCATTAAGCTTAGCAATACTCTCTGGACTTTCTCCTTTCACTAATGTATCTATAGAAAGTCTTGTCACCTTCTTTTACTGTTTGTGCTAGTGTTTCCTCAGTTTGGGACTTTGCCTGCCTTACTGCCTTACCTGCTTCCCTTAGGGCAGTTTGGTATGCCCCCATCTTCATCCCGCTGTGTTCCTTATATTTTCTGAAGGCCAGCCTTTTGGCTCTGACCTTTTCTGCTACTGTATTTGAGAACCAAAGTGGTTTCCTTCTTCTTTGCACTTCCTTCTGTCTAACACAATGGGATGTTGCTTCAAGTATTGTATCCTTAATGCTTGCCCACTTTGCCTGTACCTCCTCACCTGTGTTTCTTTTGCCAGGGCTAGCTTAACTCTGTTGGCCATCTTATCAAAGTCAGCTCCTCTGAAGTCCCATATTTTTGCCTTGGAATGGGATGATTTAGATGTAGTAGCCAAATTGAACCATACCATGTGATGGTCACTGGCCCCCAGGTGACCTTCTACCTGGAGATCTGTGATCCCTTCTTTGTTAGTCAGTACTAGATCTAGGATAGCCCTGTCTCTTGTGGGTTGCTGTACCAGTTGTTTGAGGCCCTCCCTGCAGGAATCCACTATGAGTCTAGTTCTGGCAGATGTTCCTGCTGGTATTGACCAATCTGTATCTGGCATGTTGAAGTTCCATTATCAGAACCTCCCTTTAGCTGTCATGTTTTGTATATCTTCTAACAGTAATGTGTCTATGTCCTCCCTCTGGTCTGGGGGCCTGTAGACAACCCCAGTTCTTATGGCTGTCCCATTTCCTGTTTCCAGGGTGACCCACAGTTCTTCTGGCTCCTTATGTGTATTCTGAATTTCTGTAGCTTTGATATTTTCATTAACATACAGGGCCACCTCCCCCCTTTTGCACCTCGGTCTCTTCTGAACAATACATAGCCAGGTACTGAAGTCTCCCAAGTGTGGTTACTGGTAAACCACGTCTCACTAATTGCTACTATGTCCAGTTTAGCCTCTGACATTATTGCCTGCAGGTCTGGGATCTTATTTCCCAGGCTGTGAGCATTTGTGTACATGATTTTCCATTGGCCAGATTTTGGTGTGTTAGTTGTTGGGTGAGGTTTGGCATTACCCCTGTGCATCGTATGGGGAGACAAACCTTTTTTCTTACCTGGTGATGCAAATGAATGGCAAACACACTGAATTCCAGTTTGACCACTAGCTGAGGGGGGAAGGGTGTTCTTCCCATTCAACGTATGGGGTGCTGCACCCCTCTCCCCATTTGCTAGTTTAAATATTCTGCAAAGACGTCAAACTTCTGCCCCAATGCACTGACTCCCTCTTTAGTCAGATGCAGTCCATCAAATTTAAAGAACTTTTCGCTCCCAGAACTGTTGCCGATTCCTCTACAAATCTGTGTCCTTTTCCTGGCACCAGTCCTTGAGCCACGTGTTTAGCTCCCCTATCTCCCCTTCTCTGACCTTCCATCCATCTGCTCCCTCTCCCAGACTGGCAGGATCTCAGAGAAGGAGATGCCGGATGAAATAGATGATAGTTTGTCACCCAGCCTAGTCAGGTGTTCCTTGGTCTCCACAACTGACCGGCTGGCGAGATCATTAGTCCCTTATGTGTACTAGGACATCAATGTTTTCTCCTGCTTTGTGAACAATTTAGCAATGCGGTCAGTGTCTCTCCATGCTGATGTACCTGGAGACATCTGACCATCACCCTGGTTGAGATGGGTATCAACTCCTGAATCATGGAGTCTCCTATGATCAGAAGTTTTTGGATTTCCTTTGTGCTAGTTTAGTTTTGGTTCCTTGATGGGTGAGTATTGTTGTGTTAGCTCCTGTGCCGCAGTGTCCTGCTCTGCAGTGTCTTCTGCCTCTTTATTTGATTTCAGAGATAGAGGCAGATACCTGTTTGTAGTGTTTATATGGTTTTTGAGGTAATGTGTTGGAGAGCAGAGAGTGATGGGGCACCTGATTTGTTCCTCCTAACCACCTGCCAACCTCCTGGACCAACTACCCTCTGCGGTTGAGGTTTTTCTGTTGGATGCTGGGGAAATGGCGGGTGGTTCTTATAATGTATTTCCTCTTCAATATGAAATTTGAGCGTGCAATCTCTGCCCATGCTGCCCGGAGCTGAGACCTAAGATCTCCAAAGGCCCAGCATGTAGGACAGTGTCCTAAATCCTGTAAGAATGTCCTTCTGAAAATTGTTCCACAGTACCTGCAGTTAATGAAATCCATTCCAAATAAGTTGCTGGGTTTGTAACCTAGTCAGAGTAATTAGAAGGAAAAAAAATGCAAGTAATGGTTTAATTGTGTTTTTTTAACTTGTTATAACAAGTTAAATTACTAGTGCCCTGTAAATGAGATCACCTTGTGGAGGCCCCACTGATCCGCCCCTTCCTGCTCTGCCACAGGAAATGTCACAACTGTGGTACCCTATAAAAGGAGTGTAGCGTGGGGTGGTTGGGGATGGGGGTGGGTGGCTGGGCCCTTCCCCTGCCTAAAAAGAAGAACCACGGACGAAAGAACAAGGAGGTAAGAGCAGAAACAATCGGTCAACAACAAATGCAGTAACCCTGAAAGCTTATCCTAATGTTAGATAAAACTGTAAAACCTGTAAAGCACCACCTGTAATAATTTCAGAGAAGATATACCCTGTAAGAAACACTTTGCTCCAGAGAAAAATAAAGCAGTAACAGAAGATATACCTTGCAAAAGACAATTTGAATCAGAAGATTACAGCAGTAATCTGTTAGCACACACCTGTAGGCACACCTTGTAATAATGCAGAAGAAGGTATACCAGCAACAACAATTTGAATCAGAGAAAAAAATAAAGCAATGAAATGTTAGCAACAAACAGTAGCAATCCCTGTGAGTAAAAAATAAAAACACCACCACACAGTAAATCTGCTTAGCCAAACTAATTACCAGGGTAGCTCCCTGCCACAACAAATTAATCTAAGTGTGTCATCTGATTGTGTTGTTGTTTCTCTTTCTTCTCGAACTGAGCCATCTGGCTCCAGATTACAAATAGTGTGTATTATGCATGTTGTTTTTCCATCACAGGGCCCCAACTAGCTGCGATGCCGGCCTAACCCTGGCAACGGTCCTGGCTAGCCCATCTTTTCTCCACCTGGGTACCCAGAGATTGTGACTGTACATGCATAACTGTTTATTTGATAGAACATTTAAGCAAATCAACCTGATTACGCCCCTTCCTTGTTCAAGTCCCCTGAATAAATCAGATCTAATGTTTCCTGCATTTAACCTGACTGTGGTTCCAATTTGTACCAAGAGTACCATACTGTTGCTATTTGTTGTGTCTAACCTTGCTTATAGGAGGTCCCCAGGGTCGAGCGAGAGAAACCAGCCCTGGTGGTAAGTGCAAACTGTGGGGGTATTTGTGAGGTGTATTGGGGGTATTGTGAAAGTGACTATTGGGTGTTGTTCCAGCCACTAGCAGGGAAACAGGGAGGTTACAGTGTCCTGGAGGGCTGTGCCCTGGTTAGCTTGACCACTATCAACCCTGACCTCCGGGTGGAAGCACCCGAATCAGAACTCAGGCCCCTTAACCTGCCATTAGCCAAGCAGGCAGGGGTAGTAGCCCTGGGGATGCGCCACCTAGGGGTTACATCGTGTTAACTTCTCCTTTGATTGCGGATTCGCAGAGGCTAAGCTTCTCTTAAAAGAAGGTGGATACATGCACTGTTTGATAAAACCCTAATAATATAGAAACCCAGAGTGATGTAAACAATTTAAATGATCCACCTTTAGCATGTTTAGTCCTTTTAGCACTTGTTCTTCCGTGAAAGGGCTTGTATCCACCCCAGATATTGGAATGTCTTTTTTATTGGTGTATGTCCATTTCTTTTTTTCAATTGTTTAACCAGGAGTGGCACACTAAGCTGAACGCTTGTTTACAGGTGTGACCTGGGAGTACAGGGAAGTTAAGTGATTTGGTCAGGGTCACACAGTATGCAAGTGGGGGCTGTGGGATTCAAACCCAGGTCTCTAGATTTGCAGCTCAGAGCCTTAAACCACTGCACCATACTACCATATGTCCTGCTTGAAAACTGAGTAGCACACCTTAATTAAGCCAATTTTAGGCTGATGCACCCTATAAAGGTAAGCCATTTGAAGCAGATGCAGTTTATTTATTTATTGTGCTCTTGGATTAACACCTTTGAGAACAATTTCATTACAATAGGTTCCATGTCAGGTAAAACAATAACAGTGACAACAGTTGGTTTTACAGGTAAACAGGTAATTCAAAGACTAGACATACAATGCTATACATTATAGAACTACAGAACAATAGAAAAAATAACAACAATGCAGGCAATGTACAATATATGCCAATATTTCAAGGAATGGACAGGGTGAAAAATAAGGGGTATGTGTGCAGGGTAAGAGATACTTCAGCGCAGGGCTTCATCAGTAGAGGGTCAGGGGAGTGAACAGGTATGTGTGCAGGGTGAAGAGATACTTCGGCTCAAGAGGCCTCGTCAATAGAGGGTCAGGGGAGTGAACAGGTATGTGTGCAGGGTGAAGAAATACTTTGGCTCAAAAGGCCTTATCAATAGAGGGTCAGGGGAGTGAACAGGTATGTGTGCAGGGTGAAGAGATACTTCGGTTCAAGATGCCTCGTCAATAGAGGGTCAGGGGAGTGAGACTATCTGAGAAACTGTCACAGTGACTGTCAGGTAGGGAAGGAAGTTAGGAGGATGTGGTAAGAGGTGGACTAGTGAGGTGAGGGGGTAGGGGGGAGAAATAGCATGATTGTGGAGGAACAGGTGGTGGGGTAAGTTGGAGGAGGTGAAGAATTCCAAGTGAGTTTCTGGCAAGTTCAAATTAGAGTAGGGACCCATCTGATTGGGTGGTTTACCTCAACATTGGTAGCTGGGTGATTTCACAGCAGGGTCCTGAGGTGAATACCAAGAGACTCCCACTCTTTTGAAATCAAATTAGTAAGTTGACAATCCAGGCTGAAAAATACATTTATTCTTACATTTACCTCGGGGTCAGGGTGCTCTGATTTGTTTTTGTTGATGTATGCCATATATAGTAGCACCTCTCAGTTAGAATCCCATTTAATAGTTTGTGAATGAGCAAGGGTGAGCAGTTATTATTGGATAAAGTTTAAAAAAATGATGGTTTGTGTGACCTGTGGACCGAGGGGACAGTCAGGCCTATGCTGTGCTGCCTACACCACCTGGACCCTGGCCATAAGTAAAGCCAGTACCTTGTGAAAGGAAAAAAAGTTTATTGTTGTGTAATTGCCAATCTCAGTGCTTTCCCCGGGCTGCACCCTGGGATGCTATGGAACCCGAAGACTGGACTGTGTACTCCAGGGCCTAAACAGGGCTTGAACTGCCTGCTCTGCGCCAATCAAATACTGCTATTTCAATCAGTCAATCAATCAATCAATCAATCACTTTATTTAACCAGGGTGCTGAACTTGTTTGCCCTGCACCTCAATCAGTTTGTTCCTAAACTGTTCCACTTTGGGGCCTGAACTGTGTGCCCCACCACCAGTTGTGTTCATCTACATCAGTTCCCTTTCCTCCGCAGACTGAGCTGTTGCTGTGGGGGAGCGGACAGACTTCCCAGCTACAGTAGTCCCACCTCCTGATCTATTTGTCCTATGGCAGACTGTAATTGTCTTCACCCTGAAGTTCAGGAGCCACTTTCCTTTGCAAGAACAGGCTTCCAGTGCCTTCTTCTCTGCCCGGCAATGACCTCCACAGACTTCAGAGACTACAGTAGCCAGCATAGCGACAGTTAGTTCTCCCTAGTACAGTCAGCCTAGGAGACATGCCGGCTCACGGTACTGAGGTCCTCTCCGCAGCACGTGGTTAGAAAGTTACTCTGTTTTTATTTTGCTTTTCTTAGGTGGCCATAGCTCCCTCCTTCTGCTGGGTGGCAACCCATCAGCGGCCTTTCAAAGAACCCTTCATCACAGCAGAAAGACATCACCTCGACCACCCTCCATTCTTCCATCACCTGCATCTTCAGCTTCCGAACCAGCCTTCATCCTTCATCTTCTTCATTCCCCTTATCTTCTTCATCTTGCTGCTTTTGTTTCTCCTGCTGGCCAACAAGACCGATCGGTCACTAAAGTGCTGTACCAACCATTCAAGCTAGCTAGCCACCACTATCCAGTGATGATAGTGACTGTAAAGGAGTGACTGTCAAAACAGCGACTCATTTACAGCGCTATCTTTTTGGGCTACCTGTAAGGGTAGTGACTGAATGCGACCGCTACTGTAGGGAGGGCAACTGGAAGGGAAGGTATAGGGAGGGGAAGGGGAGGGATAAGGAAAAGGGTTCATGGGGGTAGTGTGCCTGCTGTAGCCGAGCTAGCCGTGTGGTGTGGTGGTGAGGGTGGCTAGCGTTGGTGCAGGAGGTACTGTGTTCAGGGCTGGGGATGGTGGAAAGTTTTTTGTGCTGCCATACTTGCTTATTTTTTAAAACAGTGTCTCCCCCTTCCCAACATACACCCCTGTGGAGTTTGTTATATCTAAGCAGGGAAGGTGTGGGGGGCGAAGCCCTCCCCGAGGGCACCCCTCATGCATCAACACTAAGTCCACTTGCTCGATGCTTATTCGCACACAAGTGTATATCGCTGATTTACTTTTCAGCGATATACACTCGGCCTAACGATGATCGCGGTTTTGTGATCGCCTTTATCACATAGAACCCTAGCCACCACCTGCTCTGCACCAAAAAGACTGCTCCTCCTACTCAACTTTCATACCTTAAACTGATGTATTCCTAATTACCTTTGGCCATGGTGGTTAGGTATTGGTAAAGCTACTACTAATGACGTCTGCAGACGTTGGGCACTAGGTGACCCTGTTAGAGTGTATATTGCATTTTGATATCTAGTACTGCCTATCTGTACATCCACTGTATTTTGTGGTTATACAGTTGCCTTCCATCACTAGAATTGTGTAGTGCATGACAATTACTGTAAGTGCCTTTGCCTTGTATACTACAAACAAATAATCCCTTACTTTTTCAGTGAAACAAGTGGCTGTCGCAATAAAAGCTATCGGTTTGCACCTGAACTATTGTGCCTGCCTCCCTTGACAAGAAGAGATGAACCACCTTACTAAGTCCGTCACCACATAAGCTTTGCAGGTTCCTCTGCAACTCCTTACCCCTTTCTCATTATCTACTCTACCACAGAGCTTAGTGTCATCTGCAAAGACACACATCTTACCCAGTATTATTTCTCCTATATCACTAATGAACATATTGAAATGACCAGACCCAGGACTGAACCATATGGCATGCCACTCTTGACCTCCCTCTCCCTTGACATGACCCCATTTACACCACCCTCTGCTGTCTTCTCCTCAGCCAGTTACCCATTCATATAATTAGGTCCTTCTCTGCACCCAGATCCTCACTTCTTTGGCAGCCTTCTGTGTGGCACCGAGTTGAATGCCTTGCTGAAGTGGAAGTAGAGAAAATCCACTGCTTGTTTCTTTTCCACTGCCATGAACCCATGCTGCTTAATATTCTATAGCCCAGTACTCTCCAGGGAGACCACTGTGTCATCTAGTGTCTCCATTAGTTTACTAGCAATGAAGGTAAGACTGACTGGCCTGTAGTTTCCTGGTTGCTCCTTCTCCTTCCTTGTGGAGCGAAACTACATCAGCTACCCTCCACTCTTTTGGAACCCTTACCACACCTGACTGTAGCAAGCTACTGAACAGCCCTGCAAGGGGTTCAGCTAACTGTGATGCAAGTTCTCTGAGCACTCTTGGGTACATCTCATCCAACCATGGAGCCATCTATTTTCTGTTCTGCAAGCCCTTTCCTGACCCTTTTCTCCTATAATTAACACACTGACTTATTTCTGGTTCCCCTTACAGCAGCCTTTATGCTACTTTCAGGCAAAGGCCCACTATCCTCCACTGTGAAACCTGAGCAGAAGGCATTAAGAACAGTTGCCTTTTAGCATCCTTCTCTGTTACGCTGCTCCTCCATCAGCCTAACAATTCCCCATTGTCTTCCTTTTTTTCCTTAATGTATCTAAAGAACTGTTCTTCCTGACCCCTTTGTAATACACAGTCCTGTGTCTGCTTTTTGATTCCTGACTGCCTTCTTGATCTCCCTCATCTTTAAAAGGGAACCTCAGCTCACCTGCTGTAATGCTGTGGGATATTTAGGTCCGATTGAACAAAAATTATGAAAAATTATTTTTTATTTACTTACTGATTTGTATTTTAATTTTTGTCTGGTTTATTTATTTAGTTTTTGTTTACTGGTAGGTGCACTAGACAGAGACTGTTTGTTTTTTCAGGCATGACCCGGGAGAGTTACAAAGTAAGAGAAGGCAGGATACAAATGTAAGAGATAATACAGCAAAGGAAGAATGATGATTGAAATTCCAGCATTAGCACACATGACGAAGAATGCAAACATATAAGGAAAACAAGTGACAAGCAAAATATTTCAAGTACTAAGAGCCATAAGTGCAGGAATACTTGGGGTACAAGGGTAGAGGGAAGTGTCAGGGTACAGCACAGGAGCACCTGTCGATTGGCAACGAGAAAAGAGTGAAGAGCCTTCTTAAAGGTCTGCTGTGACTGGGAAAATCTGATGTGGGCGGGGAGGGAGTTCCAGGGTCTTGGCGCCACTGAGGCGAAAGCTTGTTTCCCCAATTTTGTAGCACAACGAAGAGTGTTTAGTAGTGACCTCTCAGCAGATCTCAGCAGGTATGACTGCTCATTTAGGTGAAGATCCTGTGCACCTCTGCTGACCATGTTAGTAAACTATCCTTCCCAATGTCCCCCACAACTAGCCCTCTCGTGATACAACTGATGGACTGAGCCACAGGAGACTATGTCTTGGCAAGTCACTTTAGCTAGCATTTGTGTCAAGGAGTGCATGATTCTGTTTATTCTACCAGTATGGATTGCGCTAAGATTAGTGTGATGGTACTGGTAGAATAAGCAGGTTCATGGTACTGGTAGAATGAACTCTAAGATTAGTGTGACCATTACTGGTAGATTAAGCGGTGTTCATGTTTCTGGTAGAATAAGCTCTAAGATTAGTGTGACCGTTACTGGTAGAATAAACGCTGAGATTAGTGTGATTGGTACTGGTAGAATAAGCGAGTGCATGGTACTGGTAGAATAAGATCTAAGATTAGCGTTGTCAGTAGAATAAGCGCAATCATGTGCTACTTGCCAATAATGTTAGTTTAAGTGACTTACTGTCACATAGATGTGCTCCACAGTTCAGTCTATCAGTGATGTCATCAGAGGGCTCTCTGCATGGACTTTGAGAAAAATTGTTTACTAACATGTTGGGGGTGGGGCTCACAGGATCATCAGATATGAAATACAAATACAAACCAGTAAGTAAATAACAAAATAATTTTTCATGTATTTTTCTTAACTGGGACCTAAGTGGAGTTGTGGGTTCCCTTTACCTAGTGTTTGCTCTATTTACTTTTCTCCTGTTTCTCCTTGTACCTAATGAAGGCCCTTTTTTGCTTTTACTGTCTCGCCAACCTTCTTCAAAAACTAGATTGGTCTCCTATGCCTATGAAGGAAGGCCAGGGCTGGTATTATAAGGCTCAGAGGGAGGAAGGTGTGTCTGTATGGAGGGTGACCCAGAAAAGCATCAACACTGAATAAATACTTCTGTTCAGTTCTCACTGAAGAGGGGGAGGGACAGGAACCACAGCAGGGCATCAGAAACCACGTAGGGAGGGAGGTGAACACCAGTCCATATGCAGAAGGGAATGCCAAGAAGAACTCACAAAACTGAGGCTGGACAAAGCAATGGGACCAGATGGTATACATCTTAGGGTCTCAGTGTGCCCCCACTCCGTAGGGGCTTACCTTATTTTACAGGGCTCCCACCTGACATTCAGTGCAAAGTGGGCTGCTGGGGTTCAGCCAGCAGGACTGGCGGCCTCGGGTTTGTTTTGGAGAGGGCCACTGGTCCGTGCATGTGCAGTAGTGCCAGCTTGCTTCTCCTGTTGCCATTGCAGCAACTTTCTAAATGCCTTCCCTTTGGTCTCAGCCCCTTGGTTCAGCTAAATGGGGGTCGACACTGGAGGGAGGAGGGAGAAAGGCAGCACTGAAATTTTTAAACAGTGTCTGAGAGCCCTAAAGAAACGGAGGAATTAGTAATATTCATGAGGGCTCATGAATATTAATGAGCGGGTCACAGCTCTGTGGGGACTCTATATTCTGAGCTAGTGACAGGTTCCTGAGGCTACATTTAAATGTTTGTGCCGTCACTGACAGGGACAGGGGTCCCTAATACGTGCTTGGGCAGTTATAAATAAAAAGTAAATATTTGGCTGCAGTGGACTCCAGAAATCAGGCTGCATAGAACTGTGTGTGAACTGTATGAGAGCAGCCATGTCACTGACACTTTGACCACTGTTAGACAGCCAGTCAAGTAACTCAGCGCCTAAAACTGTGAGAGATGGCCGATGGGAGGAGTAGTGACCTATTTTCAGGCATCAAATGACTTATGTAACCCCTTTGTTACCCGGGGTTACTAGAATCCCAGTAAGACCTAGTGGTAGGCAGGGAAGGCAGCTTGTGAAACTCCAGTTAAATGGGTTTCACACTGTCTCCCTCTGTCCTCAGTCACAACTGAGGCTGGAGAGATGACATCATTATATAGAATTGTTACAGCTGCATGAGCCACATTTGGAACCTTCAGCTCAGAGAGTTCTTAGAACTTTGGGATTCAAAGAGAGAGTCAGTTTTAGTTTTGTCCTTGAGCAAGAAGGAAGTTTCAGTCTGCTGTTTGATCTCTCACTAAGAAAAAGGAAGTGTTCCTGTGTCTTACCTTTTTTTAAGTGGTGGAGACCACTCCCCTCGTACCAGTGCCCCTCACTGGGGAGGGTAGAAAAGTTCTCTGTGGGTTCCAGGGGCAATCCCCTTCTCCCACCATGGAAGGAAGCTGCCTGATATAATTTCAGTCTGTTCTTGTATAACAGCAAAGGTTACAGTACTTCGCCTGTGGGGCACCTGCACGAATGGGTGAGTGTTTGGCTCCATTTGAAGGGCAAACATATTGTTTTCTTCAGTTGGATTTCAAGTAATGGGGACTGCTGTTTGGGAGGACTATGTCAACTAGGACAAACAAATAGAGCAGTCAAACAGTTTAAAGTTTTAAATGGATTTAAAGTTCGCTGTAGAGGTGCTTCAGGTCATCCGTTCAATCTACATTTTAAAGTCTAAAGTTTTCTGTGTATCCAGAGAAATGGCCGGATATGGGCTGTGGGAGCTGGAGGTGGAAAACCCCATCTTTAGTAACCAGGTCCACCTCTACGGATTTCTTCTGTGTTTTTGCTACTTGCCTCATGCACTTGGCCAGTGATGGGGTGGGTACCCAGACGTGGGTTGCAACTTGAAAATCTCTCTAGGAGTCGCAGACTCTAAGTGGTGTGGGGAGCCACAGGATGGTAAAATTACTCCTTGTTTGATGGGAGCTCGTTTGGAAGTACGAAAACAAATCTCTCTAGGAGTCGCAGACTCTAAGTGGTGTAGGGAGCCACAGTTTGGGAGTCTCCTTGTTTGATGGGATGTCTTTCCAAGTAAAGTTTGGGTTCATTCGTCAAGTGGACCATCAGTCGGGTGGCCGGCAGGGGAGCCGGGCCAGTCGGGCTATGTATCCAATGCGCATGCAAAGTCCGGGCTGAGTGCCTGGTGGGTCCAAAGCCAGACATCTGTAGTAATGTGTTCATTCCTCAAATGGACCGCTGTGTTAACCTCTAATCTGCACATACAGTAACGTAGCCCTTTGGGGGACCATGCAATGCTTTGTTTACGTTCAGTTAGTCAATAATAAAGCCACAATGAAAATCCCAATTCTGGTTCTGGACATTACAGTTATTGCTTCCTGTAGTTGGATTTACTTAGGTGCCCCTGTGCCAGAGTAGCCAAACCTAGGTCCCTTGTGCCAGGTCACCTCATCCTTCCCGGAACCCAGGTCCCCACTAGGTATTGCTGCTAAATGTCAACAGATGCCACCTGTCATTTTAGTAAAAAGGGCAGGGTGTGGGACCCGGACATCTGTTACAAAAATGGAGGCACCGCTTGATTTGTTCGGAAGGAAGGTGCTTGGACAAGGCTAATGCTTTGGCTATCTGGCAGTCAGTAGCCCAAAAGTTGAAGCAATTTCCTAGTGTGTTGCTGTGTGCTGTGAATCTTGTGCTGCTGTTTAAAAATGCCAACTGTTTACCAAGGAGCTGTAAAGCCAAAGTGTGTGTCCTTGTCCTGCATCAACATAGTTTACAGCATTTGTCAGTTTTAAAATAAAGTTCTGTGAAGGAAAGTGTGGAAAACTAGGGTAGCAACAGAGAAATTATGCCCTGGATGTTGGAAATGCTTTCTGTGCAATACTAGAGACTGCAGAGTTAATGGCAATGTTACATGGTTGAAATGGGCTCCCTTGCGTGGAGTCAGTTGAGAAAAAAAAAGTGCATTTTTCAGTTTAAATTTGCCTGCTCGACGATTGCCATAAGGAGAGGAGCCCTCGTGAGGAAGAAGAGGCTCATTTGCATGGCATCATGTGGTTGGTCAGTTTGCCATTAGTCCCGCCCCTCAGCCAGCTCTTCTGTGATTGCCTCAGCATTCGAGAGGGAGACAGAGAGTAGTGCATGTACTGGCAGTGGAGGAGCGTTCGCGAAGTGTTCAAAGCGCTGTAAACAGTAAAAAGTGACTTTCTAGTTAAAAATCGGGCTCAACCCGCTTATCGATTATGGGATCAGTGAATTGTGTGGTTAATACTACGATTGCGGAGACTGCCCACCCGTTTGCAATCTGAGGCCTTCAAAATCTGGCTGCAGGTCGTTTTACCCCATCGCAGCAATCTGCTACAATAACAGTGAGTAAACGAATTAAAACTGCTCAAATCAGTGATTTTCAGATAATGCCATATAAAATGTGTGTGCAGCTGTATAGTCGCTTTGCAAGTAGCGATTGTGTGATGTCCTGCTGGCAAGTGCAAGTCTGTAAAACCATTAAATGTGTGCATAGCAATGAAAGTAGTCTCAGTTTAAAGTTTGCAGCCAGAGAGAGACTGTGGGTTGTAAAATAAGTGCAACACTAGTAGAAGCAGGCAATCCTGTGCTGAAACCTGAAGTTAAAGGGACTGTAATTAAATGAATGTTGCCAGCATGTGAAAAGTCCAAGGAAAATCCTGTAAATGTGAACAGCCAGAACAGAGCAAATTGTGCAGTTTGAGTAAAAGTTATTAGTAGCTGATGTAAACGGTGCGCAGTGGCTTGGACCCAGAGTCTGAATGTTGATGCAGGAGTGCTGCCGCCGCCATTACAGGGTGGGGTAGTAAAGTAAACACAGCGGCAGAGGAGCCATTTAAAGCTACAGAGTGTGTTCATTTAAAGTGGGACTTTCAGTTACAGTGAACTTTGTTTGTTTTTCTGCAGTTATGGCCTCAGGACCAGCTCGCTACCCGGATCATGCCCGGGTTGCAGTAACAGCAGCAGTAAATAGATTGAGAGATATTGAAAATTGGTGCTATAGAGGGCAACTCCCTCCTGATGTGGCAATTCCTAATTATCCAGTGCGTGTATGCCAGATGTGCTTGAGTGCTGGAAGGGATGTCTTCATGATTCCTCACTGTGCTGGATGTCTACAAAAATATGGCTTGTATAAAGCACCTCAAATTCATTTGGCTCCCACATGGACACAACTTCAAGAATCTGCAGTTGGCAGCACACAGCATCAGGCGGAACCTGTGGAGGAAGGTCCCTCGGGGGAGTGTGGCACAAAGTTAGAGAGTGCAATTAGAGACTGAATCTGAAATTGAAGCATTGGATGCTGGATCTTCAGAAAGCAAGTTCAGATAAAGCATCAATAGTCCCCTGGGTGGGTAGGCCTAGCCCAAGTCTCAAGGTGGAGATGAGATGCGGAGGCCTTTGAATGGGAGGTGTCGACCTCCGCTCCCAGTGATGAATGGATAGTCTCGGGTGAGAACGACTGCTCACTCCTGGGCCAGATCCTCAGTGAAGAGGAAGATGAGGGGAACCTATGTGGCCTTGTGAGAAAGGAACGGTACACAGCCTCAAGATCTTGCCTCGGAGGAATGTGTTCAAGAAGGTGGTGATGCCACTGCTCTGGCTTCACCAGAAGAAGAAAAGTCAGGATCCGCTTTTAATTTCATTGAGGATGCGGTTGGCAGAACCAGGACTGGCCACCCCAAGCCAGGCCAGCGGTCTCAGATTGACCAAAGCAAGTAAAGAGGAGAGACTGGTTCAGAGAAAGGCCAATGAAATCTATGGTATGGACCTTTCCTCGAGAGTCTGAGAGAGATTGAGAACTGCAGGAAATCCTGGATCTGGGATGAAGCAATGAAACATGTGCATCCTGGGGCTAACCAGCATGTAAAGAATAGACTGTTCCATGAAAAGTATACACAGTGGAAGAGAGGCAGGACACTGTTTATGGACAGAGAGAATAGCGGACGGAGAGGGACGTGAAGTCTCCCACTGTGTGAATTATGTGCGCCCAGATGGAGTATAATTCAAGCCCCTGACCCCTCTACTATTGGCCTCAGTGCAAGGACCCTCCCAGTAATTAAGCCCGTGCCTACAAAATGGAGAGCGAAGCAGAGGTAGTCAATACTGCCACATCTAGACTGTGAAGTGCCATTATTGAACTGCCAATATGAATAAACAAGGAATCAGGTGCCCCATATTCTTCAGTCCACAGTGTACTGTCCTGATCAGCAACCATCTACTGGCACCACCAGATGACTTCAGATCCAGAGAGGACACCAGCCCAGCTGTTTCCTGTTCATCGCCTGGTAATCGGATGACGCCGGACCAGCTGTTTTTCTTTTTGTTCCTGTTCTAAGGTTCCTTCTCCAGTTATGACATCAGCCCAGCTGTTTCCAGATGTGCACTCCTGTGGGTTCCTGGAAGATGTCCGCCCAGCTGTATCAGAAGAAATGCTGCCAGGGAGAGTCTTTGGAAGGGACCAGGTTTGTGATGTCCGAATACTTCAAGAGGCTGGTAAGTCCGAAAAAATCTTTTTATTCCATCTTTATGACATTGCAATACACACCCTACACTACAGACTTCAAACAGTGTGTGAACTGTCCGCAAAGACTCTCCCCTTCAGGATTATTGCCTTAAAGAACTATGCTTCACGGGGCTCCGGCCCAGGAGAGACTCTTTAATAGACTGGCCTTCGGGCCTTGTAGTCACTAGTGGGACATTTAGGGCACTCCATCCCCCCCAAAGGTGTATTGTTACCAATGTCATTACTGTACTTTAATGTAAATACTGTTTTTCATTTTTCTAAAAAAAAAAAAAATTTTTTTCTTTTTTGGATTGTTCAGTGCTTTTTCTGTGTGTTAAGGGTTGTTGTTGTCATTGTTGTTGTTTAGATAGACTGTACATGCAGATTAGGATGTGTTTTTTTTGTTTTTTGTTTTTCTTACAGGTGTTCCTGGAAGACAGAAGAGAAGAGAAGAGAAGACAAGAAGAGGAGGAGGGGCTCATCGAGTCCCTCGTCAGTGCTTATGGTGTAGAATTTAAATGTACTGTGTTATTATTGCTAATGGTCGTAGTTGCAGGCTGCCCAAGGTCGGGGAGGTCCCCGGTTTTTGTTTTGTTTGGGATGTTATGTTAGAGGCAGATAGGTTTTCCCTAGAGGGTTGGGGGGATAGACAGGCTGTGGTCCTGAACAGCCGTAGGGATTGCAGTGCTGATCTATCAGGGCTATGCTCTGGACGGTTCTACCAGAGCCACTAGGTGTCCATAGTAAGTGGATAGAGTAGAGGCTGATATGTCAGCTATAGGCCTCTAGGCCCTTAGTGTTGCCTACCTGTGCTTGCACATGGTAGGAGGGGGCCTGATCACCCCCCTCCGCAGGTAGCACATAGGGTGGGATGGCCTAAGGCTGGGTGCATAATGACTGGGGACAGTCATTTTCCTGGTCAAGGGCGAGTGTAACCCCTTGTTACCCGGGGTTACTAGAATCCCAGTAAGACCTAGTGGTAGGCAGGGAAGGCAGCTTGTGAAACTCCAGTTAAATGGGTTTCACACTGTCTCACTCTGTCCTCAGTCACAGCTGAGACTTGAGAGATGACATCATTATAGAACTGTCGCAGCTGCATGAGCCACTTTGGAATCTCCAGCTCAGGGAGTAAAGTTTAGAACTTTGGGAAATTCAAGTCAGTCTTCCATTTGTCCTTAAGCAAGAAGGAAGCATCAGTCTGTTGTTTGATCTCTCACTAAGAAAAAGGAAGTGTTTCTGTGTCTTACCTTTTTATGGTGGAGACCGCTCCTCGTCTCAGTGTCCCCTCCTCTGGGGTAGGAAAGTTCTCTGTGGGTTCCAGGGGCAATCCTTCTCCCACCATGGAAGGAAGCTGCCTGATTTAATTTCAGTCTGTTCTTGTATAACAGCTAAGGTTACAGTACTTCTCCTGTGGGGCACCTGCAATGAATGGGTGAGTGTTTGGCTCCATTTGAAGGGCAAACATATTGTTTTCTTCAGTTGGTTTCAAGTAATGGGGACTGCTATTGGGGAGGACTATGTCAACTAGGACAAACAAATAGAGCAGTCAAACAGTTTAAAGTTTTAAATGGATTTAAAGTTCGCTGTAGAGGGGGTGCTTCAGGTCATCCACCGTTCAATCTACATTTTAAAGTCTAAAGTTTTCTGTGTATCCAGAGAAATGGCCGGATATGGGCTGTGGGAGCTGGAGGTGGGAAAACCCCCCATCTTTAGTAACCAGGTCCACCTCTACAGATTTCTTCTGTGTTTTTGCTACTTGCCTCATGCACTTGGCCAGTGATGGGGTGGGTACCCAGTCGTGGGTCGCAACTTGAAAATCTCTCTAGGAGTCGCAGACTCTAAGTGGTGTGGGGAGCCACAGTTTGGGAGTCTCCTTGTTTGATGGGATGTCTTTCCAAGTAAAGTTTGGGTTCATTCATCAAGTGGACCATCAGTCGAGTGGCCGGCAGGGGAGCCGGGCCAGTCGGGCTATGTATCCAATGCGCATGCAAAGTCCAGGCTGAGTGCCTGGTGGGTCCAAAGCCAGACATCTGTAGTAATGTGTTCATTCCTCAAATGGACCGCTGTGTTAACCTCTAATCTGCACATACAGTAACGTAGCCCTTTGGGGGACCATGCAATGCTTTGTTTATGTTCAGTTAGTTAATAAATAAAGCCACACTGAAAAATCCCAATTCTGGTTCTGGACATTACAGTTATTACTTCCTGAGGTTGGATTTACTTGGGTGCCCCTGTGCAGAGTAGCCAAACCTAGGTCCCTTGTGCCAGGTCACCTCATCCTTCCCCGAACCCAGGTCCCCCAGCAGGTATTGCTGCCAAATGCCAACAGCATGCCACCTGTCATTTTAGTAAAAAGGGCAGGGGTGGTCACCCCGGACATCTGTTACACTTAACAAATCAATGATCAGAAAGGGCTGATCCCTATGGATATTTGTGATTGATAATGCTGGGCAGCCAATCAGAGGGGGAAATGACCAAGGATCTTCCAGGTTCTTTGGGTAGTTTATTCAGTCTGTACCAGGCTCTGGATCGAGTCAGGAGGGACCTGCACTGAGAGAGTCGGATAAGCTTGAGACCTTGCACAGTTTGGAGTTTGCCTAGAGAGGAGAGAGAGTAAATTGAATTTTGTTTTGAGAGGAACAGTGCTGCTGTGAAAATGTTCAAGGCATTTTGACTTTGCTGTTTTGGAAGAGATTCTCTGCTGCAGAAATCCTGTACCATTGCTGGAACTCTGAGAGACTGATTTGTGAGTTGAAAGTCTTGCTGGAAACTGGGTGCTTGGCCAGGTTCAATATTGAAGCTGCTGGAAACTGAGAGAATTTCAAAGAGCTGTGAACCCGCAAGTGTGGAAAGCGGAAGCTGCTCTGAACCCAAGGGACTGTGAGGAAAAGGTGAGCAGGAGTCCTATTCCTCAGGGCCCTGTTTTATTTATTTATTTAAAACATTGGTGACTGGGAAAGACACACTGAGCCAAGGCTCATTTCCAGGTGCGACCCGGGGGAAGGGGAACACAGGATAAAGAACATTTCCAAGTAAACACAGTATACAGAATAATATACAGAAAACCAGGTTCAGTGATGAACAGAACATTAGCTCTCATGCAGGAGGCTTTAGTAATACCAGAGGATTGGAGATTCCATGGTGTCAACACTAATCAGAGTATAATTTGCAACTAAATAGATAGGATACATGAGGAAGAGGGTATGAGCAGAAGGGGGTGGAAAAAGACAGGGATCAAAAAGGTGCAGGAGTGTGCTGAATCTATGCTATGTTAGATTGTGGGAGCACGTGGGATGTGGAAGAAGGCGTAGTTGAGATTTGACCATAGAGTGGGAGGAGGAGTTTCAAAGGAGAGGGGTTGAGAGTTCCACAGAGAAGGAAGGCAGTAGGTAAAAGCATATTTGCCAAAGTTAGAAAAGGGGGTAGTGAGCGAGAAGGTACGCGAGTCCCTGGAGCGTAGGGAGTAGGTTGAGGCAGGGGCAGGTGAAAGGAGGGAAGAGATATATGAGGGAAGCAGGCTGATTCTTAGAGGTGAAGGATACAGAGTGGGTGAGTTGTCTATGTGAGAGCAGAGGGAGGTCCAGGCAAGAGCGAGGGAGCAGTGGTGTGTCCTGAGGGCAGTATTTGAAGCAAAGCGACTGTTGCTGCTACTTTAGCTCAAGAGAGGGGAGAGCTTACTGTGTTGGACTGTAAAGCTGTCTGCCAATCAGCACTGGAGAAGTGCAGGAGCTGTGTTCTTGTCTGGCTGCACCTTGGTGATATTTTTCCCAGCTGAGCCCAGTGGTGGAGACATTTGCAGCTGCATATCAGAGCAGTCAGGGAACTCACCAACCGCTTGTCAAGTGGAGTCTGCTATTCCCAGGGGGTCACCGTGCATGCTGGGATGCTAGGATATCTGTGACTCATGGGGGAGCCAGGCTGTGGAGCCCTCCTGGGTCTGGGTCCTCTGAGGCTTAGTGGACTCTGAAATAGAGCTCTGCGATGGGCTGGAAGAGGCTGAAGGTAACAAGTGTCCAGATCTTCAATCAAGGGCACAAGTGGCTAAACCTTCAATCAAGTACAAGCCATCAAAAGATTTCCTGCTGCCCTGTGCTGTGCCCTCTGTGAACTGTGATTCATTGCTCCTGGACTTGTGGTGGCCCTCACTGCTAGAGCCTCACCTAAATCTTCAAAACCATGAGGCAGCTGTAATAATATGAAACTAAGAGCTGCACAATCGGGCAGACTTAATAGACCTGTGGGTCTTTTTCTGCCGGCAATTTCATATGTTCATTTGTATGTTCATATGTGAGTACCCAGGGCTTGCTCTGGAACACAAGGGGAGTATTGGATTATTGCTATTTAAGAATTTCAAGTTCCTAGGGTGCCAACAGCCAGGCAACCCGTGGCAACGAACAGGCCTGCAACTTCTGGGTACCCAGTTTGGGACTAAGATTAGCACTGGTACCAGTGGGGGTGGGCAACTGGGGTGGTCTAGACTATGGGACTATGTTATTCATTGCAGTGTTTTTTTCTCTAACTTTTCCTTCCACAGCTGTCCCTTGTCCAGGTACCCTAATCCTAACCTGTTTCCCCCAATAAAGCTGTGATTTATTGTTTTGGAACTGCTGTGTGAAGGGTATTTTGTGGAAATTAAGTGCAAAGTGTTTATGGTTTACAGTCTTGGGAAACTATTGGGTATCTGGTGTGCTGGGTGGTTGGATGGGGAGGTGGGTAGGTACAGCATCCCAGGGGTCTGTACCAGGGAGTCCCCAGACCCACTAGAAACTCACTCTGGGTGGAGGCACCACACTATTTACTATATCTTAGGGATAGAACCCTTGAATATCACCGTAGCAGGACCCAGGCCCCTTAACCTGTGTGAGGCCCAGCAGACAGGGGTAATAGCCCACTGGCACATGGTGCCTGGGCTACATTAAAGGAACTACAGATGGTGTTGGCGGCTAGGGCTGGGCATCAGATCGGGTCACAAGTTCGGGTCATTCGTGTTTGGCAGTGTTCTGAATTAATTGTCCGAATCAGGTTTCACACTGCCAAACCCGAAACGAAACCTGAAAATCAAGAAGCAGCAGAAAAATGCCAGCAACGCTATTGGATGCAGCCCAGACGCTCCCGCAGCACTTCAGCTTGTGGGTGGGGGGGGCACGTGTTGCTGAGATCTATCATGCTGCACAGTCACACACAGTGGGGGAGCTGGTGACTATGCTGCACAGTGGGGTGGCATTCAAACTTGAACTTCGTACCACACAGTGCTTTTACTTACAGTCGGAAGAATACGGTGATGTATGACTGATAGCCACCGCATGTTAGCCCCTCCTCCCGACTCTCACATCCTCCAATGCTAGCGCCAGTGAAACCAGTTGATCATGTGACTGCAATAATGTCAGTCCAAGCGAGCTGCTGTCTTTACATTGTTGTCACCTTGTTGCTGTGTGCTGCTGATTGATTGGAACAATTATAGTGAGGTTGAGAGGCAATATAAAGTTCCTCATGTCACGCAGCAGCCAGACAGCAGCAGGATGTGGACAGGTGGCATGGTGTGTGTCTGTCGAGCAGTGTAGCACGTTGATCCTTGTGCAGCTTAAAAAAACTTGAATTTCCTTAGTTCTTTTTTCTTGTTTATCAAACCTCATCAGCAGTCACTGAATAACAATTCTCCTTATTTTTTTACTGGCTTGAAAAAGAGACAAGGAGAGCAGTAGTCCCAGTTTGGATTGGCAAGGCTGAGTGCGGGTTGGAGCCTGGGGAAGCCAAGAGGGCCAGCTGTGCCTGATCTTTGTCAGAGGCAAATTATTTAAAAATAAAAAAGAAAGTTTCAAAACTTCTAGTTTTGCAGGCTAATAAGTGTGGTACTGGGCTGTGAGCAGCAGGCAGATTTGTGTATGTCTGAGAGATCAAAGCATAGAAGTAGAGCACAATAAGCCATTTAAGATAAAATGTATTTTGACCCTCAAAACCCTTCATTTAATTTCAGGCCAAATCAGGCCAATGCAAGTTTTGCCTGGCCCAGCTTGAAACTGGCCTGTCGGGCCAAATTTGCCGACTCACACGGCCCTTGTAGCGCACCACTGGCAGCCCTGTTTAGTGAGTCACCATCACAGGAGTAAGCTTCCAAACGACTGGAAGAGGGCAAATTTAGTCCTCTTCACAAGAGTGGAAACAGGGTGGAAGCAGGAGAGTGTGGCTCTGTCAGCCCTCACCTCAGTAGTGTGCAAGATTATGGGGCACTGCTTAAGGAAAGGATTGTGGAACACTTGGAATCCAGCGGGCTACAGGATCTGAGGCAGCATGGATTCACAGCAAGAAGGTCATGTCAAAAAAATCTTTGATAGACATTTTTGACTGGGTGATGGAGGTGGATTGGGGGGAACGTTGTATATTGCCTACCTCAATTTCAGGAAGGCCTTCAACACCATTCCACACAGAAGACTGGTTAACAAGTTGGGTAACCTGGGGTGGGCCACTAAGTGGAGAACTGGGTTAGAAATTAGTTGGGGACAGAAAGCAGAGGTGTTGTTAATGGGATCCAATCCAAGGAAAGAGGGTGACCAGTGGGTGCCTCAAGGATTAGTCCTGGGGCTAGTCTTTTTAATGTCTACATTGGTAACATTGCTGAAGGGCTGGAGGGAAGCTTTGTCTATTTGCAGATGACACCAAGATCTGCAACAGGGTAGACACTTGGGGGGTGAAGGAGGAGGGACCTAGGAAAGCTGGAAATTGGTCCAATGTATGGCAATTAAAACTTAATGCAAATAAGTAAATCATGAACCTGGGGTGCAAAAACCTGTGGAGCGTTACAGGATGAAGGGGGTGTTGCTGATGGTTACTAGGAAGAAAGAGCTTTAGGGATAATCATCTCAGATGACCTAAAGATGCCCAAACAGTGTACCAAGGCTGTGGGAGGGCCAGTAGTGTGCTGGGGTGCATAGGACAGGCTATCACTAGCAGAAGGGAGGTGGTGATGCCATTATACAAAACGCTAGTGAGGCCTCATCTAGAGTAAGGTGTACAGTTCTGGAGGCTGCATCTTTGTAAGGACATTGACAGGGTGGGCATGGAGGTAGTATAGTGCAGTATAGCACAGTGGTTTAAGGCTCTGAGCTGCAAATCGGGAGAATTGGGTTTGAATCCCACAGCCCCCTCTTACACACTGTGTAACCCTGAGCAAGTCATTTAACTTTCCTGTTCTCCCAGGTTGTACCTGTAAACAGGCTTTCAGCTTAGTGTGCCACTCCTGGTTAAACAATTGGAAAAAATAAAAGGGTGGAGGCAGTCCAGAGAAGGGCAACAAAGATGGTGCAGGACTTGTACCAGGAGACATACAAGGAGAGATTAAAAGACCTCAAAATGTATACATTGTAAGAGATGCAGAAATGGGGAGATATGATAGAAACTCAAATACTGTATCTTAAGAGCATTAACAAGGTGCAGCTGGGTGACATCTTTCAGTATAGGTTGGGTATAAGAATGAGGAGACACGATTAAGAGATTGGAGGGAGGGAGGCAGGATAAAGGGGAATGTGAGAAAGTTTTTCTTCACAGGAAGGGTGGTAGATTCATGGAATAGTCTACCCCAGGAAGTAGTGGGAGCTAGCACAGTAGGGGGAATTCAAACACTGCATTCAAACACAGTACATACTAATAACCTCTTTCAGGAAAATAGGACTTTGTGTACAAGAGGGCACAACCTACGCCTGGTTGGCGGTAAATTCAGAACAGATATTAGGAAGTACTTTTTTACAGAGAGGGTCGTGGACCCTTGGAACAGCCTGCCACCTGAGGTGGTGGTGGCTAAGACTGTCAGAGAATTCAAACGGGCATGGGACAGTCAATGTTGCCACCTCAACAAGAGCAGTGGGGGGGGGGGTAGACATCTCAGGCAGACTAGATGACCCGCACGGTCTCCTTCTGCCGGCAGATTATTATGTTCTTATGTTCATGTGCATAGGATAGGCACAAGGGAACACTAGAGGTGGGTAGGAAAGGCTTAAGCAAATGATGAAGTAGGGTTAGCGACCACTGATACAGGCAGGGAATACGGGCAGACTGGGTGGGCCTAGCAGTCCTTATCTGCCATCAATTACTATGTTACTATATTTTTCTTGGTAACTTTTCTCAAGCATGACTTAGTTGCCTTGAGAAAAGCCCATTTAATTACTCCCCACCTCTCCTCCATACCTCTCAACTGTGCCTGATTTTCATGGACGTCCCTGATTTTGTCTCAAACTTTTCCTTTGTCCCTCGTAAAATCTGTGTTTTTGTGACTGAACAGTGGGGATTATAAGCACAAAGTCATGTCTTATATTACAGTTATAGACTTGTTCTTTTTCATTAAATGCATCATACACTAATCCCCTTATTATGTTAGCTTTCTGAGTGAATATTAGCAATTTTTAAAGTTATGTCCCTGATTTGGGGTCTTTGTCCCTATTTTTTAAGCCTTGTCCCTGATTTATGAGGCAAGAGGTTGAGAGGTATGCTCTCTCCACTTCCCTGATTTTGTCCATTCCCCAACTTATCCTTGACTAATTCCCTCATCTGGTAAAAATCTGTTATTCTGAAATCCAGAAACACAGCCTTTGACAATGGTATTCTGGTACCCTGGGCCAGTTTGAATCATGTGGTGTTCTGGTCAGTGAACCCTAGTAGTTTCCCAACCCGCACTCCACTAACCATTTCCAAGTTGGTGAGCACTGCGTTGAGAATGCCAGACTGCCTTGTGGGTTCCCTGCCCAGCTGCACCAGTAGGTAATACTGCACCATATCTAGCAGGTCCTGACTTTTGGTGCTCTTAGTGGTTGGAATGTCCCAATCTACACCTGGTAGATTGAGATCCCCACTATCACTACCTCCCCCTTTGCAGCCCCCTTCTGAATTTTTGTACCTAATTCCCCATTGCCCTTGTACCCCTGTCCCAACAGTCTGTAGACCACCCCCATGCACAGATTCTTACCCAGTGTGGTGGTGAGCTGCACCCACATCGATTCTGTCCTCCCCTCCTTTCCCCGATGGATCCCTCCTCTATCATCGCTGTGCCTTCCTTAGCATAAAAGTCTACTCCACCTCGTTTTTTTTACTCCTATCTTGCCTATACATGGTGTACCCCAGTACTGCTAAGTCCAAGTTATTTTTCTTGGTGGCCCATGTTTCTGTGATGGTTATGAGATCTAATCCTGAAACTGCCACCATCGCTTGAAGTTCACTGATTTTGTTTCCTAGGCTCCTGGAATTTAGGCAGTCTGCATTCCAGCATATTTTATAGCCTCAACTTTTGTCAGCACCTCCCTTTGTCCACCCTTTTGTGTTGGTTTGCGGTGAGCAAGCAACATTTTGTGATAGTAGCACATTTCAGAGTTGTGTCAGTGTTGAGGCCAGTGCAGGACGCTTTAGTGGGTGCGCCCTCAGCTGCCAATCAGTGAGCATGCTACGGCGATAGCAAACTTCAAAGAGAGCTAAACCTTGAAAGAAATCTGCTGCTCGAATGAGGTGCAGTTTCCGATTGCAGCGGCAGATGACAAGACTCTGGCCATTGACATTACAGTGCATAGCAATGTGCATGGCTGGAGTTATGAGCAGTTGCTAGATGTGCGTTCCTGGTGAAACATTTCAACAGACAAATAATACAGCTCCCGGCATGGCTTTCCACAATGGCAGCTCCTGCTGCTGGCCACACACTCCTGTGAAGCTGACATTGGGGGTGCCCAGTCCCTGTGTCAGCATGTATCCCCCCCAGACACATTGTGGCATACTGAGAGCCCACCCCAGTGTGCCCAGACATTTTTTTTTTATTTTCATGCCTACTCCTGGTGCCGGATGCCCCCCACCTCCCAAACTTAATTTTGTTGCTGATGCGGGTGCCAAATCCCCACTGGCATCATGTTTCCCCTTCCCCCATGCTTTCCGACGGGGGTGCCCAGTCTTCTTTGGCATCATGCCCCCTGAATTCATGTGGCACACTGGAAGTCTACCCAGTGTGCCCAAAAGCTTATTTTTTAACCTATAAATAAAGAAAACTGTCCCCAGAGTCTTTTTATCTAACTGTAAAAGAAAACCATCCAGCGTTGTTTCCCAGTACCCCTCTCCCTCCCCAACCCTCCCTCTGCGCACCCACCTCTCTGCACCCCCTCACCCATACTTACTCTTTGGAGGTTGGGAGCAGTGATCTTCTGTGGACTGGGATGCATCTGCACTCTTCAAAGCCGAGCTACAAACTGAGGAATCAGGTAAGCGCTGTATAATGGGACTCAATGGGGGTTTCAACTTAGGTTGATATCTCAGCCATTTTTATGAATTTTGGCCCCAAATTTTAAACATGGGGTTCTTAGGGCCCCACCTCATAAATATGTCACTGTAGTTTCATTTCTCCATCCCAAAAGGTGATTTTGCAGTTACTGCATGGAATGACCTTTCGGGACTGATTAGGTTCATGAGGTGGGGTCCCAAAAAGCCCATGTTGAAAATTTGGTGAAAAAATTCCTAAAAATTACTGTGTTACAAATGTGCGTTGCGCATTTTCTATGCATGCTCGTAACTTCGCCAATTTTAATATTTTCACTCCACATTTTCAACATTGCCATTTTTAATACCTCCTTATGAAAAGTACAGCTATCATTTTTCACATTCTGCCCGAAATGTGTTTTTGCACCTGTGGCGCAGAATGGCGCGGTCGCTGTCACTGTGGAAATCAACTTTTCGGATGGATTAACAAAATCACAGTGCCACTTTTCATGAGGGAGGTCCCAAAAGTCCATGTTAAAATCTGGTGAAAAATTCAAAAAATGACCACTTATGGGCGGTGCGCAGTTTCCTTGCGCTTGTAGCTATAAATTTTTTCATATTTTCACTCTAGGTTTTCAACATTGCCATTGTTTCACAGCTCCTCAGAACAGTACAGCTGTCATTTTTCACATCCTGCCCAAAATGTTTTTCCGCACCTGTGGCGCCGAATGGCATAGTTGCTGTGCAAAATCACCTTTCAGGATGGAGTAACAAAATGATAGTGCCACTGTTCATGAGGTGGGGTCCCAAAAGCCCATTTTGAAAATCTGGAGTGAAAATACCGAGAAACACCTGGGGCATTAAGGTTTTCAACCATAACCCCCACCCTGTAGAGACTGACAGGTGTTGGGGGTGTGGCTTGGGTTCATCAGCTGTAATGCTCACAGCATTCTACCCCCACCCTACAGCCACTGACAGGCATCAAGGTGTGCCTTGGGGTCTTCAGCCCTAATGTTCACCCCATTCTCCTATATTGCACCCATGTCAGCTTATTTTCTTATGGAATGGGGGGAGTGTAAGGACCGAAGACCCCAAGGCACGCCCCCAACACCTTTCAGTCTCTCATGGGGATGGGTAGTAGGTGGCGTTAGTTCAATACTTCACTGCCATTCCTATTACGCATCTCTAACTCCTGCACTACCAATGCCAACAAGACAACATTCGCATTGACAAATGCTTGTTCTCCTTAATTTCCTGTCCTTTGTCTGTTCTGTGTGCCCCTCTCCCTGGCCCCTTTCTTGCTTTATTATGGACCTGTGTCAGGATGCATCTTCCTATAGAGTCACTGCTGACATCTTCACTGTGGACAAAGCCTTGCTGAAGTTGGTGGCATGCAACTCAAGTGTATTGCTCTACTGAAAACTGTACATAAGCCACCAGAATAATTAGAAACAGATTTTTTTTATTTGGTCAGCCCAGATAAGCAGTAGCAGCCCTTCATGAGAGAAATTGAATGGTGATTTTCCAACTGTGCCTCCTAGGTGACACCCTCAGTCATTGCCCTGCATTCACCACACACACACACACACACACACTCTACTGTTAATGTGATATGCCTCCATCCTGTCTCTGCTACCAGAAACATCAGACACTAGATGAAGAGTGGCCCAGCAGTGAATGATCACAGGGCCAACAGAGTAGGCTGAAGTGGGAGCTGGACTGAGGGGAGTGTTCGGGGCTAACAGCTGTTTTCTAATTACGTAGATTACTGGGGAGCACCGCCAGGCTGCAAGATATATGCTATCCTGCAAGCAGGGATTGGGGGATGCATCTGCTGTCACTATCAGCTGGTAGCTGCTCTAGAGAAACATCTTGCTAAACTAACGTGGCAGCTGGCTATGCAGTAGAGTCATGGGGAGGAGTGTTGGAAACTAGAGGAGACAGAAGCTAGCATCAGGACACTGCAATGGAAGCATTTGGTGCACAAATAATGCCAAAGCACCTGCATGTCTCCTGCCCCAGGGACATTCTTCAAGTCCTACAAGTACTATGACAAACTTGGAGTAAGCAAAGGGTCCAATGGGGTGGGGGACGGGGCAACTGCCTTTCTCCATGTGGTTTGGTGATACTAGTTTATACACTGACATGAATATAGAGGCCAACAGGCATTTCACGTGTTGTGGCTGAGGCTAGGAGAGGAAGGAGGTAAACATGTAGGATGGGGCTAAACACAGAATTAAAAAAGGTCAATCCTTTGAAATGATTTAATATTGATCTGTAGCCTGTGGAACAGCAGTAATAATTTGGCTACTGAAATAATGCTTTTGGTAGTTAAAATATTGAAATGAACAGCAAATACTACTTGGCTTGTGTCTATTAAACACTTCAGTACTGATATTTTGGGTGAAATTGTGCATTATAGATCAGGGGCTTGATTTTCAAAGCCCTGTGAAAGCCATAAGCCCCTGGTGCTCAGATTGTTTGGTGCACAAGGCTCATGGCATTCTCGTCGGCAATCAGAATTTTCCAATCCTGAATGCCAAATGCTGCAAGTTAGACTAGCTGTTCCCTGGTCTAACTTGCACCATTTGAGAGACCCAGTATACAGGGGTTGCACCAAATCTTCTAAATACGAAAAAAACAAAAGCTATGCTTTTCCATAATCCGTCCCCCAAACCTACCAAACAGCTTTAGATCAGTACACAGTCAGGAGACCCCATAGAGGTGGTTGGTACTTTTAAATACCTTGGGGTTCACTTAGATGCCTCCTTCTCAATGGAGCATCATGCAACTCAGCTTACCAAACGGTAAACCAGAAGCTCAGGTTATTATACTGCTTCTCCCCTCTTTTATCCAACGCCGCCTGTAAAAAGATTGCATCAACATCCCTTCACCCTATTTTGTTCTATGGTGCCCCTATACTACTCTCCATCCAATCCTCTTCCCTTGCACAGGTTCATCAACTCTATCATAGGATTGGACGTTTTGCCCTTGAGCAGACTCCAGAAAACACCACTGTGAGACCTTGTATTCTCTTCAGTGGCCTACCTATGACTCAAGGTTACAGTTTCACACCTTGTCCTCTATTCAAACTTACTAAGTTTTTAATCCCCTTGCCTAAGGGGAATCATTTAAAAAGCACCCACACGCACGCTAGATCTACTTCCTTACTCTTATTAGCAATCTAGAAGATGCAACACCTATCGGGTAAGCGCCATTCGCTTCTCAGCTCCCTCTGCTTGGAATTCCTCCTCCCAACTTACTGTCCTGCCCCACCCTATCCTCCTTCAAAACAGAGCTTACCTCTTTCTTACTAACCCCTTCTCTGCAATTGCTTTAAATAACCCTTATAACGTCGATAATGCTTAGTCTATGTTACTCTGATAGATGTATCGTGTAATCCACCTGCTCGTAGTTCCTGCTGTGTATATATTGTATAATATTAGTTATCCTGTTTATTTATATATGCTTAATGCCTGATCTGTTTTAAGTTACTTACCTGGCTTTCCACTGTAATAAATTTTGCAGCATTGTTAAATCTCTTTGTATCCTGTATCCTGTATATTATTATTGTATTTATCTATTGTACTGTGTTCATCATTGTCACCCGGTCGTCACTGAAAAAGGGACTGCATGGTCTCAGTGGACTTACCCGTTACCAAAATTCTAATAAATTAATAAATAAAATCTTTGGCAAGTTGCCATAATTAAGGAAACTGTTGCAACTGCACCTGATATACAAAAATCGGGTGCAGTTGTGTCAAAGTAGTTTGGCCCAGCTGCACCAAAATATGGGTTTGTAAGTAAAAAAGTAAGTATGTAAAATGTATTTCTTAAGCGCTTTTCAAATACCAAGTCGCTGTACAGTAAAATAAACATACAATAAAACAAATAATATCAATAAAATTTTAAAAACCTTCAGAAAAAACCTGATAAAACAAATAAGTTTTGAGCTCCAATTTAAAACTCAAGACGGTCAGGCATGTCCTTAACCGACGAGGTAGAGAATTCTACAGGGTAGGGGCAACATGAGAAAAAGCATGTGCCCCGGATGTTTTTAACTGAACCCTTGGAATCTCTGCCAATCCCTTGTAGGTGGATCGGAGTAAATGGGAGGGGCAGTAGGGAGTAAGGAACTCTTGCAGATATCGGGGTCTCTATTCATGTAGTCTTTGTAGGTCAGTAGACCGACCTTGAAGGTGATCCGCCACTGTACCGGCAGCCAGTGCAGTTTGCGCAGTACAGACATAATATGACTAGTCCTGGATGTACCAGTCATAAGCCTAGCTGCTGCATTCTACACTAGCTGCATACAATGGATGTCAACCCCTGGAAGGTAGAGGGCACTGCAGTAATCAAGGCAGGTGGTTATGAAGGTGTGGACTAGTGTAGGAAGGTCAGCCAGAGGAACCAGGTGTTTCACCCAGGCAAAATTCCTTAGATGTTAAAAGGAGGATTTGACAATGGCAGACACCTGTGATTTCAGGGTCAAGCCACTGTCGAAAATAATGCCCAGGTTATGCACCTGGTCTGAGGTCATGAGCTGGGCACCATCAAGCCATAAGCACGAAGGGTGCCCAGCCCCAAGACCCTCCTCTGGATGGCCCTGGTCCACAACCAACACCTCAGTCTTATCTGGATTTAACCTCAGCCAGCTAGTGCTCATTCAATTCTTGATCTCAGCTAGACAGTTGTTAAACACGGAGAGCACATCATCCTGTCCAGGAATAAAGGACATATACAGTTGGGTATCATCTGCATAACAGTGAAAACCCAAACTGTATCGCCTGATGATATCTCCTAATGGCAGCATATACACTGGAAAAAACATGGGCGCCAATATGGAGCTCTGCGGCATCCCACAGGACAGGGGAGGGCATTGGAGGAATAAATTCCAGTGACAACCCTCTGTGACCTGCCCATGAGGAAGATTGAAATCAACTTAGGACTGTTGCAGACAGTCCACAGAGAAGTCGCAGGCACTCCAGAAGCACACCATGGTCTACAGTGTCAAATGCCGACGAGAGAGCAAGAAGGACTAAGATAGTAAGAGCCTTTTGATTTCTCGCAATTAGGAGATAATTTAAAACCTGAACAAGGGCGGTCTTGGTGTTATGTCTTTTCCTAAACCCAGAATGGAGAGCACCATAGACATTGTGGGTTGTAAGATGGTCATTCAGCTGTAATGCAACCACCTTCTCAATCGCCTTAGCCACAAAGGGTATATTGGAGACAGGTCTGTAGTTAGCTAGACAGTATGGATCCAAGGATTTTTTTTAAGGAGTGGTCAAATGACCACCTCCTTGAGGGGATCAGGGAATAACCCCTTCTCCAAGGAACTCTAGACAATTTCAGGAAGGATTGGGCAGATAGCATCCACACAACCTACCAATAGTGGTGTAGGGCCCAGATCCAAACTACAGCTGGTTGGTCGCCAAGTATGGACAATCCTCACAATGTCCATGAATTCTGGCTGGCTAAAGTCAGACCAGGCAGAATGGGCACTTGCCACCTTCCGCTGATCTCCGCAATCCCTCACAGAGAGAGTTGGGCCAACACCCAACCTGATGCTGGCAACCTTATCTGCAAAGAATTGAGTGAGCTCATCACACTTTATTTGTGAAAAATCTCTTACAGGCTGAAGACAGACTGGATTGCACAGCTGAGCTGATCTGGTCGATTCCACGCAGCAGCAGTCTCCCCTGACTGGAATTCTACCTTCTTACGGGTGATTGCTGATTGATAGCCCTTATAATGTTCCATCAATCTAAGCCTGTCTGCATCAAGGCCAGATTTCCACCAAGTTCTCTCTAGCCTTCGACCCACTCTTCTCAGCTCCTTCAAGGACCCATCAAACCAAGGGGCCCTTGGGCGCAGAGTGAGTGGGTGAACACAAATAGGAGCAATTGAGTCCAGGGCATCTCCCACTGCTTTATTACAGGCCAGTACGAGACCCCTGCACTCATGCATTCACTGATAAACCTGATAGGTCCAGCACTGCCGATAGGCCCTCTGGGGTAACTCCTTAAAGGGTGGTACTGGACTATCTCTGTAGGGGCAGGCCTATTTGGAGTACCCCAGAACTAAACCTTATGGTGTGATGGTCTGACCATTCAAGTGGTTCCACCCTCAGATCCATGATCTTCATCCCCAGGAGGAACACAAGATCCAAAGAGTGACCCCCTATATGGATAGCAGAGGTAACCACCTGTGTAAGGCCCAGCATAGTCATAAGCTGGAGGAGTTTATTTCCAAATTGCAAGAGTTCATTGTCAACCCAGGCATTAAAGTTGCCCAGAATTAACCATCTGGGTGACTAAAAGACCACGTCGACAATGAAGTCTGCAAACTCCTTCGGGAATTCTCCCCCCATCACCGGGTGGATGGTAGATGAGGAGTATCCTGAACCCTACACCTGCTCCCAGGATACACTCAAAGGATTGAGTGCACCCCACTGGCACATCCACAATGTCCAGTTCTGTTTTAAACATAATGGCTACACCCCCGGCCCTATGATCCAATCTCGGGTGGAGTATCACCGGGAACCCAGCTGGAACAGCAGATGCCAAAATGGGGCTCACATTTTCATCTAGCCAGGTCTCAGTGATGCATGCCAGATCGGATGTTTTATCAAGATCAGCTATAATAGCCATCTTGTTCCTAATCGATCTGGCATTGCACAACACTGCCCGAGTTGGATGGGTCATTGAGGAAGATCCCAGGACCTGCCCACTGTTTGTGGAGCCCTCGGCATGGGAACCAGGCAGAAGACACCACTTTCTGACCCATTTTGCCCCAGGATGTCTGCTAGTCCCCACTATCTCTATCTATCCACCACTCTCCATTCTCCCACCATTCCTAGATGTGAGGTTTGATGCAAGCCCTGTGTTACTCTTTGAAAATTGTGTCCCAAATCTTTATTTCTGTCTTGAAATATAAAAGCACATACCTGCCTGGATGAGGGGTCCTCGGGTGTTTCTGACCCTAGAAGAATGGTATCTACAAAATAGAAATAGCAAAAAGATTCACAATGGATCTCTAGTTCCGTACAATATAGGTACATCATCAGTGACATTGTAGATGGACTGGAGGGTAAGGTTTGTCTGTTTGCAGATGACACTGTGCCGTGACTGCGAAATCACCCTTCGGGCCCGAATACTGCCATGACAGTGACATCATTCATGAGAAGGGGTCCCAAAACCCCATGTTGAAAATTTGGTGCAAAAATTCCAAATGACTGTTTCTGGCGTGCACTCGCGGTTCCTATGCAGGCTCATAGGTTCACAGAAATTTCAATATTTTCACTCCAGATTTTCAACATTGCCATTTTACCACACCTTCTTATGAGTAGTACAGCTGTCATTTTCAATCTCACCCAAAATGTGTTTCCGCCCATGTAGCACAAGAATGGCACAGTCGATTGTCGCGAAATCAATGTGCACGGACAAATTAAAGAAAATCACAGTGACACTGTTCATGAGCAGAGGTCTTAAAATGGCTATGTTGAAAATTTGGTGAAAAATTCCTAAAATGACTGTTTTACGAGCGCATATGCAGTTCTCATGCAGGCTCGTAAGTTCGTAAACGTTTAATATTTTCACCCAGATTTTCACCATTGCCATTTTACCACACCTCCTTATGAGCAGTACAGCTGTCATTATATATATCCTGCCCAAATGTGTTTCCGCTTCACTTAGCACACAATGGCGCAGTCGGTGTGCTAAAATCAATGTATGGGACACATTAAGAAAATCATCATGACACTGTTCATTAGCAGAGGTCTTAAAATGGCTATGTTGAAAATTTGGTGAAAAAATTCCTAAAAATGACTGTTTTACGAGCGTGCGTTGTGCAGTTCCTATGCACGCTTGTAGGTTTGCGAATTTTCAATATTTCCACTCCAGATTTTCAACATTGCCATTTTACCACACCTTCTTATGAGTAGTATAGCTGTCATTTTTCACATCTCACCCAAAACATGTTTCCGCTCATGTAGCGCACAATGGCGCAGTCGGTGTGTGAAATCAATGTATGGGATGCATTAGGAAAATCACAGTGACACTGTTCATGAGCAGAGGTCTTAAAATGGCTGTGTTGAAAATTTGGTGAAAAAATTCCTAAAAATGACTGTTTTACGAGTGTGCGTTGCGCAGTTCCTACGCACGCTCGTAAGTTTGCGAATTTTCAATATTTTCACTCCAGATTTTCAACATTGGCATTTTATCACACCTCCTCATGAGCAGTACAGCTGTCATTTTTCACATCCTGCCCAAAACATTTCCGCCCATGTAGCGCACAATGGCGCAGTCGGTGTGTGAACTCAATGTATGGGACACATTAAGAAAATCACAGTGACATTGATCATGAGCAGAGGTCTTAAAATACCTGTGTTGAAAATTTGGTGAAAAAATTCCTAAAAATGACTGTTTTACGAGTGTGCGTTGCACAGTTCCTACGTGGTTAGTTGGAATTTTCTTCAATATTTTCACTCCAGATTTTCAACATTGTCATTTTACCACACCTCCCTCATGAGCAGTACAGCTGTCATTTTCACATCCTGCCCAAAACGCAGTTTCAGCTCTATGTAGCGCACAATGGCGCAGTCGGTGTGCAAACTCAATGTATGGGACACATTAACAAAATCACAGTGACACTGTTCATGAGCAGAGGTCTTAAAATGGCTATGTTGAAAATTTGGTGAAAAAATTCCTTAAAATGACTGTTTTACGAGCATGCGTTGAACAGTTCCTATGCACGCTCGTAAGTTCGCAAATTTTCAATATTTGCACTCCAATGACTTCCAAATACCTAAACAGCACATAGAAGCAAGCAACATTCGGCATTGACAAATGCTTGTTTAACTATGTTTGCCTCACTAAGAAAAAAACAAGATGGCAGCAGCACAGAAAGATATTCCCTATTTGTGACAAAGGATTACTCCTTTGCAGCACAGGATTGCCCAGTTGCAACACAGAATCATATATGTCGAGGCACACATCTAACTTTTTCCATTAAAAATAATGGGAAATGTTAAAATTTAATAATTTTTGAACATATTAATATTTTTTCACCAAATCGACAAAAGGCACATCTGTGACTCAAGACCTATTTACCCCCAAAATGTCAGACCAAAATCCAAAGCCATTTTTGTGCTGTGGCATGACAAAGAATTTTACAAAAATTTGTAATTTTCTCATTTTGTGACACTGCGTATCTCCACACCCACACATCTGAGTGGAATGAAACTTGGCAAATCAAGAGATCTTTTGTCCCTGATGGTGCATGCAAAGTAACATGCAAATCAGTTAAAGATTTTGAAGTTATTGAAGCACAAAATTTGAAGCTTAACACAGAAGTGAAGGTTGAACCCTGCCTGCTATTGGAGGGGAGCAACTGCACAGCTTTAGAAAATGGGCAGGGAGAAATCTTCCTTCTGATTGGTTTAGGCCACCAACCAGCCGGTCCGGTATCAGGCAACAGAGACCGGGAAATAATAAGCACCAGTCTCTGTTGCCTGATTATGTTCTAAAATCACTGGGCCCATAGAATTTTTAAAAAAAATGAATAGTAGCCATTGTTTTTTTCCGATGCTGAGCGAACAAGTTTCTAAGATAGCCACTCCTTCCAACAACTGCAGTCTCTGTTTCATAATGTTAATGTTTTTTAAATAGTGAATTAAGATTTTTTCCCCCTTCCTGTACCTGACAAATCATGTTGGCTAGCACCCCTTCAACCATTCGCTGTTACGGTAACCGCAAATGCAGCGCCGTGACTGAAACTGCAGAGTGCAAACTGATGTGGGCAGGTAGAAACCATCTTTTTTCAGGTAACTGCTCCTCACAGCACTGAACAGAAAAATAAAGCTATCCATACCTTAACACTTGGACACTAGCACCACAGTTGAAAAAGTGGGCAGTAAATCCTTAGAAAACCTCCAGTCCTTTTGGAAAGGGATCGCACTTGCAAACTATGTGGTACCGAAAGAGAAAGAAATGCTGGCAGCATCTCCGGGGTAGGGAAAGAGGACGCCCCTGGAAATGAGTAACTCAGCTCAGTGTGCCTTCTTGGTTAAAACTGTAAATAAATAAGGAGAACTGGCAGCAAAGAGATAGCTCATTTTGAAACATCCTTTACCCTCTCAAAAAAAAACCAAAAAACGATGACAGCACTATGGGTAGTCACTCGGGGGTATAGTGTTGGGAAGGAGAACCATAAGCTCTAAAATGTAGCATTAATCCCCCCTTCCCCACTTTGAGTCTGCCTTATTTGCAAGAGACAATAGCCACACATGTAAAACAAAAAACAGCAAAGAAAGAAAAACGAAGCAGTCAGTCCCACCAGCTTAATACAACCGGTTCTGGACATCGTGATTTTAAAAGGGCAGCGAGCGCCTCTCCTTACAAGCTATACCCGCAACTGCAGCTTGCCCCAAAATAGCCATCGCCCACAAACAAATAAAAATACACAGGAAACCCATTCTCCTAAGTTCCTCGGAATGTCCTACTGCCTCTACAAAGCATTTCAGGTCGCAGGTCTGAACAACCATGATCGTACCCTACATGAAAAGCAGGAAAGATAATTTTGCTGCTTCCAGAGATTCCGATCACTCCATCTCTCGTTATTTTCCCGTTTTGCAGGCAACTTACTAATTTAACTATGGCAACAGGCTACAGTGGCTCACATAGCACAATAGACCCCAACTCAAAAGAAAGAAAGCACTATAATCCAAGTGGAGGAACTATTTTATTTCAAAAACATATAAGAGTTAACAATTTTAACATGTCAGCATGAAAATTATTTTTAAATACAGTTTGTCTATTTTCTAAGTGCAATAATACCCTCCAGGGTGGGCATTATTGGGAAATACCGGACCTTCCAAGGGCTATAAGGCCCTCCGCCTGCGGCGTCGGGCCTCATTACACCCCTGGGCGGTCCGGTATTTCCCAATAAAACCCACCCTGTTGGGTATTATTACTTACATAATAACACTCTGTATCTCTGCACCCACATGTCAACCAGAATAAAACTTGGAACATCAAGAGATCTTTGATCCTTGATGGCATATGCAAAATTCCTGCATTTCGGTAGAGCAATTGCAAAGTTATTAAAGTGCAAAAAGCACAAAAAAGAGTCCCCATTTGCAACAAAGTATTACTCATTTGCAATATAAGATTGCCCATTTCCGACACAGAATCCTGTGTCGAGGCTCATATCTAACTTTTCCCTTTGATAATAATGGGAAATATTAAAATGTAATAAATTTTGAACAGATTAATATTTTTTCACCAAATTTTCAAAAGGCACATCTGTGTCCCAAGACCTTTCCTCCCTAAACATTTCAGACCAAAATCCCAAGCCATTTTTGTGCAGTGGCATGATAAAGAATAAAAAAAAATGTTAATTTTCACATTTTGTGATGCTCTGTATCTCCACACCCACACATCAAACCGAAATGAAGCTTGGTACATGAAAAGATCTTTGGTCCCTCCTGGCACATGCAAAATTTCATGCACATCAGTTAAACAGTTGCAAAGTTTTTAAAGTGCATATTTTCAAGTTACACAAAGAAGTGAAGGTTGAATCCTTAATCTATAGGGTGCAACCGCACCCCTATAATATATGCAGCATGTACTATGTTGCATAATTTTTTGATTGTTTTTGCATATATTTGTGACGCAGTTCTGTTTTGCATGTGTTTTGTCTTATAGTGACATATTGTCCACATTTAATGTGGTGGCAGGCTTTAAAACTCATGGAAAATAGTACTAATGCAAATAATTATACAAAAGTATTTAGAATGGCTTCATGTGGTGGGATGTATATTCCCCAACCCCAGTTCAGTAAACCTCCTACACTCAGGTGTATGGTAGCAGGGTTGGCAGTAAGATAGCCAATGGAACTTACAGGAGAAAAACAGTTCATTGCCGTTATCATGCCTATCAGGGAGCACCTCTGCAAACAGTGTGAACCAAGTCTGTGGCTAGGACAGTGAGACGGGGGCAGAAAGAATCACTGGGGACAGCTACCAGTCACACTTCCTGTCACGTGATTAGCAAAAAACGCAGTGTCAGATAGATGTCAGAACTAAGCCTTGTTTTATCTGCTTGTAAATCATTTAACAGTTAACTCTAAACATGTAAGTGCTGTGTAGGGTTAAAGTATTCATGAAACTAAAGCTGAAGTCTTTTTGGACAGTAGCATTTGAATACCTCCACAAAGACATCCAGGTTGAGACCTGAAGTCATCATTTTCATATGACAGGAGAATGAGGTTTCTCTTTCATTCATGACTCATACTCATCCTCTGATGTGATAAAATAATTTTCAAACAAGAAAAGGAATTCTCACAAGCAGCAGATGATGCTCCAAATAGCAAGACAGCAACACACATTTCAAAAATTCATTGGAAAGTTTCCTTTAATTCCTTGGCAGCACCAAGAACATCTTCAAATTGTTTGCACTCTTTTCTTATACATCAGTGCATTGAACACAGCCGTTTCATCTTTCACTTTCTCAATATCTAATCCAAGCAAGTCAGTTAAAGCATGTAGAGATTTCCTTTTCAAAAAGTCGGAGAGCTACTAGAATACATTGCTGACAAGCTGTTGTATAACTCAGAGTTCCTCTAAGAAAATCTCCTTTGCAACTCACTAGTGGTTTCATCAATCAGTTCACAATAAATCTGGGACCACTGATGCTCATTTAAAGTTTGGAATCCTGGTACATGCTCAGTGATGACTGACTCTTGACATTTTCTGAGCAGCACCCTGGCTCGTTTGGTGGCACCAGCATGGCGATGTTAATGCTTCATTCCATGCACTTTTCAAAATCAGGTGCTTGGATGAAATATCTGCTACTAAATCTTCAAACAGTTCTCTCTTCTGTTGAAGTGTTTCACAGGAAACAGTAATCAGTTCAAGTCCCTTAGCAAGGTGCATCAATTCCTTTTGAAGGTAATTATTCAACGGAGCAAACACATTCAGAATCATTCTCCTAACCTCTGCCAAGAACAGGAATTCAGATGATTTTGTAACTTCCAGTGGCTTCTTGCTTCAACTGACAGATCACTGTAAGCATTTGCAAACTGTGACAGAACATTCTGAATGTCTTCCAAATTACTGAGGATTACTTCAAGGTTTTCAGGTGACCAGCCCATCTTGTTTCTATGAGTCTTTGCAGGTGCTGACCTTGCATAGCACACTAATGTAATCCCTAAGTGGCGCTATCCCACGGGCCACTAACCCTGCCTGCTTGGCTAGTAGCAGGTTAATGGGCCTAGGTTCTGCAATGGGTGCCTCCACCCAGAGGTCAGGGTTGGTAGTGGTCAAACTAACCTGGGCACAGCCCTCCAGGACATGGTAACCCCCCTCTTTCCCTTCAAGTGGCCTGAGCAATATACGATAATTACTGTTACAGTACCCCTTGTATACCATACCAGTACCCACACTGTTTGCACTTACCACCAGGGCTGGTTCCTCTGGTTCAACCCTGGGGACCCCCTGTAAAACAAGGTTATGCACATTAAATAGCAACAGTACAGTACTCTTGGCACAAACTGGAACCACAGTCAGGTTAAATGCAGAAAAAGTTAGATCTGATTTATTCAGGGGACTTGAGCGAGGAAAGGCGTAATCAGGTTGATTGGCCTTAGGGGCGGCTCGTCGGCGCGGCGGTTGGATTTCGCGCTTGCGGCGCGCGCGGGTTGAGCGGACCTGAGTCATCGGAGGGCGGCGGGGAGAAAGGATTGAGCGTCCGTTGGACTGCTCTCCTTCTCCGGGGGGAGGGATGGGGTAGCATCCGGGGCGATGGGGACTCCTAGCGGAGGCCAGGAGCACCCACGCTGCCGCGCTCAGCACGCTTAGGAGGCGGGGCAGACGCTAGGCGTCATTGCACGACCCCGCCTCCTCGGAAAATCAGGAAAAAAGGAAGCTGCCTGCCGCCTTCCATGAAGCCTGCCACGGCTCCAATTAGCTCCTCAGGCCAGCCCTCCGACCTAATTCGATGACTGCGGCATGCACCGGGGAGTGCCGCAGCCCGCTGCGGGGGTAAGCCGGCTGGGCTTCGGAGGGCTTGGCTGATGTGAGGAGGGAGTCTGGTCCGTGACTGGCCGATAATACCGGGCGGCGTAGTGCCCGGAGATAAATAAAGAATTTAAAAAAAAAAAAAAAAGGTTGATTGGCTTAAAGGCTATATTAATCAAACAGTTATGCATGCGTTTTAAGTCCCCACACAGTCACACCTCTGGGTACCCAGGTAGGGAGACGATGGGCTAGCCAGGAATGTTGCAGCGAGTTGGGGCCCTGTGATGGAAGAAAGCAACATGCACAACACGCACTATTTGTAATATGGAGCTGGAGGGCTCAGTTCATGAAAGAAAACGCAACCAGACAATCAGATGACAACACTTTAGATTTAACTGTTGTTGCAGGGAGCTACCCTGATGTTTACTCACGATATCCAATACTGAACACAGGCAGGATGAAATTGAGACTACAGGCTGTTGAGCTGGAGTGCTCGGAGAAGCGGGGCCCACATGAATCACCGAGGCACCATTCCTGTTCAAGTGCTGAGCAGGGGGCTGATTCCCAGGCAGGTCTGTCATCGATGGCTTTCTCTGTGCAGCAGGTAGTCAAGCTGGGCCAGCGTGGCAAGGCCCAGGCCCAATGGAGATGATTTTGGATTCAGTCCATGGGGCTGGATGCAGCTTCCAGCAAGCAGAATACAGTTCAAACCACAGTGGGAACCAAATCGCAACCCACTAGCAGCACACAGTACATTTACATGTAAAGAAATTCTAATGCAGCTTCCAGCAAGCAGAACACAATTCAAACCACAGTGGGGAACCAAATATAACCCACTATAAGCACACAAGACATTCACACAAGGAAATTCCACTTGTACCAGGTGAGCTTTGTGAGTCACTATTCACAATCCATGTCACCCTGCTGCTGGATACTGTACTACCCTGCTCTGTAATCATGTCTTTGCCCACAACTTCTGTGAGTGCTTCAAGTCCAGGGAAGTGAACCTGCTTAACGCTTGCTCGCAAAGTAGAGATCCTACATGAAATTGACAAAATGCCTAAATTGAGCATACGGGATCTGAGCTCACATTTCAGCATCCCTAAGTCAACATTAAGTGACTTACTAAAAAACAGAAATGCTCTTCTATCCGACTGGCATTCTAATCAGAATCCGGAGAGTAAAAGGAAGCGGGAAGGTAAAGAAAATGATGTTGAGGATGCATTACTCCGGTGGTTTACCAATGCACGGGGTAGAGAAGCCTTAATTAGTGGCACTCTTTTGCTACAAAAGGCAGACAAACTTGCTGAAGGTCTTGGAAAAACTGATTGCAAAGCAACAGATGGTTGGCTAAGCCACTGGAAACAATGGCACAACATAGGATTTAAGAAAATCCATGGTGAAAAATTAAACGCAGACTCCACAGCAGCAGACGCTTGGCTAAAGGATGTTCTGCCTCAGTTGTTAAGTGGATTTGCCCCCGACAACATCTATAACACAGATAAAATGAGGCTTTATTTCAGATGTGTGGGGTATGGGACATTAGCGTTTAAAAGTGAGAATCCCATGGGGCTTAAGAAGGCAAAGGAGCATGTGACAGTTCTCGCAACATGCAACATGTCAGGACCTGACAAAAAAAACATTAATGGTGATTGGTAAATCAGCACAACCACACTGCTTTTGTGGTGTCTGTAATCTGCCAGTGCTGTATAGAAACAATAAAACAGCCTGGATGACTGGGGACATTTTTGAGGCATGGTTGCAAGACTGGGACCGCAGGCTTGGGCAGAGAAAAATTGTACTGATTCTAGACAACTGCACAGTGCATCCAAATGTCTGTGGTTTACGAAACAGTAAGCTGATTTTTTTAACCTCAAACACTACATGCATAATGCAGCCTTTAGATCAGGGAATCATTTACTCATTTAAAAGGCATTATGTGAGGCTCATGAGGGGGAGACTGCTAGAGATCCTAGACCACAATGAAGAGATCACTGCATCTACCTGTGTCAGGCAGATCAATCTGCTTGATGCGGTGAGACTCATGCATCGGGCATGGAACGAAGTCTCTGTTGAAGCCATACAGAACTGCTTCTGAAAAGGAGGATTCACAAATGACCCAGCTATTGGTGTGGTCGCAGAGGAGGATATTGAAGAAGAGGAAACGGGCATCTCTGCAACTGAATTGGACACCATTTGCCACCTTGGGATGGTGAATCCTGATCTGGTTGATCCACAGGATGACATCGAAGAAGCAGTAGCAGGATTGGCTGGGAACCAGGAAGTGGATGAAGACAATGCCATGGAGGTTGAGCCTTCACAAGAGGCTTCGCAAGAGGAGGAGGAGGAGGAGGCATGTGTCACTCCATCGGACATAAGAAATGCTTTGCTAACGCTGTGGCGAGCAGCTGAACAAAGCATAGATGTTAGACCGAACTGGAGACTGCAAGCGTAAACAGAAAAGTCATGGGTGCACTACACCACCCTGAAAAAAAAGCAGACTGCCATCACGGACTTCATCAATCATACTGAGCCCTGCAGTACCCATGAAGGAGATCAGCAATGATTGTGGTGAAGATACTGTGCCGGGTACAGTAGCCACTCATTTTTTAAAAAGAAAGTTTAAATAAAGTTTGACCACATTTTAATCAACATCTGATCACAGGGTGACACAAACAATCATTGAAAGAGCTGTTGTCACCTCTGTAGTCACTGTTTTATGTCTGTTTCATTGGTCTTGTAAGTAATTCTTGTTCAATGTGTGATGCATGTTTTTTTTTTTTTTAATTTCGTACTAACGATGAAATGGATGCTGCTTCTATCGGACAGCTATACATTTGCCAAAGTAGTCCAGTACAAGCAGCGCATACTGCATTAATGAATCATTTTTGTTTGTAACCTCACTATGTTTATTAGCACATGTTGAAGTAGATGGTGAGCTTGGTTGAGTCTGTCTATGAGATGCATGAGCACAAATAAATTTGTCCATTTTGAAATCTACCTACACTACTGTGGCAGTGGCAATGAGGTCAGCTGTCAGTCACCTAAGGCAGGCTAGTCGCACAGCTAAGCTCAGCAAGTTGGCTGGGGCAAGTGGAACGTGGAAATAAGTGGTACTTCCTCTGTGTGTTTGTTTTTATTATAGAACTGCAGAAGTTAGAACTAAAAGAATAGCGACTACTGGAACACAACACAAGCACAAGTAAGAGATGGGCACTGGGGTGGCTGAGTTTTAAATAAAATGTGTTCCAAAAAAGGAACTGTGTCTGTGTTTTATTTTGTAGAACACAATTCAGAAGAGATGGGCCCTGGGTGGGGCTGTGTTTTTAATAAAATTTGTTACACACTCCAAAAATATACTGTGTCTGTTTTATTTACTTCAAGAAAATGTTTTTTTTTATTTATTTTTAGATACACATACACACAGTACAATACACACAGTCTCTGATGGACTGACGGAATGAGGCAGAAGCACTTGCTTGCAGTGGGTGCATGATTTTTTTTAATGACTTTATTTTCCAGTGACGCACTCTTAGACAAAGTGCACTACTGTGTACTAGTGCATAGTGCAGCACTTGCTCCGCTGGTGGTCTGAGTACATACTAACATACTATTTGCCAGCAGATTAGGCCTTACGGTCTATTGAGTCTGCTCGAACCTAGATCCTTAGTTGGATGCCAAGACCCTCCCATCCCTTGTTCTCCAGAAACCCCTATCATCCATCCCCACCCCCCCGGGACAGGCCATCATCTGATACATCCACTTTCTGTGTCTGTCCCACCCTCTCTTGAAGCCCTCCACTGTGGATCTCTGAACCAGCTCATCAGGCAGTGCATTCCAAGGGTCCACCACCCTCTCGGTGAAAAACCTCCTCCTCTTCCCCCCCTCACCCTTCCACCTTCCAACTTCAAACCATGCCTTACTTACTTAGTACTTAGCCTTAGCCCACCCACGTACTGTCACTTGACTGTCGACTCCCCTCCCTACCATCACTTGTACTGGCTGGCTGAAGCCAATTAACCAAATGCTTCAAATTCCCCTCACTGTCACACGCAACACTCACATAGCACAACAATGCTTGCACTGGATGGACTGACGCACACTGTCCTATCCTTTATTTTCTTTCTTTTTTCTCTTTTGCCAGAGGTTTGTACTGCTGTGTGGTCCATTTGTGAATTGTGACCTTAACAACAGCAGCACACTTTTCTTTCCAGGAGGCATCAGGTACTGTAGGTACTGGTAGCAAAGCAATACTGTTCTACTCTAGTACTAGTCACTCAATGTACCAGCAGTCAGAGAGAATACCAGTCTAGCCTGTTCTTCAGAACTAAATCTTCCCTCTGTCTCCTCCCCTTATAGTTTGGTCTCTCTCAGGCCCTGTCCACACTATGCCTCTTTAACGTTACAGAGTGCCCAAACTGTTACCACAACGGTTTGCGTTTACACCTGTAACGTTACAGGAGGCATTTTCATAACCGTTGTTGAAACCACATATGAGGTGGTCTCAGCAACAGTTATGAAACCGTCCCGCGTGTGGTAACGTTACGGTGGTAGTGTGGATGGGTGGTAACGATCCCCTGCAGGCACCGGGCGCAGCGTGAACTGCATTAGGGATCAAGCACCACCGTAACGGCCGCCTGCCCCATGTGTGGACTGGCAGTGCCGGCCTGTGAACGGACACCATCGAGGTGTGGATGCACTGCACCGCTTTCTGGCCGTAACGGATTGCATCCGTTACCAGGCAAGAGCGGTGTAGTGTGGACGAGGCCTTACCTCTTTACTGTTTTCTGCTTTTCTATTAATAAAAGTACAGTGGCTTTCTTGGAATGTTCTTGTTGTCCCTCTGACTGAGTGTTCCTCAGCCTCTCTCTCTCTCTCTCTCTCTCTCCTGATTCGTTTACTCCTTAACACTGGCTGCTGCACACTGTATTGTATTTCAGATTCTGACTGAGTAATCAGCAGCCTGCCTTGAAGTGCCTTAGCTCTTGAGGTGGGTGGGTGGGTGGGGACTGGCAAACAAAACAAAATAGCTCCCAAGTAGTAGTAGTAGCCAGTAGCCACCAGCCAGTCTCTTGACTGCTCTTAGAAAAGTAAGCAGCACCTATTATAATTAATTCAGGTATCTGCTAGCCTGGCTTCAGCATTTTGGCTGATGATGTGTGGCCTCAGTCTGTGTGTAAAATTGAAAACAGTGCTGTCCGCTCCTCAGCGCATAATCCAGCCAGTACCTGCTTATTTTAGTCACAGTCAGACTGTCTGAGTAGTCGAGATGAACTTCTCAAATAGTCAGGATGAGTGCAGCCTGTCACCTCACAACACAGGCAGGCACAATGCACAAACAGATGAGGATTTGCTACTTTCCTAAGCCTAAGCTGTCCCATGGACCCGATCTCCGGATCCGCCCTGCTGCTTGACTGTTAAACTTCAACCTCCCTCCCAGCTGAAGTGTTGGACTGGATGGAGTCATGAGCCCATGGCCACCCACCCCACCACAACACAACAACTCTCTCTCCCTTCTAAGTCTAGTTCCTACTCTCTGCTTAGGCTGCGCCTCTTCTGAGATAGTGGAATCTCGCCTCGCCTTAAAACAAAAGAGCCTTTTTATGCTGGATGCCGCTGCTGAGTGCATCCTCAAACTTTATTCTCCTCCTCACCCACCACTAGTGCAGTGCACAACACCAAATATTTATTTCGCAAAGCACAGAGAGGTTAGGACCGTCAGGTCAAAACGTCCTCCACAGTCCACACTCCAGGGATCTCTGAGCAATTGGTGTGCCGCTATCACGCTGGTGCTTGCTCAGTGCTCAGAAGGTGGTCATCCCTCTCATAAGGTGCTCACTATTGGCGCACAACTGTCTACTCTGCCGGGACGCCCTTTACTCTGCCTACTCTGCCACGGATGTCACTCTTCCTCACTTGACAGGCAGACTGGGGATCACATGATGATCCAACTGCAGTCATGTGACACAGGCAGCTTCTTCAGAGATCATGCCTGTGCACCACCCTTTTCTTCCTCTTCCACGACGGCAATTCATACTCCTCCTCGAGGCCACAGCAAGTAACTGCCACTGTGCCTACTCTGCCTGAGTGTGTTCTTTCTTGGCAGGTGGGCACGTGTGATGCAGTAAAATCTTAGTACATGCCCAGACTGCCAATATCAATTCTGGTTTAGTTGGTTGCCCAATGGACACTTAAATCAGTAATAAATCTGCTCTTCTTGACTGCTTGTCTGGACTCTGGCTGAGGTTTCTGTCCCGGGCTGCTGCAGAGCAAAGAAAAGGATTTTTTTTTTTCATTCCTAGCCTGAAATACAAATTTTGGATGAAAATTACAGGGGGGGCACAAAAATGACAGGGGGGCAGTAACTTCCTACACCCTCCTGTAGCTACGGGCCTGGTGTGAACCAGCATAGCAGATGTCTCAGAAAAGATAGCTAGAAGGCAAAAAAAAATACACAGTTTTTTAGTATTGCTCAGTCCCAGGAGATGTGAATTTCAGGATAATCTTTAAGGGGCTGGAGACAATTGTCATGCTGATCAGAAGTAGACAGCCACCTAAACATTTAATGATTTTCATTTCATTTCATTTTTCATTTTTATTTTGTTAACTGGGTAAAGATACTGGGGCAAGCCCATTTTCAGATCCGACAAAAAAGACATACAAATATGCAATAACATGACAAATAATAACTTACATATAACGGCCCTGATATTCAAACTGCGCCCAAAAAGTGCTCAACAGCAGAAGCAAGCACAAGTCCACTGCGCCCATGCGCAAGAAGTGCGATATTCAAAAACTGCGCAGGCCAAGATGCGCCTGTGGCACACGACTGAATATTGAGCCACCTGCGCCATAGCGCAAACAGGGATATGCAGTTGTGCATTTCAGATGCACCGTAGCGCAACAAGGGATGCTCAGTGGAGCAGTCCAGATGCGCCATAGCACAACCAGGGATGCCCCGTGGAGCAGGCAGCAATGCAACAGCACAACCAGGGATGCGCAGGGACAGGATGCAGGGGCCCACCACCCATGCCACAGATGGGCAGAGAAGCACAGAGCAGAACAGACATCGCCCTCCACACCCCATGCACTGCACAACCGGGGGAGAGCTGGAATAACCACCGGATCATGGATACCAGCAACCAACCCACAGCCAGGACATGGTTTCCCAGCATGCTCCCTGGCAAGCTGTGACCGGCACACAAGGAGGGCCGACCACCCCATGCCACACCATCCCATCAATGCAGAACACACCCTGCACCACGATCACCATACACCCTTCCAAGGAGTAGCGCCCAACAGTGCAGGACACCCCATGCATGCCACCACCCCCACTGTGACAATGCAACCCTGTGCACCATGGAGCCATGCAAGGCAGTCCCACCATGTGCACCCTGCAGCGGGCGGCAGCAGACAGTGATGCAACAACAACATACACAGTGCCACCCTACACATCCCCCCCGAGATACAGCTGAGAGACCGACCATACGTCGGCACACGAGGCACCCCACATGTGACAGGGCATGCCCCGGACCCCACCACCAGCAGTACAGCACCCTGCACACCCTCCCAAGGACACATCCCATCCCAGCACTGGCCACAGCAGCCAGCACAGACACACATAGTGTTGCATGGAAGCATGTGCCACACAGGATGCAACACAGTGCATGGACAAACACCTACCCATACCCAAGGGCACACCAACACAGGGACACAGTAGTGAGTCAACCAAGCCACTGGCGTGTGGCCACGGCAGCCGTGTACACACGTCCAGCACCCCTACATGGCACAGGTGTGCCAGCCACCCTGCGCAGGCACCATGAAGCTGTATGCCACCAGCATGCAGCCGGAGCACAAGTGACAGACACTGGAGCACATTCCTGCAACAGACACAAATGACAGCATGGAGGGGGGACAACAACAGTGGAGGCCACAGTGTCACCCAAGGCAGACGTGCACCATACTGGTGATGGGAGGCAACCTGGCATTGTGCCGGGTACAGCGGTTATCCAGCATGGACAGCCACCACTGACATGCCAGCAGACCGTGCATATCACAGACATGCAAGGGTGTCAGCTGCACAGGCCATGGATGGTCTGACAGGGGTGCCATGCACACAGTGCATGCACTGTGGACCACTGCACACAGGCATCCAGTGCACAGAGAACAACACACAAACCACAGACAGTGACCGTGTCCCCGCCCACACCATAGGTGATTCACTGCCGGACACATACACACACGCCCATGCCTGCACCACCCCTAATGCCATGCACACCACTGCAGCCGAGCACCTGTAGCCCGCTGCAAATCAGAGACCACCACAGTTGTCATAACAAAATGCATGTATTGAAATGAGGTAACAAAAAACTATTTACAAAGGGGGAAGGGCCACAAACCAGGTGGGGGTGGGCATGGGGCAGGGGTGAACAAATGGGAGAGGGAAGAAGGGGTGTGAGGGTGGGTCCAGGGGGGTTAGTTGAGTCAGGGGGCATGGAGGGCCTATTGCCTGCCCCGCTCTCCACTCCTGTGGCACCTATGGCTTCTCCTTCTTCTGACCCGTCCCGCTCCATCCGTTCAAGTATCGCATGGGACGCCCTCGCCAGTTGCAGCAGCTCCTGCATTCCCCTTTGCAAGGCCATCCAGTGATGTCTACCTAGGACAAGGGAGCAGAGTCAATACGTGTGACTGTCCAGACCCCTGCAGCCCACCCATTGTGCATAGCATACAGCCATGTGCCACGCCCCTGTGATGGTGTGTGACCACCAACAGTGACCGCGTCCACAAGACCTGCCTACCCAGGCACCCACAGCCATGCGGACCACTGCACACACCCACTGCCCATGTCCCACACATCACCACCATGGCCATACAGTGACTTGGCTATGCGGTGTGAAGACAGTGGCACAGCCATGTACCTGGTGCATGCATGGACCACCATTGACGCACTCCCAGACATGCAATGCCACTGGACAGTGCTGACTGTAACAAATTGCGTGCATGGCAGTGGTGTCAATGGATGGTGGCCATGCCCCACTGCCCGCCCTGTTACACAGCATGCAATAGTAATCATGGATGTAAGGCACGCACCATCATCAGGCTGGTCCCTGCGCCTCTGCGGACCTTCATCCCTCATGGCCTGCTGGTCCTCCTGGCGGCACCTCCTCTCTCTCACCCTGCTGCACTCCTCTGGGCCTAAGGTGCAAACATGGAGAGAGGAACATCAGTACAATCCGGTAACAAAGTCCCCCCGCCCCCATGTGTGTGCAGTCCCACACAGCCATACCCATCCACCCCCCACCCCGATACCACCACCACGGCCAACACTGGAGGCCCCCATGTGCTGGACACATGCAACCATGAAACCCCCATATAGACGTTAACAGTGTATGGATGGGGCACCTACCTGGCCGTGGCACCGTCCCCCTCCTGGCACGTCCCCGCAGGCGGGCAAGCATGTCCGGGTCCCTGCGCCGGAGGTCCGTACTTATGGCGACACTGCTCGGCCATGCGCCCGATACCCATTGCCTCTTCCAGAGCAACCGCCACCTCCTCCCAAACTGCACTCCTGGCCCTGTCCAGGGGTGCATCACCATATAGTGCCCCAGCATGGGGCTCTACAATGGCCACTAAATTGGCCAATTCAACCTGGCTCCACATAGCAGCCCTCCTCTGTGCCATCTCAACAGATAGTTGGAGTCAAAATGGTGCTCGACAGTGCGGTCCACCATGTGCAGATGCTGCACAGTACAGCACTGCCATTCCCCATCTCGCTGTCACTGAACAGCTCTATAGTGGTGCACCCATGCCGGATGCATAGCACCTAGGGGGCAAAGGTCGGGCACAGGGTCAAGGGTCTCTCGCGCACGGACAGCCACAGCGTGATTGGAACCCAATGCATGTAGCACGATTGGGTGCCTGTGTGCCATCTCCTGTAGTGGCCTACAGCGCTGTGGCCCCAGTGCACCTACGGCACACCAATGCCACAGCGCATATGTGTGAAGAGCGCAGTAGCACCACTGGCACAATGGTGGCCGTGCCCGGCATTGCCTCCCTTGCACAGCACGTCAGCAGCGTGGCATGCGTCAGTGTCATCACCCTGGGCATGCACAGTTCAGTGTGTACTGCACATGTCACAGAACTGTGCCCTTGCCTGAGCACGTTCAACACAATTGCGCAAAGCGCAACAGCGCGATATTCAGCTGGCATATGCAAATCAGCTAATCAGCCATTCAATGGCGCAGACACTGCATTTGCATCCACTTAAAAATGCACCTCACCTCATTTGCATGCGTTGCGCTATAAAAATGCGACATTGGGCTGCACTGGCCATAGTCGGTTACTGCAGTCTATTGTGGTGAGTTGCATGCTGTTTGGGAGTGTGGACTGTGGTGTGTGGGACATGCATGGGACTGCACAGTCACAGGTAACACCTGTCATTCCCACAGGATGAAGAATGACCGATCATGAGGTGGAGGAAGAGGAACAGAGACATGGGCGGAAGAGGAGGCCTAACTTCAGCAAGGCAGAAACAGATGCCCTGTTTGAGGCCTACCTCAACCAGGAGGTGCTGCTCAGTGGACACCAGGAAACACCACAGGCCCGTGCTGCTGCATGGGGAGAGGTGGCGCGTGCCGTCAACCTGCATGGCAGCCACCAGTGGTCCATGCAGGAGTGCAAAAAGAAGATGGGCACAGACAGGCGGAGGATTAAGGAGAATGTGGCTGCTACCAGGGCAGCATGGTCTGCGACCGGTGGGGGACAGCTGGATGTGCAACACCTGACCCCACAAGAAGAGCGGGTTGCTGACAGCATGCAGCGTTGTGCCATTGAGGGTGTTCTGGATGGTGGATTCCAGATGGGTGGTAGCCCGTCACTGCATGGTAGGTCCTGGTCTGTCAATGGGGGGGGATAGGGTAGGACAGATACATTAATGCTGCTGTTTTTCCCTTACAGCTCCTGAGCATCTACATGGGTCAGCGGTGGTGAGCTTGTCCACTGAGGGTGGTAGCATGGAGATAGAGGAGGGCCCGTCCACCTCCTCAGGCATATGAGGGTCAGGGTGACAGTGGGCCTGCCTGGACATCTGGACTGATGTTGATGGAGCAGGTGCAGAGGAGGCCCTGCCCATGTCCCAGCGTCCATGGATGCCAGCATGCTGAGACTCGGGCTGGTGCCGGATCCATCACTTATGATGATGGAGCTAACTTCATGGGCAGTGATACATGTGGGCCACTGGATGACCACACAGCAGGTGACATCACGGGCATGACCGTGGGTGTTGCCGCCGTGGAGGCCTGCGTGACATCACAGTCCCAGCCTGTGCTTGTCTGCACCAGTGGGGCAGCACTGGTGTGTGTCCAGGACGGTAATAGCTTGCAGCCACTGCGGCGGCACCGTTGAGCCTAGGAGAGTGGCAGCCAGAGGGGCAGTGTCAGTAGTCGGCCAATGGCCTTGGGGGTACAGTGTCAGGGGGCGACATCAGTGCACCACCTGTGGACATGCCAAGGCTTGGCCCTGGTGTGCAGTGCCCACCCTCAAGGGGTGCTGACCATCAGGGCCATGAACACCATGAGGGACAGCATGCCGATCAGGCAGATGACCTCTTAGATGAGCACACCCGCATACTCCAAGCATCAGTCAGTCAGCAGGTGCGACTTGTGACAGCGGTGGATGCACTCAGTGCGGCTCTGCGCCAGGCAGAGGAGCGATGCAGCAGAGACACCGCTCTGCTCCTGGCACGGATGGACTGGATGCAGGAGGATGTGACCGCTGCCATTGACAGGCAGACACAGGCAATCACAGCTGTCATGACCACAATGGACACAGAGTTATTTGCCCATGCGTTGCAGACACCGCGTAGTACAATGTCCACCCCTGCTCCCCGGCATCGTATGACACCTTTCTTGTCGACACTGGTTCAGCTGTGGGCATCCCGAGCGTGTCGGGCGAGGCATGTTCGGGTTACAGATCCTGTGCGAGCACAGTCGCTCACGCAGTGAACTCCTGGGGACCTCGCTGGTGCCACCCCATGAGGCCATTGGTCAGTCTGTCACTGCTGGTGGGTCTCGGTGGGGCCGCCCATGCATCCGTGGCAGCCGTGGCACTGTGGCACGTGACTGATCTGTCTCCTAGCATGGCTACTGTTTTGTGCTGCCCTGTGTGCATTGTGTTGTTCAGCGTGCAATGCACAGGTCGGGTACCTGGCCCTGCACACATGCACACATTCCATCTACACACCCTCCCTGCTGCTGTCCACTGTGGCATGTGCATGATGATGCCTGCATTGCGCTGTCCGCCACTGTGCAATGGTGTCCAGTGTCTGACACATGCACAATGACAGGCACTGGGCGTGGAGGTCTGTGGACGTGTGTGTGGCTAGGGGTGGCAGTCGGGGTCGGCGTGCCTCCTACCCTTTGTGCATGTCTTGTGAGGGTGTGTGTGTGTGTGTGTGTGACCACATGCCATGTTAGACCTTGCCCATCCCTGACGGTGTGTGCGGTTCCATGCTCAGCCAATTCCCTTAACGACATGCACCCCTGGTGCTTGTCCATGCGTGTTTGTGGGTTGTGCATTTGCCACTGGTGGTTGCACATGGCCCCATGACTTACCTGGGTTGGTTGAAGTGCTCCTCTGTGATGGTGTCCCGGTGCAGCTGTGCCATCCGGATCAGTCGGGGGTCCCTTCAACCAAGGGGGGGGCTGCCCATCACCATCTTCACCAGCGTCCTCATTGTCCCCATTGTTGTCCTCTTCGACCTGTACGGCTATTCCACAGTCGACAATATGTTGTGCAGGATGCAACAGGCCAGGAATAGCCCGCAGGCCTTTGAGAGGCTGTACTGTAGGGCACCGCCAGATGTGTCCAGGCAACGGAAACGTGCCTTCAGCATCCTGAATACCCGCTCGATGACATTGCATGTGGTGGCATGTGCCTCATTGTAGAGTTGCTGTGACGGGGTCACAGGCCACTGGTATGGTGTGAGCAGCCAGGGACAGAGTGGGTATCCACTGTCACCTGTGAGTAGAGGGTGGACATTAGTTTGGTGATCAGCATCACCCTGCCTTGGGCCATCTAGGCCAATACCCATGTCACCTCTGACTATGCCCCTCCCAAGCTCCATGTCTTTCTGTGTGCTTTGCATACTCACCCACTAGGTGGCCAGTGGGGATGTCCCCACTCTCAAATCTGTGGCACAGTGCTGACTGGTGCCAGATGAAGGCATCATGTTCTCCCCCAGGGTGCATGGCACAGACATTAATTATGCGCCCCTGGCATTGCACACCACCTGGCAGTTGATGCTTGCATACCCTCTCCGGATTCATGTATGCGCCCCTTCAGGGCCAGGTGGTGCAGATGGCCACATGGGTGCAGTCTATTGACCCCATACATGAGGCATACGTGGCAACCCTGTGGAACTCCAGTGTTTGCTGTGCACTCACGTGTGCTGGGAATGGATGTACTGCAGCATGTGGCAGCAGTGCGTGAGGAATTGGGTGAGGTGGCATGATGCGCCAACTGGGCTGCGCCTGTCGTGTCCCCTGTTGGTCTCTGGAAGGTACCTGTGGCAAGCAGGCACATGCAAGCTGTCACTTTGTCTCCACTGACAGAGCATGGCTCTGTCGTGTGGGTGCCTGCATCACATCACTGCACAGCTCACAAAGCCACCTCAGAATTGTCCGGTTCAGGCGGTACTGGCCCACAATCTCAGTATCAGTGTATAGCTCGAAGCTGGTGCGGGCTCGGTACTGCCTGTTGGGGGCATACCGCCGACGGGCCCTTCCACGGCCGTGCCCCCCTGCTGTCTACCTTCTCGCCCCCCTCATAACTGCCTCCATCTGGATGGTGGCAATGGCCATGTCCCTGGCTTGTGTTACCCCTCTGGCAGCTGTTTCTGTGTTCTCTCGCTGTCCCTGCTACATTTCCTGCACCAGGAACACCTCCTGTAGTGGCCTCAGTGCTGTGTGGCACTCCTTTGGGCTGCACTGTGGCAGAGGCTCCCCATACCTCCCTGTTCCTGGGGGTTCCAGGTGCTCTGTCTCTGTCCTGCCCTGTCCTGCTCTCAGTGTGTGTTGCTCTGTGGCTGCCTAGTGGTTCAGCAACATGTGCCTTCCCAGTAGCGCTTCTTAGTGCTCTCTCTTGTTCCTTTTTATTTTGGCTCATTTCGCTATCGCAACTTCCATTTGCTTCCTATTGCGCATGGCGCATGTTGTTGAATATCACACTGCACCATTTATGCATGGTTCCTCCTTCAGTTGCGCATGCATTCATTATCATTGTGCTCTTGCGCAGTGTGATTTGGCGGGGGCGCATCTGCCTCCCGCTGAATATCGCAGAATGGCGCATTTTCGGACTTGCGCTGGTGCATCCCTATTGCACATGGCGCAACCCTTTTGAATATCTGGGCCAACATGTACAAGATTCACATGAGTTCAAGTAGATCCTTAAATTATTCTTAAAGTGCAATAATGAGGTAGATGAATGAACAACGAGAGGCAATGTGTTTCAAAATTGGGGTGCTGCCATAGAGAAGGACCTAGTTCCCACCTTAGTTCAAAAGGAAATATTAGTTCAAATTAAGCCATCACAAGAATGCAAGTTACATACTGTATGGGAGACCGAATTTTCACCAAATCAAATAAAGGACATTTTGTATTTAGAAAAATTTATTTGAAAACTTGACAGCCAAAACAGAATAAAATTATATTTTTTAGTGATAGCCAACCAAGTTTGGAATACATTTAACAATGATGAAATTGGGGAGGACAGTCCAAAACAAACCTGCAACCATTGTTATAGGACACAGAGAGCTTATTCAGCTCTTCAGTGGTGAGTCGATGATAAAGGCTAGCAACATAATCAAAATGAGGTAGGAGAATTCCCATTGCAATAGACTTTCTCGTATCATCAGAAAAGTATTGCTTCATTTTAAATAACAAACCCAGTTTTTGATTAACCCTTTTACATATAAATTTAACCTGTGAAGAAAGGGTTAGACCTATGTCCAAATAAACACCCAAGTCTAGGAATTCGTTGACAGATTCAAAAACAATCCCCCCGGTGTTATGAATTAGCAAGGTGGGATTTTCCCTCATCATACAGCGAGTGCCAAACAGGATTACTTTTGTTTTAATGACATTGAGAACCATATGATTATTATCAAACCAAGTACAAACTGTATTGAAATCAGATTGTAAAACAGATTCAATATGAGAAATAACACTAGAATAAGCAAAAAATTATCAAATCATCTGCATAAAGCACCATTTGCTAGCCTTAAGAATAGAAGAAAGAGAATTTACGAACAAAGAAAGCAACAAGGGGCCCAAAATGGACCTCTGTGGAACACCTAAACACATAGGTCTAATTGAGAAAGTAACAGAACCTATACCTACTACCTGAGACCTGTTTGATAGATAATCCTTATACCAACACCACTGGCCCATTGCAGAAACCAAGAACTCCCAACTTATCACACAACAATGAGTGATTAATAAGATTGAATGCCTTGGTCAGGTCCACAACCCCCGCCACCCCTCCCCCGTTAATTCACCTCTCTCAAAACCCTGAAGGACAGTGTCAGTGAACCGGACCAAGGCAGTCTCTGTACCATGGCTTCAGTGAATGCCATGTTGCTCTGGGCAAAGAACATGATATTTTCTAGTATTCTGTGATTTGGGTTGCCACAACTTTCTCCAATAGTTTGCTCAAAGGATTAAGTATTAATATTGGCTGAAAGTCACCAAAAGAATCTGCCCCAGATTGTTCAGAGATAGGAATAACCTTTCTTGTTTCCAACTAGATGGAAAGTGGCCAGATATTAAACACAGATTAAGGAAGAACATAATGGTGAAACAATATCGAGATGAAATTAGTCCAATCAAAATGACAATACAGCCCTTCCTACAGTCTGTACCTGGAAACTGAAAAGGTCATGTCTCAGGTGGAAGGGGCTTTGAACAGATAGCTTGAAGGGTCTAGAAAGAAAAGCTGCAATTATGACTGAAAACAAAACACTTTTTTGTTGTTTGACTGAAGAAAGCCTATTTCTTTTATCTTAAAATCCAGTGTTTAAATAAAGGCTTTATATTTTTGAACTGTAAAGCTCATATACAGTGGTTTTCAAAATGAAAACAGGCAGCATTAGTTAGTAAACATTGCCATAAATACTATGAGCATTCCACGTTTTATAACAATTGACAGTTTCATACTTTTTGCTTTTTACTGCCTTTTTGGTGTGGCTCATTTCTTCCTGCTGGACTACGGTATCCTCATCTACAGTGCAGCAGCTTCTACAGCCCTTAATCGTCTCCGGCTGGTTCTTAACAAAGCCTGCCGGCTTCTCATAGGATGTGACCGTCTCACACACACATGCTGCCTCTATAGCACAGCAAACTGGCTAAACCTTGACACTAGAATTAGGTATCACACCTGCCTAATGACAAAAAAAATTGTCCTTGGCCTCACCCCCCCTGCCCTAAGCCAATTTATCTGCACAACAACACCAGGCAGAACAACCCGCAGCTCTGACAAACCGCTGCTATGGGTTCCACGTGGCCGTACCGCCCAATTCCAGTGAACTTTCTGCTACAATGCCCCAACCTGGACAAATGCCCTCCCCAGCCCAATCGTGGCAGAGACCAGGCTCGGCCCCTTCAAAACCAGACTAAGGAATCACCTACAAGCCTCAAACTCATGTGACTGCAACTGACCCTCACCACCCCCATTTCGCTGACCCACGGTAGCATATTGGCCCAAGCAGCCCAAATATCATAGATACATAGATACATAGACAGTGTCGGCAGATAAGGGCCTATGGCCCACCCAGTCTGCCCATTTGAGCTTGTAAGTTCAGTTTGTTTTCCTAGAAGTCTGTTGCACCTTAACCCTGACCTCCAGAATTCCTTTATGTCTATCCCATGCATTCTTAAATCCTTGATTGTTTCAGCCCCACTACTTCCTCTGGCAGGGTGTTCCACTTGTCCACCACCCGTTCTGTGAAGAAAGTCTTTCATGTTTCCTCTGAATCGTCCTCCTCCAACTTCATCCCATGCCTCTAGTCCTGGAACATCTTTTCGCTTAAAAATAGTGTTTTCTTGCACCCTGTTCCTCCCTGTAAGATACTTGTATGTCTCTATCATATCCCTCTCCCTCCTCTCCTCCAGGGAGTACATGTTCAATTCCTTCAACCTGTCTTCATAAGACTTGTGATGCAATCTATGCACCATCTTTGTTGCCCTCCTCTGAACCTTTCTCTACTCTGTCTATGTCCTTACGTAGGTATGGTCTCCAGAACTGTACACTGTACTCAGGTGGGGCCTCACTAGTGTCTTGTATAGTGGAATTATGACCTCCCTTTTCCTGCTGGTGATGCCCCTGCCTATGCATCCCAGCATCCTATTTGCTTTACCTGCTGCCTTGTCACACTGTTTCCCTACCTTGAGGTCATCAGAGATGATAACCCCAAGATCCCTTTCCTGCTTGGTGCATGCTATATCCTCACCCCCCAACTGATATATTGTGCCAGGGTTTTTGTGCCCCATATGCATTATCTTGCACTTCTTTGCATTGAATTTCAACTGCCAAACCCCTGACCATTCTTCAAGTTTCTGCAGGTCGCTTCTCATTCTGTCTACACCCTCTGGTGACAAGCAGCCACCAAGGAAACTCTCTGCTCCTCTAATGGCTGTGTGACTCTGGTGCTAAAACATCCCTACCCTAGAAAGGTAGCTCACCCGTTGAAACAAATGTACCACTATGTGTTGATAAGAAATATTTTTCTATCACTATGTATGATCCTTGTTAGGGTCTAACATCTTGTAAAACCTGTATTGTATCTCTGTTCTTTATGTATGACGTGGACCCTTTGTAAATGAGTCCTTGACTCAAAGGTCTTTCTGATTATCTCAAATAAATAAAAGCAATAAAAATAAAAATAAAAACATTGCTTGGTGCTAAGTCTGCATGCTTCCAGATGGCTGATGCCATTTGTGGTGCTACTGTACTGTATCTGTTAAGAAGTTGTATTGTTGCTAGTATCTACAGTTATTGTGAGCTGGTAGCAACTCTAGAGAGACATATTGCCAAGCTGCAGTGACAACTGGCTGTGTAGTGGGGTCATGAGGAAGAGGATTGGAAGCTGAGGGAGACAGAGGCTAGCATCAGGACACTGTGCTGGAAGCACATTTGGTGTACAAATAACGCCAATGCAGCTGCATGTCACCTGCGCCAGAGAAGTTCCCCAAGTTCAATGAGTACTGTGACAAACTTGAGTAAGCTAAGGGCCCACTGTTGGGGGAGGGCTGCCTTTTTCCACGGGGTCTTGGTGATATTAATCTAGTGGCACTCAAAGGAAGATAGCAAAATAACATAACTTGTTACCACCATGAAGAAGCCTGCCATAGTCTGGGCAACCCTAGTGACCGGCAGAGCCACTGTAGCCACCAACCACATAGGCAGTGGGGGGGTACACCACACTTCCTTCCTGGTGCCCAGTGGTCACCTCTCCCTGTTGAAATCACTATTGTACCTGATGTCCAGTGGTCCCCGTCCCCCATCCCCACTGAAATAACTGTATTCCATGATACCTAGTGGCCCCCCTGCCCTCTGATCCCTGTAACATTTGAAAGAAAATGAGTCCCTGGTGTCCAGAATTCCCCCTGTACTCTGATCCCTTGCTCCACTAACATAAACATTTCCCTGGTGCCTAGTGGTCCCACCATCCTCTGATCTCTGCCCCCAGTAACATAAACATTTCCTTGGTGCTTTACTGGTCTCCCCACCCTCTGATCCCCTGTCCCCCTTAAAATAACCATGTTTCTGTTGGTATGTGGCCCCCTATCCTCTGATCCCCATCCCTATTACAATACACATTTTTCTGGTACCTTGTGGTCCCCTCCCACCCTCCGATCCCTGGTCCTGTTCAGTATCAATTATTCTCTGGTGTCTCGTGGTCCCCTGTACCTTCCAGTCCCTGGCAGACAGAAAACCCTGGTGTCCAGTGGCACTGCCCCACCCTCCAAGCACCAGCTGCAGTTCCATAGACAAAGTCCCTGCCATCTAGCAGCCCCCCCACTAGTCACATCAGGTACACCACCCTGCCATCCCCCTTACATTAACTGCCAGTGCCAAGGGAGCCCATGTGGTGACTGGCACAGCCCTCCACTCACCACCTCGGCTGACCACCATATGCGATGGCAGGGAGCAGGTATCCTCTGTACTGTAAAAGGAGCATGTGTACTATCTATTGCAGACCGTGTGCATGCTTCCTGTCACTGCATACAGTGGCCAGCTGAGGTGGTGGGTGGAGGGCTGAGCCAGTTGCCGTATGGGCTCCCGTGGCACTGGAAACTAAGGTAATATGGATTATTTATTTATTTATTTAAACATTTGGTAACCAGGAATGGCACGCTGAGCCGAGGCTCGATTCCAGGTGTAACCCAGGGTGAAAGGAGCAGTGGAAATACAAACAAGAAATGCAGAGAATTAGTTAACATATAGGATAGTGGATGGGCAACTATGAACAACCAGTGTGTTGTGTCACCGAGGGGCTCTGATTCCATGTGACCTCGAGAGTGAAGCTCGAGAGGTCCATAGGCATCAGATCTCCGAGGTGGCACAACACACTGGTTGTTCAGTTGCCCATACACTATTCTATATAGTGTATGGTGCCCCACTTAAATAAAATAAATGTATTTTTTTATCCCAAAACTAAAAATACACATCGGTCCTTTCCACCATAAATGCTGGTTGTTTGGGTTATTGCTAGGTGGGGATTTGATGTTACTAGGGAGCAGATGTCCATCTTTTGGTAGTGCAGCCTTTGATTGGTTGCTAATCGGGTGTGGGAGGAGTTTTCTAAAAAATGAAAAATATGGTGGCTGAATCCCTCGCTTAGGGAGAAGTAGTGACCCCAAGGAGACTCATTTGGTAAGTTAAATTTAGCTATCTGACTGATCCAGCATTTTTTGATGGATGCTACATATCTGGTTGATCCTGTTATTCTTGTGCTGCTGCAGCCACTGCAGTTATTTGGTTGAGCCTGCCATTTCTGTTGCACTCAGGCAGTGTTCGGTAAGTTACTTTTTCTATTACTTTTAGAAACTTGTTCCAGAAAGCTCTGTGCAGTTACTAGCAAGGATGGAGAGGTACTAGAAAATGTAATACACCTTACAGTTACAGTTACTTCTTTCTTTTTATACAAAAGTAATATGTCACTGTAACCGATTACATTTATTTGAAAGTAACTAGTAACTAACCTATTACTTTCAAATAACTGTAATCTGTTATAGTTACTTATTACTTTTGTATTGTTTTTGTATAAAAAGAAAGAAATAACTGTAACTGTAAGGTGTATTACTTTTTCTAGTACTTCTCCATCCTTGCTAGTGACTGTATAGAGCTTACTGGAACAAGTTCCCAAAGTAATAGAAAAAGTAACTTACCCAACACTGCAATCAGGGTTGTGTGACGTCCGTGGTGCAGCAGAACGAAAAGTCATTCTGCTGTACTACAAACATCACTAGTGCAGCAGAACAAAATTTTCCAGCTCATGGATTTCGGTGGAGAACGACGTTCCACCATACACTATGGAACAATAGCAGCTAATTGCAATCAACATAATACAGCAGTGACAGCAAATGAAAATGACGTGATGAATATCTATAGGTGAACAATACAATAGTAAATGCTCTACGTAATGAATCTTTAATAAGTGCTAGGGAGGGTTGTAGGAAAGTAAAGTCAGTAGAGGTAGTGGGTTTAGTTCAGTTGTGGCAGCGGCATAAGGGTGGAGGAAGGAGACATAGCTGTTGCTTGCAGCTAGAGTGAGAGGGTGAGTTTCTAATAGTAAGGGTAAGTTTTTTCCACAAGTAGGAAAGCCGGTAGGAGAAAGCAGCTTTGCCCACTGCGGAAGAGAGTTGGGGCAGGGTGAAGGATTTTTCATTTCTGTGCTTGAGTTCATAGGGGGATAGAGAGCCTGAGGACAGACAGTCCTCAAGATAGGAGGGGAGCAAATTAAACCAGTACTTAGATATGAGGTTTGAGGGTGTGTGTATATAGCGCCTGTGAGATAAGGGGCTTAGTCTGGGGAGGGCGTAAAGATTGCAGTGGTGGGTGTGTAAGGGGGAGTTTGTAGCGAGCGACAAAATGAATTTAGATGGGTATCTAGCCTGGCAAGGGAGACTACAGGGCCAGAGCTGTAAACCACGTCGGCATGATCTAGTATGGGGAGAATCATTTTAGAGACAATTTCAAGTCTGGCAGGTAACAGGAGAGAGAGTCTCTGTTCTGAAGGTGATAGATTCAATGTGAGCTGAAAAAGACAGATGGGGGTCCAGCCAAATGCCGAGGTACTTGTGTCTGGTGACTTGGTCAAGTGGGGAGCCGTCGAGAGAGGTGACTGGGGGGGTGTAGTACAGCTAAGTTTCTGGGCAGAGCTGAAAACCATGGAAACAGTTTCTGTTGGTGTTTAGTTTCAGTTGGTTTTGGCTGAACCAGCACCGAATGTTGTTGAAGTCACTTTGTAGGGTAGCTTGGACTTAAAGCAGGTTGAGACCGGAGGGATGGCAGGGTGGTGTACCAGATGTGAGTGGTGTGAGGGAGTGCTAGATGCCAGGGAGTTCATCTGTGGAACTACAGCAAGCACTCAGAATGTGGGGGTGCCACTGTTAACCAGGGAGGGTGTTCTGTCTACTGTGACCAGGGATCAGAGGGTTGGGGCACCACTGGACACCAGGGAATAATTGATATTGAACATGGCCAGAGTCAGTTGTGGGAGTCACTAGGCACCAGTGAAATGTGTATTATAACAGGGATTGGGATTTGAGGATGGGAGACCACTAGGCACCAGGGACATTTCAAACAACATGAAGTCTTCCTATATTATGACAGTGACAGTTTGTCCCACCACTAGAACTGCTCCGGAGGTGAAATGGTTAATACCATTCCAAAATAGAACTTTGAGCACAAGCTCTAAGAAGCAGCTCTATCTGTGTAATTTCAAACCTGAACTGTCAGATTCTTTACTCCGCCTCAGTGAACAGTCGCTCCGGAGATTTCTCCTACTGCTCGGTTCATTTCTCGGTTTAAACAGTGTTTTCTCGGTTCGATTCAACCGAGAATAGTTTTATTTTCACCACAAAACCATTCGGTTCAAGCTCTGTCTGTGGTAATCGTAAGTAAATTAAAGGTTTTGTCTGTGTGGAACTTGTAAGTTTATCGGTTTGGTTTTGAATCGATCAGCTGGGTTTAAAACTTATTTACTTTAAAGTTTAACATTTTAGAGTGCGGTTCCCGGTTCTTATCGGTTCTAAAAAAACCGGATTTTATTACGTTTTTTTCCAATACCCGTGACACGGTTAGGAACTGATAAGGGTGTCTTGCCTGGCACTGCCGTTTGAAGGGCAAGTTTTTCTGGTTAGGCTGGCATTATGTCTGAGAAACCCAAAAGAAAAACCGGGCCCACTGGGTTTCAACACTGTGATGTCTGTGAGGAAGTCTTTGCCAAGGCTGACCCACACACCACATGTGTCTATTGTCTGGGGTTTGACCACCTCCAGTCAGACTGCCAGATATGTAAGAATTTCCCTGCAGCCACCCTGGAAAAGAGATTGGGCAGGCTCAGGGAACGAGAGGCCAAAAAGTCCGCTGACCCGGATGGCCAGCCCGGTTCGGTGCCAACCGAACCGGAGGGAGTGCCCTCTGACCAGGGCGAGACTTCCTCGGGCAAAAGAAAAGCTGGTTCTGAGGAACCAATTCCAGTAAAGAAAACAAGAAAGTCAGCAGGTTTGGAGTCCAAAACCCCTTCTCCAACTGCTGCAGAGATAGCAAAAGCCTTCAAAATTGTCCAGTCACTGTCTCAGGTTCCATTCAAACACCACTATCTGGCAAAAGGTCGGTTCGTCCGTTTCAGTAGTTCAGGAATATGATGTTGAGGAATTTTATGAACCAGAGGAGGGGAGGATGATTATGAACAGTATGAATGTGGCTGGGAAGGTCTGGGTGTGCCCATTGAACCGGACATTTCCCCAGACAGACCTCTAGAATCTCCCCCTATGCTATCTGAGTCCCCATCTCATTTTATGTTTTACAAAAAAGTTGCTGAAACCCTCCAGCTTCCCTTAGAAGAAGCTGTGGATGAGCAAGAGGAGCCTGATTTTGTAGAAATGATGGATATTCCAGAGTCTAGGAGATTGTCTATTCCTTTGCATAAGTCTTTTAGGAAGCAAACAATAAAAATTTTAAAAGCTCCTAATTCTGTGCCTCCTGTAGATAAAAAGATGGACAGAAGGTACACATTGTCAGGTCCTGATACAGAATTCCTTTCTCAGCAATGCAGTCATGTTGGAGTAGTTCAGGCTGCAGCCTGTGATAAAGCTAATATCCCTGGCTTCACATCCTCCTGACAAGGATTCCAGGAAGATTGATGCCATGGCGAAAAAACAGTACATGGCAGCCTCTCTGGGACTCAAGCAAGCAAATTATATGGCTTATGTAGCTAGGTATCAGAAATCTAGATGGGATACTGTTATGGAATTAGCCAAGCAAGCCCATGGCCAGCTGGCTGGCGAACTAGAACAGGTGGCTGCTGATGGCATTGAGGCTTCTAAGGTACAGTTTCATGCTGCTGTGGATGTTAATGATGTTTCCTCTAGGGTCATGGCCACATCTGTAGCTTTTCATAGGTTGGCCTGGCTCAGGTGTACTAGTCTGTCACAGGATACCCAGACTAAGGCTATGGATTTTCCTGTGGTGGGAAATTCTCTGTTTGGGGAGCAGACAGAGAATTACATGAAAAAGATGGATGAATATAGGACTACTTACAAAGTGCCCAAGCTAAGGAGCGGCAAGCCACTCCTCAGAGGCATACCCCCAGGGGTAGGGGTAGGCCTTTTCACAGGCCTTTTTACCAGACTCAGGCCTCCTCTGCCTATGCTCAGAGGGGCTTCTTCAGAGGCAGAGGCAGACAAGGGGTGGGCAGGCCTGCTCCCACCCCTCAGCCTAAAGCTCCTGCTAAGCAGGCACCCTGATGGGGTGCCCAGGGCCGATTCTCCTTTACTGGTAGGGGGCAGGCTGGCTTACTTCAGTCAGAACTGGGCTTCTTTAACCTCAGACAAGTGGGTTCTGGAAGTAGTAAGCCAGGGTCTGGTTCTCAGCTTCAAAAAGTTTCCCAAGTTGAGAACCAGACTTTTTCTACCTGCAAGTGCTTCAGAGACCTTTGCTCTGGAAGCAGAGGTCTCAACCCTGTTGGCTCTCAGAGCAGTGGAAAGGGTTCCTCCCCTGCACCAGGGCAGGGGTCTGTATTCCAGATACTTCCTTACCCCAAAAAAGACAGGAGAATGGCGGCCCATATTAGACCTCAGATATCTGAACAAGCATCTTTTGAAACCAAAGTTCAAAATGGTAACTCTGGCAATGATTTTACCCTCCCTAAGGCCAGGGGACTGGTTAGCCTCCCTGGACCTCAAGGATGCCTATTTCCACGTCCTAATCAGAAGCTCCCATCGAAAGTACCTCAGATTCGAACTACCTTCAGGTCATTACCAGTTCAGAGCAATGCCCTTCGGCCTTACCTCTGCCCCAAGGGTATTCACAAAGTGTCTAGCAGTGGCAGTGGCTCACTTATGAGGCAAAGGATTGCTGTTTTCCCTATCTAGATGATTGGCTCATTGTAGGCCAGTCCCCAGAACAGGTAAAATCTCACCTGCAAGTTACCCAGCAGCTTCTCACCTCCCTGGGCTTTCTACAATCTACTAAAGTCGGTTCTGGAACCAGTCCAGGTACTCACCTTTATAGGGGCAGAGTTGGACACAAAGCTAGCCAGAGCTTTTCTTCCTTAGAAAGGGTGACAAATTTAGTGACTCTGGCCTCCTCCTTCACCCTGCAGGTTTCTCGACCAGCAAGACACTTTCTGCAGCTCCTAGGACACATGGCTGCATCCACAGCTGTTGTGCAGGGAGCAAGATTTCAGATGAGAGACATTCAGTTTCACTTGAGAACCTATTGGTCTCAGAGAAGAGACCCCCTTTCCAAGTTGGTCCCAGTGACTCGAACCTTGATCCAGGCCCTCCAGTGGTGGCAGGATCAAGCAGTATTTAAGATTGGGGGTCCCTTCATTTCCCCTGCTCACAATTTGACTCTCACTACAGATGCTTCCCTTCTGGGTTGGGGGGCCCACATGGGCGACCTTTCCACTTAGGGAGTGTGGTCCCCGGAATCTCTGCTCCACATCAATTTGCTGGAACTCAGAGCTGTCTTTAGCTCTTCAAGCATTTTCTGCATCTGTCCACAACAAGGTGATACAAGTCAGAACAGACAACACCACAACAATGTGGTACATCAACAAACAGGGGCACTCGGTCTTGGGCCTTGTGCACCGAGGCAATGAAGTTGTGGTCTCTGGCCTATTCCTGAACACTTCCCTCATAGCAGTTCATCTTCTAAGGAAGGACAATGTAGCTGGATGCTCTCAGCAGAATTTCCCAGGGCCATCACGAATGGTCCCTGGATCTTCAAGTGCTGGGGATAGTCTTTGCCAGATGGGGCACCCCTCAGATAGATCTTTTTGCAGCCCCAGACAATCACAGACTTCCTCTGTTCTGTTGCAGGCCTCCAGTGTTGGGCTCAGTCCCCCTGGATGCCCTTCTCCTGGATTGGGAGGGGAAGTTTCTTTATGCTTTCCCTCCCTTCCCTCTCCTATTCAAAGTATTAGTCAAAATCAGATCTCAGCCTTGCAGGGTGATTCTGATTGCCCGGATTGGGCCAGACAGCCCTGGTACCTACTCCTTCTGTCACTGAAAATCCATCTTCCCTTTGCCTCCCAGGATTCACAACCTGTTAACTTGTGCCCAGGGAAGGGTTTGGTATCCGACCTCAAATCCCTCAACCTCAAGGCCTGGCTCTTGAGGAGTTAGAGTTGCTGATTTACAACCTCTCAAGGTGTTCTTGAAATCTAAAGGCTTCCAGAAAGCCTTCCACTAGGGCTACTTATAGTTCTAAATGGAAAAGGTTTTCCATTTGGTGTGCTGGGAAAAATATTTCCCCAGAATCTGCTGATTTGCCCATTGTATTAGATTACATGGTCCATCTTAATTCCTTGGGTCTCAGACCAGTTACCCTGAGAGTCCATTTGGCAGCTGTATCTGCTTTTGTGTCAGCAGGAAAGTCATCCTCTTTCCACTCACCCTGTGTTTTCCAAGTTTTTAAGGGATTACTCCATACTAATCCACCCTTTCGGAACCGCCCCTGCCTGGGACCTTAATGTTTGTATTGCCCAGTTAATGCAACCCCTTTGAACCTCTCTGTTTCTGCAGAGCTTAAGTATCTAACTTGAAAAACTGTTTTTCTGGTGGCTATCACTTCTGCTAGATGCATAAGTGAGTTGCAAGCCTTGTCAGTGGAAACTGACTTTATTTCTTTCCACAGGGATAAGGTAGTCCTTAGGACTAATAGGAAGTTTTTACCTAAGGTGGTTTCAGATTTCCATCTTAACCAATCTATCTCCCTTCCAGTATTTTTCACTGTTCACTCCTCTTCTGGTGAGAGGAGGTTGCACAGCCTGGATGTTAAGAGAGCTCTTAGTTACTATATAGAGCGTACCAAAGGTCACAGGTTCGAATCCCTCCAACTTTTCCTTACCTATGGTGAAGTTGGGAAAGGCAAACCTGCCACTAAGAGATCAATTGCCAGGTGGATTGTCTCTTGTATCCAATTTTGTTATCAGAAACTGGGCAGAGATCCCCCCTCTGGCTTGAGGGCTCATTCTACCAGGGGTACAGCTGCGTCTCTAGCTGCTGCCAGAGACATCCCTATATTAGAGATATGCCAGGCTGCTACTTGGAAAACGGTACACACTTTTACCAAGCATTACTCCCTGGATGTCCAGGCCAGGAGAGATGCTCGGTTTGGCACAGCTGTTCTTCAGAGCCTATTCCCTAAGTAGGTTCTGCCCCTCCTCCATGGAGGTACTGCTGTGTAGTCTGCTACTGTCATAATATAGCAAGACTTCATGTTGTTTGAAGAAAAAATTACTCACCTTAGTAATATTGTTTCTTCTAATGGAGTCTTGCTATATATGACATCCCCCAACCTGCCCCCTCCTAGAACTTCTACTTTGGGTGGGGTGCGGGCAGCTTAGTGTGGGCACTATTTTATGCCCTTTTATGCTTCTCCCTTTTGGGAGTTTGGGGTGTGTGTGTTTTATTATACTGTTGTTTTATTCTCATGTTGTTAGAATTGTGTTAGTAGTTCTGGTCCCCTGACTTGAGTCTTGGGTGTTGGGACCAGCAATGGTTTGTTAATATTTAGGTAGCCATTTGGCTAGTGTAGGTTACAACTTCCACACAGACCTTAGTGAGTTTTTGCTCGTAAGATCTGACAGTTCAGGTTTGAAATTACACAGATAGAGCTGCTTCAGAGCTTGTGCTCAAAGTTCTATTTTGGAATGGTATTAACCATTTCACCTCCGGAGCAGTTCTAGTGGTGGGACAAACTGCCACTGTCATAATATAGCAAGACTCCATTAGAAGAAACAACATTACTAAGGTGAGTAATTTTTTCATTTATTTTAATGCAGACAGGAATCAGAGGATGGTGGGACCATGGACCACCAGGGAAGTGTGCTTTGTAGTGAGGATGGGGATTGGAGGAATGGGAGGACACTAGGCATTAGGAAAATGTTTATGTTAACGTGGTTGGGGATCAGAGGATGGGGGCACCACTGGACACCAGGGAAATATTTATTTTGACTGGGATGGGGATTGTAGTGGATGGGGCCGGCCACAGGAGGAGTGCAACCCTACCACTGCTTCCCATGCAAATGAGCCCATAATGGACATGTATGGTCTTTTAGTGCTTTGCATGCTCAGTGGGTTCCTTTGCATGGTGCTGGCTGAATATCGCACATTGTGCTCCCGGTGTGATTGTGTTTGTGGGCGCTGCTCCTGCACTTCAAGGATTCATGTCGGGGTAGTGCTACTCAACCTAGTGCTGTGCTGATATGCCTCTATATTAATGTGGATAGTGCTGGTGTGCTGTCTGACTGAATATAGTATCTTCGGGGCCATGGGCAATGAACAGTTCTATGTGGTAATGGCAAAAGCCTAAAGGTGATCACTGTTATCGCACAGTCAGAGTGCCGAACACATTTTCAGCACGCTGACACCCCGGCGCACAGGACAATGGCACCAGGACATAACTTTCAATGCTTCCCCCATGTGGGGGGCTTCGCCCCCTTCACCCCCCTACTAAAGGATTCTCAGCTCCAGGGGGTGCATGTCGGGGAGGGGGTGAAAGCATGTAAAATTAAAGGTTTGGTCTGGGCGCAATAAAATCACACCAGCGTCCAGACCCAAACCTGGTACCTCACCTACCCCAACCACAGGCCAACCCCTGACACCACGATGCAGCTCAACAACCCACCACAGCACCACCCCCTACAGCTCCTCTGCCCTCCCAGCCCACCCGCCGTGCTCACTCCCCCATGCCTGTGACGCATAGCAACATCCTGTCACCCATTTCGCCCATCCCCTTCCGTCACTCCTACCCCATCGCCATGAGGGATTTCATGGAGAACAAGTCGCTGTTACGGATAGCGCCCTTCCTCATGCGCCCTCCTCACGGGCTACCCAATGGACAGGTGCAGCACGAGTCTCTGCACTATGGTTTGCCCATTTTTCAATATCGGGCCCCTGGTGTCTTAAATGCTGGAGTTACAATCATAGCAAAATAATCACTGTCCAGGCCTGGAGTAATACCTATTAATACATAGATTTTATAATCTTTATGGGACGGATGAAATAATCAATTGTGCTGATCTGAGTAATATGTAAAAGTAACATATTTCACCTTCATTTACCCTACCATTCAGAACCATTAACCCATAACTTTACATAATTTGTATTAACCTACAGTAAGGCTATTACAGCAATGCCTGAGACCTCAAAATACCTGGCTACTTACTTTACAGAAGAGATAGGAGAGTGGGCAGGGGAGGGGGCCCTCTATGTTAGAGAGGGTATCGACGTTGTAGAAAATGTAAGTTCCAAGAGCGATACGGAGGAGATCGAGTCACTGTGGGTACAGCTCACAGTGACATTGGGGGAAAAAAATTCAAATGGGAGTGATTTATCGACCACCTGTGCAGTGGGGAGGTAAGGACAAGGAACTTACAGAGGAAATAAAAAGGGTGAGACAGGAAGGGGGAGGCAGTCATAGTTGGGGATTTTAACCTACTGGACGTAGACTGGGGTGCTCCAGTGGCTAAGAGCTCAAGAAGTCAGGCTATTTTGGAAGCCATCCAAGACTGCCTACTGACCCAGCCGGTGAAGGATCCTACCAGAAATAATCCATCCTGGATGTGATTCTCACTAACTCAGAGGTAGTTAGGGCAGTAAGGGTAGGGGATCCACTAGCTAATAGTGACCACAACTCTATTTGGTTCGAGTTGCCCTTAGAGAATGAAAGAATGCACTCATGGATAGAGGTCCTGAACTTTAAAGGGGCAGAGTTTGATAAGATGAGACTGATGGTGAGGGACAAATTGGACAATGTTAGGGATACAACAGGTGTGGAAGACAGGTGGGAAGAGATGTGGGGGTTTGTAAAGGTGACCGTCCTAGAGGCTACAAAATTCTGTACTGAATCAGTTGTTAAAAGAAATAAATACAAGAGATCCATGTGGTTCTCAGCTAAGGTCAGGGAAGCTGTCATGGCTAAGAGGGGAGCATTCCACAGGCTTAAAAGGAATTGGGGGGGGGGAGTAACGCATTCAAAAAAATAGGGAAGCTAAAGGAACAGTAAAGGAGGCAAAGGCAGCCATGGAGCTGCAGATTGCTGAGGGGAATAAAACTGGGAAAAAACACTTCATCTATTACATCAGGGGAAAAAAGAAAGAAGGGAGGGGGATTGTTAGATTTGTAGACAATGTCTGGGTGATCGAGGGCGATGGACAGAAGGCTGCAGTCCTAAATAACTACAGTACTTCTGTTTTGTATTAAGTAGTTCAATAAGGAGCCGCTCATGCAGGCTGGTGGTTCACATGGCACACAATCTCCAAAGAGAGCAGATAGTCATACAACTCACCATAAAAGCATAGAAACATAGACTTTGATGGAAGATAAGGACTGCTTGGCCCACCTAGTCTGCCCATTTCCCTACCTACAGGATAAGCTGCAGATCCTAGTTAACCAACAGACTATTTCTTCCTACCCCCCACAAGAACTGCCTTATGTCTGTCCCATGCATTCTTGAGTTCTCCCACAGTTTTAGACCCCACAACCTCCTCAGGAAGGCTGTTCCATGCATCCACCACCCGCTCTGTGAAAAAATACTTCCTTACATTGCCCTCTATCTTCAAATTGTGTCCACTTGTTCTTACACATCTCTTTTTCTGAAAGATGCTATCCTCTTGGACTTTGTTGATTCCACTGAGGTACTTAAAAGTTTCTATCATGTCCCCCCCTCTCCTTCCTTTCCTCAAGGGTATACATATTAAGTTCCTTTAGTCTCTCCTCGTATGGCTTCTCTTGCAGACCCTGCAACATTTTAGTTGCCCTCCTCTGATCGGCTGCCATCCTGTCTATGTCCTTGTGGAGATGGGGTCTCCAGAACTGGATGCAGTACTCCAGATGGGGTCTCACCAATTGTCTGTACAAAGGATAGCAACTTCCTGTTTTCTGCTGGTGATGCCACTCCTTATACATCCCACTATCCCCCAGACATCTCTACTGTCTTCACATTGCTTGCTAACCTTAAGGTCATCTGATATGATTACCCCAGGTCCCTTTCCATTTTGTTGTTGTTACTACCTTCCCCACCATTGTGTAATCTTCCCGGTTTTTGTTTTCCAGGTGCATTATTTTGCACTTCTTTGCTTTGAATCTAGCTGCCATACTTCCGACCATTCCTCCAACCTTGCCAAGTCCCTTCTCATCTTTCCACGCCTCCTGTGTATCAACCCTGTTGCAGATCTTTGTGTCATCTGCAAAGAGGCATACTTTTCCTTCTAGTCCTCTGCAATGTCACTTATAAATACATTAAAAGGACTGGACCCAGTACTGAACCCTCATGTACCCACTAGTAACCCCTCTTTCTTTAGAGTGGACTCCATTTACAATTACCTTCTGTGTCCTATTGTCCAGCCAATGTTTTACCCAGGCTACCACCCTGGGACCCACTCCCAGGCTGGTTAATTTGATTATTAATCTTTTGTGTGAGACTGTGTCAAATGCTTTGCTAAAGTCTAGGTAGGCCATGTCCACAGCACCCCCCAGTGCAACAATGAAATAACTGATGTTCACACAGGACTGAAGTGCATAAAATTCAGCAGTTTTTACTCGAGGAAGAATGCGACATAGCAACACACCACCTCCACTGAAGTGAACAAAGGTACTAACGTTTCACCATAGACTTTATTAAAGTATGCACCCCCCCAAGGAGCCTTACCGTTAAATACACATAATGTGATTACTTATTTATTTAAAGTGACAGTACAACATTACAGTTTTCGGGATTCCTCAAACATGTGCAAACATAATCAAAAACAAGTGTGCATTCTTGTGCAGAGGGGGAGAGGAAATGAAAGGAAAACTGGGAAAGGGAAGTGATTGGGAGCAACATCATTCTTTGGCAAAGCATCCCTCCTTTTTCTTTAAGGTTCCTTCCGGGTGGATGGTCATGATTTTTAACACAGGTGTACATTAATTTGATGAGAACCTAAAAGAGAGAATACGGAAATCATGAGGGCCTATTGTTCTATCCAAAAAGGTTCAAGCTCAGTTTTATCATTCAGACCCTTTTCTGACATACAGTATGGGCACCAGTCATATAGATCCAAAATTTCTCCCTTTTGTTCAATGCAAGTTCCCGGTCCCCCCCCACGTGGGCCCATGTTCTGTGCCTATATGTAACCCCCCCTGCAAATGGGGGTTCCCAAAGTCTTCCAGGAGTTTGCCTGAATGCTCCAAGCCTGGGTGGTGTTCAGCGTCTGAGCTGCTTAACTGTGATTGCAAGTGAGTGCTATTTGAGCCTCCACGTACTGTCTGTTTAAGAATCGTCTGCTTGCAGACTTAATTAGTTTGTATGGGGGGACTGTGTATTTAATGCTCGAATCCCGCCCGAGCAGCGGAGTAATTACTCCATTTTGTGGTCGCCGAAGGTGCAAAGGAAGCCCATCTGAAAGCTATAACTGTTTGCCTGTAATCATTTAAAGCATTAGCAAAATTGTAGTTTGTCTAACCTGCCTTTATTGCAGCTGGGACTCTGTGTGTGTTACCTCTCCATTTTGGACCTAAACTGCTGTACTGGGCCAATTGGGTTAAGGGAGCCCTAAAATGGAGCCTGTGGATGAATCAGAACTTGGACTCTTAATTTGAGCCAGTCACAAGGGGATTGTATGGCAGTGACTCTGGAAAATGTAGTTTTGACCTTGACGCCTTTTTCTACCAACAGAGGAAGTCTTATTGTGAGTGACAGCTGAATCAGCCAACAGAATAGTGTGGAGCTAAATGAAATGCCCTGCTCTGGGACTGGAAAGATCAGATGAGTTGTGGCAGTGAAGAGAGAAGGAGCTGTGTGCTTCTGCGGTGTATATTTTCATGCGGGAAGCGCGTGTGAGGCCCTGAGTTTCTGTCTGCAGCCTTTGTGAGTGCCAGTTTGGACTGAATCTGAGTTGTGAGGAGAAAGAAGCACTAGAAATGTGGAAACCAGGCTCAACCTGTAGAAGACTAGAGAAATTGTTGAATCGCACTCAGTCTGTCAGGAACTGAAGCTGCTGTGTCTGCTCCCGGGTATTTTGCAGTATTTATGATCGGGATTGAGGAGCAGCCTGCCTGGTATAGTACTTTTCTTTTACATATAAATGTGCATAGTGCTTGTGGGGAATCGCTATTTCAAATCCCCTGTACAGTGAATTGTGTGCTGAAGCTGGAAGTAAACCCCCAGCTTAATTCGGACTACATCCGTTTGCTACCGACTGCAGTAGGGTCCAGTCACAAGGACCTTGTCCTCATGCCCTGCTCTTCTGGCAATCCAGAGGGACATTCTCCATCCGATCCTCAGCTTGGGTGTTGTGAGTACAAATCAGGGTATTCCCCTGCAGCCTGTTTTCAATCACAGGTGTGTCACCTAATCCTAGTTATTTCACTGTTTCATGGACTGAGCCCTCCAGCTCTGGATTACAATTGGGTGTTGTGCCTATATTTTCTTCTACAGGGTCCTATCCATCTGCACCTGCCGGCCAACCCCGGGCAACGGACCTGGATAGCCCCCCCCAACCTGGGTACCCAGAGTGTGACTTTTCAGACCCTGTATGCGTGCACAGTATTGTGATTTAATGCCACTAATTAACCTGATTTCCCCCTCCCATGTTACTGTTCCCTAAATAAATCAGATTTGCTGTTGTTGTTAAACTTTAAACTGTCTGAAGTGTCAGTACCTTCATGCCAAGCACTGTATTGGTTTGTGTATGCTGCTTAACCTTATTTTTCAGAGGGTGCTGAGTCACGAACCTGCGAACCAGTCTCTAGGGTAAGTGGTACCTTATGAATGAACAGTGTGTACATGTGGGGTATTGGTACTGTAACTTCTGTGCATCGTGTGGGCCATTAGAGGGATTAGAAGGGGGTCTCAGTGTCCCACAGGGCTGTGACCAAACTAGACCAACCATTACAATCCCTGACCTCTTGGTGGAGGCACCCACCATAGAACCTAGGCCCCTCAATCTGTCAGTAGTCAAGCAGGCAGGGGTAGGAGCCCTTGGGATAGCGCCACCTGGGGGTTACATAGGGTAAAAACAAACAAACAAAAAACAAGAGTTGGGTGTTTGTTTGAGTTGGGTGAAGTGAACTTTTATCTGTTATCTGTGCAGTTAGGTAGGTGAAGAAGGGAACTATGAATTAGGGGGAGTGACTTAGGCAGCAGAAAGCCAGGTGTTTGCATTTAAATCTGCCCTAGATAGCTTTTTGCAGAGAACAGCAAGAGGAAGGAGGTGCTGTAAGAACTTTACTGCTCTACTGGGACTTAACAACTAGAACTCTACTACTGGGGCCTTCAATTTAGGGAAGAAACAAATAAATGAAAAAAACAAGAGTTATTGTGTTCGTCTGAGTTGGGTGAAGTGAAGTGAACTGTTACCTGTGTAGTTAGCTAGGTGAAGAAGGGGACTGCGAATTAGGGGGAGTGGCTTAGGCAGCAGGAAGCCAGGTATTTGCATTTAAATCTGCCCTAGATAGCTTTTGGCAGAGAACAGCAAGAGGAAGGAGGTGCTGTAAGAATTTTACTACTCTATTGGGACTATATAGCCCTCCCTCCTCTTCACCCCCCACCCTTAGCCAGTTCTACTTTTATAGGCACAGGATTTGATTGACAACAGGAACTTCCTGTTTGGGAGCAGGAAGGGAGTGATCACAGAGGCATAAAAGACTCACCATCCTAGAAGGAAAACAGTAGCTCTCCACCCCCCCCAGCTGCTGGAGATCTGACTCTGAGCAAGTAAGAAGGAGACTACTGTGGCATACAGGAACTTCCTGTCCCAGAACGGGGAAAGCAGGAGCTTTAAGGGCATGGAGGTAGTAGGAAAATAGGGAGAAAAATATATAAAATAAAAAAATAAATAAACAGAGGAAAGAGTTAGCATAGAAAACAACAGTTGAGGGGCCACAAATAAGACATGATGGGAGTGGTACAGTGCAGTGGCTGTGGAGTGGCAGTCTTCCGGGAAACATTCTAGAGGATGCGGTGTTGTCCCATCTGCAGGCAGTTCTCTGGGCTGAGGGAGGAGGTTGCTTGTCTCCAGGTTGAGTTGGCCAGGATTCGAGGGAACTTCTCTCCCACCCAGGGACCACCAGGGCCACCGTAGCTGCCTCAGGGGTTGCAAAGAAAGAGGAGTGGTTGGACCACAGTGGACTCAGGGAGGGCGAGGGTGGTGGAATGGAGGAGCATCCCTCCAGTTGTACCTCTCCATAATTCATATGCCGTTCTGGCAGAGTGTTTGTTCCTCTATGGAGGCACCTGCAGTGGAAACTAAGGAGGATGCTAGGAACCTCCACAAAGGAGACCCACAGGAGGGTGGCATGGGACCCCACAGGGGAAGGAAACAACTCCTGGTGGGGGACTCCATTGTTAGGAGACTAGAACTGGTTGGGGGGGAGAGAGAGGAGGTAAAGTACCTGCTGGCACCATGGCTTACAGGGACAGGGAAAGAATCCTCAGGATCATGGGAGCAGCTGCATGGGGGAAGGAGCTGGATGTCATTGTCCACCTAGGGACAAATGACCTGACTTGAAAAGGGATTAGAGTAGTGCAGGAGGAGTTTGTGGAGTTGGGGAGGGATCTTAGACAAGTAGCACGCATGATAACCTTCTCAGAGGTGCTGCCTGTCTATGGCATGAGTGAGGCTAGGGTGTTCTGCACCATGGGATTCAATCAGTGGTTGAAAAACTGGTGCAGAGCTCAGGGTTTTGGCCTCATTAGGGACCGGGGGTCCACCTGGAGGGATGCAGACCTATACTGGCACGATGGTCTGCATCTGTCCAGGAGGGGAACCAGGATCCTAGGTGATAGGTTTAAATGCTTCATTGGCAAGCATGTAAACTAGCCAAGGGGGGAGGCACTGAAAAGGAGCAGGGAAATCCTAACCCCCCCCAAAAAATCAGGGTAGTTAGTAAGGTAAACACTAAGATAAAGAAGTCAATAGGGAAAAGGGCAGGGGTAAATGGAGAAAAAGGCAAAGGCAGTAAGGACAGGGATAGGGCAAAAGGGGTAAGGCCATCAAAAAATGGAGGGTAATGAGTACTAATGCCCATAGTTTAGGTAACAAGCTCCCTGAACTGGTGGCCTTAATGGAAGAGTGATGAATGGATATCATGGCAGTCACAGACACATGGTACACAGAGAACCGTGACTGGGATGTCAACATACCAGGCTACACAATCTACAGGAGGGACAGGGAAGGTAGAAGAGAAGGAGAAGTAGCTCTCTACATAAGGTAAGGGATAAAAGAAACAGAACTAAAGGGTAAACAGGAAGGAGAGGAGGCACTGTGGGTCACCCTGGAGACTGGAAATGGCACCACAATCTGCATGGAGGTTGTATACATACCCCTGTCTTGGGGAGGAAATGGACAAGGAAATGATAGAATGCTTCCTTAGGATGGCAGAAAAAGGGAGATATTGTTGATGGGGGACCTGAATGTGCCAGATGTTAACTGGAACATCTTTGCTGCAGCCACATCCAAGAGCAGGGTCTTTCTTGATGCACTACAGGGGGCATGCCTCAAGCAGCTAGTGTTGCAACTCACTCAGGAGGGAGCAATCTTAGACCTGGTACTCTCAAATGGGGACAGAGAAAGGATCTCAGATTTAGGAGTGGGAAGCCATCTGGGAACAAATGACCACCAAACAATGTGGTTCATGATAAACACAGCTGCAGAGTCAAGCCATACAAAAGTGAGGGTACTGGACTTTAGGAGTGTTGACTCTGGCAAAATGGGAGAGTGCATCAGAAAAGCACTAGCAAACAGGCTACAAGAAGAGGTGGAGAAACAATGGGGAAACATCAAAACTGCCATCACAGAGGCAACAAGCTTTTGTGTGAAGCAAATAAATCAAAAAGAAAGAAAATACCACAATGGTTCTCAAAAGAGGTGGTGGAGAAGGTTAGGGAGAAAAAGACAGCATTCAGAAAGTATAAGGAAACGCAGAAGGGGCAGGACAGAGAATTGTACCAGTTAAAGAAGAAGGAAGCGAGGAAGGCAGTCAGAATAGCAAAGGCATAAACTGAGGAAAAAATAGCCAGCTCATTTAAGAAGGGGGATAAAACCTTTTATAGGTATATTAGGGAGTGAAGAAAGACCAATGGAGGGATAGTGAGGCTTAATAAAGGGAGGGTGGTGGGCAGAGAGGGACAGTGAAAAGCAGGGATACTAAATGAATACTTCTGCTCAGTATTCACAAAAGAGGAGGAGGGGGAGGTATCTAATCCAATCAATAGAAGCACTCTGGATGGGGATGGGGTCGATACCAGTCCTTTCACAGAAGAAAGGGTTCTGAAAGAACTCTTAAAACTGAAAGTGGACAAAACAATGGGGCCTAATGGGATTCACCCCAGAATTCTAAAAAACTAAGGGGAGAACTAGTGACACCCTGACTACCCTTTTTAACAAATCATGGGAGGATGGTGTGGTACCTAAAGAATGGAGGAGGAGGGCAGATGTGATTCTCTTTTACGAAAGTGGGAGCAAAACAGAGGCAGGAAACTACAGACCTGTTAGCTTGACCTCAGTGGTAGGGAAAATGATGGAATCACTTCTGAAAGAAAGAAGTGTTTGTCACAAACTCGCTCAGCCAGTCAACCCTCTACTCCCAAAGTGCTGACCTCTGAGCGTATGATTTGTGTACAGTGTAACAGACAAGGTAACCCTCTTGTCTGTTTTGTGGGTTCAAGTCACCTTAGTCTCAAGCTCTGGAGGATTCAAACTGATAACCTCTTGTTAGCGTACCTTATCAGGCTCAGATAATTCTGTCTTCAGGGGGCCAGATATCTTTGCCTACGGGCACCCAACCAAGTCTTTCAAATGAACCCTTAAAACTCTGTGCAAGACTTTAGAGAACTCTATCCATTTCCCAGTTTGGTATACAATAAGCCCATACACAGTGTTACTTATAACATTTAAAAGCTCCATTTAAATAAAAAGAAATGTCAAGGCACTCCAGACAGTTTTGTTGTAAAAATATCTCTTTACTTTAAAAATATCAAAACAGAACAATAATTACAGAACAAAATATATATATCCCAACACATACAGCCTTAAAACAAACAGGAAAAAGTACAGTTTCTACAATACATACTTTTAGACTGGTCTAATCTAATGCTTACTTTCTTTCAGTGCTTTGAGGGTATCTCTTCTCTCAGTCAGAAAAATTGTCTTGTGTGTCTCTAAGGCTTGCTCAGTTGGATAAAAGCGTTCTGAACTGGCCTCCTCTCTGAGATCATTAAACTCTGCCTTGGTGTATTAAAATTTATATGTTACCACACAGGATGTCCCAACAAGATTTAAAAAAATGATAAGTGACATACTCAATTTCCTCTCCTCAGGGTAACTGGTCAGAACTAGTTTTTGTTCTGCCACACATACACACACATAAACAGGTTCTGTGATGTCCTCCCAAGGCTGCCTGGGAAATGTATATTTGACCTTCCAAAGTTGTCTGGATCCTGGATGGCCCAGACATCAAACCTCTTCAATGTCCATTCTGGCCTCTCTCCGACACCCCTCCCCACAAGTCCTTCTTGGCAACTATGCAAGTCAAAGTATCTCCCTGAGGACATTATGAATGGCTAATCTTATTTTCTGGGATGAAAGCAAATTGACAAGGTAATTGCACCCCATATCTCTGAAGTTTAAAATACCTCCTGTCCTTTGAACTTATACCTGGGGGGTCTTGATGTGTCAGTTCCAGTAAGACAGTAGTTTCCTCAAACTGATCTTCCCATCATATATTTTATATGTAATAAAAAAAATTAATACAGCACTCGAGCACTCAGAGCTGGCTGTCTACATCACAGTGTTGAGTACCTAGAGGCCAGCGGGGCACAGGAACCAAGACAGCTTGGATTCACAGTGGGAAGGTCATGTCAGACAAATCTAATTGATTTCGTTTGACTGGGTGACCAAAGTAGTAGACCAGTGAGGGGCTATAGATACAGCCTACGTAGACTTTGGCAAGGCATTTGACACAGTCCCACACAAAAGATTAATAAATAAATGAGCAAGCCTGGGAGTGGGTCCCAGGGTGGTAGCCTAGGTGAAAAATTGGCTGGACAACAGGACACAGAGCGTAACAGTAAATGGAGTCCACTCTGAAGAAAGGAGGTGTTACTAGTGGGGTATTGCAGGGTTCAGTACTGGGTCTGGTCCTTTTTAATGTCTTTATAAGTGACATTGCAGAGGGACTGGAAGGAAAAGTATGCCTCTTTGCAGACGGCACAAAGATCTGCAACAGGGCTGATACACTGGGGGGATGGGGTGGTGGAAAGGATGAGAAGGGACTTGGCAAGGTTGGAGGAATGGTCAAAAGTATGGCAGCTTAGATTCGATGCAAAGAAGTGCAAAATAATGCACCTGGGAAACAAAAACTCAGTGGAAGATTACACAAGGGGGGGTATTAACACAACAAAAATGGAAAGGGACCATGGGGTAGTCATATCAGATGACCTAAAGGTAAACAAGCAATGTGAAAAGGCAGTAAGGATGGCTGGGGAGATACTGGGATGTATAGGGAGAGGCATCACCAGTAGAAAACAGGAAGTTATCCCTCTGTACAGACAGTTGGCTAGACCCCATCTGGAGTACATTGTGCAGTTCTGGAGACCCCATCTCTGCAAGGACATAGACAGGATGGAATCAGTCCAGAGAAGGGCAACTAAAATGGTGCATGGTCTGCACCAGAAGCCATACTAAGAAAGACTAAAAGAGCTTAATATGTATACCCTGAGGAAAGGAGGGTGAGGGGGACATGATAGAAACTTCAAGTACCTCAAGAGCATCAACAAAGTCCAAGAGGGTAGCATCTTTGGAAAAAAGAGATGCAAGAACAAAGGGACACAATCTGAAGATGGGGGATGGCTCAGGGGCAATGTGAGGAAGTATTTTTCACAGAGATGGTGGTGGACGCATGGAACAGCCTTCCTGAGGAGGTCATGGGGTCTAAAACAGGGGGGGAATTCAAGAATGCATGGGACAGACATTAGGCAATTCTGGTGGGGGGGTAGGAAGAAGTAGGCTGTTGGTTAACTAGGATCTGCAGCTTATCCAATAGGAAGGGCAATGGGCAGATTAGGTGATCCAAGCCAAGTGGTCCTTATCTGCCATCAAAGTCTATGTTTCTAAGTTTCTGTGATACCTTCACTATATTTTCCCTGTTGTATTTTTTCCCCTGTAGCTGTTTTGCTGAACGCTGTTTATCTCTCGTGGTTTTGATTGTGGCATTATTCCATCGCTATATTAACCTGGTACCATCTAGATCAGGAATTAAATTTTAAACCTGAAGTAGATGAGCCGGCCTGGTGGCGCTGAGGGTTGAGGCACTGGATGCCACATCTTGCGCCATGCCGCATGCCCCCTTCTCCGTAGGGGAGAAAATTACTTAAAAATGTAGTCCATTCAAGGATAACGACTGTCCCCTTGCCACCCTGAACTGGATCCTGATCGGTGAGTTGAGTCGCTCCCCACCCCCCACCATGAGGGGTAAGTCGTGGGGGCTGAGTGGGAGGGGTCTAATACCCGGTGGTGCAGGTGAGGGAGACGTCCAAGGGTAGGGCTGGACTCCAGAAAAACAACACCAACAAAAAAAAAACATACCTCAAGTAGATTATATGACCAAAGCTGTACACCACAAAAGTAGAGTACTCTATCACCTGGGCAATATCTTTATCCCTGGGATGAGGCTTGCCATTGCAAGCAGTGTCCTGCTTCCCACGTCGATATATGGTACCCATTTGTTTCAGTTCCTCAGGAAGTCTGAGACCAACAGGCTTAAGGTGCTGTACAACAAAATCGGTCATTTTGTATCTGGTGCCCCCCCAGAAAATGCCACTATGAAGTCCTTTCCTCTCAATTGGCTCTCCCTAGAGGGAAGGTTGTTGTACCCCTGCTGTGCCTCACAATGAAGCTCAATAAAGTTTATACCCCTCCAGATCTAATTAGTGTATTAGTTCTCAAACCTGTAAGGTGCTTACTTCAGTCTTCTAACTGCTGCCTGCTTGAAATCCCCAGGGTAATATCAAGTACAGGTAAGTGACCCTTTGCACACTCTGCTTCATCTCACTGTCACTCACTCCCAGCAGAACTGTAAAACTCCTCTTCCCTTGAGGGTTTTAAACAAGCCTTTGTCAATGCCGAATGTTGCTTGCTTGTATGTGCTGTGTAGGTATTTGGAAGTCAGTGGAGTGCAAATATTGAAAATTTGCAAACTTACGAGCGTGCGTAGGAACTGCACAACGCACGCTCGTGAAACAGTCATTTTTAGGAAGTTTGTGACCAAATTTCCAACATAGCCATTTTAAGACCTCCGCTCATGAACAGTGTCACTGTGATTTTCTTAATGTGTCCCCATACATTGATTTCGCTTTGACTGTGCCATTGTGCTTCCACAGGAAACTACGTTTGAGCAGATGTGAAAATGACAGCTGTACTGCTCATAAGGAGGTGTGGTAAAAGACAATGTTGAAAATCTGGGTGAAAATATTGAAAATTCGTGAACTTATGAGCATGCGTTAGAACTACGGCGATGCTTTCGTCAAAACAGTCATTTTAGGAATTTTTCTACCAAATTTTCAACATAGGCTTTTTGAGAGCCCACCTTATGAACACTGGCAGTGTCGTTTTATTAATCAGTGCCGGAAGGTGATTTCGTGCAGTGACTGTGAAATCAACCTTCGGGCCCGATTAATGCCATGACAGTGAGACAATTCATGAGAAGGGGTTCCAAAAACCCCATGTTGAAAATTTGGTGCAAAATTTCCAAAAAATGCCTGAGATATGCAGCAAAGTTGAAAAAAACCCTATTTATTACATTATACAGCTTACCGGCATTTCCTCAGTTCGCGGTCGGCTTTGAAGAGTGCAGACGTGTTCCTGGTCCACCGAAGATCGTTGTGTCAAGGTCCGTAGGTAAGTATGGGGTGAGGGGGCGTGTGGGGAGGCGAGGTGCGCAATGGGTGGGCGCTGGTGCGGGCCCAGACAGCGAGGGACCGTTTTTGTGTTGCAGGTTTTTTTTTTTTTTTAAACAGGAGGACGAGGCGGGACATTTGCCCTGCTGGGGTGGGCTCCCAGCGTGGCACCATGTACTTTCGGCGGGGAGACAGTGGAGCTGATGGGGGATTGGGCACCCCCGTTGGCTATACCATGTGTTGCCACTGGGGTGGGCACCTAGCGTGGCATGTGCAACTCAGTTTTTTGGGGGCGCACAGCCGACGGGGGATTGGGCACCCCTGTCAGCTAAGTACAGTGTATGGGGGGGCCGAGCATGGTATGCGTGCATGTGCGCAAGTGTGTGTGTGTGTGTGTGTGTGTGTGTGTGTGTGTGTAGGGGAGCGCTTATGAGCAGGCGATATCTTATCGCTGCTCACTGAAGCGTAGCTCCCCCTTTCAACTGTACGCCACTGCATTTTAGACTACTGTCATAGACAGCTCCAGCAGCGACTGGAGAACTGCGGCTGCGCCTGCAAACACACTGACTGTGAATTGGAAGAGGGCTGCCACACCTCCGAAAACTCGGATGATAGCACTATGTTTCTTGCATATGCGTGCAAGCAACATAAAAAGGACTGAAAATTCTTCCACTAGAAAGATGTCACTGCTCCTGGTATCATTGAATGATGGTCCTAACCTCTTGTTTTCCTACCATAATGACTGTAGAGAAGTTCTGTTGCATCTCCTTGCACTATACTATTCTCCCATATCCCCAGTGCCTTAAATTCTTATGGTACTGTGTGACTTAATAAGATCTCTGGTTTCTACACAACACTGAATTTTCTTTGTATGTTTGATGGTTGTAGATTAGAACTATATATGTACTTAAATACCATGTAATGTATAGTATTTATGGCCCTTGCCTGATTATTGTTTGTATATTTCTGGCCATATCTAATTCCGTTACTGTATCTGTCAGTTTGTCAGTTGTCTGAACATTTTGTCTGTAATCAGTTCCAGGTTGTACCTGAAAAAGGCATCTGTACACTCTGCCAGTCACTTATGCCATCATTGTATCTGTCAATTATATGAAGTTATTGTCCGTAATTACTTCCAGGTCGCCCCTGAAAAAGGGACCTCAGGTTCCAGTGGATACTACAGAGGCATCAAACGGTGCCTCTCTAGTATCCTAAAGTAACTATCTCATGTAAGACCCACTATATATTGCTGCCACATATATGTTTCATTTGTAAGTGTTCACTTGTAAATGTATAACTCAAGTTTGAAATAATGATTTTTCAATATTTTGAACTGCTTATTTCTTCTGTATTCCATATTTATTCTGTATTGTTGCCCTTGTTTACATCACTGGGGCCCCGCTTAAAAATGGGCATCAAATGCTCTTTGGTCCAACGCAGAAAACAAATTACAAATACAATAAATAAATTAGTGTCTGGGCCACAAAACAGGGCTTGATAGTTTTTATGCCTTCTAATACATCTTTAAGATCTTTTCATAGATTGTTCTTTTTATTTAATTCTAATGAAGGAGCAGTTGTTTCCTTTCATATCTTTTAGCTGAATCCATGTACAAAACTGAGATGGAAGCAGAGGGTAAGTAGGTGGGTGAGAGGGATTACAATAGCAGGGGCATAAAGATGAAGAAGAATGGAGGCCTCACAAATGCTGAATAACTCGACTTCTGCAGCCTCCTATCTCCAGTCCCCTACTTACATCCTTGCTATCATTCCCTCCTCACCCTTTGAACTATGGCTGTATTCTCCCTCTGTCCCACATGCTTCATTACTAACTGTCCCACCCTTCTTTGCTGCTCTTCATTTCCTGCTCCCCTACTCTCATGCGCAGTACCCTGCCAGTTTCACTAGTTCCTTGACATCTAACTCTACTATAAATGCCCCAAGCTTCACTTCCTCATCTTAGCTCTACTCTTGCTCTCCTGCAGAGATATCCCCCCCAACCCTGGTCCATCTGTGTTTCATGCCCTGAATGCTCCATTATCTATCGCAGTCCCTTCTATTGCTCCTGCTGTCCTCACGAAGGGTTTCAAGATCTTTCAACTAAATATTTATTTTATTTATTTATATCTTTGGTAACCGGGTTAGGTCCACTAGGCACAAGTGCCTGTTTTCAGCGGCGTACTGGGAGCACTGGGTGGTTAAGTGACTTGCTCAGAGTCACACAGTATGCAAGTGGAGGTTGTGAGAATCAAACCCAGGTCTGGTCTGCTGGATGTATCAAGCTCATTCACAGCTCAATACTCCAACCTCTATGCTATACTGCGTAGTTTGTTGCAAAAAATCAATCTTCTACAAAGCATGTTGGCCACTCCGAAACCTGACATACTGATTATCATGGAAACTTAGCTAAAGAGCATGATCCTGTATCTCTCGATCTCCATTCCTGGCTACTCCCTCCTGAGGCAAGACCGAGCAGGTAGAGGTGGTGGTGTCGCCATGTACATTCTTATTTCCCTCCAATATTCTATTATTTGTTAATCCACTAGCCCAGCATCTCACGACGCACTGGCTATTCATTTAACTCTGCCCTTCACCCTCCCCATCTTTATAGCCGGCATTTAGTGTTGCCCAAATGTCCAACTCTCTGTTGCTCTCGACCTCATAACCTCCATCACAGCCCTTTCTCGTTCTGGTGAACTATACATCCTAGGCAACCTTAACTTAAACTGGCTGTCTCCAAAGACATCCAAAATATGTAATGATCTTGGAACCCTGAACCTCTCGCAATTGATCTCGGAACCCAACCGCCCTAACCATAAGACACAAAATCACTCCCTGATTGACTGGGCTCTTACCCCCAACTCCCACAGAGTAATTAGCTCTGGCATCCTCCCAGATGCTCTCAGTGACCACAGCCCATTATTCATTGTCAGGAAAATCCACAGACCAAAATCTCCGCCTAAAACCTTACAACTTTGCTCCTTCAAATCCCGAGCCCTTGAACCTCTCCTGCACAGCCTGCACAACCTATCTCTCTCTCTCTCTCTGACTGGTCTCCCTTAATCACCTCTCTCTCAGTTGATAAAGCTCTAACCTACTTCAAAGAAATATTCCTTGCAAATTGGGATGCCTTTGCCTCTCTCAAACAAACCAGGGTTAGGGGTAATCACCTACTGTGGATTACTCCAGTACTCTTAACCTGTCTTAGGGTCAGAGATCATACCTCTAAGTGCCACAAATTCACCCAGCTTCCCAGTGACCTCATGGACTACTGTAAGCTCCGAAATGCCTGTACCAGGGCAGCAAGGCTAGTCAAATCCGATTACTTGAAAAATGCTTTCCTCACTAACATAAAGTCCCGTTCCAAGTTCTGGAAGGTGGTTCATGCCCTCTTTACCTCTTAGTCCCTCCCCCATTCCTCAGTGCTAAAGGTAAATGGCAATCTTGTAGCCAACTCCCATGCCATAGCTGTGGAATTTAACTCCTATTATACCTCCTGTGCAACCGAACTGCTGAAATCCCTCCCTAATTACTCATTCCCCCTCAAATGTCTTGGCTGCCCCTCTATCTTCTCCCACTCAAAAAAAACACTCCACTTCCTATTTCCCCACACCACTCCTTCTCATTTTCTTCCATCTCCCCCACAGATACTCTAAATTCCCTCCTCACCATCAACCCCTCAAAAAGATCTTCCCCAGATAACCTTGACCCTAAACCCGTTTCTCTCTCAGCCCCGGCCATTGCCTACCCCCTTTCCTTAATCTTAAGTCTCTCCTTCTCAGTCTCTGATGTCCCTTCCAAATAAAAGCATGCAGTGATCCTCCCCCTACCTAAAGGTAGGGATCCCTCATCCCCTGGCAACTATCACCCCCTCCATCTCAGTACTCCCTACCCTAGCCAAACTACAGGAACATCTAGTCCTCTCTCAACTGACCTCCATTTTATCTACCTCCATCTTCATCCCATTCCAATCTGGTTTCAGGAAAAAACACTGTACCACCACTTCCCTACTTCGGTTCACTGACTCCATCCTCCCGGGATGGACAATGGCAAAATCACCTCAGCCATATTTGTCGACCTCGCCAAGCCTTTTAACACTGTTTCCCACTCCCTTCTACTTGGTTCCCTCTCATGTACTTGTCTAACCTATTCTGCCACTAACTGGTTTAAGGTCTACCTTACTGGTAGAACCCAATCAGTTAAGATCGCAGATGCCATTTCGTCACCCCTCCTGATCTGCACTGGCGTCCCTCAGGGCTCCATGCTTGGTCCCCTTCTATTCTCCATTTTCCTTAATGATCTGCCATCTGTCTGCTCCCGTTCCTCCGCCATACACATGTACTCCAATGACACTGTCCTGTATGCATCTGGATCAAGCCCAGCTGAGGTTACATCCAGCTTGCAGCACGACTTCAACAAGATCCAGCTCTGATTTGCAAACCATCAATTATTCCTCAACACCAAGAATACAATCTCAATGACCTTTGGCACAAGGCAGAGACTCTCTAGGCTTGCCTCCCTGCCCACTTTCCGCACTCTTGACGGGACTTTACTTGAGGACACCTCATTTTTCAGATACTTTGGTGTTTGGTTAGACCAACATCTCAACTTCTCTGAACACATTGACGCCATCCAGAAAAAACTGCTCCCCAAGCTCGGTGCCATGTTCAGGAACCGCAGTTGCATCCCTCCTGCAGCTAGGCATGAGCTTGTCCAGAAGATGATCCTCCCTATTTTTGACTACTGTGATGTAGTCTGCAGTGCCACTCCTAGGTCCTCCCTGACCAGACTGGACACTCTTTTCAACTCCTTTTGCCTCTTTGACCTTGATGCTCCCTCTTGCACCCACCACTGTGACCTCTATCAAACTCTTTCTTTCCCCTTCCTTACAAATAGACATCTCTCACACTGCACTATGTTCATTGCTAAACACTGGCTGGGTGAGCTCCCTTCCTACCTCTCCTGATCATTTATAACACCCCGTACCCCTTCCCACACCCTCAGATCTACCGACACTTGCGCACTAACTGTCCTCTGCCGCTCCACCCTCTCCAGCCAGTCTGGGTACTCTCAGTTTCCCTAAAATATGGAACTCTCTACCTCCCCAAATATGATACTCCTCCTTCCTCTATTCCATCAACACTGCCCTCTCCAACTATCTTGCACCTAACTGTTCCTGTTATGACCCGCCTTAATTTCCCTTGTCTTGCTCCTTACTGTTTGTCCCCCTTTGGAATTTACCCAATGCCTCTATCGACTCTACTGCCTCTACTGACCCTAGCCCCTCCTAGGTGCTAGTTCTCATACCTTTCTCCCTTTCCCTACTCTCTCTCCCTTTTTCCCTAGCCTTCAAACTTCCCTTGCAGGGTTCTCAGCATTCTGAAGGGGTCATATAGTGCCTAAGCTTGCCACCTTTCCTTCCCCCCATCTACCTATCCTTGGCCTTCCAGGTCCTCTTGAAGGGTCCCCAGCAGCCTGGTGGGTTCCTTGTGATCAGGCCTCATCCCCTCCCAGATGTTTTTTCTCGTTTTCTCCCTCTCTCTATCCCTCTATAATTACAATGCCTAACCACAGGAGGGTTTTCTATCTCCTTAATTTCCCTGCCCCATTGCAGGGTTCATCACATCCTGAAGGGTTTTCTTTTTGGGTCAGGCCATTATTTCCCCTCCTAGCTGTTAATCACACTTGCTTCCTCTCTCTCTCTCTCTCTCTCTCTCGCTTTCCCTTTCTAATCCCTACTCCAGTCCCCTGTCCCCTTGTAGGGTTCCCCACATCTTGAATGGGTTTCTTTGGGACACGACTCTGCACTGTCATCCTCTCTCTCTCTCCTTCACCTCTTATTTCACGAGAGCACTTGTTCACTTATTACCAGTGCACTTATTAATTGTTCTCACAATTTAGATATGTATGCAATACTGTAACAACTGCCCTAATTTATTGTATGCTATGTTGATCTTTGTAATTTGAATGTAAAATGCCTCATCCCTATTGTACCCCTTCCCCCTCAGGTTGCACCGGGAGATGAGCAACCTGTTGCTCAGTGTGCCTTCCTGGTGAAACATTTCAATAAATAAATAAATAATGTCCTTGTTACAGAACTTACATTATTTTCACACTGCCTTCATAACTCTGTGGCCCAAAGGGGACATAAACTACATCATACAGTTCTAGAACGGCACTTACTAGCACAGTGTACATCATAAATACTCACTGTGTTTGATGAAAGGCCAGTAAAGATGAAATAGTAACATAAATTGATCAAATATGTGAAAAAAAAATCTACTAGGAGAAATGACTTGCAGGTTCAGCGCAGTTCCCCCTTTAATGGAATTGAACAGGTGAGTCTCTGCCTGCCATACAGGGCAATAGCACCACGATATTTGAGATTATCTTGTCTGTAAAGGTGGTAGTTAGAGTTATGCCTGCCATACCCATGGGATTTAGACAAAATCAGTAAAAACAGCGCTGGGCATCAGAGCTATTGTTTTATTTCTGTACATAAGGGCAGTATTATGGTACTGGCAGTACAGTGTCATTTTCTCCAGCGAGATCCTGGGGGGAGGTTAAGGAGCGCCATTATTAAATTGCCGGCTGCACCAGAGCTTCAGGGGATTTTTATGAGTGCTAATGTACTGAAACTTTATGCGGGGAGGAGGGGGATCAGAAAGGTGTAGCCCCGATCTGTGCAGTGATCGGGGCTTCACCTCTCCCCATAGAACTCTTTTAAGTATTGTCTCCATGAGCTTGCACATGATTGAGTTCAGACTGACTGGTCTGTAATTCCCTGGGTCATCCTTGAGACCACTTTTGTGGATGGGCACGACATGTGCTGTTCTCTAGTCTTGCGGTACCATGCCTGACTCCAGTGACCTATTAAATTGGCCTTCCAGTGGCCCTGCCAGCTCCTCAGGCAGTTCCCTTAGTATCTTTGGATGTACTCTGTCCAGGTCTGGTGATTTGTCCACCTTCAATGCTAGCAGCTGCTCCCTCACTGTATCCTCCTCTATCTCTACATCTGTGGTCCCCTTCCCCACACTCCTCTTCTCCGTCCTGAAGGCACTGGTCCGTCCTTCTCCCAGGGGAAGATGGAACAGAAGTATTCATTTAGTATCTCTGCTTTCAAACAACATGAAGTCTTGCTATATTATAGACATTAGCAGTTTGTTCCAGCTCTAGAACTGCCCCGGAGTGAAATGGTTAAAACCATTCCAAAATAGAATTTTGGCACGAGAGCAGCTCTATCTGTGTCATTTCAAACTTGAACTGTCAGATTCTTTACTCTGCCTCAGTGAACAGTCGCTCGAATTTCTCCTTCTGCTCGGTTCATTTCTCGGTTTAAAAGTGTTTTCTCGGTTGGATTTAACCGAGAATAGTTTATTTAACCGCAAAACCGTTCGGTTCAAGCTCTATCTGTGGTAATCATAAGTAAATGAAGGTTTTGTCTGTGTGGAACTTTAGTTATCGGTTGGTTTTGAACCGATCAGTGGGTTAAAACTCATTTAAAACTAAAAGTTACTATTTTAAGTGTGGTTTCGGTTCTTATCGGTTCTAAAAAACGGTTATTACGGTTTTCAATACCCGTGACATGGTTGGGAACCGATAAGGGTGTCTTGCCTGTACCGCGTTAAAGGGCAAGTTTTTGGTTAGGCTGGCATTATGTCTGAGAAACCCAAAAGAAAAACCGGGCCCACTGGGTTTCAACACTGTGATGTTTGTGGGGAAGTCTTTGCCAAGGCTGACCCGCACACAACATCTGTTTATTGTCTGGGGTTTGACCACCTCCAGTCAGACTGCCAGGTATGTAAGAATTTCCCTGCAGCCACCCTGGAAAAAAGATTGGCAGGCTCAGGGAACGAGAGGCCAAAAGTCCGCTGACCGGATGGCCAGCCGGTTCGGTGCCAACCGAACCAGAGGGAGTGCCCTCTGACCAGGACCAGACTTCCTCGGCAAAGAAAAGCTGGTTCTGAGGAACCAATTCCAGTAAAGAAAAAGAAAATCAGCAGGTCTGGAGTCCAAAAATTCTTTCTCCAACTGCTGCAGAGATAGCAAGAGCCATACAAATTGTCCAGTCACTGTCTCAGGGTCCGTCCGAACCACCACTATCTGGTAAAAGGTTGGTTCGTCCGGTCCCAGTGGTTCAGGATTATGATATTGAGGAATTTTATGAACCAGAGGAGGGGGAGGAGGATTATGAACAGTATGAATGTGGCTGGGAAGGTCTGGGTGTGCCCATTGAACCGGACATCTCCCCAGACAGACCTTTAGAATCTCCCCTATGCTGTCTGAGTCCCCATCTCATCCGTCTTTCGGATGAGACGTTAAACCGAGGTCCCATCTGCCTGGATTGGTGGTAGTTCAGGTGGATGTTAAAGATCCCATGGCACTTATCGAAAAGAGTAGGGGAATTTCCCCGGTGTCCTGGCCAAATTTCCCTCATTCACTAAAAATACCACCAACAGCTTAATCTGGTTCAAGGTCAGTTGGCATTCATCTGTATCCCCCTTCCCCGGGTCGTGCCTGAAAATAGGCAGGATTTGTCTAGTGCACTTACCCGGTCAACAAAAGCTAAATAAAAAAAAAAAATAATAAATAAAAATAAAAATAGAATAAATAAATTTTATGTTTTATAAAAAAGTTGCTGAAACCCTCCAGCTTCCTTTAGAAGAGGCTGTGGATGAGCAAGAGGAGCCTGATTTTGTAGAAATGATGGATATTCCAGAGTCTAGGAGATTGTCTATTCCTTTACATAAGTCTTTTAGGAAACAAACAATTATAATTTTAAAAGCTCCTAATTCTGTGCCTCCTGTAGATAAAAAGATGGACAGAAGGTATACATTGTCAGGCCCTGATACAGAATTCCTTTCTCAGCAATGCAGTCATGTTGGGGTAGTTCAAACACCATGAAGTCTTGCTGTAATTAGGACTATAGCAGTCAGCCTCAGCCTCTGAACTGCCCCGGAGAGGAAAGGGTTAACTCCAGAGAAGTCTGGAGTTCCACAGCGCGAGGGCACTGTTCAAAGCTCTATCTGTGCAGTTTGAAGTCAAACTGCCAGATTCTTTACTCCACTTCACTGAACAGTCGCTCTGGAGATCAAGTCCTTCAGCTCGGTTCACTCACGGTTTTCGGTCAGTTCCTTCCGGTTCAGAAACCGCAAAGTCTCAAAATTACCACGGTTTCGCTAAGCCTATCTGTAACCGTAAGTAAAATCAAAATTAGTCTGTGTGGAATAATTATCGTTCAGTCTGAACCGATCGCTTTGTATTTTGATGAATTTTTAGACGGTGGTACCGGTTCTTATCGGTTCTAAAAACCTCGTTTTAATAGGGTTTTTCAATACCTGTGACACGGTTAGGAAACCGATAAGGTGTCTTGCTCTGGCACGCCTGAAGAAAAGGGCAAGTTTTGGTTAGGCTGGCACTATGTCTGAGAAACCCAAAAGAAAACCGGCCCACGGGTTTCAACACTGTGATGTTTGTGGGAAGCCTTGCCAGGCTGACCCACACACTGTGTTTATTGTCTGGGGCTGACCACCTCCTTTCAGACTGCCAGATATGTAAAAATTCCCTGCAGCCACCCTGAGAAGAGATTGGGCCGCCTCAGGGAACGAGGGCAAAAGTCCGCTGACCTGATGGCCAGCCCGTCCAGTACCCACTGGACCAGAGGGAGTGCCTTCTGACCAGGGCATTACTTCCTCGGCAAGAGAAAGGCTGGTTCAGAGGAACCAGCACCAGCAAAAAGACAAAGAAATCAGCAGGTTCGAGTCTAAGATAGTTTCTCCAACTGTTGCAGAAATAGCAAAAGCCATACAGATTGTTCAGTCTTTGTCACAGGGACTTGAGAGCCCTCCACAAGTGGCAGAGGGTGGCTCGCCAGGTCCAGTGGTTCAAGATTATGTTATTGAGGAGTTTTATGAACCACAGGAGGGGAGGAGGAATTTGATCAGTGCATTTGTGACTGGGAAGGTCTGGACGTGCCCATTGAACCGGGCATTTCTCCAGACAGACCCTTAGAGTCTCCCTCTGTTGTCTGAGTCCCTTCTCATTTTGTGTTTTATAAAAGGTGGCAGAAACCTCCAGCTCCCTTTAGAGGAGGCTGTGGATGAGCAAGGAGCCTGATTTTGTTGAAATGATGGATATTCCAGAGTCTAGAAGGTTGTCTATTCCTTTGCATAAATCATTTAGGAAGCAAACAACAAAGATTTTAAAATCCTCATTCTGTCCCTCCTGTAGACAAAAAATGGACAGAAGGTATACTTTATCAGGCCCAGATACAGACTTCCTCACGAGCAGTGTAGTCATGTAGGTGTTGTTCAAGCTGCAGCTATAGACAAGGCTAATATTCCCTTGGCATCACATCCCCTGACAAAGATTCCAGGAAGATTGATACCATGGCAAAAAGCAATATATGGCAGCTTCTTTGGGACTCAGGCAGGCTAATTACATGGCTTATGTGGCTAGATATCAGAAGTCTAGATGGGACACTATTTTGCAGTTAGCCAGCAGGCCCAGGGTCAGCTGGCTAGTGAGTTGGAACAGGTGGCTGCTGATGGCATTGAGGCCTCTAAAGTTCAATTTCATACTGCTGTTGATGTTAATGATGTTTCTTCTAGGGTCATGGCCACTTCTGTAGCTCTCCGTAGGGTTGGCATGACTCAGATGCACTAATTTGTCCCAAGACACTCAGGCAAAGGCTATGGATTTCCTGTAGTAGGTAACTCTCTGTTTGGTGATCAGACAGAAAATTACATGAAAAATGGATGAATACAGAACTACCTACAAAAAGTGCCCAAGCTAAAGAGGCATGCCCCCAAAGGCATGCCCCCAGGGGTAAAGGGGTAGGCCTTACCACAGGCCCTTTTATCAAGCTCAAGCCTCTTCAGCCTTTGTTCAGAGGGTTTCTTCAGAGGCAGGGCAGACAGGCTCTGGCAGACCGTCCCTCTTCCCGGCCAAAACAGCTGCCAAGCAGGCACCTGATGGGGTGCCCAGGGCCGAATCTCCTGTACCGGTGGGGGGCAGGTTGGCTTATTTCAGCCAGAACTGGTTGTCCCTAACTTCGGACAAGTGGGTTCTGGAGGTGGTAAGCCAAGGTCTGGTCCTCAGTTTCAAACAGTTCCCAAAGATGAGGGCCAGACATTTCCCACCTGAATCCTTTGGAAGCCCTTGCTTTGGAAACAGAGGTTTCTTCTCTGCTGGGATGCAAAGCAGTAGAGGTTCCCTTGCCATCAGGGGCAAGGGTCTTTATTCAAGGTATTTCTACCCCAAAAAGACAGGAGAATATGCCCATCTTAGATTTAAGGTTCCTGAACAAGCATCTTCTGAAACCAAAGTTCAAATGTTAACTCTGGCAATGATTTTTGCCTCCCTGAGACCAGGAGACTGGCTAGCTTCCTTGGACCTCAAGGACGCCTATTTTCATTTCTTGATCAGGCCTTCTCACAGAAAGTACCTCAGGTTCGAACTACCTTCTGGCCACTATCAGTTCAGAGCAATGCCCTTCGGCCTTACCTCTGCCCCAAGGGTTTTCACAAAATGTCTGGCTGTGATAGTGGCTCATCTGAGAAGGCAAGGGGTGGCCGTTTTTCCCTACCTGGACGACTGGCTCATAGTGGGTCAGTCTCCAGATCACGTAAAATCTCACTTGTTGGTCACCCAGCAGCTTCTCACCTCTCTGGGATTCCTGTTGAATCTTCCAAAGTCAGTTCTCGAACCAGTTCAGGTACTAACTTTCATAGGTGCAGAGTTGAACACAAAGTCTGCCAGGGCATATCTCCCCTCCGAGAGAGGTGGACAGACTCATTGCCCTGGCATCTTCCTTCACCATGCGGGTCTCTCGGCCATAAGGCACTTCCTGCAACTCCTAGGACACATGGCTGCGTCCACAGCTGTCGTGCAGGGAGCAAGATTCCAGATGAGGAGACATCCAATTCCACCTGAGATCTTTTTGGTCCCAAAAGAAGGACCCTCACCAAATTAGTCCCAGTGACAAGGTCTCTGATCCTGGCCCTTCAGTGGTGGCAGGACCAGAGCAATCTAACTCAAGGGTCCCCTTCTTACCCATTCCTCACTCCCTCACACTTACCACAGATGCCTCCTCCTCTAGGATGGGGGCTCACTTGAGCGACCTTTCCACTCAGGGAGTGTGGTCTCCTCAGGAATCTCTGCTCCACATCAACCTTCTGGAGCTCAGGACTGTCCTCTTAGCTCTCAGGCCTTTTCAGCTTCTGTCCAGAACAAGGTAGTTCAAGTCAGGACAGACAATACCACAACAATGTGGTACATCAACAAGCAGGGACACTCGGTCTTCTGCCTTGTGCATCAAGCAATGAAGCTGTGGTCTCTGGCTTACTCCTTGAATACCTCCCTGATAGCAGTTCACCTTCCAGGGAAGGACAATGTCCTAGCGGATGCCCTCAGCAGGATTTCTCAGGGCCACCACGAATGGGCCCTGAACCTCTAGTGCTGGGGTCAGTCTTTGCTAGATGGGGCACCCCTCAGATAGATCTTTCACAGCCCCAGACAACCACCAACTTCCTCTGTTTTGTTGCAGACCTCCAGTGTTGGGATCAGTCCCACTGGACGCCTTCCAGTTGGATTGGGAGGAAATATCTATATGCCTTCCTCCCTTCCTCTCCTTTTCAGGATTACTAGTGAGGATCAGAACTCAGTCCTGCAAGGTGATTCTGATTGCTCCAGATTGGGCCAGACAGCCCTGGTACCCTCTCCTTCTGTCCCTGATTGTCCACCCTCCCTGAGCTTGCCCAGGACCCACGACCTGTTGACCTGTGCACAGGGAGAGTGTGGTATCGAACCTCAGTTCCCTCCACCTCAAGGCTTGGTTCTTGAGGAGCTAGAATTCGCTGATCTACACCTCTCTAAGGTGTCTTGGATATTTTGAAGGCGGCCAGGAGGCCTTCTACTAGGGCCACCTATAATTCTAAGTGGAAGAGGTTTCCATTTGGTGCTCTGGAAGCAAATCTCCCAGAATCTGCTGATTTGACTGTTTTATTGGACTATCTGGTCCACTTAAATTCTCTAGGCCTTAAGCCAGCTACCTTAAGGGTTCATCTGGCAGCAGTCTCGCTTGTGTCAGCAGGTCAAACCTGCTTCCATCTCTTCTCACCCTGTACTTTCAAGTTTTAAGGGTTACCACACTAAACCCTCCTTTTCGGAACCAGCTCCTGCTTGGGACCTGAATGTTTGCATTGCTCAGCTAATGCAACCCCTTGAGCCCTGTCTTCGGCAGACCTCAAGTTTTGACTTGGAAGACTGTTTTCTAGTGGCCAGCACTTCTGCTAGGCGTATAAGTGAGATGCAAGCCTTGTCAGTGGAAGAAGATTTCATTTCTTTTCATAGGGACAAGGTAGTCCTTAGGACTAATAGAGGTTTTACCAAAGGTGGTCTCGTTTTCATCTCCAACCAATCCATCTCTCTCCCAGTATTTTTCACTGAGCATTCCTCTTCAGGGAGAGGAGATTGCACAGTCTGGACGCTCAAAAGAGCTCTAAGCTACTATTTGGAACGCACCAAGGGTCATAGGTTTGAATCCTCCAGCTCTTCCTTACCTATGGGGAAGTCGGCAAAGGGAGACCTGCCACTAAGAGGACAATTGCAAGGTGGATTGTCTCTTGTACCCAATCTGTTACCAAAAACTGGGTAAAGAGCCCCTCAGGATTGAGGGCTCATTCTACCAGAGGTACAGCTGCATCTCTAGCGGCTGCGCAGAGATATTCCATTTGGAGATCTGTCAGCTGCTACCTGGAAAACAGTTCACACCTTTACCAAACATTACTCCTTGGATGTTCAATCCAGGAGGGATGCCCGCTTTTAGCAAGCTGCTGCTTCAGAGCCTATTTCCCAAGTAGGTTCTGACCTCCTCCATGGAGGTACTGCTGTGTAATCTGCTATAGTCTAATTACAGCAAGACTTCATGGTGTTTGAAGAAAAAATTACTCACCTTAGTAATTGCTTTTCTTCTCATGGAGTCTTCTTTGTGATAGGACAACCCTCCTACCCCGCTCAGAACTCCTCCTTGGGTATGGGGTTGGCAAATTAGTGCAAGCACTGTGTCATGCCTTTTTCTTGCTTATTGGGTTTAGGAACTTGGTAATTCTGTTGTTCGTTGAGTGGTAGGTGGCCCCCTCCCTGGACTTGAGTCTTTTTGGGAAGAGGGGGTCTGTTAATGCTTCTTTTCAGTAATGCTAACAATATTTAATAATTTTGTTGCTATTCTGTGATTGTTGTGTGTTTTTGTAGTTCTACTACTGGTAGGTAGCCAATGGCTAGTGTAGGGTTTTTCCACACAGACTTGCTATATTAGTTTAGCTTTGTAAAGAATCTGGCAGTTTGACTTCAAACTGCACAGATAGAGCTTTGAACAGCGCCCTCGCGCTGTGGAACTCCAGACTTCTCTGGAGTTAACCCTTTCCTCTCCGGGGCAGTTCAGAGGCTGAGGCTGACTGCTATAGTCCTAATACAGCAAGACTCCATGAGAAGAAAAGCAATTACTAAGGTGAGTAATTTTTTCTTCAGGCTGCTGCCTGTGATAAAGCTAATATTCCCTTGGCTTCACATCCTCCTGACAAGGATTCCAGGAAGATTGATACCATGGCAAAAAACAGTATATGGCAGCCTCTCTGGGACTCAGGCAAGCAAATTATATGGCTTATGTAGCTAGGTATCAGAAATCTAGATGGGATACTGTTATGCAATTGGTCAAACAGGCCCATGGCCAGCTGGCTAGTGAACTAGAACAGGTGGCTGCTGATGGCATTGAAGCCTCTAAGGTTCAGTTTCATGCTGCTGTGGATGTTAATGATGTTTCCTCTAGGGTCATGGCCACATCTGTAGCTTTTCAAGAGGTTGGCCTGGCTCAGGTATACTACTTTGTCACAGGATACCCAGACTAAGGCTATGGATTTTCCTGTGGGGAAATTCTCTGTTTGGAGAGCAGACAGAAATTACATGAAGAAGATGGATGAATATAGGACTACTTACAAGGTGCCCAGGCTAAGGCGCCAAGCCACTCCTCAAGGCATGCCCCAGGGTGGGGTAGGCCTTTTCACAGGCCTTTCTACCAGACTCAGGCCTCCTCTGCCTATGCTCAGAGGGGCTTCTTCAGAGGCAGGGGCAGACGAGGGGTGGGCAGACCTGCTCCCACCCCCAGCCTAAAGCTCCTGCGAAACAGGCACCCTGATGGGGTGCCCAGGGCCGATTCTCCTGTACCAGTGGGGGCCAGGCTGGCTTACTTCAGTCAGAATTGGTTTCTTTAACCTCAGACAAGTGGGTTCTGGAAGTAGTAAGCCAGGGTCTGGTTCTCAGCTTCAAAAAGTTTCCCAAGTTGAGAAGCAGACTTTTTTCCACCTGCAAGTGCTTCAGAGGACCTCGCTCTGGAAAGAGAGAGGTCTCATCCTGTTAGCTCTCAGAGCAGTAGATGGGTTCCTCCCTGCACCAGGGCAGGGTCTGTATTCAGATACTTCCTTACCCAAAAAAGACAGGAGAATGGGCCCATTTTAGATCTCAGATATCTGAACAAGCATCTTTTGAAACCAAAGTTCAAAATGGTAACTCTGGCAATGATTTTACCTTCCCTAAGGCCAGGGGACTGGCTAGCCTCCCTAGACCTCAAGGATTTCCATGTCCTAATCAGAAGATCCCATCGAAAGTACCTCAGATTCGAACTGCCCTCAGGTCATTACCAGTTCAGAGCAATGCCCTTCGGCCTTACCTCTGCTCCAAGGGTATTCACAAAGTGTCTAGCAGTGGCAGTGGCCCACTTAAGGAGGCAGAGGATTGCTGTTTTTCCCTATCTAGACGACTGGCTCATTGTAGGCCAGTCCCCAGAACAGGTAAAATCTCACCTGCAGGTCACCCAGCAGCTTCTCACCTCCCTGGGTTTTCTGCTAAACCTACCAAAGTCGGTTCTGGAACCAGTCCAGGTACTCACCTTTATAGGGGCAGGATTGGACACCAAGCCTCTTCCTTCACTCTGCAGGTCCTCGACCAGCAAGACACTTTCTGCAGCTCCTGGGGCACATGGCTGCATCCACAGCTGTTGTGCAGGGAGCCAGATTTCAGATGAGAGACATTCAGTTTCACTTGAGAACCTTTTGGTCTCAGAGAAGAGACCCCCTTTCAAGTTGGTCCCAGTGACTCGAACCTTGATCCTAGCTCTCCAGTGGTGGCAGGATCAGAGCAATTTAAGAGGGGGTCCCTTCATTTCCCTCTTCTCACGACTTGACTCTCACTACAGATGCTTCCCTTCTGGGTTGGGGGGCCCACATGGGCGACCTTTCCACTCAGGAGTCTGGTCCCCCAGGAATCTCTGCTCCACATCAATTTGCTGGAACTCAGAGCTGTCTTTTAGCTCTTCAAGCTTTTTCTGCATCTGTCCACGACAAGGTGATACAAGTCAGAACAGACAACACCACAACAATGTGGTACATCAACAAACAGGGGGCACTCGGTCTTGGCCTTGCGCCGAGGCAATGAAGTTGTGGTCTCTGGCCTATTCCTGAACACTTCCTCATAGCAGTTCATCTTCCAGGAAGGACAATGTCCTAGCGGATGCCCTCAGCAGGATTTCCAGGGCCATCACGAATGGTCCCTGGATCCTCAAGTGCTGGGGATAGTTTTTGCCAGGTGGGGCATCCTCAGATAGATCTTTGCAGCCCCAGACAATCACAAACTTCCTCTGTTCTGTTGCAGGCCTCCAGTGCTGGGCTCAGTTCCCTGGATGCCCTTCTTTCTGGATTGGGAGGGAAGTTCCTCTATGCTTTCCTCTCTCTCCTATTCAAAGTACTAGTCAAAATCAGATCTCAGCCTTGCAGGGTGATTCTGATTGCCCCGGATTGAGCCAGGCAGCCCTGGTACCCTCCTTCTGTCTCTGACAGTCCATCTTCCCTGTGCCCCCCAGGAATCACAATCTGTTGACTTGTGCCCAGGGAAGGGTTGGTATCGGACCTCAAATCCCTCAACCTCAAGGCCTGGCTCTTGAGGAGTTAGGAGTTTGCTGATTTACACCTCCTCAGGGTGTTTCTGAGATCCTAAAGGCTTCAGAAAGCCTTCCACTAGGGCTACTTATAGTTCTAAATGGAAAAGGTTTTCCAGTTGGTGTGCTGGGAAAAATATTTCCCCAGAATCTGCTGAATTGCCCATTTTGTTAGATTATATGGTACATCTTAATTCCTTGGGTCTCAGACCAGCTACCCTGAGAGTTCATTTGGCAGCTGTGTCTGCTTTTGTGTCAGCAGGAAAGTCATCCCCTCTTTCCTCTCATCCTGTGTTTTCCAAGTTTTTTAAGGGACTACTCCATACTAATCCTCCCTTTCGGGAACCGGCCCCTGCTTGGGACCTTAATGTTTGCATTGCCCAGTTAATGCAACCCACTTTTGAACCTCTGTCTTCTGCAGAGCTTAAGTTCCTAACTTGGAAAACTGTTTTTCTAGTGGCTATCACTTCTGCCAGATGCAAAAGTGAATTGCAAGCCTTGTCAGTGGAGACTGACTTCATTTCTTTCCACAGGGATAGGTAGTCCTTAGGACTAATAGGAAGTTTTGCCCAAGGTGGTTTCAGATTTCCATCTTAATCAATCTATCTCCTTCCAGTATTTTTCACTGATCACCCTCTTCGGGTGAGAGGAGGTTGCACAGCCTGGATGTTAAGAGAGCTCTTAGTTATTATATAGAGCGTACTAAAGGTCACAGGTTCGAATCCTCCAACTTTCCTTACCTATGGTGAAGTTGGGAAAGGCAAACCTGCCACTAAGAGATCAATTGCCAGGTGGATTGTCTCTTGTATCCAATTTTGTTATCAGAAAGGGGCAGAGCCCCCGGTTTGAGGGCCATTCTACCGGGGTACAGCTGCGCTCTAGCTGCTGCCAGAGATATCCCTTATTAGAGATTTGCCAGGCTGCTACTTGAAAACGGTACACACTTTTACCAAGCATTACTCCTGGATGTCCAGGCCAGGAGAGATGCTCGAGGTTTGGCGCAGCTGTTCTTCAGAGCCTATTCCCTAAGTAGGTTCTGCCTCCTCCATGGAGGTACTGCTGTGTATTCTGCTAATGTCTAAAATATAGCAAGACTTCATGTTGTTTGAAGAAAAATTACTCACCTTAGTAATGTTGTTTCTTCTAATGGAGTCTTGCTATATATAGACCTCCCCAACCTGCCCTCTCAGAACCTCTACTTGGTGGGGTGCGGGCAACTTAGTGTGGGCACTACTTATGTCCTGTTAGCATTTTGTCCCTTTGGGACTTTGGGGGTGTGTGATGTGACGCGTGTGTGTGTGTTTTATTATACTTATGTTCCATTTTCATATTATTAGAATGGTGTTAGTATTTCTGGTTCCCTGACTTGAGTCTTGGTGTTGGGACCATCAATGGTTGTTATTATTTAGGTAGCCATTTGGCTGAGTGTAGGTTAGCTTCCACACAGACCTTAGTGAGTTTGAATCGTAAAGATCGACAGTTCAAGTTTGAAATGACACAGATAGAGCTGCTCGTGCCAAAATTCTATTTTGGAATGGTTTTAACCATTTCACTCCGGGGCAGTTCTAGAGCTGGAACAAACTGCTAATGTCTATAATATAGCAAGACTCCATTAGAAGAAACAACATTACTAAGGTGAGTAATTTTTTCTTTTTCCCCATTATCCTCCACCCACTCCTCCCCTTTCTTAAGTCTAGTAATCCCATCCTTCTCGTCCCTTTTCTCACTTATTTAGAGAAAGAAAGCCTTCTCCCCCTTCTTTTTTTTTTTTTTGAGTTATTGGTTTTGTCCCCTCACTCCTGCTCAGATGCCCACCACTCCTTCAGGCTCTCCTAGGGTCCTTTCTGCTTCCGCCATCCCTTCTCATGTCCTGACTCCCCTGCAGGCCCCACAGAGCAGCCCTCCCGCAGTATCCCGGGCATTTCCCTTCACCGGGCAGGTCCCCCTCCTCTGAGGGGGAATGCACCAATGAAGGGGGAACACTAGCACTTACTCAGTCTTAGGCTGCAGGATGCTGCTAGGCCCCACGAGGAACGGCTCCCTTGGGGATGCAGCGGTGCAGAGGATCCAGAGGCCGTCATCTGGCGAGCACCCCGCTATTTTCCCTTTTTCTGTTGGGGGCAGCATAGTGAAGTCATGGCATATGCCAACGTCCGCTCCTCCCCCGTTGCCATTTCGGCCATGCGTCCTGCGCTACTCCCAGCCTCTGCTAGGAGCCAGCAGGCACTGGACCAGTCCCCTACCCCCCCCGGAGAAGGAGAGCTGTCCATGGGATGCTCAATCCTTCTCCCCCCCCAGCCGGACCTCCAGCGACCCGGGTTCGTTCCCAAACCCGGGTCCCTGGCATCGCAAGCAGAAATCCAACCACTGCGCTGGTGGGCCAGCTTCTCCCCCTTCTTAATTCCTTCAGCTATCTGCAGCTACTTCTGTGCTTTAGCTCACTGGAATTTCTTATTTGCCTCACTAGCCAACCTTAGGTAATTTTCCCTATCCACCTCTCTTGGTATTCCTGAATATTCTATTGGCAAACCTCTGTTCACTTACTGCCTGGGTGACTCCAGAACTGAACTAGCTGGGTACTTTGGCCCTTGTGTTCTTCCCCCTGAGCCTAACACACTCCTCTGTGACAACCAGTATTCCTTCCTTAACGATGAACCACCTTTGGTCCACCCCATCTGCTCTGATGCCCACCAGATGGCTCCTTAGTACTTTACCCATCTTCCTGAAGTCTGCCCTCCTTAAATCCATGATTTTGGTCTTGGTCAGGATGCTTTTCCTGCCCATATCCAACTGGAACCACACTGTACAATGGTCACTCCCACCCAGGGGCTCCCAGACTGTTATATCCTATACATGATCCCCATTTATGCGCACCAGATCAAGAATTGCCTCTGCTTTTGTTGGTTATGTGATGCTCTGAGTCAGGAACCCACTTTGCAGTCCTTCCAGTATCACCTGACTCCTAGCACATGTTGTGGATGGTACACTCCAGTCCACCTTGGGCATCAATCAATCAAACTTTATTTAACTAGGCGTAAACACCGGTGAGCAAGCTCATTTTCAAGGTGGTCCTGGACATTAATACAGAAAACATACAAAGGAAGGGTTGACAAGCCAGGGGCATAGTATGTGTGTAGGATTGTACAGGTCTCTACATATCAAAACTAACATAGGTAACATAGTTGCAGGGTCATAACTAGTAGGCCTAAGCATACATGGGTGATACAGTTACAGTGTCATAACTAGAAGACTCATGAGTTAAAATTTAAAACTTAATTATACATCAATGTGAGCATTATATTATCATATAATTGAGGATATACAGGGAGGGAAGAAGAAAGAGGAAAATGTATATGTATCGGGGTGGGTGGGAGGAAGGGACAGGGGAAGAGGAGAGACTAATAAGTGCTAGGTGCCCTTAACAGAGATGAAAATTTAAGAGGGTTACAGAGATGTCAGATTCATGGATGAGACTAGGGCTACTGGTATTAGGTCACTTGTAGCACTACAGTTTTCCTTAGGTATTCAGCTATTAGTGCTTTGAAAGTGAACAGACCGGGAAGGGAAGAGAGTTTAAGTGAGCTTTGCATGGCGTTCCATAAGGACGAGAAGGAGAAGTTGATTGCAGCCATGCCATAGGTTGTTTTTACTCTGGGTATCTGGAAGCAGAGTAAGGAGAAGCGTCTCAACCCGTAAAATCCCTTGGCACATTCGAAGAAGCTTGAGATGTAGGCAGGGAGTTTGTCAGACAAGGCTCTGAAGAACCAAAGAAGAGCGTTCCTTTTCCTCTTTGTTGAGAGAGAGGACCATCCCATCTCATGGTACAGTATGCAATAGTGGGTGTGAGAGGTCAGGTTTAGGATGAACCTTAAGGCCTGGTGGTAGAGGGCATGTTGAAGTCCCCCACAATTGCCACCTTTCCTTTCCCCACAGCTTCCAATATTTGCAAGCTCAGTTTCCTGTCCCTCTTCTTAGTCTGGTTGGGTGGTCTGCAAACCACCCCAACCTCACCTTTCTACTTCTATTGGACAACAACCGAACCCATAATGCCTCCACCTTCCCTTCCTCTTACTCCTCCCTTGTGCAAGTTATTCCCTACCTGATGTAAACTGCTATCCCTTCCTCCTTCCTGACCACCCTGTCCCTCCTGTATAGTTTATATTCAGGGATTGCAAGGTCCCAGTCAAGGTGTGGTGTTGCCCAAGTCTCGGTTAATGCTGTTATGTCCATTCTCCTGTCTGCTAATAGTGCCTGCAGGTAGTCAGTCTTGTTTCCAAGACTCCGAACATTCAGGGACTCCACCCTCCACCTAAAATCTGACCTTCCTTCCCTCTAATTTATTCTTTCTTCACATTTCTTCCCTCTGTGTGCACCCCTCCACCTACCCTTGTTATGTGTTCCTAACTGCCTCCACCCTTTGTTTAAGCAAAAATGCATGACAGGGTGTGGATTGTGCTGGGATAACCTCACACCTGGGTGGTTGGGCATGAGCCTGCATGCCAAGTGCATTCAACATCCCAGAAGTGAGGTTATCCCAGCAAACCCCACACCCTGGAGAGCATTATTGCTATTATACAATAGCTTGTTGTTATATAAAATAAAAAAAAACATGTAAAAAATGTTTTTAGTAGATTTTTAGTCTGGCAATATATCTTTGTTTCGTAAGAGAAGATGTAACAAATCAATACAGTGAGGTTGTGCTGGTATAACCTCACTGTGCCAGGGATACACGTAAGCATTAAGCCACATTGAAGGAGGCTTCTACTGGGGAATCAAAGCATGGTTTTGGGGGGTTGGGGTTCTGGTATGAGACTGAAGGCCGAGTGCCTACAATCACCCAACCATGCATTAATTCCCCAGTAGAAGCCTCCTTTGGAGTGGCTTAATGAGCTTGTAACATGGCAAGTGCTGTTAAGTAGTGATTATTAGAAAGGGCATTTGTTAATGAAACATGGAGAAAAATAAGTGTTTAGGTAGTTCAATTGTTTTACTCTAAATTAGTACAGGGCATCAGAACCATACTAATATTTTATTAAAATAGTTATGTTATAAAACAAAGGTAGGCATATATAATACTTTCAGCACAGTATTACACATTTTGCTGGTTTTTAAACATTTTCATGCAGTACATATTTCTGTGCATCGTTCGATATTATACAATGGTTACTTCATTGCTGCCGCATTGCATCCAGGGATTCATTGGCTGATATTTTTGTAAAACATTACGGGTTTTAGAACTGGTACATTATGGAGTAATGCTTCCTTTGTACCGCGTTACATTTCTACATAGAAACTAGAACGATTGTCAGGAAATACTACGTTAAGTTACTGCTTCTGTATGCTCAGCATTTGATTGATGAAGTATCCTGGGCACGTGTGGTGCTGCGCAAATCAAAATATGGCGCTGGGAGACTATTTTGATATCAGCACATGTATATTCAGAGAACCGTCAATCGGCAGCGAAGGTACATTTCAACAGTTTTTACTTGTCTGATACATGCAGAGGATTGTAACTGACTCGTTCGATAGCTACAGTTACACTTACCCAGTCCTAATGTAAGCGCTCCCTGGGGCTGCCGTTGATAGTGCCTGGCAGGCTGTTTGTTCCCTTTCAGACCTAACCATACCTGTTTTATTCCTTTTTGTGAACTATGTCACAAAAAAAGATGTTATCGCATACTGTGTCTGACTGTTATAATAGCGATACCTAGGTCTTGTGTTTTTTTAGGGTAATTCCTGTGATAATATCCATCTCTGAATCTCTGTGGTCTAGCCTGTTCCCACTATTTTATACTGTTCACTGTGTCTTACTGATGATCCCTAACAAACTGTTACGTATGTTTCTTGTGTGTTTGATTTGTACTTCTATTATGCTTTATTCACATTGTAAATATATCTGTTGTACTATAATCTGGACTTAACCAGGTCCATCTTGTAAATGAGCTTGCTCAACGATGTTCACTTGGATAAATAAACATTTGATTGATTGATTACACTGGGTGGTTGGGTAGAAGACATCTTTGTGTTAGTGACATGGCAATTACTCATCTCATCAAATATAAGAGAACTGAGGACGGCATTTATCTGCACTATACTTGCTGGCAATTTCATTGTGGTTTTCTTAGGTACTACACCTTGGAGTGGGCATTACCAGGGATTAATGCTGTCCTCAACTTTGGCCATGTGTTGCACTTTGACCAATAGCCTTTTTGTATTTGAGTTCCAGATAAATTGCCATGTTATAATGAACAATCAGAGTCCAGAAAAATTTCTTGCCATTGTATAATAACTGTTTTCTCACCCCTTCCACCTCCTCTCTCCAGACCTCTTCCATCACTGTAGAGGGGAAGTTCATTGACCTCCTCCTCTCTGAGTCTTTGGGCCTGCAGGCCAGCTGCCCCCCCCCAGTAGTTTAAATTAAGTGCAGTGGTTATGTATTCCCCCGGTTTGTCCCTGAGTATCATCAAACCCTCCCTACTGAGGTATAGCCTGTCTGGTGAAAAGTACTTTGTTTGACCAGGTCTCCTCTCAGTCCCCAGTACAGATGAACACCTCCTCCTTGCACCATTTCCTCAGCCAGTGATTAAAAACCTCTTTAGTTCCTGGCTGTGCTGACCTTTGATGCTGGTATCACCTCTGAGAAGGCCTGCGAACTTGCTTCTGCCCAGCAGATCTTCTCTAACTCCCTGAACCTACTTTGCACTACCTCAGCCTCCTCCCCAGCTAGGTCACTGGTTCTAGCATGTATAACTAAATTAAGCTTTCTTCCAACATCTCTTAGTATTTCCCTTATTCTTGGGTCCATCTTTCCCGCTGTCAACCCTTGCATACAAACCACCCTCCTGCTTACATTTGGTCCCCTTTCCTTCCAGAGTGAATACCCCTAATTATGGAGCCCCAATGAATGCCAACCTTCCATCCCCTGCACCCATGCTCCTCATAGAAACATAGGATCTGTCAGCAGATAAGAACCACCTGGTCCACCCAGTCTGCCCATTTTTCCCAATCTACAGTATCACCGTAGACTCTGCTTGATCTCCGTCTCTTTCTCCCTCCCTCATTCCTTTCTATTAAGATTCCCTTATGCCTATTACATGCATTCCTGAACCCCGTCACTGTTTTTGTCCCCACCACCTCAGCTAGTAGGCTGTTCCACAAATCCACCACCCTTTCTGTGAAGAACTACTTCCTCACAGCTCTCCTGAAACTCCCCCCTTCCAACTTCACAGCATGTCCCCTTGTTCTTGTGCAACTTTTTTTCTGAAAAAATACTTCCCTCCTGTACCTTACCCCAGTGAGGTATTATTACAGGTTTCTATCATATCCTTCCTATAGCATGTACATAATGAGTTCATCGAGTCTCTCTTCATAGGGCTTTTGATGCAGCCCGTGTACCATTTTAGTTGCCCTCCTCTGGACCTCGTCCACTCTGTCTATGTACTTATGGAGATGTGGCCTTCAGAACTATGCATAGCATTCTAAGTGAGGTCTTATCAGCATTCTAACAGTGGTAGCACCACCTCCCTATTCCTGCTGGTGATACCTCTCCCTATGCACCCCAGCATCCCACTAGCTCTCCCAACTGCTTTGTCACACTGCCTGACCACCTTTAGACCATCAGTGATAACTACCCCCAGGTCTGTCTCTCCTGCTTGTTGGTCATTAATAACATTCCCCCATTCTATACTCTGCCTTTGGGCTTCTGTGCCCCACGTGCATTATTCTGCACTTTTTCACATTGAAACCCAGCTGCCATACTGTTGGCCACTCCTCAAGTTCTCTCAGGTCTCTTCTCATCCTTTCCACCCCACTGGAGCATCCACCCTATTGCAGATTTTTTGATGTCATCCACAAAGAGGAAGACCTTCCCCTTTAGCTGTTCTGCAATGTCACCTATAAAGACATTCAATGGCCTACACAGCCAGTATAGTGTTATGCTTGTGCAACTGTGTTAGTTTGGTTTTGGCTGTTCGGGCTCTCTATTCCAGAGGAATTACCACCCTGTAGGGTTACCAAAGGCAAAGAACCCTCGAAGAGGGTTCCACCCCTAGAGGTACCACAGGATGATTCCCGCAGCTAAAAGTACCTTAGGAAGGATCTTAAGAAGAGAAGAGCTGCCACTGGAGGAGCAGGGGAGGATGGTGGGGCAAAGAAAAATGTGCTTCAGAAGGAGGCTGAGAGAAGCTGTTTATACAGCTCAGGAAGTGGGAGTGGCTGGCTGCTTGTCTAATGAACTCCAGGCAAAGCCTTCCAAGTCAATGGCCTACGCAGCCAATATAGTGTTATGCTTGTGCAACTGTGTTAGTTTGGTTTTGGCCATTCGCACTCTCTGTTCCAGAGGAATTACCACCCTGTACAGGTACCATAAGCAAGGAACCCTCGAAGAGGGTTCCACCCCTAGAGGTGCCATGGGACGATTCCCATGGCTAAAGGTACCTTAGGAAGGATACCCAAAAAGAATGAAGTACAAAGCATATAATCAAGCAGCAACTGTGACGTAGTAGTAGATAAGCATAGACAGTTTGATAACATAATGAGATGCTCAGTTTGATAACGTAATGAAATGCCCAGCTTTGCATGGCATGATACTGATCGTTTGCGTTGAGAATGAGGGGATCCTCTAAGGAGACAGGGAATGGCAGGGACACCATCCACCTCTATCCAACAGCAGAACCTACCTAAAAAAACTAGGGGACACTACTATGCTTACTAACAGTTATGACCTGAGACAATGGAGGAGAGAAAAAAAAAACCTATGAGGAGGAAATATCTGGGGATCCAAGGCCTAGGTCACATTCCCTCCAGGATTGGGATATTTTATTTAGTGACGGCTCTGCAGCTGCAATTTGGAAAACCCAATTAAAGGGAGGTGGAAAATATTCCAATTTGGAGGAAGGCTCTCACTCAATCCCTCTAGCGGGAATGCTGTGGAAGGTTGCGAGAGAACTCTGCAACAATACGTGCAACCACGGTGGGAGGAGGAGAGCAACAACTGCTGAGGCAGTCACCTGGCCTCCTCGCCCTAAACTCAGACCAGGTGAACCAGAGGCAGTTGTAGAGAGAATGCGGTGAAGGTGCCTTGCTAGGGAAACCACTAAAGCCAATGGATAACCATTATAGTGGAACACTAGAGCCAAAGGGGGTAACTTTTTCCACCCTTCACAGCTAGTCTTAAATTCTATAAGAGGAGCTGCTGTCGTGAAGCGAACAGCTAAAGCCAAGCCCAGAGCGAGGACATTCCCAGCTATGGACCAGGTGAGAAGGACCCCCCCAAGTCAGGCACACTTAAGATGTGGGCTAAATGCAGAGCGAGACCATCAGCTGCAGGGAACCCTGTGCCAGAATGGTATGGCTGGTATGCCCCAAAAACTGACAGAGAGCTGAAAAGTTGGCGAGTAGCTGAGAGCACTGGTATGCTGAAACTTTAATTAGCCTTGAGTGCTGAGACCTTGCAAGGTCGAAAGCAGATTGAGTGCCGCAGACATCCCAGAGGTTGAAGCTGAGGGGATGCGGTAGGCATGAGTGATGATTGCGTAAGCAAGAGTGGACCTGCTCGTAGGTCAGTAAACAGAGTAGTAATAGGTGGACCTGCACATAGGTCTGCATAACATAGTAGCAATGAAACAGCACTGAATAGTGGGGCAAGACAGCCAGGCATCCAAAAAGCCAATAGAGGTGACACATACTCAGAGGTTTTGTCAGCGGTGGAGACAGAATTCAGAATAATTAGCCACATGAGGCCATGACTCCCCAAACGCCTCCAAGTCCCCACCGTAGGAAAAATAAGAAAGTGATGGAAGGGACGAGACCCACATGCAGGTATTGAAACTAAGTTACAGCATCAGCAGTAGCTTTATCTAACCTCAGAGTATAGTAAGGTGTATGACAATAGAAGCAACATCTGTATTGAGTACACTGAGTTGTTAAATTGCAATAAACATAAAATAAAAGAGACACAATGTTCTGAAAGCAGCTGTAACCAGGCAGTGCAATTAAGCTGCTGCAATGAGGTAAGCAGAATGAGAGAGCATGATTGAGCTGCATAGCTAGGTTCAGAGTAAGCCTGAATCAGGTGAAAACATTGAGCATGCAACATGGAAGCAGCTATGGTTGAGCTGAAACACACAGATAATGATTGCAGTTACATTGCAGTAATTTGAGAGTTGTGAGTAACAGAGCAAGTAGTAGGAGCTCTGGAGTATATATGCTAGGAGCTTAGAAACAAAGTCCCCCAAAAGACAAAACCAAAGACGCACACAAACACAAAAACAAAGAAAGACAGAAAGAAGCACACACACAGCCGAAGGCAAAATACAAACCAGAAGAAGGAAAATAAACACAGAAGTCCAGCAGACAAGCAGGAGCAGCAAAGTTGTGTGGGGGGGGAGGCCCCAACCAGCTCAGAGGACAGACTGACAGAGCCTTGGGCTACAAAGAAAAATGTGCTTCAGAAGGAGGCTGAGAGGAGCAGCTCATATAGCTCAGGAAGTGGGAGTGGCTGGCTGCTTGTCCACTGAACTCCAGGCAAAGCCTTCCAATTAAAGAGGACCGGTCCCAGCACTGATCCCTGAGACACCTAACTTGTCACCCTTCCCTCCTCGGAGTACATACCATTTACTACCACCCTCTGCCTCCAATCCCCTAACCAATTTCTTACTCAGTTTACTACCTTTTGACCCACTCCTAAGTTAATCAGCTTGCATAATAGTCTTCTGTGTGGGACAGTGTTGAACGCCTTACTGAAATCTAGACAGGCCATGCCCACCACTCCACCCTGATCTAATTCCTTGGTTACCCAGTCAAATAAATCTTTCAGATTCATTTGGCATGACCTCCTACCCCTGAAGATGAGGGAGAGAAAATTGATATGGTGAGGATACTGATTCCACTTATGTTTCTGTCTCCATCTGCATTGTCTTGACTTCCGTCAAACTAACTTGATCTGCATCCATAACTACTGCTTGTCATTGCTGAAACTTCCCTCTCTACACTGCAGGAGTGTACTTGATAGCCTCTTGGGTACCATGCTGATCACATTACATTTTTAGGCCAACACTGTGTGACCTTACCTGCACTCATCTCTAATGACACTGCCTGCTCATCCCAGCAGTAATGCACCGATACCTCCTGCTGTACTGAGCTGATCACATTTCATGTTGGGCCAACATTACCTGACCTTTTTCTTTACAAATCTCTCGTGACACCGCGTGACCATCTCAGCAGTGGTAGACTGCTGTCCCCTCCTGTATCGAGCTGATCACAACCCATGTCAGGCAAACATTTCCTGAGCTTAGCTTGCACTTATCTTTATGACACTGACTGCAAATTTCATTAGTGGTGTTGTCTGTTGTGATGTTACCTTCTGTACAGAGCTGATCACATTTCATGACTAACCAACACTGCCTGTCCCTGTACTCATCTCTGATGACATGGCCTGCACATCCCAGCAATGGTATATTGATGTTCTTGCCTTATTGATCTGATCACATCTCATGTTGGGCCAATATTGCCTTGATTGGTTCACCATTGTGCTCTCTACAGGGAATTAGGTTGTTTGTTCCTTAAGGATCATTTCAACTATAAAGCATCAATTATTTTACATAAGATAGAACTAGGTTTAATGCCAGATTCTGTAATGGAATTTTTCCGGAGAAGTACTAACACATTTTTCACCAGAACACAAAAAATACTTTTTTTTACTTTCACGCCACTGTTTGTATCCTCCTTTGGAGATAGAGTTTTTAAATCAGTTAATAGTTGTTAGAATAATCAACTGGAATCTGTCCTGGGGTGTGAACACTTGATTATATTTAAATCTAAATTGCTGTACATAACCTTTACACGGATGGTTCAGAGTACACATGTTTTATGTAATATTTGTTAATTTGTGCTTTTGAATATGTTATTAAAGGAATAATGCACTCCAGTGTGTGTGGTGCTGGGATAATGTGACACCTCTGGTGGTTAGGCACAAGTCCTCAGGCTGAGTGCGTCCAACAGCTGAGAAGTGATGTTATTCCAGCACGACACACACCCTGGAGTGCATTATTCCTCTTATACAATGGTTTGTTTATGTTAAAAGCTGAACAAAGATAAAAAAAAAAAAGACATTTAAAAACAGATTTTTAGTAATTTTTCAAACAACATGAAGTCTTGCTATATTATGACAATTGCAGTTTGTCCCACCATTAGAACTGCTCCAGAGGTGAAAGAGTTAACTTCCATGCCAGGCATGGAGCTTGGAGCGCGAGCTCAGTTAGAGAAGCTCTGTCTGGATAATTTCAAACTGAAACTGTCAGATTCTTTACTCCGCCTCACTGAACAGTCGCTCCGGAGATTTCTCCTACTGCTCGGTTCATTTCTCAGTTTAAACAGTATTTTCTCGGTTAAATTCAACCGCGAGTATTATTATTTTAACCGCAAACCGATAGGTTCAAGCTCTGTCTGTGGTATTGTAAGTAATAGACAGGTTTATTTCTGTGTGGAACTTGTAAATGTTTATCGATTCGGTTCGAACCGATCAGGTTGTTTTAAAACTTTAAAAAATCAAGCATTTAAAAGCTTTTAGAGTGCGGTTCCCGGTTCTCATCGGTTCTAAAAAAAAACGTATTTCATTACGGTTTTTTCCACGACCCGTGACACGGTTGTGAACCGATAAGGGTGCTTGCCTGGCACTGCTGTTAATAGGGCAAGGTTTTTGGTTAGGCTGGCATCATGTCTGAGAAACCCAAAAGAAAAACCGGGCCCACTGGGTTTCAACACTGTGGTGTCTGTGGGGAAGCCTTTGCCAAGGCTGACCCACACACCACATGTGTATATTGTCTGGGGTTTGACCACCTCAATTCAGACTGCTAGATTTGTAAGAATTTCCCTGCAGCCATCCTGGATAAGAGAGTTGGCAGGCTCAGGGAACGAGAGGCCAAAAAGTCCGCTGACCCGGATGGCCAGCCCGGTTCGGTGCCAACCGAACCGGAGGGAGTGCCCTCTGACCAGGGCGAGACTTCCTCGGGCAAACGTAAAGCTGACTCTGAGGAGCCAGTTCCAGCAAAGAAAACTAGAAAATCAGCAGCTGTGGAGTCTAAAATCCCTTCTCCAACTGCTGCAGAGATAGCAAGAGCTATACAAATTGTCCAGTCACTTTCTCCGGTCCCATCCGAACCGCCACTGTCTGGTAAAAGGTCGGTTCGGCCGGTTCCACCGGTTCAACAATATGATTTAGAAGAGTTTTATGAACCAGAGGAGGGGGAGGATGATTATGCACAGTATGAATGTGACTTTGAGAGTCTGGATGTGCCCATTGAACTGGACATCTCCCAGACAGACCTTAGAATCTCCCCCTACTCTTTCTGAGTCCCTTCTCACTTTCTGTTTTATAAAAGGTTGCTGAAACCCTCCAGCTCCCATTGGAGGAAGCTGTGGATGAGCAAGAGGAACCTGATTTTGTGGAAATGATGGATATCCCAGAGTCTAGGAGATTGTCTATCCCTTTACATAAATCATTTAGGAAACAAACAATAAAAATTTTAAAAGCTCCTAATTCTGTGCCTCCTGTGGACAAGAAGATGGACAGGAGGTACACTTTGTCAGGTCCTGATACAGAATTCATTTCACAGCAATGCAGTCATGTTGGAGTAGTTCAGGCTGCAGCCTGTGATAAGGCTAATATTCCCCTGGCTTCACATCCTCCTGACAAGGACTCCAGGAAGATTGATGCCATGGCTAAAAAACAATACATGGCAGCGTCCTTGGGACTCAGACAAGCAAATTACATGGCTTATGTGGCAAGATACCAAAAATCTAGATGGGACACTGTCATGGCTTTGGCCAAACAGGCCCCTGGCCAGCTTGCTAAGGAGCTGGAGCAGGTGGCCGCTGATGGTATTGAGGCATCCAAGGTGCAGTTCCATGCTGCTATGGATTCTAATGATGTATCCTCTAGAGTCATGGCTACATCTGTGCCTTTTGTAGGTTGGCTTGGCTCAGGTGTACTAGCTTGTCACAGGATACCCAGACTAAGGCTATGGATTTTCCTGTGGTAGGAAATTCTCTGTTTGGGGAGCAGACAGAGAATTACATGAAGAAAATGGATGAATATAGGACAACTTATAGGAGTGCACAAGCCAAGGAGCGGCAAGCCACTCCTCAGAGGCAGACCCCCAGGGGTAGAGGTAGGCCTTTTCACAGGCCTTTTTACCAAACCCAGGCCTCCTCTGCTTATGCTCAGAGGGGGTTCTTCAGAGGGAGAGGCAGACGGGGTGCAGGCAGGCCTGCTCCCACCCCTCAGCCTAAAGCCCCTGCCAAACAGGCACCCTGATGGGGTGCCCAGGGCCGATTCTCCATTACCTGTAGGGGGCAGGTTGGCTTACTTCGTTCAGAACTGGGAGTCTCTAACATCAGACAAGTGGGTCCTGGAAGTAGTAAGCTGGGGTCTGGTTCTCAGCTTCAAAAAATTTCCAAAGATGAGAATCAGATCTTTTCCACCTGCAAACCCTCTAGAGACCTTTGCCTTAGAAACAGAAGTCTCAACCCTCCTGGCTCTCAGAGCTGTAGAAAGGGTTTCTCCCCTACACCAGGGCAAGGGTCTGTACTCCAGGTACTTCCTTACCCCAAAAAAGGCAGGAGAATGGCGGCCCATTTTGGACCTAAGATATCTGAACAAAGCACGTTTTAAACCAAAATTCAAAATGGTGACTCTGGCAATGATTTTACCTTTTCTAAGGCCAGGGGACTGGCTAGCTTCCTGGACCTCAAGGATGCCTATTTCCATGTTCTCATCAGAAGCTCCCAAAGTACCTGATTCGAACTGCCTCAGGCCATTACCAGTTCAGGGCAATGCCCTTCGGCCTTACCTCTGCCCCAAGGGTATTCACAAAATGTCTAGCAGTAGCAGCTGCTCATTTAAGAAGGCAAAAGATTGCCATCTTTCCCTACCTAGACGACTGGCTCATTGTAGGTCAGTCTCTAGACCAGGTCAAATCACACCTGCAAGTTACCCAGCAGCTGCTCACCTCTCTGGGTTTTCTTCTCAATCTTCCAAAGTCAGTTCTGGAACCTGTCCAGGTACTCACCTTTATAGGTGCAGAATTGGACACAAAGCAGGCCAGAGCCTTCCTGCCCCTAGAAAGGTAAGGAACCCAGTGGCCCTGGCCTCCTCCTTCACTCTGCAGGTCTCTCGACCAGCAAGGCACTTCTTACAGCTACTAGGACACATGGTTGCTTCCACAGCTGTAGTGCAAGGAGCAAGGTTTCAGATGAGGGACATCAGTTTCACTTGAGAGCCTTTTGGTCTCAAAGAAAGATCCCTTTCCAAGTTGATCCCAGTGACTCGAACCCTGATCCAGGCCCTTCAGTGGTGGCAGGATCAGAGCAATTTGAGACTAGGGGTCCTCTCATCCCTCTATCTCACTCCTGACCCTTACACAGATGCGCCCCTTCTGGGATGGGAGCTCACATGGGCGACCTCTCCAGCCAGGAGTGTGGTCCCTCAGGAATCTCTGCTCCACATCAATTTGCTGGAACTCAGAGCTGTTTTTCTAGCACTTCAGGTGTTTTCTGCATCTGTTCAGAACAAAGTGGTACAAGTCAGAACAGACAACACCACTACAATGTGGTACATCAACAAACAAGGGGGCACTCGGTCTTCGGCCTTGTGCACCGAGGCAATGAAGTTGTGGTCTCTGGCTTATTCCCCAAACACTTCCCTCATAGCAGTTCACCTCCTAGGAAAGGACAATGTCCTGGCAGATGCTCTCAGCAGGATTTCCCAGGGCCATCACGAATGGTCACTGGATCCCCGAGTACTGGGGATAGTTTTTGCCAGATGGGGCACCCCTCAGATAGATCTTTTCGCAGCCCCAGACAATCACCAACTTCCACTGTTTTGTTGCAGACCCCAGTGATGGGCTCAGTCCTCCTGGATGCCTTTCTCCTAGATTGGGAAGGGAAGTTTCTATATGCCTTTCCCCCCTTCCCTCTCCTATTCAAGGTGCTAGTCAAAATCAGATCCCAGCCTTGCAAGATGATTCTGTTTGCTCCAGACTGGGCCAGGCAGCCCTGGTACCCACTCCTTCTGTCCTTAGCAGTCCATCTTCCCCTGTGTCTCCCCAGGAATCACAACCTGTTAACCTGTGCCCAGGGGAGAGTTTGGTATCCGAATCTCAAATCCTCAACCTCAAGGCCTGGCTCTTGAGGAGTTAGAATTGCTGACCTACACCTTTCTCAAGGTGTTCTTGAAATCCTGAAGGCTTCTAGGAAGCCTTCCACTAGGGCTACTTATAACTCTAAATGGAAAAGGTTTTCCATCTGGTGTTCTGGGAAACATATTTCCCCGGAATCTACTGACTCGCCCATTGTTTTGGACTATATGATCCATCTTAATTCTTTGGGTCTGAGACCAGCTACCCTGAAAGTACATTTGGCAGCTGTCTCTGCCTTTATTTTAGCAGGAAAGCCCTCCTCTCTTTCCGCTCACCCTGTATTTTCCAAGGTTTTTCAAAGGATTACTTCATACTAATCCACCTTTCAGGGACCCGGCCCTGCCTGGGATCTTAATGTTTGCATTGCTCAGTTGATGCAACCCCCCTTTGAACCTCTGTCTTCTGCAGAGCTTAAGTACTTGACTTGGAAAACTGTTTTTCTAGTAGCTATCACTTCTGCCAGGCGCATAAGTGAGTTACAAGCTTTGTCAGTAGAGACTGACTTTATTTCCTTCCACAGGGATAAGGTAGTCCTTAGGACTAACAGGAAGTTTTTGCCTAAGGTGGTTTCAGATTTCCATCTTAATCAATCTGTCTCCCTTCCAGTGTTCTTCACTGACAATTCCTCCTCTGGTGAGAGGAGGTTGCACAGTTTAGATGTTAAGAGGGCCCTAAGTTACTATATAGAGCGTACCTAGGGTCACAGGTTCGAATCCCTCCAACTTTTTCTCACTTATGGTGAGGTTGGGAAAGGGAAACCTGCCACTAAGATATCCATTGCCAGGTGGATTGTCTCTTGTATCCAATTTTGTTATCAAAAACTGGGAAAAGTTCCCCCTCCAGGCCTGAGGGCTCACTCTACCAGAAGTACAGCTGCGTCTCTAGCTGCTGCCAGAGACATCCCTATCTTAGAGATATGTCAAGCAGCTACTTGGAAAACGGTACACACTTTCACCAAGCACTACTCCCTGGATGTCCAGGCCAGGAGGGATGCTCGGTTTGGCACAGCCGTGCTTCAAAGCCTATTCCCTAAGTAGGTTCTGTCCCTCCTCCATAGAGGTACTGCTGTGCAGTCTACAATTGTCATAATATAGCAAGACTTCATGTTGTTTGAAGAAAAATTACTCACCTTAGTAATGTTGTTTCTTCTAATGGAGTCTTACTATATTATGACCTCCCCAGCCTGCCCTCTCAGAACTTCTACTATGGGTATGGGTGGGCAGTCCAGTGTGGCACTTGTTTATGCCCATTTTATGTTTTTCCACCCCTTCTTTTGGGGTTTTGGGGTGTTGTGTTTTATTTTATCTTATCTTATCTTATTTTCTGGCCCCCTGACTTGAGTCTTGGTGTTGGGACCAGGAATATGTGTTAATATTTAGGTAGCCAGTTGGCTAGTGTAGGTTACAGCTTCCACACAGAACCTTAGTGAGTTTTGCTTGTAAAGATCTGACAGTTTCAGTTTGAAATTATCCAGACAGAGCTTCTCTAACCGAGCTCACGCTCCAAGCTCCATGCCTGGCATGGAAGTTAACTCTTTCACCTCCGGAGCAGTTGCCTAATGGTGGGACAAACTGCAATTGTCATAATATAGCAAGACTCCATTAGAAGAAACAACATTACTAAGGTGAGTAATTTTTTCTTTAATGAGTAGGTATACACGGAGAAAAGGACAGATTTACTGTTCAAACACCATGAAGTCTTGCTATATTTGGACTTATTGCAGTTAGCCACTGCACTTGAACTGCCCCGGAGAGGAAAGAGTTAACTCCAGAGAATCTGGAGTTCTAAAGCGCGAGGGCGCTATACCAAAGCTCTATCTGGGCAGTTTCAAATGAAACTGTCAGATTCTTTACTCCGCTTCACTGAACAGTCGCTCCGGAGATCAGCTCCTTCAGCTTGGTTCATTTCTCGGTCAGCTAGTATTTTCGGTTCATTTGAACCGCAAAAGTAATTATTTTGCCGCATTTGGTTAAAGCTCTATCTGGTAAACCGTAAGTACAAAATGTAAAGTCTGTGTGGAGATTTAGTTATCGGTTCGGTTTGAACCGATCGGTTTGCTTATTTTAACGCTTTAAAGTTTTGGGCTTTTAGAGTGCGGTACCGGTTCTTATTGGTTCTAAAAAACCTTGATTTTAAATAGGTTTTTTCAAATACCGTGAAACGGTTAGGAACCGATAAGGGTGTCTTGCCTGGCATGCCATAAAAAAGGAGTTTTTTGGTTAGGCTGGCATTATGTCTGAGAACCCAAAAGAAAACCGGGCCCACTGGTTTCAACACTGTGATGTTGTGGGGAAGCCTTTGCCAGGCTGACCCACACACCACTTGTAGTTTATTGTCTGGGTTACCACCTCCTGTCAGACTGCCAGGTGTTTAAAATTTCCTGCAGCCACCCTGAAAGAGATAGGGCCGCTCAGGGAACTCTTGGCCAAAAGTCCGCTTACCCAGATGGCCGGCCCGGTCCAGTACCCACTGGACCAGAGGAGTGCCTCTGACCAGGGCTAGACTTCTCGGCAAAAGGATGGTTCAGAGGAACCAGTTTAAAAAAAAATGAATATGACAGAGAAATCAGTAGGTTTGGAGTCCAAGATTGTCTCTCCAACTGCTGCAGAAGTAGTTGCCTTACAGATTGTCCAGTCACTGTTGCTAGGTCCTGTCGAACCATCTACAGTTGGTAAAAGGTGGCCTGCTCAGTTCCAGTGGTTCAGGTTTATGATGTTGAGGAATTGTTATGAACCACAGGAGTGGGAGGAGGAATTTGATCAATACATGTGGCTGGTAGGGTCTGGACATGCCCACTTACATGGACATTTTTTCCAGACAGACTTTAGAATCTCCTCCATTTCTGTCTGAGTCCTTTCTCAGTTTATGTTTTACAAAAGTTTGCAAATCCCCAGCTTCCTAGAGGAGGCTACGGATAGTAAAGGGGAGCCTGATTATGTAGGAATGATGGGCTAGAGAGGTTGTCTTTCCTTTGCATAAGTCATTTAGGAAGTAAACAACAAAGATTTTATAAGATTCCTCTTCTGTCCCTCCTGTAAGATAAAAAAATGGACAGAAGGTGTATTTGTCAGGCTCTGTTACAGACTTCCTCACTGAGCAGTGTAGTCATGCAGGTGTGGTACAAGCTGCAGCCTGTGTCAAGGTTAGTCTCTGGCCTCACATCCTCCTGAATAGATTCCAGGAGGATTGATGCCATGACAAGAAAACAGTATATGGCAGCTTCTGTGGGACTCAGACAGGCAAGTTGTATGGCTTATGTGGCTAGATTTCGAATCTAGGTGGACGCGAGTATTGCAGTTAGCCAAGCAGGCCCATGGCCAGCTGGCTAGTGGGTTGGAACAGGTGGCTGCTAATGGCACCAGCTCTAAGTTCAAGTTCATACTGCTGTTGGTGTTAATCTTGTTTTCTCAGGGTCATGACCACTTCTGTAGCCTCTCAGAAGTGCATGGCTCAGATGCACTAATCTGTCCCAAGATACCTGTCAAAGTCTAGGATTTGTTTTGTTGTGGGTAATTCTGTTTGAGGAACAAACAGAAAGCTATATGAAAAACAGGGATGATTATTACACAAAGTGCTCAGGTAGAGGCTCAGGCCTCCTCTTTTTGCCAGAGGGGTCTCTCAGAGGCAGAGATAGATCGGGCACAAGTAAACCGCCCCTCCCTTAGCCTAAGACTATTGCCAAGCAGGCACCCTGATGGGGTGCCTGGGGCGATTCTCCTATACCAGTGGGCAGGTTGGTTTTATTTCAGCCAGAATTGGGTGTCCCAACTCGGACAAGTGGGTTCTGGAAGTAATAGGTCTGGTTCTCAGCTCAAACAGTTTCCAAAGATGAGAGCCAGACAGGTCCACCTGCAAACTTCTGAATCCCTTTGCTTTGGGAGCAGAGGTTTCTTCTCTGAACTGCAAAGCAGTAGAAGGGTCCCTCCTTGCCACCGGGCAAGGGCTGCACTCATGATACTTTCACTCTATAGAAGGCAGGAGATTGGCGTCCATCTCAGATTTAAGGTACCTGAACAAGCATCTTTTGAAAACAAAGTTAAAATGTTAACTCTGGCTGAGGCCAGGGACTGGCTAGCTTTCCTGGACCTCAAGGATGCCTATTTTTTCATGTTTGATCAGGCCTTCTCACCGAAAAGTACCTCAGTTACCCTCAGGCCACTACCAGTTCAGGGCAATGCCTCGGCCTTACCTCTGCGCCAAGGGTATTGAAATTCTAGCTGTGGTAGTGGCTCTTTTAAGAAGGCAAGGGATTGCTTTGTTTTTCCTGGATGACTGGCTCTTAGTGGGTCAGTCTCCAGACTCAAGTAAAATCCCACTTGCTAAGTCACCCAGCAGCTTCTCACCTTCTGGGATTCCTGCATTGTATTTACCAAAGTCAGTTCTCGAACCAGTTCAGGTACTAACTTTCATAGGGGCAGAGTTGAACACTAAAGTTAGCCAGGCATTTCTCCCTCCGAAAGGGTAGGCAGTCTCTTTGCCCTGGCATCTTCCATTACTTCAGTAGTCTCTTGACCAGCATAGCATTTGCTACAACTACTAGGGCACATGGCTGCTTCCTACAGCTGTAGTGCAGGGAGCAAGATTCCAGATGAGGACATTTAGTTCCATCTGAGGGCCTATTGGTCCCAAAGGAGGGATTCCTTCCAAATTGGTTCTAGTGACTCAATCCCTGATCCTGGCCTTCACACTGGTGGCAGGATCAAAGCAATCTAAAACTAGGGGTCCTCCTCATTCCCTACCACGGATGCTCCTGTGTTAGGGTGAGGAGTCTGCTTAGGCGACCTGTCCACGAGGGGAGTGTGGTCTCTCAGGAATCTCTGCTCCACATCAATTTTTGAACTCAGAGCTGTCTTCAGCTCTTAGGGAGTTTTAGCTTCTGTCCAGAACAAGGTAGTTCAAGTCAGGACAGACAACACCACAATAATGTGGTACATCAACAGGCAGGGGCACCGGTCATCAGCCTTGTGCATCAAGCAATGAAGTGGTGGTCTCTGGCTTCTCCCTGAACACCTCCCTGATAGCAGTTCACCTCCCAGGGAAGGACAATGCCCTGGCAGATGCCCTCAGCAGGATTCTCAGGGCCATCACGATTGGCCAGAATCAGGTGCTGGGTTCAGTCCTGCCAGATGGGGCTCATTTTCAGATAGATCTTTCGCAGCCCCAGATAACCACTAACTTTCTCTGTTTTGTTGAGGCCTCCAGTGCTGGGATCAGCCCCTGGACGCTTTTCACTTGGATTGGAAGGGAAGTTTCTGTACACCTTTCCTCCTTTTTCCCTTTCTTTCAGGGTACTAGTAAAATCAGATCTCAGCCTGCAAAGCGTTCATTCTGATTGTTCCAAACTGGGCCAGACAGCCCTGGTACCCATTGTCTCTGTCCTGACAGTCCACTCCTACCCTGAGCTTGCCCAGAGTCCACGACTTACTGGCCTTGCACAAGGGAGAGTGTGGTATCGAACCTCAAATTCCTCCTTCTCAAGGCAGCTCTTGAGGAGTTAGAATTTGTTGATTTACACCTTTCAAGGTGTCGCGAATATTTTAAAGGCTTCAAGGAAGCTTTTCACTGGAGCCACTTACAATTCTAAGCGAACAGGTTTTCAGTCTGGTGCTGAGAAGCAGATTATACCACAGTCTGCTTATCTGCCCATTTTCTGGACTTTTTGGTCCATTTTAAATTCCTAGGTCTTGGGCCAGCTATCTTAAGGGTTCCTCTGGCAGCTGTCTCTGTTTTTTCTGCAAGCAGGAAGCCTGCTTCCTTTCTTCTCAACCTGTGTTTTCCAGTTTTTAAGGGTTGCTTCACACTAACCCTCCTTTTTTCGGGAACCAGCTCCTGCATGGAGCCTGAATGTTTGCATTGCTCAGTTAATGCAAACCCTTTGGACCTCTGTCCCAGCAGAGCTCAAGCTTCACTTGGAAAATGTTTTTCTGGTGGTTTCTTCTGCCAGGCGCATAAGTGAACTACAGGCCCTGGCAGTGGAAGAAGATTTTCTCACCCCACAGGATAAGACAGTCCCTAGGACTAACACAGGGTTTGTCCCTAAGTGGTTTCAGGTTTCCACCTGAACCAACCCATCTCTCTCCCAGGGATTTTTCACGGAGCATTCTTCCTCAGGTGAGAGGAGACTGCACAGCTTGGACGCCAAAAGAGCCTTATGCTACTATTTGTAACACACCAAGGGTCACAGGTTGAATCCCTCAACTCTTCCTTACCTAGGGGGTTGGCAAAAGAACCTGCCACTAAAAGAGGACAATTGCAAGGTGGATTGTCTCTTGTATCCATTTTGTTATCAAAAGACTAGGTAGGAGAGCCCACCCAGGACTGAGGGCTCACTCCACCAGGTGTACAGCTGCATCCCTAGCGGCTGCTAGAGAGATATTCCCATTCTGGAAATCTGTCTGAGCTGTTACTTGGAAGACAGTTCACACTTTTACCAAGTAATATTCCTGGTTCTGTCCAGGAGAGATGCTCGTTTTTGGCACAGCTGTGCTTCAGAGCCTATTCCTAAGTAGGTTCTGACCCTCCTCCATGGAGGTACTGCTGTGTAATCTGCAATAAGTCCTAATATAGCAAGACTTCATGGTGTTTGAAGAAAAAATTACTCACCTTAGTAATTGCTTTTCTTCTCATGGAGTCTTGCTATAATAGGACCACCTCAACCTGCCCTCTCAGAACTTCTGGGGTGAGGGTGGCAAATTAGTGCAAAGCACTGCTGTCATGCCGTGTAGTTCTTCCCTTCACCCTCTTTATTTAGGTTAGGAACTAGGGTTTTCTGTGTTGAGTGATTTGTTGGCCCCTCCTGGACTTGAGTCTTTGGGGAAGGGGTCCTAATAGTGCTTGGTCAGGGGAAAACTAATAATACCATTATTCATTCTTATTATTGTTATTGTTGTTCCTATTGTTGTTTATATTGTTGTTATTACTACTAGTAGGTAGCCATTTGGCTAGTGTAGAGCTTCCACACAGACTTGTTGCTTAGTGTTAGCTTCGGTAAAGATCTGACAGTTTCATTTGAAACTGCCCAGATAGAGCTTTGGTATAGCGCCCTCGCACTTTAGAACTCCAGATTCTCTGGAGTTAACTCTTTCCTCTCCGGGGCAGTTCAAGTGCAGTGGCTAACTGCAATAAGTCCTAATATAGCACGACTCCATGAGAAGAAAAGCAATTACTAAGGTGAGTATTTTTTTCTTTTGTCCTGTAGGTGGGGCTGCTGCTCCAAAACACCCCCCATCCCACATCTCTCCTGAGCTCTTACTGTGTTTTCTTCAGAGTGCCTTTGTTTGTTTCCCAACCAACTGGTGGCCCCCTAAAAACAAATTTCCATTTCACTAAGAGTTGCTATGGCAATCACTGAAATGGCATTTTGAGTTGTAGTGAAGCAGTGACCGAATGTCAGTTGAAGCACATGTTTCATCAAGTGAGCAGTGATTGCAGTTGGTGTGTCATTTTGGCTGGGAGTAAAGGTCGGGTACACAGTGGGAACAGGAGAATGTAAAAAAGGTGGGTTTTGCTAGCAAAAGACATTTTTGAAAGCGGCTGCAGCATGTAGTTTTTCAGTGAAGCAGGCAGTCACGTTCGAGTGCAGACCACTGATGGAGAGAGAGAGAGAGAGAGAGAGAGAGAGAAAGGGAGAGAGAGAGAGCACTTCTACAGCGACTGATCGGTATTGGAAACAGACTGCTTGCTTGGCTTTCAAAGCTAATGAAAGGAAAAAATAAAACTGTGAGAAAAAAAGACAGGTTTTGTGTTTGGGTGGGCAGTGTCTGTGATGGTGAGTGAGAGATTTTGAAACGTACACACGCTCACTGTGCTTGGGCAGAAGCAGGGATGGTGTGCTTCTGAAGCAGATTGCAATGATGGATTTGTTTTTTCTTTTGATTTCAGTGATGAAAAACTGGAAATGAAACATAAGTAATGGGATTTTGTGTTATGTTGGACACATTGGGTGGGATATTCTGAAGGGTTATGCATGGCGCAACACAGTTGCGCCATGCGCAACCCACTGATGTGCCCCCGTGCAATATTAAAAAAGGGAACATGCCTGGCACAAATCCCGATGCGCCAGAGCAATTCAGTAATGTATGCTGCGCAAGTAGGGGGAGCGTGCCCATGCATGCTCCGCTTCATCCCGGATATTCTGCCTGGATGTGCTGAGCCCATGCAGACCAATTCTACTTGGCGCTGCACACAGCTGAGCAAGAAAAGGAGAACAGCTGGCCACCCACAGGTGAGCTGCCATATTGCAGGGCACAACACGGCAGCTGCCAGCTGTGGAGTGGCCACCTGAGTCTGGTGGCACCTTCGGTAGCGCTCTGGCCCGATTGTGGCATATGTATTACAACAACATGCCCAATATCTCTGGTGGTCCAGATTGCTCCTCAGTTGATCGAGGGCTTGTAGTAACATCATTTGTTCATCCCCAGCCCCCACTCGCCTCACTGAGCCTCACACCTGCTCGGCCAGCGGTGGCTGCCTCACCTGCAAGCTGATCGCCTGCCTACCGACTGACTGCGACAGATGGTACACCCATTGGTCCGCTGCATGGTCCAATGGGTGTGCAGCCCATCAGACATATTGTTCAGAAATGTGAATGGATCCATTCACATTTCTGGACTGTGTGTGAGTGATATTGCATGCCCATTGGCCACGCTTGTGGAACAATGGGCATACAGCCCTACTGTACGCAGTCAGTCAGCGGCAAATGGCGCTTATGGTGGGGGAGCTGCCACCGCCACTGACCGGGGCAGGGTGGTGGAGCTCGGTGGATGGGTGGGAGGGGGGTACCGCTGGACCACCAGATATTGAACAAGTTATTATATTACTAAAGCCCACAATCGGGCTGGACGTGGTCCACTGGACCACCAGGTATATTGGACAAGTTATTTTATTACTAAAGCCCATGATCGGACTGGACGCGGTCCACTGGACCACCAGAGACTGTGGACAAGTTATTTTATTACTAAAGACTGCGATCGGGCTGGGAGCGGTCCACTGGACCACCAGGAATATTAGACAAGTTATTTTATTACTAAAGTCCACGATCGGGCTGGGTGCAGTCCACTGGACCACCAGGGATATAGGACAATTCATTATGATACTAATACCCGCAATTGGGCAGTGGGGGATTTTGCTGCTTGTGCAGGGGGCGTCGGTCCCCGGCGGCTGCAGCCTGGCAGGGCACCAGGCGCAAGTCGCCAGGGATCGGCGCACCTGCATGCAAATGAGGCCATAATGACATGCAAATGGCCCCATTTGTGCCTTACATGCATTATGGCCCCATTTGCATGTGCACTTTTGAATATTGCAGTTGATGCACCTAGTGCAACGGCACTTGCGCTAGTTCATCCCTGTGCCCCTCCCTGGCCACTTGCGCTGGTTCAGTGCCACTGCGCCATGCACAATGCGAGTGGTCACAGTGCGATATTCAACGGTGCTGAGCCATGGCGCAGCACTGTTGAATATCACCCTGTCAGTGCCCTGGCATATCCCAGTTGCACTACGCCCAGGCTTGTGCCACAGCCTGACACAGTCTGAATATCCCACTCATTGTGTAACCCCCCCTACAAATGGGGTTTCCCAAAAAGTCTTCCTCGAGCTTGTCTAAATGCTCACTGCCAGGCTGGTGTCCTGCATTTTAGCAGTTTAAATGTGATTGCCAGAGAGTGCCTGTATAGCCTCTGTGCACTGTCTCTTTAAGAGCTGCCTGGATTGCAGTCATAAATAATCTGAGAGGGAGCTCTGTTGAAAGATGTAACTATTTGCTGAAAATCATTTAGAGTGATAATGATAATGTAGTTTGTCTAACCTGCCTTCTTTGCAGCAAAGACTGTTTTGTTTATCTTCACTATCTTGGTCCTGGACTGCGAATTAGACCAATCAGTACTGGTGGGACCTTAAATGGAGCTGGACTACAGGAGCTGTCTGGAGTCACAGTCTGTAGGAATTGTAGTTTTGGGCTTTTTGCGCCTTTTTGCACCTGAAGGGGGAGCCTGTGTTGTGACTGACAGGAGGATCAGCCAACCGAACCTTTTGGATCTTGGGGAATTTCCCAGGCTGCTGCAGCTAGTTTCAGTTCTGAGCTGGGAAGTGAGATGAGAATAGCTCGATCTGGCCAGTAGTTCTGTGTAGTTTTGCATGGGAGAACTGTGTAAAGGCTAAGTTTTGGACTGCCTGTCTGACTGCTGTCCCTGAGAGGGAAAATAGAGTTTATTCAGACTGAATCTGAGTTGTGAGGAATGTTTAAGTCACTGGACTGTGACCAGGCTTTAACCTGAAGAAGACCGAAGATTTGCTCAATGCGATTGCCTGTCTGGACTTCCAGCCACCTCTGAGCTCCTGGTGTGTGCAGAGACTTTGCAAATGTGACCGGAGAGCGGGTTTGCCTAGTACAGTAAAATTTCCTTATATGTAAATGTGCTGTGAGCTGCTAGTGGGTTGTGATTTGATTCTCCACTGTGTGAACTGTGTTCTGCTTGCTGGAAGCTGTATCCAGCCAAAAACGGACTGCATTCGAATTTGTCTCCATTTGGCCTGGGTCTTGCCATACTGGCCCAGTCAGACTACCTGCTGCACAGAGAAGCCATCAACGAGAGACCTTCCTGGGGATCAGCCCCCTTCTCCACGCTTGAGCAGGAATGATGTTGCGGCGATTCGTGTGGGCCCTGCTTCTCCTGGCACTCCAGATTAACCACCTGCTGTCTCAATTTTCATCCAACCTGTGTCCAGTCTTGGGTATCATGAGTAATCATCAGGGTAGCTCCCTGCAACAACAGCCTAATCTAAAAGTGTGTCATCTGATTGTCTTTTTTTTTTCTTTTCACGAACGGAGCCCTCCGGCTCCAGATTACAAATAGTGTGTGTTGTGCATGTTCTTTTTCTTCCATCACAGGGCCCCAACCAGCTGCAATGTTCCTGGCTAGCCCACTGTTCTCCATCTGGGTACCCAGGGTGTGTGACTGTTTCAAACAACATGAAGTCTTGCTATATTATGACAATTGCAGTTTGTCCCACCATTAGAACTGCCCCGGAGATAAAAGAGTTAACCTCCATGCCAGGCATGGAGCTTGGAGCGCGAGCTCGGTTAGAGAAGCTCTGTCTGGATAATTTCAAACTGAAACTGTCAGATTCTTTACTCTGCCTCACTGAACAGTCGCTCCGGAGATTTCTCCTACTGCTCGGTTCATTTCTTGGTTTAAACAGTATTTTCTCGGTTAAATTCAACCGCGAGTATTATTATTTTATCCGCAAACCGATCAGTTCAAGCTCTGTCTGTGGTATTGTAAGTAATAGACAGGTTTATTTCTGTGTGGAACTTGTAAATGTTTATCGATTCGGTTCTAACCGATCAGGTTGTTTTAAAACTATAAAAATCAAGCATTTGAAAGGTTTTAGAGTGCAGTTCCCGGTTCTTATCGGTTCTAAAAAAAATGGATTTCATTACGGTTTTTTCCACGACCCGTGACACGGTTGGGAACCGATAAGGGTGTCTTGCCTGGCACTGCCGTTAAAAGGGCAAGTTTTTTGGTTAGGCTGGCATCATGTCTGAGAAACCCAAAAGAAAAACCGGGCCCACTGGGTTTCAACACTGTGGTGTCTGTGGGGAAGCCTTTGCCAAGGCTGACCCACACACCACATGTGTATATTGTCTGGGGTTTGACCACCTCAATTCAGACTGCCAGATTTGTAAGAACTGCCCTGCAGCCACCCTGGATAAGAGAGTTGGCAAGTTCAGGGAACGAGAGGCCAAAAAGTCCACTGACCCAGATGGCCAGCCCGGTTCGGTGCCAACCGAACCGGAGGGAGTGTCCTCTGACCAGGGCGAGACTTCCTCGGGCAAACGTAAAGCTGACTCTGAGGAGCCAGTTCCAGCAAAGAAAACTAGAAAATCAGCAGGTGTGGAGTCCAAAATCCCTTCTCCAACTGCTGCAGAGATAGCAAGAGCTATACAAATTGTCCAGTCACTTTCTTCGGTCCCGTCCGAACCGCCACTGTCTGGTAAAAGGTCGGTTCGGCCGGTTCCACCGGTTCAAGAATATGATTTAGAAGGGTTTTATGAACCAGAGGTGGGGGAGGCTGATTATGAACAGTATGAATGTGACTTTGAGAGTCTGGATGTGCCCATTGAACCAGACATCTCCCCAGACAGACCTTCAGAATCTCCCCCTATGCTTTCTGAGTCCCCTTCTCACTTTCTGTTTTATAAAATGGTTGCTGAAACCCTTCAGCTCCCATTGGAGGAAGCTGTGGATGAGCAAGAGGAACCTGATTTTGTGGAAATGATGGATATCCCAGAGTCTAGGAGATTGTCTATCCCTTTACATAAATCATTTAGGAAACAAACAATAAAAATTTTAAAAGCTCCTAATTCTGTGCCTCCTGTGGACAAGAAGATGGACAGGAGGTACACTTTGTCAGGTCTTGATACAGAATTCCTTTCACAGCAATGCAGTCATGTTGGAGTAGTTCAGGCTGCAGCCTGTGATAAGGTTAATATTCCCCTGGCTTCACATCCTCTTGACAAGGACTCCAGGAAGATTGATGCCATGGCTAAAAAACAATACATGGCAGCGTCCTTGGGACTCAGACAAGCAAATTACATGGCTTATGTGGCAAGATACCAAAAATCTAGATGGGACACTGTCATGGCTTTGGCCAAACAGGCCCCTGGCCAGCTTGCTAAGGAGCTGGAGCATGTGGCTGCTGATGGTATTGAAGCATCCAAGGTGCAGTTCCATGCTGCTGTGGATTCTAATGATGTATCCTCTAGAGTCATGGCTACATCTGTGGCCTTTTGTAGGTTGGCTTGGCTCAGGTGTACTAGCTTGTCACAGGATACCCAGACTAAGGCTATGGATTTTCCTGTGGTAGGAAATTCTCTGTTTGGGGAGCAGACAGAGAATTACATGAAGAAAATGGATGAATATAGGACAACTTATAGGAGTGCACAAGCCAAGGAGCGGCAAGCCACTCCTCAGAGGCAGACCCCCAGGGGTAGAGGTAGGCCTTTTCACAGGCCTTTTTACCAAACCCAGGCCTCCTCTGCTTATGCTCAGAGGGGGTTCTTCAGAGGGAGAGGCAGACGGGGTGCAAGCAGGCCTGCTCCCACTCCTCAGCCTAAAGCCCCTGCCAAACAGGCACCCTGATGGGGTGCCCAGGGCCAGTTCTCCATTACCTGTAGGGGGCAGGTTGGCTTACTTGCTTCAGAACTGGGAGTCTCTAACATCAGACAAGTGGGTCCTGGAAGTAGTAAGCGGGTCTGGTTCTCAGCTTCAAAAATTTCCAAAGATGAGAATCAGATTTTTCCACCTGCAAACCCTCTAGAGACCTTTGCCTTAGAACAGAAGTCTCAACCTCCTGGCTCTCAGAGCTGTAGAAAGGGTTTCTCCCTATACCAGGGCAGGGTCTGTACTCCAGGTACTTCCTTACCCAAAAGGCAGGAGAATGGCGCCCATTTTGGACCTAAGATATCTGAACAAACACCTTTTGAAATCAAAATTCAAAATGGTGACTCTGGCAATGATTTTATTTTCTAAGGCCAGGGACTGGCTAGCTTCCCTGGACCTCAAGGATGCCTATTTCCATGTTCTCATCAGAAGCTCCCACGAAAGTACCTCAGATTCGAACTGCCCTCAGGCCATTACCAGTTCAGAGCAATGCCCTTCGGCCTTACCTCTGCCCCAAGGGTATCACAAAATGTCTAGCAGTAGCAGCTGCTCATTTAAGAAGGCAAAAGATTGCCATCTTTCCCTACCTAGACGACTGGCTCATTGTAGGTCAGTCTCTAGACCAGGTCAAATCACACCTGCAAGTTACCCAGCAGCTGCTCACCTCTCTGGGTTTTCTTCTCAATCTTCCAAAGTCAGTTCTGGAACCTGTCCAGGTACTCACCTTTATAGGTGCAGAATTGGACACAAAGCAGGCCAGAGCCTTCCTACCCCAAGAAAGGGTAAGGAACCTAGTGGCCCTGGCCTCCTCCTTCAATCTGCAGGTCTCTCGACCAGCAAGGCACTTCTTACAGCTACTAGGACACATGACTGCTTCCACAGCTGTAGTGCAAGGAGCAAGGTTTCAGATGAGGGACATTCAGTTTCACTTGAGAGCCTTCTGGTCCCAAAGAAAAGATCCCCTTTCCAAGTTGATCCCAGTGACTCAAACCCTGATCCAGGCCCTTCAGTGGTGGCAGGATCAGAGCAATTTGAGACTAGGGGTCCCCTTCATCCCTCTATCTCACTCCTTGACCCTTACTACAGATGCGTCCCTTCTGGGATGGGGAGCTCACATGGGCGACCTCTCCACCCAGGGAGTGTGGTCCCCTCAGGAATCTCTGCTCCACATCAATTTGCTGGAACTCAGAGCTGTTTTCTAGCACTTCAGGTGTTTTCTGCATCTGTTCAGAACAAAGTGGTACAAGTCAGAACAGACAACACCACTACAATGTGGTACATCAACAAACAAGGGGCACTCGGTCTTGACCTTGTGCACCGAGGCAATGAAGTTGTGGTCTCTGGCTTATTCCCGAACACTTCCCTCATAGCAGTTCACCTCCCAGGAAAGGACAATGTCCTGGCAGATGCTCTCAGCAGGATTTCCCAGGGCCATCACGAATGGTCACTGGATCCCCAAGTACTGGGGATAGTTTTTGCCAGATGGGGCACCCCTCAGATAGATCTTTTCGCAGCCCCAGACAATCACCAACTTCCACTGTTTTGTTGCAGGCCCCCAGTGATGGGCTCAGTCCCCCTGGATGCCTTTCTCCTAGATTGGGAAGGGAAGTTTCTATATGCCTTTCCCCCCTTCCCTCTCCTATTCAAGGTGCTAGTCAAAATCAGATCCCAGCCTTGCAAGATGATTCTGTTTGCTCCAGACTGGGCCAGGCAGCCCTGGTACCCACTCCTTCTGTCCTTAGCAGTCCATCTTCCCCTGTGTCTCCCCAGGAATCACAACCTGTTAACCTGTGCCCAGGGGAGAGTTTGGTATCCGAATCTCAAATCCCTCAACCTCAAGGCCTGGCTCTTGAGGAGTTAGAATTGCCTCTGACCTACACCTTTCTCAAGGTGTTCTTGAAATCTTGAAGGCTTCTAGGAAGCCTTCCACTAGAACTACTTATAACTCTAAATGGAAAAGGTTTTCCATCTGGTGTTCTGGAAAACATATTTCCCGAATCTGCTGACTTGCCCATTGTTTTGGACTATATGGTCCACCTTAACTCTTTGGGTCTGAGACCAGCTACCCTGAAAGTACATTTGGCAGCTGTCTCTGCTTTTATTTCAGCAGGAAGCCCTCCTCTCTTTCCGCTCACCCTGTATTTTCCAAGTTTTTCAAAGGATTACTTCATACTAATCCACCTTTCAGGGACCCGGCCCCTGCCTGGGATCTTAATGTTTGCATTGCTCAGTTGATGCAACCCCCCTTTGAACCTCTGTCTTCTGCAGAGCTTAAGTACTTGACTTGGAAAACTGTTTTTCTAGTAGCTATCATTTCTGCCAGGCGCATAAGTGAGTTACAAGCTTTGTCAGTAGAGACTGACTTTATCTCCTTCCACAGGGATAAGGTAGTCCTTAGGACTAACAGAAAGTTTTTGCCTAAGTTGGTTTCAGATTTCCATCTTAATCAATCTATCTCCCTTCCAGTGTTCTTCACTGACCATTCCTCCTCTGGTGAGAGGAGGTTGCACAGTTTAGATGTTAAGAGGGCCCTAAGTTACTATATGGAGCGTACCTAGGGTCACAGGTTCGAATCCCTCCAACTTTTTCTCACTTATGGTGAGGTTGGGAAAGGGAAACCTGCCACTAAGAGATCCATTGCCAGGTGGATTGTCTCTTGTATCCAATTTTATCAAAAACTGGGAAAAGTTCCCCCTTCAGACCTGAGGGCTCACTCTACCAGAGGTACAGCTGCGTCTCTAGCTGCTGCCAGAGACATCCCTTGAGAGATATGTCAAGCAGCTACTTGGAAAGCGATACACACTTTCACCAAGCATTACTCCCTGGATGTCCAGGCCAGGAGGATGCTCAGTTTAACACAACCCGTGCTTCAAAGCCTATTCCTAAGTAGGTTCTGTCCCTCCTCCATGGAGGTACTGCTGTGTAGTCTGCAATTGTCATAATATAGCAAGACTTCATGTTGGTTGAAGAAAAAATTACTCACCTTAGTAATGTTGTTTCTTCTAATGGAGTCTTGCTATATTATGACCTCCCCCCCAGCCTGCCCCTCTCAGAACTTCTACTTGGGTATGGGGTGGGCAATCCAGTGTGGGCACTTGTTTATGCCCATTTTATGTTTTTCCACCCCTTCTTTTGGGGTTTTGGGGTGTTGTGTTTTATTTTATCTTATCTTATCTTATTTTCTGGCCCCCTGACTTGAGTCTTGGTGTTGGGACCAGGAATATGTGTTAATATTTAGGTAGCCAGTTGGCTAGAGTAGGTTACAGCTTCCACACAGAATCTTAGTGAGTTTTGCTCATAAAGATCTGACAGTTTCAGTTTGAAATTATCCAGACAGAGCTTCTTTAACCGAGCTCGCGCTTCAAGCTCCATGCCTGGCATGGAGGTTAACTCTTTCATCTCCGGGGCAGTTCTAATGGTGGGACAAACTGCAATTGTCATAATATAGCAAGACTCCATGAGAAGAAACAACATTACTAAGGTGAGTAATTTTTTCTTATGGACCCTGAAGTGCATGCATAACTGTTTGAGTGATACAGCCTTTAAGCAAATTAACCTGATTACACCCCTCCCTTGTTTAAGCCCCTTAAATAAATCCAATCTAATTCTTCTTTGCATTTACCCTGACTGTGATTCCAGTTTGTGCAAGAGTAATGTACTGCTGTTATTTGCTGTGTATAACCTTGTTTCACAGGGGCCAAGCCTGAGGAAAGCCCTGGTGGTAAGTGCAAGCAGTGTGGGTACTTGTGTGGTGTAGCAGGGGTATTGTGAACGTGATTACTGTGTATTGCTCTGGCCACTAGTAAGGAAAGGGGGGGGTTACAGTGTCCCGGAGGGCTGTGTCCAGGTTATCTTAACCACTACCAACCCTGACCTCCGGGTGGAGGCACCTGTTTCAGAACTCAGGCCCCTCAACCTGCTACTAGCCAAGCTGGCGGTGGTAGTAGCCCTTGAGATAGCGCCACCCAGGGGTTACAACTGCATTTCTTATGAATGATTTTAGGAGTGGTTTGTGAGTCTCAGAGGGAGGGTTTTATGTTTAAAATAAAATAATGAAGTGCTGGCAAACTGCAGGCAAGGCATGCCAACTATGACAACTTGGACATGGCATCTGCAGTGATCTGTTATACATGTGATGCAGTCTTGTTGAGGCCTGGACTAGATCTGTGAAGTTGTGCTTCAGAGCCCAGAGATTTCTCTTACCATAATTATGTTTCAACTCAGCTCAACTCAATCTTTATTTATAAAAAGCACCTTTCTGAAACCAAGGCATGTTTACTGATCACTGTGAAAAATGGCATTTCCTACCAATCTGCCTACCAATTTAAATAAACGAAATGAAATAGCCTAATATTCCTTACACATATCTCTGATGACATTGCATGCACAGCCCAGCATTGGTGTGTTGATATCCCCTTCAAATCTCCTGCTAGTCCATTCTTTCAGATCCTTGGACTTGTCCACCCTCCATGTGGACTTAGCAACAACCAATTGGTCTCCCATCTTCACTGCCACCTCCACAGACTCTGCCCTAAACTATTATAAGACCAAGTTCTTGGCTAATTGAGACCACTACGCTCCCCTCAGGAAAATCAGGGTCAGGGGTTCCCACTACCCCTGGGTCTCAGCCGAACTGTTAGCAAGTCTGCGAGCAAATTACCTTGCTTGGAAGGTGCACAAGGCCTCATGCTCCCATGTGGACCTACTCAAGTACCAGGCCCTTCAAAATTCCTGCACCAGGGCCATCAGACTTGCTAAAGATGAATATTTTTCCTTCTCTTCTCAGAGCAACATTAACCACCCCTCTAAGTTCTGGAAGGTCATCCGCACTCTTTTGTTCCCCCCGCCCAGTCCCCCACTCCAGTCCTCAAGGTGAGTGATACCACCATCTCTGATCCTCTATCAGTGGCTTTCAAATTCAATACCTTCTCCACCACCTGTGCCTTCTCCTGTCTCTCCTCTCTTCCCCCCACTTCCTCCCCTGTCCACCTTCCCCCTCACTCTCTCCTCTCCCCTTTTTCTCTTTCTCCCCAATCTCTCCCACTAACACCTTAAAGGATCTTTTAGCCCTTCACCTCCAAAAGAGCAAGAGCCCAGATAGGCTTAATCCAAAACATCTCCATCTCTCTCCCTTGCAATTGCCCTTCCCCTTGCCTCCCTAATAAACCTGTCTTTCTCTCTTGCCTCTGTTTCCAATGCCTGGAAGCTTGCCACCGCAATTCCCTTCCCCTATGGTGGTGACCTATCCCTTCCAGGCAACTACTGCCCCATCTCCCTGCTTCCCATCCTTGCCAATCTCCAAGAGCATTTTGTGCTGGCTCAGGTTTCCCCCTTCCTTCACTCTTTCTCCTTTTTCATCCCTTTCCAGTCTGGTTTTCATAAATCCCACTCTACCTCAACATCCCTTCTCCAGCTTGCTGACTCCATTCTCTTTAGTATTGATCAGGGCCATATTACCGCTGCCATCTTTGTTGATTTGAGCAAAGCCATTGACACTGTAGCGCACCCCCTTTTTCTCGACAAACTCACAGCAGCAGGGCTCTCCGTTCTAGCCACTAACTGATTCCATTCTTATCTCAAGGGTAAGGCTCAGCCAGTTAGAACTGGTAACTCATTTTCTCCCCCTTCCCATCACCACTGGCATCCCTCAATGGTCCATCTTTGGCCTTTTACCTTTCTCGGACTTCCTCAATGACCTTCTTGCTGCCTGCTCCTCTGCATCTATACATATGTACACAGATGATACTGTTCTTTATGCCTCTGGTAACTCTCCCTCTGTTGTAGCGACCAGCCTTCAGCTGGACTTTGACAAAGTTCAGCTCAGGTTTCACTCAAATCAGCTGTGCCTCAATGCTAAGAAGATGGTTTCCATGGCCTTTGGCATTTGGCAAAGACTCAGTAAGCTTATTGCCCTACTGTTCCTCCACACCCTTGACAAGACCAAGATCAAGGATGTCTCCTCATTCAAACACCTTGGGCTATAGCTTGACTGTCACCTCGAATTTCTGGACATGTGGATACTATCCACCAAAAACTGCACCCTGAATTGGGTGCACTGTACAGACACCATGTGTGCATCCCCCTGCAGCCCACCATGATATTGTCCAGATAATGATACTCCTGATCTTTGACTATGGCAACATTGTTTACAGTGCAGCCCCCAAGACCACCCTAACCAGATTAGACTCCTTCTGTCAGTTTGCTCTTGACTCTCTGCCTCTTAACTAACCACTGTGACCTTTACACCTCTCTCTCTCTCTCTCCTTCCCCACTCCTGAAGCCAGAAGACTCGCACACTATTCCTTCTTTGTCACGAAACACTGGATTGGTTCTCTCTCCCTTCCTATGACACCTCTACCCCCCCCACCTTCCACCTATTCCCTTCACAACTCTGGCTTCCGGTCCCTTGCCCTCTCCTCAAGGTCAACCTCTACTAGACAATCTACGTTCTGCTATCGTTTCCCTAACCTATGTAACTCCCTTCCTTTACCCATTTGCTCTGCTCCAACCCTCTGATCTCTAAATGTAAGGCTATGCCTAAAGTTCAGTGGCCAAGCAGCCAGCCACTCCCACTTCCTAAGCTACATAAGCAGCAGTTCCTCTAAGCCTCTCTGTGAAGCATTTTTTCTTTGCAGCCGGAGGCTATGTTGGTTTGTCCTCTGAGCTGACTGGGGCCTACACCCCCCCCCCAGCCTGCTGTTTATGTGTGTCTCTGCTGGATTTCGGTGTTTGTTTTCTTGCTTTTGGTTTGTATTCCTCCAGCTGTGTGCTTCCCTGTGCGTTTTGTTTCTGTTTTTGGGCCTTTCCCTGTTCTGTTTTGCTGTGTTTTAGTTTAGTCTTTTTGGGGGCTTTTATTTTCTAAACTCCTAGGGTGGGATATTCAGAAATGCACCTGGCAGGGGCGCAAGCAGGGCGCAGTGCAACTGGGATGTGCCAGGGTGTGGACTGGGCGATATTCAAGCAGGAGCTGCGCCATGGCTCAGCACCATTGAAAACTGCAACTAGCCTCCTGCATTCGCGTGGCGCGGTGGCACTGTGCCAGCACAAGTGGAAGACTGGAGCAGAGAGGTGCGACCAGCGCAAGTGTGGTTCGCGTAGGTGCAGGAGCCGCGATATTCAGTGGTGGATATGCAAATGGGGCCATAATGCATGCAAGGTACAACTGAGACCATTAGCATGTCATTATGGCCCCATTTGCATGCAGGTGCGCCATCCCTGCAACTTGCGCCTGGCGCCTGCCAGGCTGCAGCCTTGAGGACCGACGCCCCTGCACACCGGGCATAAGTATATTTAAATACACGTCAATATCCTGTGGTCCAGTGGACGCTTCTAGCCTGATCACGGGCATTAGTATTTAAAAACATTCCACTTTATCCCTGGTGGTCCAGCGGTACCCACCTCCCCACTGCCCACTAAGCCCAGCCACCCAGCCCCCCGGGTCAGCGGCGGGCAGCAGCTCCTCACCTGCAAGCTGCCCAGCCGCTCGCTGACTGATTGCGTAAAATGGCTGTACACCCATTGGTCCACAGTGTGGGCCAATGGGCGTCTGGTGCAGTACCATACTACACAGTCGATGTGAATGGAGCCATTCCACATATCTGGGCTGTGTAATGCAATGCGATCTGCACACCATTATTGCGGCACAGCCGAACCAGCGGAAACTCCTGTAAGTCGGTTGGCGGGCGGCAAGCGGCTTGCAGGTGGGAGCTGCCGCTACTGCCGGTGATCAGGGAAGCGGGGTGGTGGGGCTCAGTGGCGGGTGGGAAGGGGGTACCGCTGGACCACCAGGGATAAAGTGGAATGTTTTAAATATACTAATACCGGTGATCAGGCATGGGGGGTGCGATGCCGACAGACCCAGGCCCCGGAGCTCGGGTGGCCACTCACAGCTGGCAGTTGCCGTGTTGTGCCCTGCAATATGGCAGCTCACCTGTGGGTGGTCAGCACCTGCTCCTATTTCCTTTTGGCTCAACTTTGAGCACCAGTGTGTGGCGCAAGTAGGGATTGCACCAGCATATGTGCTGCACATCCCAGGCTGAATATCGGGATGTGCGGAATGTGCATGGGCACGCTCGCGCCAGGCTGCATACATTACTAATGCGCCCGGCGCGTGGGATCTGTGTGACAACATTCCCTTTGAATATCACTGGGTACCAGTGGGCTGCACATTATATCAACACTGTTGGGCGCCATGCGCAACTCCTTGAATATCCCACCCCTAGCAACTGCTACTACAGAGCTCATACTGCAGGCCTTCAATTGCAACTCTCAAATTACTTGCACGGCTACTGCGAACTACTCAGAGCTCATGCTACTGCTTTCAGCTACCTACAATTGCAGCCACTGCTGTTTACTTTAATTACTATTGTACCCAGTGCCTGTGTTTTAACACTGTGCTTGCCACGCTCAAACTACTGCAATGCAACTGCATTCATTACCTGTGTATTTCAGCTTAGCCATAGCTGCTCCTTTATTTGCACCTACAACTCAGTGTACTCATTTGTTTACTACTGCTGTGCAGGCCTACTTGCTTCCTGCTGCTGCATTGTTTACACCATTCCTATTGTACCTTGTTTACTCTGAGGTTAGCTGAAGCTCCTGCTGAGCTATTAAATTAACTTTATATCTGCATGTGGTTCTCGGCCTTTCATCACTTCCTTGTTTGTCCTATGGCAGGGGACTGGGAGGTGTTTTGGGGGTCGTGGCCAATGTGGTTAATTAATTCTGTTCTAAATCCTGTCTTGCCCTTAAAATCCTCAGAGTTTTTCACCTTGATTTGGCTATTCATGTCTGGCTGGCTTGCCCCTAATTCAGTGCTGTTTACTTGCTATACAGTTGTTATGCAGGTCCACCTATTACTACTACTGCTTGCTGACCTGTCAGGTCCACACTTAGCAACCGTTTGCTCACCTTCCATAGCCATTGTTTCACACCTACTGCCATCCTCTCGGCTTCAGCCTGGGATTCTACTGTTCTCAATATGCATTCAACTTTGCAAGGTCTCAGCACTCAGTGCTCATTATGATCTCAGCACGCCGTGCTCATTCAGCTCACCTGCTTTCAGCTCTCAATCAATTCTAGGGCATGCCAGCCATTCTATCTGGCGCAGGGTTCTTGCAGCCGACAGTCTCACTCTGCATTTAGTCCGCATCATCGAGCGTGTCCAACTTGGGCGGGATCCTTCTCACCTGGCCCATAGCTGGGAATGTCCCCAACCCGGGCTTGGCTTTAGCTGCCTGCTATGCGACAGCAGCTCCTGGTGTAGGATTTAAGACTAGAGGTGAAGGGTGGTTACAACGATCTCCTTTGGCTCTAGTGTTCCACTATAACGGTTGGCCATTGACTTTAGTAGTTTCCCTAGCAAGGCACCTTCACAGCATTCTCCCCACGACTGCCTCTGGTTCACCTGGTTTGATTTAGGGTGGGTAGGCCAGGTGAGTGCCTCAGCAGTTGTTGCTCTCCTCCTGCACCTTGGATGCATGTATTGTTGCAGAGTTTTCTCGCAACCTTCCACGATGTTCCTACTAGAGGGTTTGAGTGAGAGCCTCCATCCAAATTGGAATATTTTCCACCTCCCTTTAATTGGGTTTTCCAAATTGCAGCTGCAGAGCCATCACTTAATAAATTTTCCCAGGCCTGGAGGGAAGGCGACCTAGGCCTCAGATCCCCAGAGATTTTCTCCTCATAGTTTATTTCTCTCCTCCGTTGCCTCAGGTCATAACTCTTAGTTAGCATTGTTGTTTTCCCTAGTCTCTTTAGGCAGGTTCTGTTGTTGGATGGAGGTGGAGGATGTTCTGCCATTCTCTCTCTCCTTAGAGGATCCCCTTCATTCAATGCAAGCCATCAGTATAATGCTATGCAAACCTGGGCTGTTACTACAACAACTGAGCATGTCATTGAAGTATCAAACTGCCTATGCTTCTCTACTACTACGTTACAGTTTACTGCTTCCACGTCACTGTTACTGCTTGCATTATGCTTCGTGTTGCCTCCTTTTTGGGGATGATACTACATTTTTTGGGGGGGATTCCTAAGGTATCTTTAGCCACGGGAAACATCCTGTGGCACCTCTAGGGGAGGAACCCTCTCTGAGAGTTTCTTGCTGTCGTACCCCTACATGGTGGTAATTCCTCTGGAATAGAGAGTGTGAATGGCCAAAACCTAACTAACACAGTTGCACAAGCATAACACTATACTGGCTGCGTAGGTCAGTGAAACGTAAGGCTATGCCTCAAGTTCAGTGGCCAAGCAGCCAGCCACTCCCACTTCCTGAGCTATATAAGCAGCAGTTACTCTAAGCCTCTCTGTGAAGCATTTTTTCTTTGCCCCACCATCCTCCCCTCCTCCTCCAGCGGCAGCACTCTGCCCTTAGGGGAATTCCTAAGGTACCTTTAGCCACGGGAAGCATCCCGTGGCACCTCTAGGGGTGGAACCCTCTCCGAGAGTTTCTTGTCATCGTACCTCTACAGGGTGGTAGTTCCTCTGGAATAGAGAGTGTGAACGGCCAAAACTGAACTAACACAGTTGCACAAGCATAAAACTATACTGGCTGCGTAGGTCAGTGAATTTCTCTCGTTTTTAATTTTATCTACCCTTCCTGCAACTGCTCCTGATTTTGATCCCTCTGCAACTCTCCTCTCCCTATATTTTCCCTCCCTCCCTCCTTTGCTGTCCCATAGCCACCCCAACTGGTCTCCTGGAGTTCCCTCCATCCCATATCCTCTCTTTCTCCTCCCCCACCCCTACTTTCCTTCCTCCTTTCCTAATCCTTGCCCCCCCAACCTCCACCTCCATGTACTGTGATCTATATCCACCCTTTCCCTCCCTAACCCTGGCTTTTTCCCCTACCACCTCTCCTTTACCCTGCAACTCAAGTTCAGTGTTATTGAGATACTCTCTCTTTCACGGTATGCATTTGAGCTGCTACTCTGTTATGCCTTATCCCTTTCTTATTCTTCTTCCCTTTTTCTCCCAGCTAAGCCACTATGCTTAGACCCCAACCCCTTTCAAAGTTATGCCATGACACTTTTCTGTTTGTTATATATTTCTAATAAATTTCCTTGTACATTGTACTACCTGTATAGTTCCTAACATGTTATAATGTAATAGATGCACTTTGACGATGGCCTGAAATGTGTTACATGTTCATACCTGTTTGTTGTTGTACTTTTATTATTGCCTTGACCCCCTGAAACGAGGTGATACTCAGCTCAGTATGCCTTTCTTGGTGAAAGATTTTGAAATTAATAAATAAATGTACAGTATGTTGCACCCCGTAATGAGCTGATCTCTGACATACTTTTGCCATCGATTCTACTTCATGTTTTTAGCTGCTACATTATTTGAAGAATGTCCGATTTAAGAACAAGGCTGGTGATGACATATTTTTTGATGTGAATGGTGACCCACCACCTTTCTTTGATATAGTAAACCAGCGTATCTCAATTGATGGTACCATACAATGTGTCAAAGTGGGCGAATTTGACCTTCGGGCCCAGGAAGGAGAACGAATCAAAATTAATGAAAGTGTCATCATGTGGAAACAAGGATATAATCAGGTCAGCATTCACTTTTATGAAGCTTTACATTATGTTCTGGAAGGCTTTGTGGTACTGTGGCGAATCAAAGTTCTTGTGTTCGAATCCCAATACGGTACCTCCTGTGTGACTGAATAAGTCATTGATTTAACATTCCTGTCTTTCACACTGTCCAGCTCTAAAATTAGGGCTGATGCCAAACCCATCTGAAAACAAGCATTTGTCAGTGCTGAATGTTGTCACACTGGCATTGGCAGTGGGAGTGGCGTAGCTAGAGATGCATACTGCTGTGATTTTGTGAATGTGTCTCAAAAGGTGATTTTGCACAGCAAGCACGCCATTGTGCGCCACAGCTGAGGAAACACATTTTGGGCAGGCTGTGAAAAATGGCAGCTGGACTGTTGATAAGGAGACATGTACAAATGGCAGTGGTGAAAATGTGGCATGAAAATATTGCATATTGACCAAGTTACAAGGGTGCGTGGAAACTGTGCAATGCATGCTTGCAACACAGTCATTGTATGGAGTTTCGGCACCAAATGTTCAACATAGGCATTTTAGGACCTCTGCTCATGAATAGTGTCACTGTCATTTCCTCAAACTGTCCCAAAAACTGATTTTGCACAGCGGCCGTGCAATTCTGTGCTGGACGTGCGAAAACACATTTCAGGCAGCTGGAGTGTTCATAAGGAGGTATGGAAAAATGCCAATGATGTACAGCTGGAGTGAAAGTATTACAGATTCAGAAAGTCATGAGCGTGCATGCAAACTGTGCAACGCATGCTCATAAAACACTCATTTTATTGACTTTTGTTCCCAAATTTTCAACATAGGCATTTTAGGGCATCTGCTAATGAACAGTGTCACTGTCATTTTCATCATGTGTCTCAAACACGGACTTTCCACAGCGACCACGCTATTCTGCTCTGGAACTGCGAAAACAGATTTTGGTCAGGATGTGAAAAATGACAGCTGTGTTGTTCATTAGGAGGTGCAGAACAATGGCACTGTAGAAAATCTGGAGTGAGAATATTAGAAGTTTGCGAACGTATGAGCGTGCGTGCAAACTGCACAATGCAAGCTCATAACACAGTCATTTTATGGAGCATTGTCACTAAATTTTCAACACAGGCATTTTAGGACCTCTGCTCATGAACAATGTCACTGTCATTTTTGTAATATGTCCCGAACACTGATTTCGAACAGCAAACACGCTATTGTGCGCCGAAAGTGTGAAAACACATTTTGGCAAGGGTGTGAAAAATGACAGCTATACAGTTCACAAGAAGGTGTAGTAAAATGGCAAATTTGAGAATCTGGTGTGAAAATATTGTGAATGCGCTAAGTTACGAACGTGCATTGCGCAGTTGCTATGCATCTAGTAAAACAGTCATTTTATGGAGTATTGCCACCAAATTTTCAACTCGGGCATTTTAGGAGATCTGCTCATGAACAGTGTCACTGACATTTTCGTAATGTGTCCCGAACACTGATTTCACACAGTGAACACGCTATTGTGCTCCGAAAGTGCGAAAACACATTTTGGCAAGGATGTGAAGTAAAATGCCAAATCTGAGAATCTGGCGTGAAAATATTGCAAATGTGCTAAGTTACGAGCGTGCGTTGTGCAGTTGCTATGCATCTAGTAACACAGTCATTTTATGGAGCATTGTCACTAAATTTTCAACACAGGCATTTTAGGACCTCTGCTCATGAACAATGTCACTGTCATTTTTGTAATGTGTCCCAAACACTGATTTCGCACAGCGACTGCGCTATTCTATGCCAAAAGTGCGAAAGCACATTTCGGTAAGGATGTAAAAAATGACAGCTGTACGGTTCACAAGAAGGTGTGGTAAAATGCCAATGTTGAGAATCTGGCATGAAAATAGTGTGAATACGCTAACACGAGCATCGTTGCGCGGTTACTCATACTTCGTAAAACAATCATTTGGGATTTTTCCCACTAAACTTGCAACATAGGCTTTTGAGAGCCCCTCTCATGAACAGTGGCACTGTCATTTCATTTCTCAGTCCCGAAAGGTGATTCCGTGCAGTGACTGCGAAATCACCTTTCGGGACCGAATAACGCCATGACAGTGCAAGAATTCATGAGAAGGAGTCCCAAAAACCACATGTTGAAAATTTGGGGCCAAAATTCCCCAAAATTCCCGAGATATGCATTAAAGTTGAAAAACCCCTATTCATTCCACTATACAGTTTACCGGCATTTCCTCAGTTCGCGGTCGGCTTTGAAAGTGCAGACATGTTCACGGTCCACAGAAGATCGTCGCACGGACTCTGGAGGTAAGTATGGGGCGGGGTGAGGGAGGCAGGGGCGCGCAGTGGGTGGGTGCGGGGAGGGGCATCGAGACTACGAGGGACCATTTTGCTTTACAGGTTAAAAAAAAAAAAAAAAAACATTGCGGGACAGTTTTCCTTTTGCAGGGGCATTTGGCACGCTGGGGTGAGCTCCCAGAGTGCCACCTAACTCTTTGAGAGGTGTCAGTAGCCAGCGGGGATTGGGCACCCTCGTCGGCACAACAAGGGGAGGAGGAAGTAATGCTGATGGGGATTGAGCAACCCCCATCGGCACAGAAAGAAAGTGGGGGCACGAGCGAGGGGATTGGGCACCCCCTCAGTATTCAACAGTTGGGGGTTTATGCCGATGAGTGGGCCCCCGTACGGCACACAAAGATAGCGAGGTGCCGAGGGATTGGGCACCCCCCATTCAACAATTGTGGGGATTGGGGGTTTATGCCTCGAGGGAGTGGGCTCCCCTGTTGGCACACAAAGAGACAGTGGGGGGTTTAACCGACAGGGATTGGGCACCCCGAGTCGGAGATGTTAGGCAGCCACCCATTCGCCGACCATGCATAATGGCAGCGAACACGGCAAGAGAAGGACCGCTGCGTCTGACGTGCTTTGCTCAGATTGCAGCGGTCCTTTTCTTAGATGTGCTCACCCCATTATGTATGCATGGTGTGGTGCCAGCATGCAGGCTGATTGGGGAATGCGGGATGCACCTACTGGTGCATGACCTGCATTCGTCGAACAGCGACTGCGCCTCTAAAGCTGCACTGTCCCACTATGTTGGCTGCGCAGGCGTGCCAACATAATAAGATGTTGTATCCCAGCTTCGATATCCTGGGTCAACAAACTGTAACATAAAAAAGTAAACAAATGATCATCTCTACTAACCACAAGGGACATGCATTAATCTGAATACTATGGTGTACTGCAGGGATGGAAAGACCTTAGTGTATATCTTGTCTGCACTTTCTGCCACACAGCATTCACTATACACTGTTACTGAGTTCTGACACACATACAGCACAAGCTTATAGGTAGAAGTGCTCCCCTACTCATGCTGTGCAACCCTTCTCTGTCAGAAATATGTCTAGTTCTGTTTTACCACTGCTGATGCCGTGTAACCCTCAAAGCCATTCTCTGCCAGGAATCTGTCTAGTGCTGTGTCACCCCTACTCCTACTGTGTAACCCTCAGTCCCATTCTCCCTCAGGAATTGGTCTAGTCCTATTTTACTCCACTCGTGCTGTGTAAACCTCAATGCCATTCACTGACCTACGCAGTCAGTATAGTGTTATGCTTATGTAACTGTATTAGTTTGGTTGTGGCCGTTCGCTCTCTATTCCAGAGGAATTACCACCCTGTAGGGGTACGAAAGCAAGGAACTCTCGGTGAGGTTTCCGCCCCTAGAGGTGCCACAGGACAGTTCCTGTGGCTAAAGGTACCTTAGGAATCCCCCTAAGGAGAGAGCACTGCCGCTGGAGGAGCAGGGGAGGATGGTGGGGCAAAGACAAAATGCTTCACAGTGAGGCTGAGAGGAACTGCTTATATAGCTCAGGAAGTGGGAGTGGCTGGCTACTTGGTCACCAAATTACAGGCAAAGCCTTTCAATTCACTGACCTACACAGCCAGTATAGTGTTATGCTTATGTAACTGTATTAGTTTGGTTGTGGCCATTCGCACTGTATTCCAGAGGAATTACCACCCTGTAGGAGTACGAAAGCAAGGAACTCTGGGAGAGGGTTCCGCCCCTAGAGGTGCCACGGTTCCTGTGGCTAAAGATACCTTAGGAATCCCCAAAAGAAATGTAGTATCATCCCCAAAAGGAGACAACATGATGCATGTGAGCAAGCAGTAACAGTGACATAGAAGCAGTAACTGCAACATAGTAGTAGAGAAGAAGAGTGATGGCCTGTATGAGAGAAGGGGATCCCTTAAGGAGAGAGGGAATGGCAGGACGTCCTCCACCTCCATCCAACAACAGAACCTACCTAAGGAAACTAGGGGAAACAACTATGTTAACTAAGTGTTATGACCTGAGGCAACGGAGGAGAGAAAAAAAACCCTATGAGGAGAAAATCTCTGGGGATCCAAGGCCTAGGTCGCCTTCCCTCCAGGCTTGGGAAAATGTATTTAGTGACGTCTCTGCAGCTGCAATTTGGAAAATCCAATTAAAGGGAGGTGGAAATATTCCAATTTGGAGGAAGGCTCTCACTCAAACCCTCTAGCAGGAACGTCGTGGAAGGTTGCGAGAAAACTCTGCAACAATGCGAGCATCCAAGGCGCAGGAGGAGAGCAACAAATGCTGAGGCACTCACCTGGCCTACCTGCCCTAAATCAAACCAGGTGAACCAGAGGCAGTTGTGGGGAGAATGCGGTGAAGGTGCCTTGCTAGGGAAACCACTAAAGTCAATGGCCAACTGTTATAGTGGAACACTAGAGCCAAAGGAGATCATCGTAACCACCCTTCACCGCTAGTCTTAAATTCTCCTCCCAGGAGCTGCTGTCGCGTAGCAGGCAGCTCAAGCCAAGCCCAAGGAAAGGACATTCCCAGCTATAGGCCAGGTGAGAAGGATCCCACCCCAAGTTTGACACGCTCGATGATGCGGACTAAATGCAGAGAGAGACCGTCGGCTGCAGGAACCTGCGCCATATTAGAATGGCTGGCATGCCCCAGAACTGATTGAGAGCTGTAAAGCTGGTGAGCTAAATGAGCACAGCGTCCTGAGACCGTAATGAGCATTGACTGCTGAGACCTTGCAAGGTCAGATGCAGATTGAGAGCAGTAGAATCCCGGGTGAAGTCGAGCGGATGGCACTAGGCATAAAGCAAAGACAAAATGCTTCACAGTGAGGCTGAGAGGAACTGCTTCTATAGCTCAGGAATTGGGAGTGGCTGGCTGCTTGGTCCCTGAACTACAGGCGAAGCCTGTACTCACTTTCCCCTTACTTTCAATTCTCTGCCAGGAATCTGTCTAGTGCTGTGTCACCCCTACTCTTACTATGTAACACTCAGTCCCATTCTCCCTCAGGAATCAGTCTAGTCCTATTTTACCCCTACTGATTTTGTGTAACCCTCAGTCCCACTCTCCCTCAGGAATCTGTCGAGTTCTGTTTTAACTCTACTCGTGCTGTGTAACCCTCAGTGCCATTTTCTGTCAGGAATCAGTCTAGTCCTGTTTATCCCTACCCATGCTGTGTAACCCTCTGTCCCACTCTCTCTCAGGAATCTGTCTAGTCCTGTTTACCCCTACTCATTCTGTGAAACCCTCAGTCCCATTTTTCCTCAGGATTCTGTCTTGTCCTGCTTTAACCCTGCTCATGCTGTGAAACCCTCAGTGCCATTTTCCTTCAAGAATCAGTCTAATTCTGTTCACCGCAACTCATGCAGTGTAACCCTCAGTCCCACTCTCCCTCAGGAATCTGTCTAGTCCTGTATTACCCCTGCTCATGCTGTGTAACCCTCAGTGCCATTTTCTGTCAGAAATCAGTTTAGTCCTGTTTACCCCTACTCACGCTGTATAACCCTCAGTCCTACTCTCCCTCATGAAACTGTCAACTCCTGTTTACCCTACTCTTGCTGTGTAACCCTGTGCCATTCTCCCTCAGAAATCAGTCTAGTCCCATTTTATCCTACTCAGTCTGTGTAACCCTCAGTCCCAATCTCCCATAGGAATGAGTCTAGTCCTGTTTACCCCTACTGATTCTGTGTAACCCTCACTCCCATTCTCCGTCAGGAATCTGTCTAGTCCTGTATTACCCCTGCTCATGCTGTGTAACCCTCAGTGCAATTTTCTGTCAGGAATCTGTCTAGTCCTGTTTACCCCAACTGATGCTGAGTAACCCTCAGTCCCACTCTCCTTCAGGAATCAGTCTAGTCCTGTTTTACCCTAGCTCATGTGTGAAACCCTCAGTGCCATTTTCTGTCAGGAATCAGTCTAGTTCAGTTTCCACCTACTCATGCTGTGTAACCATCAGTCCCATTCTCCCTCAGGAATCAGTCTACTCCTATTTTACCCCACTCATGCTGCGTAACCGTCAGTGCCATTTTCTGTCAGGAATCGGTCTAGTCCTATTTACCCCACTCATGCTACGTAACCCTCAGTCTCCCTCTCACTCAGGAATCTGTCTAGTCCTGTTTACCCCTACTCATGCTGTGTAACCCTCAGTCCCACTATCCCTCAGGATTCTGTCTAGTACTGTTTACCCCCACTCTTTTTCTGTAACCCTGAGTCCCACTCTCCCTTAGGAATCAGTCTCGTCCTATTTTACCATACTTTTTTTTTTTTTTGAAATTTAAGTTTATTAGTTTCAAAGACAACTATTTTACCATACTCATGCTGTGTAACCCTCAGTCCCACTCTCCTTCAGGAATCTGTCTAGTCCTGTTTACCCCTACTCATGCTGTGTAACCCTCAGTCCCACTCTCCCTCAGGATTCCATCAAGTCCTGTTTACCCCCACTCCTTTTGTGTAACCCTGAGTCCCACTCTCCTTTAGGAGTCAGTCTAGTCCAATTTTACCCCACTCATGCTGTGTTACCCTCAGTGCCATTTTCTGTCAGGAATCAGTCTAGTCCTGTTTACCCCTACTCATGTTATGTAACCCTCAGTCTCCCTCTCCCCTCAGGAATCTGTCTAGTCCCGTTTACCCCTGCTCATGCTGAGTAACCCTCAGTGCCATTTTCTGTCAGGAATCAGTCCAGTCCTGTTTACCCCTACTCATGCTGTGCAACCATCAGTCCCACTCTCCCTCAGGAATCTGTCCAGTCCTGTCTACCCCTACTCATGCTGTGTAACCCTCAGTGCCAGACTCCCTCAGGAATCAGTTTAATTCTGTTTACCCCTACTCATGCTGTGTAACCCTCAGTCCCACTATCCCTCAGGAATCTGTCTAGTTATGTTTACGCCTACTTATGCTGTGTAATCCTCAGTCCCAATCTCCCTTAGGAATGAGTCTAGTCCTGTTTACCCCTACTCTTTCTGTGTAACCCTCACTCCCATTCTCCGTCAGGAATCTGTCTAGTCCTGTATTACCCCGCTCATGCTGTGTAACCCTCAGTGCCATTTTCTTTCAGGAATCAGTGTAGTCCTGTTTACCCCTACTCATGCTGAGTAACCATCAGTCCCATTCTCCCTCAGGAATCAGTGTAGTCCTGTTTAACCCCACTCATGCTGTGTAGCCCTCAGTGCCATTTTCTGTCAGGAATCTGTCTAGTCCTGTTTACCCCAACTGATGCTGAGTAACCCTCAGTCCAACTCTCCTTCAGGAATTAGTCTAGTCCTGTTTTACCCCAGCTCATGTGTGAAACCCTCAGTGCCATTTTCTGTCAGGAATCAGTCTAGCTCTGTTTCCACCTACTCATGCTGTGTAACCATCAGTCCCATTCTCGCCCAGGAATCAGTCTAGTCCTGTTTTACCCCACTCATGCAGAGTAACCCTCAGTGCCATTTTCTGTCAGGAATCACTCTAATCCTCTTTACCCCACTCATGCTACGTAACCCTCAGTCTCCCTCCCCCTCAGGAATCTGTCTAGTCCTGTTTACCCCTACTCATGCTGTGTAACCCTCAGTCCCACTAGCCCTCTGGATTCTGTCTAGTACTGTTTACCCCCACTCATTCTGTGTAACCCTGAGTCTCACTCTCCCTTAGGAATCAGTCTCGTCCTATTTTACCATACTCATGCTGTGTAACCCTCAGTGCCATTTTCTGTCAGGAATCAGTCTAGTTCTGTTTACCCCTGCTCATGCTGTGTAACCCTCAGTCCCACTCTCCTTCAGGAATCTGTCTAGTCCTGTTTACCCCTACTTACACTATGTAACCCTCAGTCCCACTCTCCCTGAGGAATCAGTCTAGTCCTCTTTTACCCCAGCTCATGTGTGAAACCCTCAGTGCCATTTTCTGTCAGGAATCAGCCTAGTTCTGTTTCCACCTACTCATGCTGTGTAACCGTCAGTCCCGTTCTCCCACAGGAATCAGTCTAGTCCTGTTTTACCCCACTCATGCTGAGTAAACCTCAATACCATTTTCTGTCAGGAATCAGTCTAGTCCTCTTTACCCCTACTCATGATATGTAACCCTCAGTCTCCCTCTCCCTCAGGAATCTGTCTAGTCCTGTTTACCCCGTACTCATGCTGTGTAACCCTCAGTCCCACTATCAATCAGGATTCTGTCAAGTCCTGTTTACCCCCAATCATTCTGTGTAACCCTGAGTCCCACTCTCCCTTAGGAATCAGTCTAGTCCTATTTCACCCCACTCAGCTGTGTAACCCTCAGTGTTATTTTCCGTCAGGAATCAGTCTAGTTCTGTTTACCCCTACTCATGCTGTGTAACCCTCAGTCTCACTCTCTCTCAGGAATCAGTCTAGTCCTGTTTTACCCCTCTCATGCTGTGTAACACTCAGTGCCATTTTCTGTCAGGAATCAATCTAGTCCTGTTTTACCCCTACTCATGCTGTGTAACCCTCAGTGCCATTTTCTGTCAGGAATCAGTCTAGTTGAGTTTACCCGTAATCATGCAGTGTAACCCTCAGTCCCACTCTCCCTCAGGAATCAATCTAGTCCTGTTTACCCCTATTCATTCTCTGTAACCATCAGTCCCATTCTCCCTCAGGAATCAGTCTATTCCTGTTTTACCCCTACTCATGCTGTGTAACCCTCAGTGCCATTTTCTGTCAGGAATCAGTCTAGTTGAGTTTACCCTTAATCATGCAGTGTAACCCTCAGTCCCACTCTCCCTCAGGAATCAATCTAGTCCTGTTTACCCCTATTCATTCTCTGTAACCCTCACTCCCATTCTCCCTCAGGAATCAGTCTATTCCTGTTTTACCACTGCTCATGCTGTGTAACCCTAAGTGACATTATCTTTCAGTAATCAGTCTAGTCCTGCATACCCCTACTCATGCTGTGTAACCCTCATCCCCACTCTCCCTAAGGAATCAGTCTACTCCTGTTTACCGTTAACACATTCTGTGTAACCCTCGGTTCCATTTTCCCTCAGGATTCCGCCTTGTCCTGCTTTACCCCTGCTCATGCTGAGAAACCCTCAGTCCCACTCTCCCTCAGGAATCAGTCTAGTCCTGTTTATCCCTACTCGTGCTATGTAACACTCAGTCCCAATCTCCCTTAGGAATCAGTCTAGTCCTGTTTACCCCTACTCATTCTGTGTAACCCTCACTCCGATTCTCCCTCAGGAATCTGTCTAGTCCTGTATTACCCCTACTCATGCTGTGTAACCCTCAGTGCCATTATCTTTCAGGAATCAGTGTAGTCCTGTTTAGCCCGACCCATGCTGCATAACCCTCAGTCCCATTCTCCCTCAGGAATCAGTCTAGCCCTATTTAACCCCTTCTCATTCTGTGTAACCCTCAGTCCCATTCTCCCATAGGAATCAGTCTAGTCCTCATTTACCCCAGCTCATGTGTGAAACCCTCAGTGCCATTTTCTGTCAGGAATCAGTCTAGTCCTGTTTACCTCTACTCATGCTGTGTAACCCTCAATCCTACTCTCCCTCAGGAGTCTGTCTAGTCCTGTTTACCCCTACTCATGCTGTGTAACCCTCAGTCCCACTCTCCTTCAGGAATCAGTCTAGTCCTGTTTTACCCCTACTCATGCTGTGTAACCCTCGGTGCCATTTTCTGTCAGGAATCTGTCTAGTCCTGTTTACTCCTACTCATGCTGAGTAACCATCAGTCCCATTCTCCCTCAGGAATCAGTCTAGTTCTGTTTTTCACCACTCATTCTGTGTAACCCTGAGTCCCACTCTCCCTTAGGAATCAGTCTAGTCCTATTTTACCCCACTCATGCTGTGTAACCTCAGTGCCATTTTCTGTCAGGAATCAGTTTAGTTCTGTTTACCCCTACTCATGCTGTGAAAACCTCAGTCCCACTCTCCTTCAGGAATCAGTCTAGTCCTGTTTACCCCTACTGATGCTGTGTAACCCTCAGTCCCACTCTCCTTCAGGAATCAGTCTAGTCCTGTTTTACCCTAGCTCATGTGTGAAACCCTCAGTGCCATTTTCTGTCAAGAATCAGTCTAGTTCTGTTTCCAACTACTCATGCTGAGTAACCATCATTCCCATTCTCCCTCAGGTATCAGTCAAGTCCTGTTTTACCCCACTCATACTGAGTAACCCTCAGTGCCATTTTTTGTCAGGAACCAGTCTAATCATCTTTACCCCTACTCTTGCTATGTAACCATCAGTCTCCCTCTCCCTCAGGATTCCATCTAGTCCTCTTTAACCCCACTCATCCTGTGTAACCCTGAGTCTCACTCTCCTTTAGGAGTCAGTCTAGTCCAATTTTACCCCACTCATGCTGTGTTACCCTCAGTGCCATTTTCTGTCAGGAATCAGTCCAGTCCTGTTTACCCCTACTCATGCTGTGCAACCCTCGGTCCCACTCTCCCTCAGGAATCTGTCCAGTCCTGTCTACCCCTACTCATGCTGTGTAACCCTCAGTGCCAGACTCCCTCAGGAATCAGTCTAATTCTGTTTACACCTACTCATGCTGTGTAACCCTGAGTCCCACTCTCCCTCAGGAATCTGTCTAGTCCTGTTAACGCCTACTCATGCTGTGTAACCCTCAGTCCCAATCTCCTTTAGGAATCTGTCTAGTCCTGTATTACCCCTGCTCTTGCTGTGTAACCCTCAGTGCCATTTTCTTTCAGGAATCAGTGTAGTCCTGTTTACCCATACTCATGCTGAGTAACCATCAGTCCCATTCTCCCTCAGGAATCAGTGTAGTCCTGTTTTACCCCACTCATGCTGTGTAGCTTTCAGTGCCATTTTCTGTCCGGAATCTGTCTCGTCCTGTTTACCAAAACTGATGCTGAGTAACCCTCAGTCCCAATCTCCTTCAGGAATCAGTCTAGTCCTGTTTTACCCCAGCTCATGTGTGAAACCCTCAGTGCCATTTTCAGTCAGGAATCAGTCTAGTTCTGTTTCCACCTACTCAGCTGTGTAACCATCAGTCCCATTCTTTCTCAGGAATCAGTCTAGTCCTGTTTTACCCCACTCATGCTGAGTAACCCTCAGTGCCATTTTCTGTCAGGAATCAGTGTAGTCCTCTTTACCCCTACTCATGCTACGTAACCCTCAGTCTCCCTCCCCCTCAGGAATCTGTCTAGTCCTGTTTACCCCTACTCATGCTGTGTAACCCTCAGTCCCACTATCCCTCAGGATTCTGTCTTGTACGGTTAACCCCCACTCATTCTGTGTAACCCTGAGTCCCACTCTCTCTTAGGAATCAGTCTCATCCTATTTTACCATACTCATGCTGTGTAACCCTCAGTGCCATTTTATTTCAGGAATCAGTCTAGTTCTGTTTACCCCTACTCATGCTATGTAACCCTCAGTCCCACTCTCCCTGAGGAATCAGTCTAGTCCTTTTTTACCCCAGCTCATGTGTGAAACCCTCAGTGCCATTTTCTCTCAGGAATCAGCCTAGTTCTGTTTCCACCTACTCATGCTGTGTAACCATCAGTCCCATTCTCCCTCAGGAATCAGTCTAGTCCTGTTTTACCCCACTCATGCTGAGTAACCCTCAATACCATTTTCTGTCAGGAATCAGTCTAGTCCTCTTTACCCCTACTTATGCTATGTAGCCATCAGTCTTCTTCTCCCTCAGGAATCCGTCTACTCCTGTTTACCACTTACTCATGCTGTGTAACCCTCAGTCCTACTATCAATCAGGATTCTGTCTAGTCCTGTTTACCCCCAATCATTCTGTGTAACCCTGAGTCCCACTCTCCCTCAGGAATCAGTCTAGTCCTATTTTACCCCACTCAGCTGTGTAACCCTCAGTGTTATTTTCTGTCAGGAATCAGTCTAGTTCTGTTTACCTCTACTCATTCTGTGTAACCCTCAGTCTCACTCTCTCTCAGGAATCAGTCTAGTCCTGTTTTACCCCTCTCATGCTGTGTAACACTCAGTGCCATTTTCTGTCAGGAATCAATCTAGTCTTGTTTACCCCTACTCGTGCTGTGTATCCCACAGTCCCACTCTCCCTCAGGAATCAATCTAGTCCTCTTTACCCGTAGTCAAGCTGTGTAACCCTCAGTCAAACTCTCCCTCAGGAATCTGTCTAGTCCTGTTTTAACCCTACTCATTCTCTGTAACCTTTAGTCCCATTCTCCCTCAGGAATCAGTCTATTCCTGTTTTGCCCCTGCTCATGCTGTGTAACCCTCAGTGCCATTTTCTGTCAGGAATCTGTCTAGTTGAGTTTAACCCTTCTCGTGCAGTGTAACCCTCAGTCCCACTCTCCCGAAGGAATCAATCTAGTCCAGTTTACCCCTACTCATTCTCTGTAACTCTCAGTCCCATTCTCCCTCAGGAATCAGTCTATTCCTCTTTTACCCCACTCATGCTGTGCAACCCTCAGTGCCATTTTCTGTCAGAAATCTGTCTAGTCCTGTTTACCCCTACTCATGCTGTGTAACCGTCAGTCCCTCTCTCCCCCTCAGGAATCTGTCTAGTCCTGTTTACCCCTACTCATGCTGTGTTACCCTCATCCCCACTCTCCCTAAGGAATTAGTCTACTCCTGTTTACCGTTACTCATTCTGTGTAACCCTCAGTCCCATTTTCCCTTAGGATTCCGCCTTGTCCTGCTTTACCTCTGCTGATGCTGAGAAACCCTCAGTCCCACTCTCCCTCAGGAATCTGTCTAGTCCCGTTTACCCCGACTCATTCTGTGTAATCCTCACTCCGATTCTCCCTCAGGAATCGGTCTAGTCCTGATTTACCCCACTCATGCTGTGTAACCTCAGTGCCATTTTCTGGCAGGAATCAGTCTAGTCCTGTTTACCCCTACTGATGCTGTGTAACCCTCAGTCCCACTCTCCTTCAGGAATCAGTCTAGTCCTGTTTTACCCTAGCTCATGTGTGAAACCCTCAGTGCCATTTTCTGTCAAGAATCAGTCTAGTTCTGTTTCCACCTACTCATGCTGAGTAACCATCAGTCCCATTCTCCCTCAGGTATCAGTCAATTCCCGTTTTATCACACTCATACTGAGTAACCCTCAGTGCCATTTTCTGTCAGGAACCAGTCTAGTTCTCTTTACCCCTACTCATGCTATGTAACCCTCAGACTCCCTCTCTCTCAGGATTCCATCTAGTCCTGTTTAACCCCACTCATTCTGTGTAACCCTGAGTCCCACTCTTCTTTAGGAGTCACTCTAGTCCAATTTTACCCCACTCATGCTGTGTTACCCTCAGTGCCATTTTCTGTCAGGAATCAGTCTAGCCCTCTTTACCCCTACTCATGCTATGTAACCCTCAGTCTCCCTCTCCCTCAGGAATCTGTCTAGTCCCGTTTACCCCAACTTATGCTGAGTAACCCTCAGTGCCATTTTCTGTCAGGAATCAGTCCAGTCCTGTTTACCCCTACTCATGCTGTGCAACCCTCAGTCCCACTCTCCCACAGGAATCTGTCCAGTCCTGTCTACCCCTGCTCATGCTGTGTAACCCTCAGTGCCAGACTCCCTCAGGAATCAGTCTAATTCTGTTTACCCCTACTCATGCTGTGTAACCCTCAGCCCCAATCTCCCTTAGGAATGAGTCTAGTCCTGTTCACCCCTACTCATTCTGTGTAACCCTCACTCCCACTCTCCGTCAGGAATCTGTCTAGTCCTGTATTACCCCTGCTCATGCTGTGTAACCCTCAGTGCCATTTTCTTTCAGGAATCAGTGTAGTCCTGTTTACCCATACTCATGCTGAGTAACCATCAGTCCCATTCTCCTTCAGGAATCAGTGTAGTCCTGTTTTACCCCACTCATGCTTGTAGCTTTCAGTGCCATTTTCTGTCAGGAATCTGTCTAGTCCTGTTTACCCCAACTGATGCTGAGTAACCCTCAGTCCCAATCTCCTTCAATAATCAGACTAGTCCTGTTTTACCCCAGCTCATGTGTGAAAGCTCAGTGCCATTTTCTGTCAGGAATCAGTCTAGTTCTTTTTCCACCTACTCCTGCTGTGTAACCATCAGTTCCATTCTCCCTAAGGAATCAGTCTAGTCCTGTTTTACCCCACTCATGCTGAGTAACGCTCAGTGCCATTTTCTGTCAGGAATCAGTCTAGTCCTCTTTACCCCACTCATGTTACGTAACCCTCAGTCTCCCTCCCCCTCAGGAATCTGTCTAGTCCTGTTTACCCCTACTCATGCTGTGTAACCCTCAGTCCAACTATTCCTCAGGATTCTGTCTAGTACTGATTACCCCCACTCTTTCTGTGTAACCCTGAGTCCCACTCTCCCTTAGGAATCAGTCTCGTCCTATTTTACCATACTCATGCTGTGTAACCCTCAGTGCCATTTTCTGTCAGGAATCAGTCCAGTTCTGTTTACCCCTGATCATGCTGTGTATCCCTCAGTCCCACTCTCCTTTTGGAATCTGTCTAGTCCTGTTAACCCCACTCATGCTGAGTAACCTTGAGTGCCATTTTCTGTCAGGAATCAGTCTAGTCCTCTTTACCCCTACTCATGCTATGTAACCCTCAATCTCCTTCTCCCTCAGGAATCTGTCTAGTCCTGTTTATCCCTACTTATGCTGTGTAACCCTCAGTCCCACGCTTCCTCAGGATTCCATCTAGTCCTGTTTGCCCCCACTCATTCTGTGTTACCCTGAGTCCCACTCTCCTTTAGGAGTCAGTCTAGTCCAATTTTACCCCACTCATGCTGTGTTACCCTCAGTGCCATTTTCTGTCAGGAATCAGTCTACTCCTCTTTACCCCTGCTCATGCTATGTAACCCTCAGTCTCCCTCTCCCTCAGGAATCTGTCTAGTCCCGTTTAACCCTACTCATGCTGACTAACCCTCAGTGCCTTTTTCTGTCAGGAATCAGTCCAGTCCTGTTTACACCTACTCATGCTCTGCAACCCTCAGTCCCACTCTCCCTCAGGAATCTGTCCAGTCCTGTCTACCCCTACTCATGCTGTGTAACCCTCAGTGCCAGATCCCTCAGGAATCAGTCTAATTCTATTTACCCCTACTCACGGTGTGTAACCCTCAGTCCCACTCTCCCTCAGGAATCTGTCTAGTCCTGTTTACGCTCACTCATGCTGTGTAACCCTCAGTCCCAATCTCCTTTAGGAATGAGTCTAGTCCTGTTTACCCCTACTCATTCTGAGTGACCCTCACTCCCATTCTCTGTCAGGAATCTGTCTAGTCCTGTATTACCTCTGCTCATGCTGTATAACCCTCAGTGCCATTTTCTTTCAGGAATCAGTGTAGTCCTGTTTGCCCATACTCATGCTGAGTAACCATCAGTCCCATTCTCCCTCAGGAATCAGTGTAGTCCTGCTTTACCCCACTCATGCTGTGTAGCCCTCAGTGCCATTTTCTGTCAGGGTCTGTCTAGTCCTGTTTCCCCAACTGATGCTGAGTAACCCTCAGTCCCACTCTCTTTCAGGAATCAGTCTAGTCCTGTTTTACCCCAGCTCATGAGTGAAACCCTAAGTGCCATTTGCTGTCAGGAATCAGTCTAGTTCTGTTTCCACCTACTCATGCTGTGTAACCATCAGTCCCATTCTCCCTCAGGAATCAGTCTAGTTCTGTTTTACCCCACTCGTGCTGAGCAACCCTCAGTGCCATTTTCTGTCAGGAATCAGTCTAGTCCTGTTTACCCCTACTCTTGCTGTGTAACCCTCAGTCCTCTATCCCTCAGGATTCTGTCTAGTACTGTTTACCCCCACTCATTCTGTGTAACCCTGAGTCCCACTCTCTCTTAGGAATCAGTCTCAACCTATTTTACCATACTCATGCTGTGTAACCCTCAGTGCGATTTTCTGTCAGGAATCAGTCCAGTCCTGTTTACCCTACTCATGCTGTGCAACCGTCAGTCCCACTCTCCCTCAGGAATCTGTCCAGTCCTGTCTACCCCTACTCATGCTGTGTAACCCTCAGTGCCAGACTCCCTCAGGAATCAGTTTAATTCTGTTTACCCCAGCTCATGTGTGAAACCCTCAGTGCCATTTTCTGTCAGGAATCAGTCTAGCTCTGTTTCCACCTACTCATGCTGTGTAACCATCAGTCCCATTCTCCCTCAGTAATCAGTCTAGTCCTGCTTTACCCCACTTATGCAGAGTAACCCTCAGTGCCATTTTCTGTCAGGAATCAGTCTAGTCCTCTTTACCCCACTCATGCTACGTAACCCTAAGTCTCCCTCTCCCTCAGGAATCTGTCTAGTCCTGTTTACCCCTACTCATGCTGTGTAATCCTCAGTCCCACTAGCCCTCTGGATTCTGTCTAGTACTGTTTACCCCCACTCATTCTGTGTAACCCTGGGTCCTCTCCCTTTGGAATCAGTCTCGTCCCATTTTACCATACTCATGCTGTGTAACCCTCAGTGCCATTTTCTGTCAGGAATCAGCCTAGTTCTGTTTACCCCTGCTCATGCTGTGTAACCCTCAGTCCCACTCTCCTTCAGAAATCTGTCTAGTCCTGTTTACCCCTTACTCATGCTGTGTAACCCTCAGTCCCACTATCAATCAGGATTCTGTCAAGTCCTGTTTACCCCCAATCATTCTGTGTAACCCTGAGTCCCACTCTCTCTTAGGAATCAGTCTAGTCCTATTTCACCCCACTCAGCTGTGTAACCCTCAGTGTTATTTTCTGTCAGGAATCAGTCTAGTTCTGTTTACCTCCACTCATGCTGTGTAACCCTCAGTCTCACTCTCTCTCTCAGGAATCAGTCTAGTCCTGTTTTACCCCTATCATGCTGTGTAACACTCAGTGCCATTTTCTGTCAGGGATCAATCTTGTCCTGTTTACCCCTACTCATGCTGTGTATCCCACAGTCCCACTCTCCCTCTGGAATCAGTCTAGTCCTCTTTACCCGTAGTCATGCTGTGTAACCCTCAGTCCAACTCTCCCTCAGGAATCTGTCTAGTCCTGTTTTACCCATACTCATGCTGTGTAACCCTCAATGCCATTTTCTGTCAGGAATCAGTCTAGTTGAGTTTACCCCTAATCATGCAGTGTAACCCTTAGTCCCACTCTCCCTCAGGAATCAATCTAGTCCTGTTTACCCCTATTCATTCTCTGTAACCCTCAGTCCCATTCTCCCTCAGGAATCAGTCTATTCCTGTTTTACCACTGCTCATGCTGTGTAACCCTAAGTGACATTAACTTTCAGGAATCAGTCTAGTCCTGTTTACCCCTACTCATGCTGTTGAAACCTCAATGCCATTTTCTGTCAGGAATCAGTCTAGTCCTGCATACCCCTACTAATGCTGTGTAACCCTCATCCCCACTGTCCCTAAGGAATCAGTCTACTCCTGTTTACCGTTACTCATTCTGTGTAACCCTCAGTCCTATTTTCCCTCAGGATTCCGCCTTGTCCTGCTTTACCCCTGCTCATGCTGAGAAACCCTCAGTCCCACTCTCCCTCAGGAATCTGTCTAGTCCTGTTTACCCCTACTCATTCTGTGTAACCCTCACTCCGATTCTCCCTCAGGAATCTGTCTAGTCCTGTAGTACCCCTACTCATGCTGTGTAACCCTCAGTGCCATTATCTTTCAGGAATCAGTGTAGTCCTGTTTACGCCTACTCATGCTGCATAACCCTCAGTCCCATTCTCCCTCAGGAGTCAGTCTAGCCCTTTTTAACCCCTTCTCATTCTGTGTAACCGTCAGTCCCATTCTCCCTTAGGAATCAGTCTAGTCCTCATTTACCCCTGCTCATGTGTGAAACACTCAGTGCCATTTTCTGTCAAGAATCAGTCTAGTTCTGTTTCCACCTACTCATGCTGAGTAACCATCAGTCCCATTCTCCCACAGGTATCAGTCAAGTCCTATTTTACCCCACTCATACTGAATAACCCTCAGTGCCATTTTCTGTCAGGAACCAGTCTAGTCCTCTTTACTCCTACTCATGCTATGTAACCCTCAGTCTCCCTCTCCCTCAGGATTCCATCTAGTCCTGTTTAACCCCACTCATTCTGTGTAACCCTGAGTCCCACTCTTCTTTAGGAGTCAGTCTAGTCCAATTTTACCCCACTCATGCTGTGTTACCCTCAGTGCCATTTTCTGTCAGGAATCAGTCTAGTCCTGTTTACCCCTACTCTTGCTGTGTAACCCTCAGTCCAACTATCCCTCAGGATTCTGTCTAGTTCTGTTCACCCCCACTCATTCTGTGTAACCCTGAGTCCCACTCTCTCTTAGGAATCAGTCTCGACCTATTTTACCATACTCATGCCGTGTAACCCTCAGTGCCATTTTCTGTCAGGAATCAGTCCAGTCCTGTTTACCCTACTCATGCTGTGCAACCGTCAGTCCCACTCTCCCTCAGGAATCTGTCCAGTCCTGTCTACCCCTACTCATGCTGTGTAACTCTCAGTGCCAGACTCCCTCAGGAATCAGTTTAATTCTATTTACCCCAGCTCATGCGTGAAACCCTCAGTGCCATTTTCTGTCAGGAATCAGTCTAGCTCTGTTTCCACCTACTCATGCTGTGTAACCATCAGTCCCATTCTCCCTCAGTAATCAGTCTAGTCCTGCTTTACCCCCACTTATGCAGAGTAACCCTCAGTGCCATTTTCTGTCAGGAATCAGTCTAGTCCTCTTTACCCCGCTCATGCTACGTAACCCTAAGTCTCCCTCTCCCTCAGGAATCTGTCTAGTCCTGTTTATCCCTACTCATGCTGTGTAATCCTCAGTCCCACTAGCCCTCTGGATTCTGTCTAGTACTGTTTACCCCCACTCATTCTGTGTAACCCTGAGTCCCACTCTCCCTTTGGAATCAGTCTCGTCCCATTTTACCATACTCATGCTGTGTAACCCTCAGTGCCATTTTCTGTCAGGAATCAGCCTAGTTCTGTTTACCCCTGCTCATGCTGTGTAACCCTCAGTCCCACTCCTTCAGAAATCTGTCTAGTCCTGTTTACCCCTACTCATGCTATGTAACCCTCAGTCCCACTCTCCCTGAGGAATCAGTCTAGTCCTGTTTTACTCCAGCTCGTGTGTGAAACCCTCAGTGCCATTTTCTGTCAGGAATCAGCCTAGTTCTGTTTCCACCTACTCATGCTGTGTAACCATCAGTCCCATTCTCCCTCAGGAATCAGTCTAGTCCTGTTTTACCCCACTCATGCTGAGTAAACCTCAATACCATTTTCTGTCAGGAATCAGTCTAGTCCTCTTTACCCCTACCCATGCAATGTAACCCTCAGTCTCCCTCTCCCTCAGGAATCTGTCTAGTCCTGTTTGCCCCTTACTCATGCGTGTGACCTCAGTCCCACTATCAATCAGGATTCTGTCTGTCCTGTTTCCCTAATCATTCTTGTAACCTGGGTCCTCTCTCTTAGGAATCAGTCTAGTCCTATTTCACCCACTCAGCTGTGTAACCCTCAGTGTTATTTTCTGTCAGGAATCAGTCTAGTTCTGTTTACCTCCACTCATGCTGTGTAACCTCAGTCTCCTCTCTCAGGAATCAGTCTAGTCCTGTTTTACCCTCTCATGCTGTGTAACACTCAGGTGCCATTTCTGTCAGGGATCAATCTAGTTCTGTTTACCCCTACTCATGCTGTATCCCACAGTCCCACTCTCCCTCTGGAATCAGTCTAGTCCTCTTTACCCGTAGTCATGCTGTGTAACCTTCAGTCCAACTCTCCCTCAGGAATCTGTCTAGTCCTGTTTTACCCATACTCATGTTGTGTAACCCTCAATGCCATTTTCTGTCAGGAATCAGTCTAGTTGAGTTTACCCCTAATCATACAGTGTAACCCTCAGTCCCACTCTCCCTCAGGAATCAATCTAGTCCTGTTTACCCCTATTCATTCTCTGTAACCCTCAGTCCCATTCTCCCTCAGGAATCAGTCTATTCCTGTTTTACCACTGCTCATGCTGTGTAACCCTAAGTGACATTATCTTTCAGGAATCAGTCTAGTCCTGTTTACCCCTACTCATGCTGTTGAAACCTCAATGCCATTTTCTGTCAGGAATCAGTCTAGTCCTGCATACCCCTACTAATGCTGTGTAACCCTCATCCCCACTCTCCCTAAGGAATCAGTCTACTCCTGTTTACCGTTACTCATTCTGTGTAACCCTCAGTCCTATTTTCCCTCAGGATTCCGCCTTGTCCTGCTTTACCCCTGCTCGTGCTGAGAAACCCTCAGTCCCACTCTCCCTCAGGAATCTGTCTAGTCCTGTTTACCCCTACTCATTCTGTGTAACCCTCACTCCGATTCTCCCTCAGGAATCTGTCTAGTCCTGTATTACCCCTACTCATGCTGTGTAACCCTCAGTGCCATTATCTTTCAGGAATCAGTGTAGTCCTGTTTACGCCTTCTCATGCTGCATAACCCTCAGTCCCATTCTCCCTCAGGAGTCAGTCTAGCCCTATTTAACCCCTTCTCATTCTTTGTAACCGTCAGTCCCATTCTCCCTTAGGAATCAGTCTAGTCCTCATTTACCCCTGCTCATGTGTGAAACACTCAGTGCCATTTTCTGTCAGGAATCAGTCTAGTCCTGTTTACCTCTACTCATGCTGTGTAACCCTCAGTCCTATTCTCCCTCAAGAGTCTGTCTAGTCCTGTTTACCAGGGACACTGTTTTACTGGGATTGAGAAAGGGCATATTCCATTTTGCACATTGTGAAAAACGGTATTGTCACCTGTGTCTGATAAGCCAAAATCCGGTTTTACCGGTATTTGGTTCTCTGTACTTTATTTAACAATTTTTAACTCTGCTAACATGCATTTTAGCAATTTTGACCTCCACTGCTGCATCCTTCATCCTTCCTTGTCAATTTAAAGTTATTTTAGGTACAAGATGTGATGTAGCACTACTAGCCCCATCTCTGAGTGTGATGGAAGCAGCACTCGACCTCATCCCTCAGGTGCGATGGCAGCACCAACAGCACTATAGCCCCTCCTCTGTGTGTGATGGCAGCAGCAACAGCAGCATGACCTCCCTCCTCAGAATGCAAGAATAGCACTGTGGACCCCATCCCTCAGATGTGATTGCAGCAGTACTACTTTCCCATTCACCACTGGTGATGGCAGAATCACTACAGCCCCCACCCCTTTGGTGTAATGGCAGTGGCAACAATGCAGTCCACATCCCTCAGGGGTGATGGCGATAGTGACAGCACTCATGATCCTCTTCTTCAACACCCACACCCCACATGCAAGTTACAAATGACTTGGTCTCTTTGCTTGTTAGAACTCACATGTGAATTAATCTGAACCATCACCACTAAGGTGGACTACCTTTGTTTTTCCTATCTATAATTTAACTGCTGAACTGGATATCTGCCTGTGACACCACTGACCAGGGCTAGGGAACAGACTTGGGTGTTGAAGGCCAGCTGGTGGGTAAAGGCTTGATTGTCCAACGACCGCACCTTCTCCCTGGGAGGGTGGGTTCACGGCTCAGCATTTGCTGGCCCTGGTGGATGCCAGAGGCACAACAACATATCAGCCCTCACTGCAGGAGGGAGCATGATGGACGTCGGCTTGTGCCTTGACATCATGTGGCCTGCCAAGAAAATAGGAAACACCCACTGGCCCGAAGGACAGCTGTTGGTCCCTCCATAAACTGGAAGCCTCAGACGTTGTCTGTTCTGACCCTGCCATGCTAAGGATACACAGGAAGCTCTTTGGGATAATTCTCCTCCCTGGTAGCCTCCACTGGGGTAAGGGCCCACTCAATGAAGGGTTACTTTGGTTACCTGGTAGCACAGCACTAATGGGCAGTGGATGGTGGTCGGAAGGGGGGCCTTGGCGGGCCTGAAGGAGTGGATGGCCAGGGGGTAGGAGGAGAAAAACAAAACTGCTTGAATGTGCTTCTTTGATATAAAGTGTCTTCACCTAAAAAATCCACAAGTGATTAGTGGAGGACCTTCAAATGGATTCATGCATCTCCCAGACATGTGGATGCTTTTTTTTTTTTTATTTGGTGTCCATGAAAAAGGTGTTTCCCAGTTTTCATGTCTTTGTTCAGATGAATTGAGCACCGCTCTGCCCACCAGCATCATACAGCCCCTGAGGTCTTACCGTCTATATGTCATTGACTGTGCTTTCAAAATCCACTGGACAAACAGAAGTACACTTAAATACTTAACTTTTGCTTTTGTTGAAACAGTCATCAGAAAACTTTTGTTGTCACAGGACTAAAACAGCAGGTGGGAGAAAGGTGCAAATCATCCAATTCATCTAAGTGGGGTGCTGACTGAAGTCTTTTCACAAGTAGTAAGGCAGTTTCTTCTTTGTGAACATATTTTCATTCAGACTAGTTTTCATTCAAACAACTGAGGATTTTGGATAGCCCTACTGATTACAGTATAAACTTGAATAAGCTAGTTGGCAACAGTGATCCTGTGTTTGGCAATCTACAATCTAGAAGCTCATATGCAAACAATACAATGAAAACCTGACTAAAATCTAAAACAAGCATGAAACACATAAATGTGTCTGAACATTTACCTTTACCTATACAAAATCATTGCAGTCCAAGTAAAGCAGAACTAATTATAGTACTCTGACTACTATTCTATGATGTAATAAACATATATTGGTATTTTTATATTCTTTGTAAAGGAGTAAGGCCACTATGCAGAACTGTCTGTTTTCAGGGTGACCTAGAAGCACTGGGGAGGTTAAGTGACTTGCTTGGAGTCACACAGTATGCAAGTGGAGGTTGAGGAATCAAACCCAAGCCTGCTGGATGCCCAGTTCAATCACTGTTTGTTTTCTAACCACTAGGCATGGGTGATTAAATTGAATGGCTGATTACAACAAAGCAGTGTGGGTGATTTCCTTACTGACTCTATATGCAGCAAAGCAGAAAGAATGCGACACATCAGCGTTCATTTAAGATGAAATCTGGGTGACCACTGGCTGTTAGCATGTGCTTGCAGTGCCAGTGATCACAGGTCAGAAGTGAACTCGGTTTGCGGAGGTCTGGCCAGGGGTAGGATCGAGCACCCAGGGACTGCTCTCCTCCTCCAGAGAGGTGGGCTGCAGGTCCTGCTGCTTTACCACCAACTGTGTGACCACGGATGGCGGTGAAATGGTGCTGCAGAGTGATCAGGTGGGGAGGATGCTAGCCAGGATCTGGAGCAGTGGCATGTCTCTGTGACCTACCTCCTTGGAACTCTTCTAGGTGCAGATGCCCTCAGGGACAGAGACCAGAAAACCAGGAACAATCACTGTACATCGGTCACTGGCAGAAGGACCCAGGTGCCCCAGATTTCATAACCAGGCACCATGGGGACCCACTGAGCTGCCGCCACACACTAACGGAGTGTGGAGGGGTGACCTGGGGTTCCATCCCTTCCCACCTGGAGGATTACAATCCAGACAGGATAGAGGCAGGCCCACAGGGCTCCTGAGCATTACCTGGGGTGAGCTAGAGACACCCAGCCTAGGGATCTCTGAAAAGTGGAGACTGTTGCTGTGAGAAGAGGACATAGAAAGAGAAAAAAAAAAGATGCTGAAATCTTAGAGATTCTGTGCAGTGACATGCAATTTCCGTGAGGCACCGGTACAGGAATTCAAAATCCGCATACCAAGCAGGATTCCGTGATTGTTACCGGTGTTACCGGTAAAAATGGAAAACCAGGGTCCCTGCTGTTTACCCCTACTCAAGCTGTGAAACCCTCAGTCCAATTTTCCCTCAGGCATCTGTCTAATGCTGTATTACCCCTGCTCATGCTGTGTAACCTCAGTGCCATTTTCTCTCAGGAATCAGTTTAGTTCTGTTTACCCCTACTCATGCTGTGTAACCCTCAGTCCCACTCTCCTTCAGGAATCAGTCTAGTCCAGTATACCCCTACTGATGCTGTGTAACCCTCAGTCCCACTCCCCTTCAGGAATCAGTCTAGTCCTGTTTTACCCTAGCTCATGTGTGAAACCCTCAGTGCCATTTTCTGTCAAGAATCAGTCTAGTTCTGTTTCCACCTACTCATGCTGAGTAACCATCAGTCCCATTCTCCCACAGGTATCAGTCAAGTCCTGTTTTACCCCACTCATACTGAGTAACCCTCAGTGCCATTTTCTGTCAGGAACCAGTTTAGTCCTCTTTACCCCTACTCATGCTATGTAACCCTCAGTCTCCCTCTCCCTCAGGATTCCATCTAGTCCTGTTTAACCCCACTCATTCTGTGTAACCCTGAGTCCCACTCTTCTTTAGGAGTCAGTCTAGTCCAATTTTACCATACTCATGCTGTGTTACCCTCAGTGCATTTTCTGTCAGGAATCAGTCCAGTCCTGTTTACCCTACTCATGCTGTGCAACCGTCAGTCCCTCTCCCTCAGAGATCTGTCCAGTCCTGTCTACCCCTACTCATGCTGTGTAACCCTCAGTGCCAGACTCCCTCAGGAATCAGTTTAATTCTGTTCCCCAGCTCATGTGAAACCCTCAGTGCCATTTCTGTCAGGAATCAGTCTAGCTCTGTTTCCACCTACTCATGCTGTGTAACCATCAGTCCTCTCCCTCAGTAATCAGTCTAGTCCTGCTTTACCCCACTTATGCAGAGTAACCCTCAGTGCCATTTTCTGTCAGGAATCAGTCTAGTCCTCTTTACCCCACTCATGCTACGTAACCCTAAGTCTCCCTCTCCCTCAGGAATCTGTCTAGTCCTGTTTACCCCTACTCATGCTGTGTAATCCTCAGTCCCACTAGCCCTCTGGATTCTGTCTAGTACTGTTTACCCCCACTCATTCTGTGTAACCCTGAGTCCCACTCTCCCTTTGGAATCAGTCTCGTCCCATTTTACCATACTCATGCTGTGTAACCCTCAGTGCCATTTTCTGTCAGGAATCAGCCTAGTTCTGTTTACCCCTGCTCATGCTGTGTAACCCTCAGTCCCACTTTCCTTCAGAAATCTGTCTAGTCCTGTTTACCCCTACTCATGCTATGTAACCCTCAGTCCCACTCTCCCTCAGGAATTAGTCTAGTCCTGTTTTACCCCAGCTCGTGTGTGAAACCCTCAGTGCCATTTTCTGTCAGGAATCAGCCTAGTTCTGTTTCCACCTACTCATGCTGTGTAACCATCAGTCCCATTCTCCCTCAGGAATCAGTCTAGTCCTGTTTTACCCAACTCATGCTGAGTAAACCTCAATACCATTTTCTGTCAGGAATCAGTCTAGTCCTCTTTACCCCTACTCATGCAATGTAACCCTCAGTCTCCCTCTCCCTCAGGAATCTGTCTAGTCCTGTTTACCCCTTACTCATGCTGTGTAACCCTCAGTCCCACTATCAATCAGGATTCTGTCTAGTCCTGTTTACCCCCAATCATTCTGTGTAACCCTGAGTCCCACTCTCTCTTAGGAATCAGTCTAGTCCTATTTCACCCCACTCAGCTGTGTAACCCTCAGTGTTATTTTCTGTCAGGAATCAGTCTAGTTCTGTTTACCTCCATTCATGCTGTGTAACCCTCAGTCTCACTCTCTCTCAGGAATCAGTCTAGTCCTGTTTTACCCCTATCATGCTGTGTAACACTTAGTGCCATTTTCTGTCAGGGATCAATCTAGTCCTGTTTACCCCTACTCATGCTGTGTATCCCACAGTCCCACTCTCCCTCTGGAATCAGTCTAGTCCTCTTTACCCGTAGTCATGCTGTGTAACCCTCAGTCCAACTCTCCTCAGAGTCTGTCTAGTCCTGTTTTACCCATACTCATGTTGTGTAACCCTCAATGCCATTTCTGTCAGGAATCAGTCTTGTTGAGTTTACCCTAATCATGCAGTGTAACCTCATTCCACTCTCCCTCAGGAATCAATCTAGTCCTGTTTACCCTATTCATTCTCTGTAACCCTCAGTCCCATTCTCCTCAGAATCAGTCTATTCCTGTTTTACCACTGCTCATGCTGTGTAACCTAAGTGACATTATCTTTCAGGAATCAGTCTAGTCCTGTTTACCCTACTCATGCTGTTGAAACCTCAATACCATTTTCTGTCAGGAATCAGTCTAGTCCTGCATACCCCTACTAATGCTGTGTAACCCTCATCCCCACTCTCCCTAAGGAATCAGTCTACTCCTGTTTACCGTTACTCATTCTGTGTAACCCTCAGTCCTATTTTCCCTCAGGATTCCGCCTTGTCCTGCTTTACCCCTGCTCATGCTGAGAAACCCTCAGTCCCACTCTCCCTCAGGAATCTGTCTAGTCCTGTTTACCCCTACTCATTCTGTGTAACCCTCACTCCGATTCTCCCTCAGGAATCTGTCTAGTCCTGTATTACCCCTACTCATGCTGTGTAACCCTCAGTGCCATTATCTTTCAGGAATCAGTGTAGTCCTGTTTACGCTTACTCATGCTGCATAACCCTCAGTCCCATTCTCCCTCAGGAGTCAGTCTAGCCCTATTTAACCCCTTCTCATTCTGTGTAACCGTCAGTCCCATTCTCCCTTAGGAATCAGTCTAGTCCTCATTTACCCCTGCTCATGTGTGAAACACTCAGTGCCATTTTCTGTCAGGAATCAGTCTAGTCCTGTTTACCTCTACTCATGCTGTGTAACCCTCAGTCCTACTCTCCCTCAGGAGTCTGTCTAATCCTGTTTACCCCTACTCAAGCTGTGAAATCCTCAGTCCAATTTTCCCTCAGGCATCTGTCTAATGGTGTATTACCCCTGCTCATGCTGTGTAACCTCAGTGCCATTTTCTCTCAGGAATCAGTTTAGTTCTGTTTACCCCTACTCATGCTGTGTAACCCTCAGTCCCACTCTCCTTCAGGAATCAGTCTAGTCCTGTTTACCCCTACTGATGCTGTGTAACCCTCAGTCCCACTCTCCTTCAGGAATCAGTCTAGTCCTGTTTTACCCTAGCTCATGTGTGAAACCCTCAGTGCCATTTTCTGTCAAGAATCAGTCTAGTTCTGTTTCCACCTACTCATGCTGAGTAACCATCAGTCCCATTCTCCCACAGGTATCAGTCAAGTCCTGTTTTACCCCACTCATACTGAGTAACCCTCAGTGCCATTTTCTGTCAGGAACCAGTCTAGTCCTCTTTGCCCCTACTCATGCTATGTAACCCTCAGTCTCCCTCTCCCTCAGGATTCCATCTAGTCCTGTTTAACCCCACTCATTCTGTGTAACCCTGAGTCCCACTCTTCTTTAGGAGTCAGTCTAGTCCAATTTTACCCCACTCATGCTGTGTTACCCTCTGTGCCATTTTCTGTCAGGAATCAGTCTAGTTCTGTTTACCCCTACTCTTGCTGCGTAACCCTCAGTCCCACTATCCCTCAGGATTCTGTCTAGTACTGTTTACCCCCACTCATTCTGTGTAACCCTGAGTCCCACTCTCTCTTAGGAATCAGTCTCGACCTATTTTACCATACTCATGCTGTGTAACCTTCAGTGCGATTTTCTGTCAGGAATCAGTCCAGTCCTGTTTACCCTACTCATGCTGTGCAACCGTCAGTCCCACTCTCCCTCAGGAATCTGTCCAGTCCTGTCTACCCCTACTCATGCTGTGTAACCCTCAGTGCCAGACTCCCTCAGGAATCAGTTTAATTCTGTTTACCCCAGCTCATGTGTGAAACCCTCAGTGCCATTTTCTGTCAGGAATCAGTCTAGCTCTGTTTCCACCTACTCATGCTGTGTAACCATCAGTCCCATTCTCCTCAGTAATCAGTCTAGTCCTGCTTTACCCCACTTATGCAGAGTAACCCTCAGTGCCATTTTCTGTCAGGAATCAGTCTAGTCCTCTTTACCCCACTCATGCTACGTAACCCTAAGTCTCCCTCTCCCTCAGGAATCTGTCTAGTCCTGTTTACCCCTACTCATGCTGTGTAATCCTCAGTCCCACTAGCCCTCTGGATTCTGTCTAGTACTGTTTACCCCCACTCATTCTGTGTAACCCTGAGTCCCACTCTCCCTTTGGAATCAGTCTCGTCCCATTTTACCATACTCATGCTGTGTAACCCTCAGTGCCATTTTCTGTCAGGAATCAGCCTAGTTCTGTTTACCCCTGCTCATGCTGTGTAACCCTCAGTCCCACTCTCCTTCAGAAATCTGTCTAGTCCTGTTTACCCCTACTCATGCTATGTAACCCTCAGTCCCACTCTCCCTGAGGAATTAGTCTAGTCCTGTTTACCCCAGCTCGTGTGTGAAACCCTCAGTGCCATTTTCTGTCAGGAATCAGCCTAGTTCTGTTTCCACCTACTCATGCTGTGTAACCATCAGTCCCATTCTCCCTCAGGAATCAGTCTAGTCCTGTTTTACCCAACTCATGCTGAGTAAACCTCAATACCATTTTCTGTCAGGAATCAGTCTAGTCCTCTTTACCCCTACTCATGCAATGTAACCCTCAGTCTCCCTCTCCCTCAGGAATCTGTCTAGTCCTGTTTACCCCTTACTCATGCTGTGTAACCCTCAGTCCCACTATCAAACAGGATTCTGTCTAGTCCTGTTTACCCCCAATCATTCTGTGTAACCCTGAGTCCCACTCTCTCTTAGGAATCAGTCTAGTCCTATTTCACCCCACTCAGCTGTGTAACCCTCAGTGTTATTTTCTGTCAGGAATCAGTCTAGTTCTGTTTACCTCCATTCATGCTGTGTAACCCTCAGTCTCACTCTCTCTCAGGAATCAGTCTAGTCCTGTTTTACCCCTATCATGCTGTGTAACACTTAGTGCCATTTTCTGTCAGGGATCAATCTAGTCCTGTTTACCCCTACTCATGCTGTGTATCCCACAGTCCCACTCTCCCTCTGGAATCAGTCTAGTCCTCTTTACCCGTAGTCATGCTGTGTAACCCTCAGTCCAACTCTCCCTCAGGAATCTGTCTAGTCCTGTTTTACCCATACTCATGCTGTGTAACCCTCAATGCCATTTTCTGTCAGGAATCAGTCTTCTTGAGTTTACCCCTAATCATGCAGTGTAACCCTCATTCCCACTCTCCCTCAGGAATCAATCTAGTCCTGTTTACCCCTATTCATTCTCTGTAACCCTCAGTCCCATTCTCCCTCAGGAATCAGTCTATTCCTGTTTTACCACTGCTCATGCTGTGTAACCCTAAGTGACATTATCTTTCAGGAATCAGTCTAGTCCTGTTTACCCCTACTCATGCTGTTGAAACCTCAATACCATTTTCTGTCAGGAATCAGTCTAGTCCTGCATACCCCTACTAATGCTGTGTAACCCTCATCCCCACTCTTCCTAAGGAATCAGTCTACTCCTGTTTACATTACTACCATTCTGTGTAACCCTCAGTCCTATTTTCCCTCAGGATTCTTGTCCTGCTTTACCCTGCTCATGCTAGAAACCCTCAGTCCCACTCTCCCTCAGGAATCTGTCTAGTCCTGTTTCCCCTACTCATTCTCTGTAACCCTCACTCCGATTCTCCTCAGGAATCCTGTCTAGTCCTGTATTACCCCTATACTGCTGTGTAACCCTCAGTGCCATTATCTTTCAGGAATCAGTGTAGTCCTGTTTACGCTTCTCATGCTGCATAACCCTCAGTCCCATTCTCACCAGGTCAGTCTAGCCCTATTTAACCCCTTCTCATTCTGTGTAACCGTCAGTCCCATTCTCCCCACAGTGAATTCAGTGTCCTCATTTACCCCTGCTCATGTGTGAAACACTCAGTGCCATTTTCTGTCAGGGAATCAGTCTAGTCCTGTTTACCTCTACCAGTGCTGTGTAACCTCAGTCCTACTCTCCCTCAGGAGTCTGTCTAATCCTCTTACCCCCTACTGCTAGTGAAATCCTCAGTCCAATTTTCCCTCAGGCATCTGTCTAACGCTGTATTACCCTGCTCGTGCTGTAACCTCAGTGCCATTTTCTCTCAGGAATCAGTTTAGTTCTGTTTACCCCTACTCATGCTGTGTAACCCTCAGTCCCACTCTCCTTCAGGAATCAGTCTAGTCCTGTTTACCCCTACTGATGCTGTGTAACCCTCAGTCCCACTCTCCTTCAGGAATCAGTCTAGTCCTGTTTTACCCTAGCTCATGTGTGAAACCCTCAGTGCCATTTTCTGTCAAGAATCAGTCTAGTTGTGTTTCCACCTACTCATGCTGAGTAACCATCAGTCCCATTCTCCCACAGGTATCAGTCAAGTCCTGTTTTACCCCACTCATACTGAGTAACCCTCAGTGCCATTTTCTGTCAGGAACCAGTCTAGTCCTCTTTACCCCTACTCATGCTATGTAACCCTCAGTCTCCCTCTCCCTCAGGATTCCATCTAGTCCTGTTTAACCCCACTCATTCTGTGTAACCCTGAGTCCCACTCTTCTTTAGGAGTCAGTCTAGTCCAATTTTACCCCACTCATGCTGTGTTACCCTCTGTGCCATTTTCTGTCAGGAATCAGTCTAGTTCTGTTTACCCCTACTCTTGCTGCGTAACCCTCAGTCCCACTGTCCCTCAGGATTCTGTCTAGTACTGTTTACCCCCACTCATTCTGTAGTAACCCTGAGTCCCTCTCTTGGGGAATCAGTCTCGACCTATTTTTACCATATCTGTGTGACCTTCAGTGCGATTTCTGTCAGGAATCAGTCCAGTCCTGTTTACCCTCCTCATGCTGTGCAACCGTCAGTCCCACTCTCCTCAGGAATCTGTCCAGTCCTGTCTACCCCTACTCATGCTGTGTAGCCCTCAGTGCCAGACTCCTCAGGAATCAGTTTAATTCTGTTTACTCCAGCTCATGTGTGAAACCCTCAGTGCCATTTTCTGTTCAGGGAATCAGTCTAGCTCTGTTTCCACCTACTCATGCTGTGTAACCATCAGTCCCATTCTCCCTCAGTAATCAGTCTAGTCCTGCTTTTACCCCACTTATGCAGAGTAACCCTCAGTGCCATTTTCTGTCAGGAATCAGTCTAGTCCTCTTTACCCCACTCATGCTACGTAACCCTAAGTCTCCCTCTCCCTCAGGAATCTGTCTAGTCCTGTTTACCCCTACTCATGCTGTGTAATCCTCAGTCCCACTAGCCCTCTGGATTCTGTCTAGTACTGTTTACCCCCACTCATTCTGTGTAACCCTGAGTCCCACTCTCCCTTTGGAATCAGTCTCGTCCCATTTTACCATACTCATGCTGTGTAACCCTCAGTGCCATTTTCTGTCAGGAATCAGCCTAGTTCTGTTTACCCCTGTTCATGCTGTGTAACCCTCAGTCCCACTCTCCTTCAGAAATCTGTCTAGTCCTGTTTACCCCTACTCATGCTATGTAACCCTCAGTCCCACTCTCCCTGAGGAATCAGTCTAGTCCTGTTTTACCCCAGCTCGTGTGTGAAACCCTCAGTGCCATTTTCTGTCAGGAATCAGTGTAGTCCTGTTTACCCATACTCATGCTTAGTAACCATCATTCTCATTCTCCCTCAGGAATCAGTGTAGTCCTGTTTTACCCCACTCATGCTGTGTAGCTTTCAGTGCCATTTTCTGTCAGGAATCTGTCTAGTCCTGTTTACCCCAACTGATGCTGAGTAACCCTAAGTCCCAATCTCCTTCATTAATCAGTGTAGTCCTGTTTTACCCCAGCTCATGTGTGAAACCCTCAGTGCCATTTTCAGTAAGGAATCAGTCTAGTTCTGCTTACTCCTACTCATGCTGAGTAACCATCAGTCCCATTCTCCCTCAGGAATCAGTCTAGTTCTGTTTTTCACCACTCATTCTGTGTAACCCTGTGTCCCACTCTCCCTTAGGAATCAGTCTAGTCCTATTTTACCCCACTCATGCTGTGTAACCTCAGTGCCATTTTCTGTTAGGAATCAGTCTAGTCCTGTTTATCCCTACTGATGCTGTGTAACCCTCAGTCCCATTCTCCCACAGGTATCAGTCAAGTCATGTTTTACCCCACTCATACTGAGTAACCCTCAGTGCCATTTTCTGTCAGGAACCAGTCTAGTCCTCTTTACCCCTACTCATGCTATGTAACCCTCAGTCTTCCTCTCCCTCTGGATTCCATCTAGTCCTGTTGAACCCCACTCATTCTGTGTAATCCTGAGGCCCAATCTCCTTTAGGAGTCAGTCTAGTCCAATTTTACCCCACTCATGCTGTGTTACCCTCAGTGCCATTTTTTGTCAGGAATCAATCCAGTCCTGTTTACCCCTACTCATGCTGTGTAACCCTCAGTCCCACTCTCCCTCAGGAATCTGTCTAGTCCTGTTTACGCCTACTCATGCTGTGTAACCTTCAGTCCCAATGTCCTTTAGGAATCTGTCTAGTCCTGTGTTACCCCTGCTCATGCTGTGTAACCCTCAGTGCCATTTTCTTTCAGGAATCAATGTAGTCCTGTTTACCCATACTCATGCTGAGTAACCATCAGTCCCATTCTCCCTCAGGAATCAGTGTAGTCCTGTTTTACCCCACTCATGCTGTGTAGCTTTCAGTGCCATTTTCTGTCAGGAATCTGTCTAGTCCTGTTTACCCCAACTGATGCTGAGTAACCCTCAGTCCCAATCTCCTTCAGGAATCAGTCTAGTCCTGTTTTACCCCAGCTCATGTGTGAAACCCTCAGTGCCATTTTCAGTCAGGAATCAGTCTAGTTCTCCTTCCACCTACTCATGCTGTGTAACCATTAGTCCTGTTTTACCCCACTCACGCTGAGTAACCCTCAATACCATTTTCTGTCAGAAATCAGTCTAGTCCTCTTTACCCCTACTCATGCTGTGTAACCCTCAGTCCCACTATCAATCAGGATTCTGTCTAGTCCTGTTTACCCTCAATCATTCTGCGTAACCCTTTGTCCCACTCTCCCTTAGGAATCAGTCTAGTCCTATTTTACCCCACTCAGCTGTGTAACCCTCAGTGTTATTTTCTGTCAGGAATCAGTCTATTTCTGTTTACCTCTACTCATGCTGTGTAACTCTCACTCCCACTCTCTCTCAGGAATCAGTCTAGTCCTGTTTTACCCCTCTCATGCTGTGTAACACTCAGTGCCATTTTCTGTCAGGAATCAATCTAGTCCTGTTTTCCCCTACTCATGCTGTCTATCCCACAGTCCCACTCTCCCTCAGGAATCAGTCTAGTCCTCTTTACCCGTAGTCATGCTGTGTAACCCTCAGTCCAACTCTCCCTCAGGAATCTGTCTAGTCCTGTTTTACCCGTACTCATTCTCTGTAACCCTCAGTCCCATTCTCCCTCAGGAATCAGTCTATTCCTGTTTTACCCTTGCTCATGCTGTGTAAACCTCAGTGCCATTTTCTGTCAGGAATCAGTCTAGTTGAGTTTACCCCTTCTCATGCAGTGTAACCCTCAGTCCCACTCTCCCTCAGGAATCAATCTAGTCCTGTTTACCCCTACTCATTCTCTATAACCCTCAGTCCCATTCTCCCTCAGGAATCAGTCTATTCCTCTTTTACCCCACTTATGCTGTGCAACCCTCAGTGCCATTTTCTGTCAGAAATCTGTCTAGTCCTGTTTACCAATACTCATGCTGTGTAACCCTCATCCCCACTCTCCCTAAGGAATCAGTCTACTCCTGTTTACCGTTGCTCATTCTGTGTAACCCTCAGTCCCATTTTCCGTCAGGATTCCGCATTGTCCTGCTTTTCCCCTGCTCATGCTGAGAAACCCTCAGTCCCACTCTCCCTCAGGAATCTGTCTAGTCCTGTTTACCCCTACTCATTCTGTGTAACCCTCACTCCGATTCTCCCTCAGGAATCTGTCAAGTCCTGTTTTACCCCACTCATGCTGTGTAACCTCAGTGCCATTTTCTGTCAGGAATCAGTCTAGTCCTGTTTACCCCTACTGATGCTGTGTAACCCTCAGTCCCACTCTCCTTCAGGAATCAGTCTAGTCCTGTTTACCCCTACTCATGCTGAGTAACCCTCAGTGCCATTTTCTGTCAGGAATCAGTCCAGTCCTGTTTACCCCTGCTCATGCTGTGGAACCCTCAGTCCCACTCTCCCACAGAAATCTGTCCAGTCCTGTCTACCCCTACTCATGCTGTGTAACCCTCAGTGCCAGACTCCTTCAGGAATCAGTCTAATTCTGTTTAACCCTACTCATGCTGTGTAACCCTCAGTCCCAACCTCCCTCAGGAATCTGTCTAGTGCTGTTTTACTATACTCATGCTGTGTAACCCTCAGTGCCATTTTCTGTCAGGAATCAGTCTAGTTATGTTTACCCCTGCTCATGCTGTGTAACCCTCAGTCCCACTCTCCCTGAGGAATCAGTCTAGTCCTGTTTTACCCCAGCTCATGTGTGAAACCCTCAGTGCCATCTTCTTTCTGGAATCAGCCTAGTTCTGTTTCCACCTACTTATGCTGTGTAACCAACAGTCCCGTTCTCCCTCAGGAATCAGTCCAGTCCAGTTTTACTCCACTCATGCTGAGTAAACCTCAATACCATTTTCTGTCAGGAATCAGTCATGTCCTCTTTACCCCTACTCATGCTATGTAACCCTCAGTCTCCCTCTCCCTCAGGAATCTGTCTAGTCCTGTTTACCCCTTACTCATGCCGTGTAACCCTGAGTCCCACTTTCAATTAGGATTCTGTCAAGTCCTGTTTACCCCCAATCATTCTGTGTAACCTTGAGTCCCACTCTCCCTTAGGAATCAGTCTAGTCCTATTTTACCCCACTCAGCTGTGTAACCCTCAGTGTTATTTTCTGTCAGGAATCAGTCTAGTTCTGTTTATCCCTACTCATGCTGTGTAACCCTCTGTCCCACTCTCTTCTCAGGAATCAGTCTAGTCCTGTTTACCCCTCTCATGCTGTGTAACACTCAGTGCCATTTTCTGTCAGGCATCAATCTAGTCCTGTTTACCCCTACTCGTGCTGTGTATCCCAAAGTCCCACTGTCCCTTAGGAATCAGTCTAGTCCTCTTTACCCGTTGTCATGCTGTGTAACCCTCAGTCCAACTCTCCCTCAGGAATCTGTCTAGTCCTGTTTTACCCCTACTCATGCTGTGTAACCCTCAGTGCCATTTTCTGTCAGGAATCAGTCTAGTTGAGTTTACCCCTATTCATGCAGTGTAACCCTCAGTCCCACTCTCCCTCAGGAATCAATCTAGTCCTGTTTACCCCTATTCATTCTCTGTAACCCTCAGTCCCATTCTCCCTCAGGAATCAGTCTATTCCTGTTTTACCACTGCTCATGCTGTGTAACTCTAAGTGACATTATCTTTCAGGAATCATTCTAGTCCTGTTTACCCCTACTCATGCTGTTGAAACCTCAATGCCATTTTCTGTCAGAAATCAGTCTAGTCCTGCATGCCACTACTCATGCTGTGTAACCGTCATCCCCACTCTCCCTAAGGAATCAGTCTACTCCTGTTTACCGTTAGTCATTCTGTATAACCCTCAGTCCTATTTTCCCTCAGGATTCCGCATTGTCCTGCTTTACCCCTGCTCATGCTGAGAAACCTTCAGTCCTACTCTCCGTCAGGAATCAGTCTAGTCCCGTTTACCCCTACTCGTCCTATGTAACACTCAGTCCCAATCTCCCTTAGGAATCAGTCTAGTCCTGTTTACCCCACTCATGGTACGGAACCCTCAGTCTCCCTTCCCCTCAGGAATCTGTCTACTCCTGTTTACCCCTTCTCATGCTGTGTAACCCTCAGTCCCACTATCCCTCAGGATTCTGTCTTGTACTTTTTAACCCCACTCATTCTGTGTAACCCTGAGTCCCACTCTCCCTTAGGAATCAGTCTCGTCCTATTTTACCATACTCATGCTGTGTAACCCTCACTCCGATTCTCCCTCAGGAATCTGTCTAGTCTGTATTACCCCACTCATGCTGTGTAACCCTCTGTGCCATTCAAACACCATGAAGTCTTGCTATATTAGGACCTTTGCAGCGGTATGCCCATGGCTTTTGACTGCCGATGAAATAGTTAACTCCAGAGAAATCTGAGTTCCACAGTGCGAGGGCGCTATTGAAAGCTCTATCTGGGTTGTTTGAACTCAAACTGTTAGATTCATCTTTCACTGAACAGACGCCCGAGACCAGCTCCTTCATTTCGGTTCGTTTTGCGGTTTAAAGTATTTTATCGGTTCATTTAACCGAGAAAGTGTTAAAATGCAGCGGTTTTAGGTTTAAGCTCTATCTGGTAACCCGCAGTAAAATAATTTTAGTCTGTGAAACTCATTATCGGTTCGGCTCTGAACCGATCAGTTTCTTTAAAAATTGTTTTCTTTGCATTTAGAGTGAGGTACCGGTTCTTATCGGTCCTAAAAACCTGCAATTAAAAGTGTTTTTCAAATACCCGTGACACGGTTAGGGACCGATAGGTGTCTTGTCCTGGCAAGGCCTGAAACAAAGGACAAGTTTGGTTAGGCTGGCACTATGTCTGAGAAACCCAAAAGAAAACCCTGCCCACTGGGTTTCAACACTGTGATGTCTGTGGGGAAGCCTTTTGCCAAGGCTGCCACACACCACTTGTGTCTATTGTCTAGGGGCTGACCACCTCCTGTCAGACTGCCAGATATGTAAAATTCCCTGCAGCCACCCTGGAAAGAGATTGGGCAGGCTCAGGGAACGAGACCATAAAGTCCGCTGACCCGGATGGCCAGCCCGGCCCAGCTACGGCTGGACCAGAGGGAGTGCCCTCTGACCAGGGCGATACTTCCTCGGGCCATAGAAAGGCTGGTCCTGAGGAACCAGTCAAAGCAAAAAAGACAAAGAAATCAGCTAGTGTGGAGTCCAGTTTTGTCTCTCCTTCTGCTGTAGAAATAGCTAAAGTCATACAGATTGTCCAGTCTTTGTTGTTGTTTGATGTTGGGGATTTTTATGAACCACAGGAGGTGGAGGAAGATTTTGATGATTGTAATTGTGATTGGGAAGGTCTGGAAGTGCCAATAGAACTGGACATTTCTCCAGACAGACCCTTTGAGTCTCCCCCTTTATTGTCTGAGTCCCCATCTCATTTCAGATTTTATAAGAAAGTAGCAGAAACTCCCCAGCTCCCCTTAGAAGAGGCTGTGGATGAACAAGAGGAGCCTGACTATGTGGAAATGATGGATATTCAGAGGCTAGAAGGTTGTCTATTCCTTTACATAAGTCATTTAGAGGCAAACCACTAAGATTTAAAAAATCCTTTTCTGTCCCTCCTGTAGATAAAAAATGGACAGAAGGTATCGTTGTCAGGCCCTAATACAGACTTCCTTACTGAACAGTGTAGTCATGTAGGTGTGGTGCAAGCTGCAGCCTGTGACAAGGCTAATATTCCCCTGGCTTCACATCCTCCTGATAAGGATTCCAGGAAGATTGATGCCATGGCGAAAAAACAGTATGTGGCAGCTTCTTTGGGACTCAGACAGGCTAATTATATGGCTTATGTGGCTAGATATCAGAAATCTAGATGGGACACTATATTGCAGTTGGCCAAGCAGGCCCATGGCCAGCTGGCTAGTGAGTTGGAACAGGTGGCTGCTGATGGCATTGAAGCCTCTAAAGTTCAATTTCATGCTGCTGTTGATGTTAATGATGTTTTCTCTTGGGTCATGGCCACTTCTGTAGCTCTCCATGAGTTGGCATGGCTCAGATGCACTAATCTGTCCCAAGATACCCAGTCAAAGGCTATAGATTTTCCTGTTATAGGAAATTCTCTGTTTGGAGAACAAACAGAAAATTACATGAAAAGATGGATGAATACAGAACTACTACAAAAGTGCCCAAGCTAGGAGGGCATGCCACTCAACATGAGCATGACCCCAGGGGCAGGGGTAGGGCAGGCCTTACAATAGGCCTTTTACCAATTCCAGGCTTCTTCTGTTTTTATGCGAGAGGATTTTTCAGGAGGCAGAGGCAGGGGCACAGGCAGGCCCTCTCCCAACTCCAGCTGCTCCTGCTACAGGCACCTGACGGGTGTCTGGGGCCGACTCTCCTGTACCGGTGGGGGCAGACTGGCTTATTTCTGCCAGAACTGGTTGTCCTAACCTCAGACAAATGGGTTCTGGAGGTGGTAAGCCAAGGCTTGGTTCTCAGTTTCAAACAGTTTCCCAAGATGAGAGCCAGGCACTTTCCCCTCAAGTCTTTTAGAAACCCTCGCACTAGAAGTGGAGGTTTCCTCTCTTTGGACTGCAAAGCAGTGGAAGGGTCCCCCTTGCCACCAGAGCAAGGGTCTTTACTCAAGGTACTTCCTGACCCCAAAAAGACAGGAGACTGGAGCCCATCTTGGATTTAAGATTTCTGAACAAGCATCTTGTAAAACCAAAGTTCAAAATGCTGACTTTAGCAATGATTTTGCCATTCTTGAGGCCAGGGACTGGCTAGCTTCCCTGGACCTAAGGCGCCTACTTCCATATTCTAATCAGGGCCTCTCACGAAAGTACCTCAGGTTCGAACTGCCCTCGGGCCACTACCAGTTCAGGGCAATGCCCTTCGGACTCACTTCTGCTCCAAGAGTTTTCACAAATGTCTAGCTGTAGTAGTGGCCCACTTAAGAAGACAAGGGATAGCTGTGTTTCCCTACTTGGATGACTGGCTCATTGTGGGTCAGTCATCAGAGCAGGTAAAATCCCTTGCAAATCACCCAGGAACTCCTCATCTTTCTGGGTTCCTGCTGAATGTTCCAAAGTCAGTTCTCGAACCAGTTCAGGTACTAACTTTTATAGGTGCAGAGCTGAACACAAAGTTAGCCAGGCATTCCTCCCCTCAGAAAAGAGTGGACAAACTCATTGCCTGGCATCTTCTTTCCATGCAGGTCTCTCGACCAGCAAGGCACTTTCTGCAACTCCTGGGGCACATGGCTGCCTCTACAGCTGTTGTGCCAGGGGCAAGATTTCAGATGAGGGACATTCAGTTCCGCTTGAGGTCCTATTGGTCTCAAAGGAGGGACCCTCTTACCAAATTGGTCCCAGTGACCAAGACTCTGATCCTAGCTCTCCAGTGGTGGCTGGATCGGAGCAACCTGTCCTCAGGGGTCCCATTCCTTCCTGTCCCTCACTCCCTCACCCTCACCACGGATGCGTCCCTGTTGGGTTGGGGGGCTCACCTGGGCGACCTTTCAACTCAGGGAGTTTGGTCCCCTCAGGAATCTCTGCTTCACATCAATCTGCTGGAGCTCAGAGCTGTCTTCCTAGCTCTCCAGGTTTTCAGAAACTGTCAGAACAAAGTTGTTCAAGTCAGGACAGACAATACCACAACAATGTGGTACATCAACAAGCAAGGGGGCACTCGCTCTTCAGCCCTGTGCACCGAAGCAATGAAGTTGTGGTCTCTGGCCTATTCCCTGAACACCTCTCTGATAGTGGTTCACCTCCCAGGGAAGGACAATGTCCTAGCGGACGCCCTCAGCAGGATTTCTCAGGGCCATCACGAATGGGCTCTGAACCCTCAAGTGCTGGGGTCAATCTTTGCCAGCTGGGGCACTCCTCACATAGATCTTTTTGCAGCCCCAGACAACCACAAACTTCCCTGTTTTGCTGCAGGCCCCCAGTTCTGGGGTCAGTCCCCTGGATGCCTTTCAGCTGGATTGGGAGGGAAAGTTCCTCTATGCTTTCCTCCGCTCCCTCTCAGTAGGTTTTAGTAAAATCAGAACTCAGCCTTGCAGGGTGATTCTGATTGCTCCAGACTGGGCCAGGCAGCCTTGGTACCCTCTTCTTCTGTCCCTATCATTCCACCCTCCCCTGACCTTGCCCAGGGCTCACGACCTGCTGACCTGTGCACAGGGGAGAGTGTGGTATCCGGATCTCAACTCCCTCCACCTCAAGGCTTGGTTCTTGAGGAGTTAGAGTTTGCTCATTTACACCTTTCTCAAGGTGTCTTGGATATTTTGAAGGCCTCCAGAAAGCCTTCCACTAGAGCCACTTATAATTCTAAATGGAAGAGATTCTCATTTTGGTGTTCTGAGAGGCAAATCACCCCAGAATCAGCTGACCTGCCTATTTTGTTGGACTACCTGGTCCACTTAAATTCCTTAGGCCTCAAACCAGCTACCTTAAAGGTTCATTTGGCAGCTGTTTCAGTTTTTATTTCTGCAGGAAAACCAGTTTCTCTTTCTTCTCACCCTGTGTTTGCCAAATTTTCAAAGGGTTACTTCATACTAATCCTCCCTTTTAGGAACCAACCCCTGCATGGGACTTGAATATTTGCATTGCCCAGCTAATGCAACCTCCCTTGAGCCTCTGGATTCGCAGATCTCAAGTTCTTAACTTGGAAAACTGTTTTCTAGTGGCTATCACTTCTGCTAGGCGTATAAGTGAATTGCAAGCCTTGTCAGTGGAAGAGGATTTCATTTCTTTCCACAGAGATAAAGTGATCCTCAGGACTAACAGAAAGTTTTACCTAAGGTGGTTTCAGATTTTCATCTTAACCAATCCATCTCTCTTCAGTATTTTTACTGAGCACTCCTCTTCTGGTGGAAGCTTGCACAGTTTGGACAGTAAAAGAGCCCTTAGCTATTATTTGGATCGTACCAAGGGTCACAGGTTCGAATCCCTCCAGCTCTTCCTTACCTATGGAGATGTGGGTAAGGGGAGGCCTGCTACTAGGAGGTCGATTGCTAGGTGGATTGTCTCTTGTATCCAGTTCTGTTATCAAAAACTGGGCAAGGAGCCGCCCTCAGGCCTGAGGGCTCATTCCACCAGGGGTACAGCTGCAGTCCACACTTTCACTAAGCATTATTCCCTGGGCGTCCAGTCCAGGAGAGATGCTCGCTTTGGCACAGCTGTCCTGCAGAGCCTATTTCCTAGGTAGGTTCTGACCCTCCTCCATGGGGGTACTGCTGTGTACTCTGCAAAGGTCCTAATATAAGCAAGACTTCATGGTGTTTGAAGAAAAAATTACTCACCTTAGTAATTGCTTTTCTTCTCATGGAGTCTTGCTATATAGACAGCCCTCCCTCTACCCCTCTCAGAATCCCTACTTGGGTATGGGGTTGGCAAATTGGTGCAATCACTGTGTCATGCCTGTTTAGCTTCTAGTTCCCCACCTTCTTTTCTTTCTTGGGTTAGGAACTAGATAGTTTCTGTAGTTTTTTATTGTGTAGCTGGTCCTCTCTGGACTTGAGTCTTTGGGCAGAGGGCCTTAGTAATGATTGTCAGGGTTATCCTAACAATACGTGATACTGTTTTTCTTTATTGTTGTTGTGTTTTGTGGTTCTACTGTTAGTAGGTAGCCAATGGCTAGTGTAAGGCTTTTCCACACAGACTTGCTATGTTAGTTTAGCCTCGTAAAGAACCTGACAGTTTGGGTTCAAACAACCCAGATAGAGCTTTCAATAGCGCCCTCGCGCTGTGGAACTCCAGATTTCTCTGGAGTTAACTATTTCATCTCCGGGGCAGTCAAAAGCCATGGGCATACTGCAAAGGTCCTAATATAGCAAGACTCCATGAGAAGAAAAGCAATTACTAAGGTGAGTAATTTTTTCTTATCTTTCAGGAATCAGTGTAGTCCTGTTTATCCCTACCTATGCTTCATAACCCTCAGTCCCATTCTCCCTCAGGAATCAGTCTAGCCATATTTAACCCCTTCTCATTCTGTGTAACCCTCAGTCCCATTCTCCCTTAGGAATCAGTCTAGTCCTCATTTACCCCTGCTCATGTGTGAAACACTCAGTGCCATTTTCTGTCAGGAATCAGTCTAGTACTGTTTACCTCTACTCATGCTGTGTAACCCTCAGTCCTACTCTCCCTCAGGAGTCTGTCTAGTCCTGTTTACCCCTACTCATGCTGTGTAACCCTCAGTCCCACTCTCCCTCAGGAATCAGTCTAGTCCTGTTTACCCCTGTTCATTCTGTGAAACCCTCAATCCCATTTTCCCTCAGGCATCTGTCTAATCCTGTATTACCCCTGCTCATGCTGTGTAACGCTCAGTGATATTTTCTGTCAGGAATCAGTATAGTGCTGTTTATCTCTACTCATGTTGTGTAACCCTCAGTCCCACTCTCCCTCAGGAATCTGTCTAGTCCTGTTTTACCCCTACTCATGCTGTGTAATCCTCAGTGCCATTTTCTGTAAGGATCAGTTTAGTCCTGTTTACTCCTACTCATGCTGAGTAACCATCAGTCCCATTCTCCCTCAGGAAACAGTCTGGTCCTGTTTCTCCTCACTCATTCTGTGTAACCCTGAGTCCCACTCTCCCTCAGGAATCAGTCTAGTCCTATTTTACCCCACTCATGCTGTGTAACCTCAGTGCCATTTTCTGTCAGGAATCAGTTTACTTCTGTTTACCACTACTCATGCTGTATAACCCTCAGTCCCACTCTCCTTCATGAATCAGTCAAGTCCTGTTTTACCCTAGCTCATGTGTGAAACCCTCAGTGCCATTTTCTGTCAAGAATCAGTCTAGTTCTGTTTCCACCTACTCATGCTGGGGGGTGGCAGGCCAGCAAGGATGATACCTACTTGCTCACCTCCCACAGCTAGTAATGGAACCAATGAACCAGAGGGGTGGCTATCTCTGCAAAGCAGTGTGCAAAAGATGGAGATTAGTGTCCAAAAGGTGGATAAGCAGAAAAGGGGCAAAATTCAGCAGAAGGGCAGACAGCAAGGAGAACCAGGGATAAATGACAACCAAGGAAGGGGCTGGAGTAGAACAGTGAAGCAGTCTAGGGAGGTCAAATCATGGAAAGCCATGTGCAAATGCCAGGAGCCTTAGCAACAAGATGGAAGATCTGGAGGCTGTCATGGTACAGTCAGACCTGGACATTGTGGCCATCACTGAAACCTGGTGTAATGATAACCATGACTGGGAGATGGCCATACCTGGCTACAACATATTCAGAAGAGACAGAGCAGGCAGGAAGGGAGGAGGAGTGGCACTGTATGTGAAAAATGACATAAGGCCACACAGATCCAGGAGGAACAAAATGGGGAGAGATACTGTGGGTTAAGCTGGAAGGAAAATGGGGCCAGCCATCCGCACAGGTGTGGTCTATAGACCACCAGCCCAGGAGGAAGAAACAGATAGGAGGTGATGCTAGCCAACCAAAGGATGGCAGACAAGGGTGAGGTAGTACTGGTTGAGACTTCAATATACCAGACGTGGACTGGAGCATCCCAGCAGCAGCATCAACTAGGAGCAGATTTATCCTGGACTCCCTTCAGGGTGCCTTCCTCAAGCAACTGGTCATGGATCCAACTCGGCAGATGGCAATACTGGACCTTGTGCTCACAAACAGGGACAGTGTGATGGGGTAACAGTGGGGGAGCACCTGGGAACAGTGACCACCAGACATTGTAGTTTGAAATCACAGAAAGAGCAGAACCAAACCACACAAAAACACGTATCCTGGATTTTAGGGGGCAGACTTTGGGAAAATGGGGAGATGCTTGAAAGAGGCATTAAGGGAATGGGACAGGAATCAGGGATTGAGGAACAGTGGGCAGTATTTAAAATGGGATTATAAGAACAAGAATTATGCATTAAGCAGGTTAGCAAGAGGAAAAGAAAGAGGAGACATTATGGTTTTCCAAAGAGGTAGCAAAGAAAGTGAAAGCCAAAAAGATTGCATTCAGGCAATACAAAAGACACAGGCAGAAGGGATAGGGAGAAGTACCAGGAGAAACAAAAGGAGGCAGGGAAGTCAGTAAGGAAGCCAAAGCTCAGACAGAAGAACACATTGCAAAATCAGTGGTTAAAGGGGACAAACCTTTACAGGTACATAAGTGAAAAAAGAAGGACAAAGGAGGGATAGTGAGACTGAAGGGGAGGATGGGGCAGCGTGGAGGATGACAACAGTAAAGCTGACATATTGAACAGGTATTTCTGCTCAGTCTTTACTAAGGAAGAGGGGGTAATGGGTCTGAAGGGAGTACAAGGGTGAGAATGGTGCAGAAATGGACACAAGTCCTTTACACGAGAAAGGGTCCTGAAGGAACTGGAAGCAATAAGAGCTGATAAAGCAATGGGGCCAGATGGGGCGCACCCCAGGGTCCTTAAAGAACTAAGAGAGGTGGTGGCTGAACCTCTGGCTATCCTGTTCAGCCAATCACTGGAAACAGGGAGGTACCCAAAGACTGGAGGACAGCAGATGTAGTCCCTTATACAAAAGTGGGAACAAAGAGGAAGCAGGGAACTACAGACCAGTCAGCCTCACCCCTGTAGTGGGAAAGATCATGGAAGCACTACTGAAGGAGAGATTGGTGGAACATCTGGTTGTCAATGGACTACAGGACCAAGGCAGCATGGTTTCACCAGGGGAGGCCATGTCAGACCAACCTCATTGAATTTTTGACTGGGTGACTAGGGAGGTGGATCAGGGAGGGGCAGTGACATGGCCTATCTGGACTTCAGCAAGGCCTTTGACACTGTGCCACATAGAAGACTATTACACAAGCTGGGGAATATGGGTGTGGGCAGGACAGTAGTGTGGTGGGTAGGTAACTGGCTGGGTGGCAGGACACAGAGGGTGGTGGTAAAATGCTGTCACTCCACAGGGGAAGAGGACCAGTGGGGTACCACAGGGATCAGTGCTGGGACCGGTCCTATTCAACATCTTCATCAGTGACATTGCACAGGATATAGAAGGCAGAATTTCACTGTTCGCTGATGACACAAAGCTCTGTAACAGAGTAGACACACCAGAGGGTGTAGACAGAATGAGAAGGGACCTAGCAGAAACTTGAAGAATGGTCAAGGTTTGGCAGTTGAAATTCAATGCAAAGAAGTGCAAGATAATGCATATGGGGCACAAAAACCTGGCACAATATATCAGTTGGGGGTGAGGATATAGCATGCACCAAGCAGGGAAAGGGATCTTGGGGTTGTCATCTCTGATGACCTCAAGGTAGGGAAACAGTGTGACAAGGCATCAGGTAAAGCAAATAGGATGCTGGGATGTATAGGCAGGGGCATCACCAGCAGGAAAGGGAGGTCATAATTCCGCTATACAAGACACTAGTGAGGCCCCACCTGGAGTACAGTGTACAGTTCTGGAGACCATACTCTACGTAAGGACATAGACAGGGTAGAGAAGGTTCAGAGGAGGGCAACAAAGATGGTGCATGGGTTGCATCACAAGTCCTATGAAGACAGGTTGAAGGAACTGAACATGTACTCCCTGGAGGAGAGGAGGAGAGAGGATATGATAGACATACAAGTATCTTACAGGAGGAACAGGGTGCAGGAAAACACTATTTTAAGCGAAAAAGATGTTTCAGGACTAGGGGCATGGGATGAAGTTGGAGGGAGGACGATTCAGAGGAAACATGAGAAAGAATTTCTTCACAGAACGGGTGGTGGACAAGTGGAACACCCTGCCAGAGGAAGTGGTGGGGGCTGAAACAATCACGGGATTTAAGAATGCATGGGATAGACATAAAGGAATTCTAGAGGTCAGGGGTAAGGGGAAATAGACTTCTAGGAAAACAAACTGAACTTACAAGCTCAAATGGGCAGACTAGGTGGGCCATAGGCCCTTATCTGCCGACACTGTCTATGTATCTATGTATCATGCTGAGTAACCATCAGTCCCGTTCTCCCTCAGGTATCAGTCAAGTCCTGTTTTACCCCACTCATACTGAGTAACCCTCAGTGCCATTTTCTGTCAGGAACCAGTCTAGTCCTCTTTACCCCTACTCATGCTACGTAACCCTCAGTCTCCCTCTCCCTCAGGATTCCATCTAGTCCTGTTTAACCCCACTCATTCTGTGTAACCCTGAGTCCCACTCTCCTTTAGGAGTCAGTCTAGTCCTATTTTACCCCAGTCATGCTTGGTTACCCTCAGTGCCATTTTCTGTCTGGAATCAGTCTAGTCGTCTTTACCCCTACTTATGCTATGTAACCCTCAGTCTCCTTCTCCCTCAGGAATCTGTCTAGTCCCGTTTACCCCTACTCATGCTGAGTAACCCTCAGTGTCATTTTCTGTCAGGAATCAGTCCAGTCCTGTTTACCCCTACTCATGCTGTGCAACCCTCAGTCCCACTCTCCCTCAGGAATCTGTCCAGTCCTGTCTACCCTTACTCATGCTGTGTAACCCTAAGTGCCAGACTCCCTCAGGAATCAGTCTAATTCTGTTTACCCCTACTCATGCTGTGCAACCCTCAGTCCCACTCTCCCTCAGGAATCTGTCTAGTCCTGTTTACGCCTACTCATGCTGTGTAACCCTCAGTCCCAATCTCCCTTAGGAATCTGTCTAGTCCTGTATTACCCCTGCTCATGTTGTGTAACCCTCAGTGCCATTTTCTGTCAGGAATCAGTGTAGTCCTGTTTACCCATACTCATGCTGAGTAACCATCAGTCCCATTCTCCCTCAGGAATCAGTGTAGTCCTGTTTTACCCCCCTCATTCTGTGTAGCTTTCAGTGCCATTTTCTGTCAGGAATCTGTCTAGTCCTGTTTACCCCAACTGATGCTGAGTTACCCTCAGTGCCAATCTCCAACAGGAATCAGTCTAGTCCTGTTTTACCCCAGCTCATGTGTGAAACCCTCAGTGCCATTTTCAGTCAGGAATCAGTCTAGTTCTGTTTCCACCTACTCATGCTGTGTAACCATCAGTCCCTTTCTCCCTCAGGAATCAGTCTAGTCCTGTTTTACCCCACTCATACTGAGTAACTCTCAGTGCCATTTTCTGTCAGGAATCAGTCTAGTCCTCTTTACCCCACTCATGCTACGTAACCCTCAGTCTCCCTCTCCCTCAGGAATCTGTCTACTCCTGTTTACCCCTACTGATGCTGTGTAACCCTCAGTCCCACTATCCCTCAGGATTCTGTCTTGTACTTTTTACCCCTACTCATTCTGTGTAACCCTGAGTCCCACTCTCCGTTAGGAATCAGTCTCGTCCTATTTTACCATACTCATGCTGGGTAACCCTCAGTGCCATTTTCTGTCAGGAATCAGTCTAGTTCTGTTTACCCCTACTCATGCTGTGTAACCCTCAGTCCTACTCTCCTTCAGGAATCTGTCTAGTCTTGTTCACCCCTACTCATGCTATGTAACCCTCAGTCCCACTCTCCCTGAGGAATCAGTCTAGTCCTATTTTACCCCAGCTCATGTGTGAAACCCTCAGTGCCATTTTCTCTCAGGAATCAGCCTAGTTCTGTTTCCACCTACTCATGCTGTGTAACCATCAGTCCCGTTCTCCCTCAGGAATCAGTCTAATCCTGTTTTACCCCACTCATGCTGAGTAACCCTCAATATCATTTTCTGTCAGGAACCAGTCTAGTCCTCTTTACCCCTACTCTTGCTATGTAGCCCTCAGTCTCCCTCTCCCTCAGGATTCCATCTAGTCCTGTTTAACCCCACTCATTCTGTGTAACCCTGAGTCCCACTCTCCTTTAGGAGTCAGTCTAGTCCAATTTTACCCCACTCATGCTGTGTTACCCTCAGTGATATTTTCTGTCTGGAATCAGTCTTGTCCTCTTTACCCCTACTCATGCTATGTAACCCTCAGTCTCCCTCTCCCTCAGGAATCTGTCTAGTCCGTTTGCCTACTAATACTGAGTAACCTCAGTGCCATTTTCTGTCAGGAATCAGTCCAGTCCTGTTTACCCCTACTCATGCTGTGCAACCCTCAGTCCCACTCTCCCTCAGGAATCTGTCCAGTCCTGTCTACCCCTTCTCATGCTGTGTAACCCTCAGTGCAGGACTCCTTCAGGAATCAGTCTAATTCTGTTTACTCCTACTCATGCTGTGTAACCCTCAGTCCCACTCTCCTTCAGGAATCAGTCTAGTCCTCTTTACCCCTACTCATGCTGTGCAACCCTCAGTCCCACTCTCCCTCAGGAATCTGTCCAGTCCTGTCAACCTCTACTCATGCTGTGTAACCCTCAGTGCCAGACTCCCTCAGGAATCAGTCTAATTCTGTTTACCCCTACTCATGCTGTGTAACCCTCAGTCCCACTCTCCCTCAGGAATCTGTCTAGTCCTGTTTACGCCTACTCATGCTGTGTACCCCTCAGTCCCAATCTCCCTTAGGAATCTGTCTAGTCCTGTATTACCCCTGCTCATGCTGTGTATCCCTCAGTGCCATTTTCTTTCAGGAATCAGTGTAGTCCTGTTTACCCATACTCATGCTGAGTAACCATCAGTCCCATTCTCTCTCAGTAATCAGTGTAGTTCTGTTTTACCCCACTCATTCTGTGTAGCTTTCAGTGCCATTTTCTGTCAGGAATCTGTCTAGTCCTGTTTACTTCAACTGATCCTGAGTAACCCTCAGTCCCAATCTCCTTCAGGAATCAGTCTAGTCCTGTTTTACCCCAGCTCATGTGTGAAACCCTCAGTGCCATTTTCAGTCAGGAATTAGTCTAGTTCTGTTTCCACCTACTCATGCTGTGTAACCATCAGTCCCATTCTCCCTCAGGAATTAGTCTAGTCCTGTTTTACCCCACTTATGCTGAGTAACCCTCAGTGCCATTTTCTGTCAGGAATCAGTCTAGTCCTCTTTACCCCACTCATGCTACGTAACCCTCAGTCTCCCTCCCCCCCTCAGGAATCTGTCTAGTCCGGTTTATCCCTACTCATGCTGTGTAACCCTCAGTCCCACTATCCTTCAGGATTCTGTCTTGAACTTTTTACCCCCACTCATTCTGTGTAACCTTGACTCCCACTCTCCCTTAGGAATCAATCCCGTCCTATTTTACCATACTCATGCTGTGTAACCCTCAGTGCCATTTTCTGTCAGAAATCAGTCTAGTTCTGTTTACCCCTGCTCATGTGTGAAACCCTCAGTGCCATTTTCTCTCAGGAATCAGCCTAGTTCTGTTTCCACCTACTCATGCTGTGCAACCCTCATTCCCATTCTCCTTCAGGAATCTGTCAAGTCCTGTTTACCCCTACTCATGCTATGTAACCCTCAGTCTCACTCTCCCTGAGGAATCAGTCTAGTCCTGTTTAACCCTGCTCATGTGTGAAACCCTCAGTGCCATTTTCTCTCAGGAATCAGCCTAATTCTGTTTCCACCTACTCATGCTGTGTAACCATCAGTCCCGTTCTCCCTCAGGAATCAGTCTAGTCCTGTTTTACCCCACTCATGCTGAGTAACCCTCAATACCATTTTCTGCCAGGAATCAGTCTAGTCCTCTTTACCCCTACTCATGCTGTGCATCCCACAGTCCCACTCTCCCTCAGGAATCAGTCTAGTCCTCTTTACCCGTAGTCATGCTGTATAACCCTCAGTCCAACTCTCCCTCAGGAATCTGTCTAGTCCTGTTTACCCCTTACTCATGCTGTGTAACCCTCAGTCCCACTATCAATCAGGATTCTGTCTCGTCCTGTTTACCCCCAATCATTCTACGTAACCTTGAGTCCCACTCTCCCTTAGGATTCAGTCTAGTCCTATTTTACCCCACTTAGCTGTGTAACCCTCAGTGTTATTTTCTGTCAGGAATCAGTCTAGTTCCGTTTACCTCTACTCATGCTGTGTAACCCTTACTCCCACTCTCTCTCAGGAATCAGTCTAGTCCTGTTTTACCCCTCTCATGCTATGTAACACTCAGTGCCATTTTCTGTCAGTAATCAATCCAGTCCTGTTTACCCCTACTCATGCTGTGTATCCCACAGTCCCACTCTCCCTCAGGAATCTGTCTAGTCCTGTTTTACCCCTACTCATTCTCTGTAACCCTCAGTCCCATTCTCCCTCAGGAATCGGTCTATTCCTGTTTTACCCCTGCTCATGCTGTGTAACCCACAGTGCCATTTTCTGTCAGGAATCAGTCTAGTTGAGTTTACCCCTTCTCATGCAGTGTAACCATCCGTCCCACTCTCCCCCAGGAATCTATCTAGTCCAGTTTACCCCTACTCATTCTCTGTAACCCTCAGTCCCATTCTCCCTCTGGAATCAGTCTATTCCTCTTTTACCCCACTCATGCTGTGCAACCCTCAGTGCCATTTTCTGTCAGAAATCTGTCTAGTCCTGTTTACCCCTACTCTTGCTGTGTAACTGTCAGTCCCTCTCTCTCTCAGGAATCTGTCTAGTCCTGTTTACCCCTACTCATGCTGTGTAACCCTCATCGACACTCTCCCTAAGGAATCAGTCTACTCCTGTTTACCATTACTCATTCTGTGTAACCCTCAGTCCCATTTTTCCTCAGGATTCCGGCTTGTCCTGGTTTACCCCTGCTCATGCTGAGAAACCCTCAGTCCCACTCTCCCTCAGGAATCTGTCTAGTCCTGTTTTACCCCACTCATGCTGTGTAACCTCAGTGCCATTTTCTGTCAGGAATCAGTCTAGTCCTGTTTATCCCTGCTGATGCTGTGTAACCCTCAATCCCACTCTCCTTCAGGAATCAGTCTAGTCCTGTTTTACCCTAGCTCATGTGTGAAAGCCTCAGTGCCATTTTCTGTCAAGAATCAGTCTAGTTCTGTTTCCACCTACTCATGCTGAGTAACCATCAGTCCCATTCTCCCTCAGGTATCAGTCAAGTCCTGTTTTATCACACTCATACTGAGTAACCCTCAGTGCCATTTTCTGCCAGGAACCAGTCCAGTCCTCTTTACCCCTACTCATGCTTTGTAACCCTCAGACTCCCTCTCCCTCAGGATTCCATCTAGTCCTGTTTAACCCCACTCATTCTGTGTAACCCTAGGTCCTCTCCTTTAGAGTCAGTCTAGTCCAATTTACCCCTCCTATGCTACGTTACCCTCTGTGCCATTTTCTGTCAGGAATCAGTCTAGTCCTTTAAACCCTACTCATGCTATGTAACCCCTCAGTCCCCTCTCCCTCAGGAATTTGTCTGGTCTGCTTACTCCCCTACTCATGCTGAGTAACCCTCAGTGCCATTTTCTGTCAGGAATCAGTCCAGTCCTGTTTACCCCTACTCATGCTGTGCAACCCTCAGTCCCACTCTCCCTCAGGAATCTGTCCAGTCCTGTCTACCCCTAATCATGCTGTGTAACCCTCAGTGCCAGACTCCCTCAGGAATCAGTCTAATTCTGTTTACCCCTACTCATGGTGTGTAACCCTCAGTCTCACTCTCCCTCAGGAATCTGTCTAGTCCTGTTTACGCCTGCTCATGCTGTGTAATCCTCAATCCCAATCTCCCTTAGGAATGAGTCTAGTCCTGTTTACCCCTTCTCATTCTGTGTAACCCTCACTCCCAATTTCCATCAGGAACCTTTCTAGTCCTGTATTACCCCTGCTCATGCTGTGTAACCCTCAGTGCCATTTTCTTTCAGGAATCAGTGTAGTCCTGTTTACCCATAGTCATGCTGAGTAACCATCAGTCCCATTCTCCCTCAGGAATCAGTGTAGTCCTGTTTTACCCCACTCATGCTGTGTAGCTTTCAGTGCCATTTTCTATCAGGAATCTGTCTAGTCCTGTTTACTCCAAGTGATGCTGAGTAACCCTTAGTCCCAATCTCCTTCAGGAATCAGTCTAGTCCTGCTTTACCCCAGCTCATGTGTGAAACCCTCAGTGCCATTTTCTGTCAGGTATCAGTCTAGTTCTGTTTCCACCTACTCATGCTGTCTAACCATCAGTCCCATTCTCCCTAAGGAATCAGTCTAGTCCTGTTTTACCCCACTCATGCTGAGTAACCCTCAGTGCCATTTTCTGTCAGGGAATCAGTCTAGTCCTCTTTACCTCATACTTTCGTAACCTCAGTCTCCTCCCCTTATTAATCTCTAGTCCTGTTTACCCCTATCATGCTGTGTAACCCTCAGTCCAACTATCCTCAGGATTCTGTCTAGTACTGTTTACCCCACCTTGTGTAACCCTGAGTCCCACTCTCCCTTAGGAATCAGTCTCGCCCTATTTTACCATACCCATGCTGTGTAACCCTCAGTGCCATTTTCTGTCAGGAATCAGTCTAGTCCTCTTTCCCCTACTCATGCTATGTAACCCTCAGTCTCCTTCTCCCTCAGGAATCTGTCTAGTCCTGTTTACCCCTACTCATGCTGTGTAACCCTCAGTCCCACGCTCCCTCAGGATTCCATCTAGTCCTGTTTACCCCCACTCATTCTGTGTAACCCTGAGTCCCACTCTCCTCTAGGAGTCAGTCTAGTCCAATTTTACCCAACTCATGCTGTGTTACCCTCCATGCCATTTTCTGTCAGGAATCAGTCTAGTCCTCTAAACCCCTACTCATGCTATGTAACCCTCAGTCTCCTTCTCCCTCAGGAATCTGTCTCGTCCCGTTTACCCCTACTCATGCTGAGTAACCCTCAGTGCCATTTTCTGTCAGGAATCAGTCCAGTCCTGTTTACCCCTACTCATGCTGTGCAACCCTCAGTCCCACTCTCCCTCAGGAATCTGTCCAGTCCTGTCTACCCCTACTCATGCTGTGTAACCCTCAGTGCCAGATCCCTCAGGATTCAGTCTAATTCTGTTTACCCCTGCTCATGGTGTAACCCTCAGTCCCACTCTCCCCCAGGAATCTGTCTAGTCCTGTTTACGCTTACTCATTCTGTGTAACCCTCAGTCCCAATCTCCCTTAGGAATGAGTCTAGTCCTGTTTACCCCTACTCATTCTGAGTGACCCTCACTCCCATTCTCCGTAAGGAATCTGTCTAGTCCTGTATTACCTCTGCTGATGCTGTGTATCCCTCAGTGCCATTTTCTTTCAGGAATCAGTGTAGTCCTGTTTACCCCTACTCATGCTGAGTAACCATCAGTCCCATTCTCCTTCAGGAACCAGTCTAGTCCTGTTTTACCCCACTCATGCTGTGTAGCCCTTAGTGCCATTTTCTGTCAGGGATCTGTCTAGTCCTGTTTCCCCCAACTGATGCTGAGTAACCCTCAGTCCCACTCTCCTTCAGGAATTAGTCTAGTCCTGTTTTACCCAAGCTCATGTGTGAAACCCTCAGTGCCATTTTCTGTCAGGAATCCGTCTAGTTCTGTTTCCACCTGCTCATGCTGTGTAACCATCAGTCCCACTCTCCCTCAGGAATCAGTCTAGTTCTGTTTTACCCCGCTCGTGCTGAGTAACCCTCAGTGCCATTTTCTGTCAGGAATCAGTCTAGTCCTCTTTACCCCACTCATGCTACGTAACCCTCAGTCTCCCTCTCCCTCAGGAATCTGTCTAGTCCTGTTTACCCCTACTCATGCTGTGTAACCCTCAGTCCCACTATCCCTCAGGATTCTGTCTAGTGCTGTTTACCCCCACTCATTCTGTGTAACCCTGAGTCCCACTCTCCGTTAGGAATCAGTCTTGTCCTATTTTACCATACTCATGCTGTGTAACCCTCAGTGCCATTTTATGTCAGGAATCAGTCTAGTTCTGTTTATCCTTGCTCATGCTGTGTAACCCTCTGTCCCACTCTCCCTGAGGAATGAGTCTAGTCCTGTTTTACCCCAGCTCATGTGTGAAACCCTCAGTGCCATTTTCTGTCAGGAATCAGTCTAGTCCTCTTTACCCCTACTTATGATATGTAACCCTCAGTCTCCCTCTCTCTCAGGAATCTGTCTAGTCCTGTTTACCCCTTACTCATGCTGTGTAACCCTCAGTTCCACTATCAATCGGGATTCTGTCTAGTCCTTTATACCCCCAATCATTTTGTGTAACCCTGAGTCCTACTCTCCCTTAGGAATCAGTCTAGTCCTATTTTATCCCACTCAGCTGTGTAACCCTCAGTGGTATTTTCTGTCAGGAATCAGTATAGTTCTGTTTACCCCTACTCATGCTGTGTAACCCTCAGTCCCACTCTCTCTCAGGAATCGGTCTAGTCCTGTTTTACCCCTCTCATGCTGTGTAATCGTCAGTGCCATTTTCTGTCAGGAATCAATGTAATCCTGGTTACCCCTACTCATGCTGTGTAACCCTCAGTCCAATTCTCCCTCAGGAATCTGTCTAGTCCTGTTTTACCCCTACTCATGCTGTGTAACCCTGAGTTCCTTTTTCTGTCCAGAATCAGTCTTGTTCTGGTATCCCTACTCATGCTCTATATCCCTCAGTGCGATTTTCTGTCAGGAATCAGTCTGGTCCTTTTTAACCCTTCTCATGCTGTGTAACCCTCAGTCCCACGCTCCCTCAATAATCTGTCTAATCCTGTTTACCCCAAGTCATGCTGTGTAACCCTCAGTCCCACTCTCCTTCAGGAATCTTTCTTGTCCTGTCTTACCCCTACTCATGCTGTGTAGCCCTTCTCTGTCAGAAATCTGTCTAGTTCTGTTTTACCTCTGGTGATGCCGTGTAACCCTCAATGCCATTCTCTGCCAGGAATTTATCTAGTGGTGTGTCACCCTTACTCTTACTGTGTAACCCTCAGTCTCATTCTTCCTCAGGAATTAGTCTAGTTCTGTTTACCCCTACTTATGCTGTGAAACCCTCACTCCCATTCTCCCTCAGGAATCTGTCTAGTCCTGTATTGCCCCTGCTCATCATGCTGTGTATCCCTCAGTGCCATTTTCTTTCAGGAATCAGTGTAGTCCTGTTTACCAATACTTATGATGAGTAACCATCGGTCTCACTCTCCCTCAGGAATTAGTGTAGTCCTATTTTACCCCACTCATACTGTGCTGCCCTCAGTGCCATTTTCTGTCAGGAATCAGTCTAGTTCTGTTTATCCCTGCTCATGCTGTGTAACCCTCAGTCCCACTCTCCTTCAGGAATCAGTCTAGTCCTGTTTACCCCTACTGATGCTGTGTAACGCTCAGTCCCACTCTCCTTCAGGAATCAGTCTAGTCCTGTTTTACCCCGCTCATGCTGAGTAACCCTCAGTGCCATTTTCTGTCAGGCTTCAGTCTAGTCCTGTTTACCCCGACTCATGCTGTGTAATCCACAGTCCCACTCTCCCTCAGGAATCAGTCTAGGTCTGTTTAAACCTACTCATGCTGAGAAACCATCAGTCCCTTTCTCCTTCAGGAATCAGTCTAGTCCTGTTCTACCCCACTCATGATGAGTAACCCTTAATGCCATTTCCCTCAGGATTCTGTCTAGTCCTGTTTACCCCCTCTCATTCTTTGTAATCCTGAGTCCCACTCTCCTTTAGGAGTTAGTCTAGTCTTATTTTACCCCAGTCATGCAGTGTAACCCTCAGTGCCATTTTCTATCAGGAATCAGTCTAGTTCTGTTTACCCCTACTCATGCTGTGGAAACCTCAGTCCCACTCTCCTTCAGGAATCTGTCTAGTCCTGTTTACCCCTACTGATGCTGTGTAACCCACAGTGCCATTTTCTATCAGGAATCAGTCTAGTCGTGTTTACCCCTACTCATGCTGTGCAACCCTCTGTCCCACTCTCCCTGAGGAATCTGTCCAGTCCTGTTTACCCCTACTCATGCTGTGTAACCCTCAGTGGCACTCTCCCTCTGGAATCAGTCTAATTCTGTTTACCCCTACTCATGCTGTGCAACCCTCTGTCCCACTCTCCCTCAGGAATCTGTCTAGTCCTGTTTACCCCTGCTCATGCTGTGTAACCCTCAGTCCCAATCTCCCTTAGGAATGAGTCTAGTCCTGTTTACCCCTACTCATTCTGTGTAACCCTCACTATCATTCTCCCTCAGAAATCTGTCTAGTTCTGTATTACCCCTGCTCATCATGCTGCGTAACCCTCAGTGCCATTTTCTTTCAGGAATCAGAGTAGTCCTGTTTACCCATACTCATGCTGAGTAACCATCAGTCCAACTCTCCCTCAGGAAACAGTCTAGTCCTGTTTACCCCTATTCATGCTGTGTAACCCTCAGTACCAATCTCCATTAGGAATGAGTCAAGTACTGTTTACCCCTACTCATTCTGTGTAACCCTCACTCCCATTCTCCCTCAGGAATTTGTCTAGTCCTGTATTATCCCTGCTCATGCTGTGTAACCCTCAGTGCCATTTTCTGTCAGGAATCAATGTAATCCTCTTTACCCATACTCATGCTATGTAACCCTCAGTCTCCCTGTTCCTCAGGATTCTGTCTAGTCCTGTTTACCCCATTCATTCTGTTTAACCCTGAGTCCCACTCTTCCTTAGGAATCAGTCTAGTCCTATTTTATCCCACTCATGCTGTGTAACCCTCAGTCCCACTCTCCTTCTGGAATCAGTCTAGTCCTGTTTTACCCCAGCTCATGTGTGAAATCGTCAGTGCCATTTTCTTTTAGGAATCAGTCTTGTTCTGTTTCCACCTACTCATGCTGTGCAACCATCAGTCCCATTCTCCCTCAGGAATCAGTCAAGTCCTGTTTTTCCCCACTCATACTGAGTAACCCTCATTGCCATTTTCTCTCAGGAATTAGTCTAGTTCTGTTTACCCCTACTAATGCTGTGTAACCCTCAGTCCCTCTCTCCTTCAGGAACCAGTCTAGTCATGTTTACCCCTACTGATGCTGTGTAACCCTCAGTCCCACTCTCCTTCAGGAATCAGTCTAGTCCTGTATTATCCCAGCTCCTGTGTGAAACCCTCAGTGCCATTTTCTGTTAGGAATCAGTCTAGTTCTTTTTCCACCTTCTCATGCTGAGTAAACATCAGTCCCATTCCCTCTCAGGAATCAGTGTAGTCCTGTTTTATCCCACTCATGCTGTGTAACCCTCAGTGCCATTTTCTGTCAGGAATCAGTCTAGTCCTGTTTACCCCTACTCATGCTGTGTAACCCACAGTCCCACTGTCCCTCAGGAATCAGTGTAGTCCTCTTTACCCCTACTCATGCTGTGTAACCCTCAGTCCAACTCTCCCTCAGGGATCTGTCTAGTCCTCCTTTACCTCTGCTCATGTGTGACACTCTCAGTGCCATTTTCTGTCAGGAATCAATCTAGTCCTGTTTACTTCTACTCATGCTGTATAACCCTCAGTGCCATTTTCTGTCAGGAATGTATCTAGTCCTGTTTACCCCTACTCATGCTGTGTAACCCTCAGTCCCACTCTCCCTCAGAAGTCTGTCTAGTCCTGTTTACCCCTACTCATGCTGTGTAACCCTCAGTCCCACTCTCCCTCAGGAATCTGTCTAGTCCTGTTTACCCCTATTCATTCTGTGAAACCCTCAGTCCCATTTTCCCTCAGGCATCTGTCTAATCCTGTATTTCCCCTGCTCATGCTGTGTAACCCTCAGTGCCATTTTCTGTCAGGAATCAGTCTAGTGCTGTTTATCTCTACTAATGCTGTGTAACCCTCAGTCCCACTCTCCCTCAGGAATCTTTCTAGTCCTGTTTACCAGTACTCATGCTGGGTAACCCTCAGTCCCACTCTCCCCTGAATCTCTCTAGTCCTTTTTACCATACTTATGCTGTTTAAACCTCTGTCCCACTCTCCCTCAGGAATCTGTGTTATCCCTTTTACCCTTACTCATTCTTTTTAACCCTCAGTCCCAAGCTCCCTCAGGAATCAGTCTAGTCCTGTTTACCCCTACTCATGCTGTATAACCCTCAGTCCTGCTGTCCCTTAGGAATCTGTCTAGTCCTGATTTACCCCACTCATGCTCTGCAACCCTCAGTGCCATTTTCTGTCAGGAATCTGTTTTGTCCTGTTTACCCCTACTCATGCTGTATAATCTGCATGCACAAGCTCACTGCCGACCGCGGCAGGCCCAGGACACTAGCGGCCCTTTCAGAGGTCTGGATTCAGCATTTTAAATAAGGAAATGGCCAAAGAGGCTTCACCCCCACAAGCTCACTTCTGCTCGACCGTGGCAGCCAGGACACCAGCCTTTCAACGTGGTCTGAATTCAGCTTTTCAATCGAGGAAATGGCCAAAGAGGTAAAGAGCACCTCTATCACCCTCCTGCTTGACTTCTGCTGTGGGGTGCTACCTGCATGGTAGCTTTAAGGACTCTTTTTTTTTATCCCCACAGGAATACTGATTGTTTTTACCGCCATGTTAATACTGCATATTGCCTAGTTTGGGAGTGAAACAGCAGGGAACTTTAAGGTCTGGTCACCATATTATTGTAACATTTAGAGTTACGAATGCTGCACACTCTCTCGTGTTAGCTGGATACTTAGCTACTGCCTGCCTCATTGTCTAGCTTTCTGTTGCACTTTAGCTGTATTGTTTTGGTTTTTAGAGTTGTAATGTTGGAATAATCTTCCCCTGGTTCTCAGTGTTGCCATTCTCTGAAAGCTGCGTGCGCAGTGGTTCTCGCTCACCTCCCACTTCCTGCTGCATACTAATTTCTGCTCTTGTCTCTTCCTCTTAGGCTGCACCCCACAAGCTCACTGCCCACCGCTGGCAGGCCCAGGACACTGTGCCGCTTTTCAGAGGGGCTGAATCTAGCTTTTTAATCGAGGAAACGGCGTCAAGAGGTAAAGAGCACCTCTATCACCCTCCTGCTTGACTGACCTGCTGTGGGTGCTGGCCTGATGACCTTCGCTGCCTGCCCTCGCCCACTCACCCACCCAGGGGTGGCGATTTATAGAGCCTCTCTGACATCATTTCCTGCTGTCAAATTCTATCTCCCACTTTCCCATTTGCAGGTTATAACTGCTGACCACCAGAGGGACTCCAGCGATCTCTCTTTATTTCCAGCCCTGATAGCACCTGTGCCCCTGGCTGGGCTCTCCTCACCTACCCACAGCATCTCTACCCCTCCCTTGGCCAATACTCTCCTTCACCTCCTCAGTCACCTAGCAAACTTGCTGGTTCTCCTCACCTGTCTGCAGCATCTCCCACCTCCCTTGGCCTCTACTCTCCTTTGCCTTTCAGCCACCTGTCTAACCTATAACTGCCACCCCTCTGGACCCCCACCGGAAACGACCCCAGCCTGATACAACTGACCACTAGGAGTCGCTACTGAGCTCCCTATTTTTAGGCCCAAGCTCTGCTGCCCCGGCGCTCAGACACAGACTTCCTTGACCCCTCCCCTGGTCCTTTCTCCTAATACCTAGGGTGAGTCTTGAACCTGGTACCCTGTATACCAGAGGCGGTGTCGCTACCACTGAACCAAAGTGGCACTAACAGTCTCAGGCAAGCCGCCTCCACTTCATTCTTCCATACCTGTTTTAGCTCTTTAGCACTATGCATGCCATTCACCTCTGGACATGCCTCATGCTCAGCCTATGTCTACTACCACTGTCTTACCCAACTATCTCAGCACTATTGCAAACAAGCCATGTAGCTGTGCCCCTTTCTGTGCTGGTACTGGACCCCTCCTATGTATCTGTGCTGGCTCTCGGGCACCTGGCCGCCACTGGGTGCTGCTGCCCACCATGCCCACCCAGGCCCCGCCAGCTTCCACCCCCTGATGCACATGTAAGACTTATCATTCTTGCTTTCCCATCCTGTACTACTCTGCCCACTCCCTGTATACAGAAACTCCCCTCCCCCCTCTTGTGTCTGTCGTAGAAATACCTTTCTCCACCACCTGACCAGGGTGTTAGTTATGCTACTCCTCTTGTCAGGTAACATTCACCCTAACCCTGGCCCAGTTCACTACAACCCTGCCACAGGCCCTTCTGGACTCTGCGTGGTCTCCATGAACATCTGTAGCCTCATGAAAAAATTTGACTCACTCAATGGCTGGTCAAATCTCATAATCAGGCGTCATTTCCCTTGGCTGAGACCTGGCTGACAAAATCCACCCCTGACTCCTGTTGTCCCTCCTGATACTCCTCTTCTGGGCTTAACGGGCTGGTAACGGGTGGTGGCTGTGCCATCTACATTAAAGACCTCCTGGACTTGCCCTACCAGCTCCTACCCTTGACTCTGGGGCGAGGTGCTGACCCTGAAGCTGACCCCTGACCCATTAAAGGGCCTGCCCATCTAACTACAGCCTACATACCCCTAGAAACCAAACCTGCCTCTAGCCTCCCTACATGAATACCTTTCCTTGCTGCCCCACCCCTGACCAAATACTAGTGGGTGACCTTAACATCAATTGGCTTAGCCCCTCTTCCTCCTCTGCCCGTGACACCTTTGCTGTGGTCGATATGACCCAACTCGTCACCCACCCCACTAGGACTAACCCAAAGAGAGGCACTAGTACTCTTCTTGATGTGGTCCTCTCTAATCGCCCTAATCGGATCATTGACGTCCAAGTCCTTCCCGACTCGCTTAGCGATCACTCGCCCATACTTTTCCACTGGACTTCCACAGTATCCAAATCATCAGCACAGTCCTTTCCCCGGTGGCGCCTGAAGCCAGGTGGCCTGAAGAAACTCAAGGAACTTCTGTCCCAAATTGATTGGTCTCCTATACAGTATGCCCCTGACACTGACACGGCACTAACCTTCTTTATCCAAACATTCAATAAAGCCTGCGATATTTTCGCTCCTCTGACAGTCCGCCGCTCCAAGGTGCAAAATGCACTTGGGTGACCCCAGCCCTGCTCCAACAACTCAGACATAGGGATAATCTATGGCACCGTGCTACTGGAAACTGGCCGGCCTTGCCGATGCAGGGGTAGTGTGACCGCCAGAAATAAGTGTACCTGGGCCATCAGAAAGGCCAAGGCTGATCACTATCAGGCCTCGCTTACCTCCTCCTGGGGGAATCCTAGAACCTTCTGGGATAGTATCAAACAGTTAAATGGAAGTACGCACTCCCCCCCTCCCTCCCAGATCAATATCAATGGCACTATCTCCTCCGATCCTGCCCTTATTGCTAACTGCCTCAATACCTCCTTTACGGATCTTAGCTCTATTCTCCCTAAGGATTTTTCAACCTCCCCTTCGCCTGCACTGGTCCTTACTGCCGTGTTTTCACCTCCAGGTCACTGCCCAAGAACTCAGACCTCACCTAGTCAACGCCCTTAGGAGCAATAGTACGGGTAGTGACACCCTGGACCCTTGTATCCTTTGACAAGTTCTAGATCTGGTCCTTACGCTGATTACCAATCTCCTCAATAAATCTCTCTGCCTGGGTCAATTCCCATCAATCTGGAAAATTGCCACAGTCACACCCATTCTTAAAGGTGGAGACATGTCCATGGCCGGAAACTACTGGCCTATCTCCATTCTCTCCCCTCTTTCCAAAGCCCTGGAAAAAGTAGTGGCCTCCCAAATTTAGCCTCTGGTTCTATTCCTTCGCTGTGGAAAACAGCACAAGTGTTTCCCCTCCTAAAGTCAGGGGACCCCTTGGACCTCAACAACTACAGGCCCATATCCATTCTGCCAGTGCTTTCCAAGATGCTAGAGAAATTAGTGAGCATCCAATTAAGAGACTACCTTGAAGTTAATAATCTCTTAAACCCTGCTCAATCTGGGTTTAGGACCAGGCATAGCACCATCTCTGCACTGGCCAAAGTCACAAATGACTGGCAAACTGAGCTAGACAAAAGAACAGTGTCTGTGCTGTATTCCTTGATCTAAGCAAAGCCTTGACACAGTGGATCATGAGCTGCTACTCTCTTCGCTCACTCACAGGCCTAGACCCACCCTCTCTTAGTGGTTCAGATGTTACCTCACTGATAGAACGCAGCAGGTGAAAGCTGAAGGTGACTTATCCTCATCAAAACCACTCCTAAGAGGAGTTCCTCAAGGATCTATCCTGGGCCCTATCCTTTTTGCCATTTACATTAACAACATTGACTCTAATCTCACCAAAGCCAATGTTCACCTCTTTGCAGATGACACTGTTTTATATGTCAGTAATCCATCACCTTCAATGGCCTGTGAAATACTACAATCAGAGTTCTCCCTTTTGCAATACCAACTACTTGAAAAAACTCCTCTTAAATGCAAAGAAGACAAAGCTATGTTCTCTCCACTAATTACTATACTAACACCTCCTCATCAAGCAATCTTCCCAACTATCCACCATCCTTGGAAAAGCCTTGACTATTTAGACAAATTCAAATATTTAGGGGTGTGGATTGATAACAGGCTTGATTACACTCAGCATATTGAAGAACTTCTGAAAAACTTTTGCAGAGGCTCGGCCTGTTCTTCAGAATTAAACATTTTCTAACCAGAGACTCAAGGCTGAGACTAATCCAGGCCTCATTTCTTTCACTTATCGACTATGCAGATTTCCTTTATGGTCACTGTCCTATTTCCTATTTAAGCAAATTGGATACATTGTACCACAGAGCTCTAAGGTTTATCACAGATCTTCCATTCTACACTCATCATTGCTCTCTCTATGCTGCAGTTGGTTGGACATCCCTACACCTCAGAAGGAACAGAAATGCTGCACTATGGATATACAAAGCTCTGTCTAACAAACTTCCATCCTATATTTTAGATTGCTTTACACTGGCCACAGCTAGTCATATGCCCTAAGAAGCAACAACTTCATCACGTTTAAGCTACCCAAGCCTGCACCGCAAGGGAGATCTGCAATCAGTTACCCTCTAGCAATGGCATGGAATTCTCTACAGAAGACCCTAAAGTTGACCATCTTTATATCTCTAACATCCTTTAAAAAGCTCTACATAAGTCTGTTCCCAGAGAAATGCAATTGCTATCACAAGGCCTAGTCCAATCACATTCATAACCCCCCCCTTTCAGCCAGCAATTATTGACAGCTCTTCCATAAATCATCCCCTTAGTTTTTTCCCTCCCTCACAACCCCCTTATTTTGTATCTCAGCCCCCTGTCATACCTTTTTCTACAGCTTTGCTACCCCTGACCAAGACCTCCACATCAACTCCTGGCACTTACTTCTACCCCAATCACTCCTCCATACCTTCTACTACTAGTAGCCTTAGTCTCTATCTAAATCTCCCACCAGCCATGTCATTCTTCCAGGCTGTTTATCATCATTTTTGCAGTCATCAATCATATCTGTCTGTCTACGTTAGTTTGCCTTGGAGCCTGTAATACCGGCTACCCTGTGTTGGGTGTGGCACTTTTACTGTATCTCTACCTTGCCCTGTCAAGTTTTATCAACCCTTATCCTCCATTTGTATATATGTTTATATTACTGTATCTGTTTAAATAGAAGTGTTCTGTATATATCTGCTATTGTACCTTCAGTTTGTTCCTTAACCTATCAGGTCCATCTTGTAAATGAGCTTTGCTCAATGATGTCCGCCTGAATAAATAAAGATTTTGATTGATTGATTGATTGAAATTACTGACTACCTCTCCAACCACGACATTCTCTGCTCAGAACAGCACAGTTTCCGTGCTGGCCACAGTACCACTACTGCCCTCCTAGAATTCTCTAATTTCTTCCACTCCTCCCTAGACCAGGGCTCCCTGGCTGCTGCTGTGTTTGTAGACCTATCAAAAGCATTCAACACCGTCTCCCATCCCCTTCTTCTGGATGCACTCAGTTACTCTGGCTTTGCCGCTGGGCCTATCTCCTGGTACACCAGCTATCTGTCAGCCCGCTCACAGCGTGTAAAAATTGGTGGGGCTCACTCTGACATCCATCCCATCCTATCTGGCGTTCCCCAGGGCTCCATTCTTGGACCTCTACTCTTCTTCCTTTACCTTAACTCCCTTCCAGGTTCCTGTAGTGGTAATATATTACTGTATGCGGATGACGCCGTCATCTTTGCCACTGATCATAACCCTATCGATCTCCAAGACTCCCTGCAAAGATCCTTTAATGAAGCTGAGGGATGGTTCAAGGAACGTAGGCTGGTGATAAATCTCAAAAAAACTGAAACCATGGTCTTTGCTCACCCACAAAACAAGTTGTGCAACTTTAAGCTCCACATACACTCAAGCTCCAAGCTCACGCTTGAGCAAGTCTGCTCCTATAAATACCTTGGGATCTATTTTGACCCCTCTCTCTCCCCTTCCATGGCCACATATCAGCCTTTGCCACAGCTGCAAATATCCGACTAGGCATATTACACCGGCACAAAAATTGTCTCCCCCCCCCGAGGCCCTTTGACTCGCAGTCACCTCATCCATCCTGTCACTGGTGGACTATGGGTTGCCTGTGTACGGGCGCTGCTGATCAGACTGTTCTCAACAAAATTCGTGATTATACTAAACAAAGCCTGTAGGCTAATCTCTGGGCCCCAGGTTAACGACACTTGTCAGTTATATGCGGTGCCGTACTGCTTGACCTGGATGAGCGCCTTAAATATCAGACCTGTATCATAACTAAAAAACCCTTCTTGGGCTATCCCCTCCAGGTCTGATGGCCATCACCCAATGTGCAAACTCTCAAGTGCATACCCGTACCTCTGGCAAAACCACCCTATCCATCCCTAGGGCTAGGACCGCGCACGGTCAAAGAGCCTACTGCTACAGAGCCCCATCCTGGTTCAACACATTGCCCCCATCCATCTTTGATGCCCCTTCTATTTCCTGCTTCAAAACCTCCCTACGAAATCACCTAGTTAGTATTCGTAGCAGTAATTGCTACTAGTTTTAGCCTGGCACTAACAATATGACAAAGCCACATGTAAGCTGCTTATGACTACTGAAGTTAGAGTGCCTCACTATATTATTGTTTGCCTCCCTCTGTTGTATCAACTTGTTGTACTACCCATTGTTTTGTACTCGTTACTGTTTACATGCTGTTGTACTGTGATCTGCCTTATGTGACAAGGTGCCTTTGTAAATGAGCCTCTGGCTCAAAGGTTTTCAAACTGCTCTTCAAATAAATAAATAAATAAATAACCCTCAGTCCCACTCTCCCTCATGAATCTGTCTAGTCCTGTTTACCCTACTCTTGCTGTGTAACCCTGTGCCATTCTCCCTCAGAAATCAGTCTAGTCCCATTTTATCCCTACTCAGTCTGTGTAACCCTCAGTCCCACTGTCCCTCTTGAATCTGTCTAGTCCTGTTTTACCCCAGCTCATGTATGAAACCCTCAGTGCCATTTTCTGTCAGGAATCAGTCTAGCACAGTTTACCTCTACTCAATCTGTGTAATCCTCAGTCCCACTCTTCCTCAGGAATAAGTCTAGTCCTGTTTCCCTTACTCATTCTGTGTAACCCTCAGTCCCATTTTCCCTCAGGAATCTGTCTTGCCCTGTTTTACCCCCTGCTCATGCTGTCTAACCCTCAGTGCCATTTTCTGTCAGGAATCAGTCTAGTTCAGTTTCCACCTACTCATGCTGCATAACCATCAGTCCCACACTTCCTCAGGAATCAATCTAGTCCTGTACAGCTCGACTCATTCTGTGAAACCCTCAGTCCCATTTTCCTTCAGGAATCTGTCTAGTCCTGTTTTATCCCTACTCATGCTGTGCAACCCTCAGTGCCATTTTCTGTCAGGAATCAGTCTAGTCCTGTTTACCCCTACTCATGCTGTGCAACCCTCAGTCCCACACTCCCTCAGGAACTTGTCTAGTCCTGTTTACCCCTACTCATGCCGTGTAAACCTCAGTACCACACTTCCTCAGGAATCTGCCTAATCCTATTTAGTCCTACTCATGCTGTGTAACCCTCAGTCGCACTCTCCCTGAGGAATCAGTCTAGTACTGTTTATCCATACTCATTCTGTGAAGCCCTCAGTCCCATTCTCCCTCAGGAATCTGTCTAGTCCTGTATTACCCCCTGCTCATGCTGTGTAACCCTCAGTGCCATTTTCTGTCAGGAATCAGTCTAGTTCTGTTTACCCCTACTCATGCTGACTAACCATCAGTCCCATTCTCCCTCAGTAATTAATCTAGTCCTGTTTTTCCCCACTAATGCTGAGTAAACCTCAGTGCCACTTTCTGTCAGGAATCAGTGCAGTCCTCTTTATCCCTACTCATGCTATGTAACCCTCAGTTTCCCTTCCCCTCAGGAATCTGTCTAGTCCTGTTTACCCCTACTCATGCTGTGTAACCCTCAGTCCCACTCTCCCTCAGGATTCCATCTAGTCCTGTTTACCCCCACTCATTTTGTGTAACTCTGAGTCCCACTCTCCCTTAGGAGTCAGTCTAGTCCAATTTTACCCCACTCATGCTGTGTAACCCTCAGTGCCATTTTCTGTCAGGAATCAGTCTAGTTCTGTTTACCCCTACTCATTCTGTGTAACCCTCACTCCGATTCTCCCTCAGGAATCTGTCTAGTCCTGTATTACCCCCGCTCATGCTGTGTAACCCTCAGTGACATTTTCTTTCAGGAATCAGTGTAGTCCTGTTTACCCCTACCCATGCTGTGTAACCCTCAGTCCCAATCTCCCTCAGGAATCAGTCTAGCCCTATTTTACCCCTTCTCATTCTGTGTAACCCTCAGTCCCATTCTCCCTTAGGAATCAGTCTAGTCCTCATTTACCTCTGCTTATGTGTGAAACACTCAGTACCATTTTCTGTAAGGAATCAGTCTAGTCCTGTTTACCTCTACTCATGCTGTGTAACCCTCAGTCCACTCTCCCACAGGAATCAGTGTAGTCCTGTTTACCCCTATTCATTATGTGAAGCCCTCAATCCCATTTTCCCTCAGGCATCTGTCTAATCCTGTATTACCCCTGCTCATGCTGTGTAACCCTCAGTGCCATTTTCTGTCAGGAATCAGTCTAGTGCTGTTTATCTCAACTCATGCTGTGTAACCCTCAGTCCCACTCTCCCTCAGCAATCTGTCTAGTCCTGTTTACCTGTACTCACGCTGGGTAACCCTCAGTCCCACTCTCCCTCAGGAATCTCTCCAGTCCTGTTTACCCTACTTATGCTGTTAAAACCTCTGTCCCACTCTCCCTCAGGAATCTGTGTAGTCCCCTTTACCCTTACTCATTCTGTGTAACCCTCAGTCCCAGTCTCCCTCAGGAATCAGTCTAGTCCTGTTTACCCCTACTCATTCTGTATAACCCTCTGTCCCGCTGTCCCTTAGGAATCTGTCTAGTCCTGATTTACCCCACTCATGCTCTGCAACCCTCAGTGCCATTTTCTGTTAGGAATCAGTTTAGTCCGGTTTACCACTACTCATGCTGTATAACCCTCAGTCCCACTCTCCCTCATGAATCTGTCTAGTCCTGTTTACCCTACTCTTGCTGTGTAACCCTGTGCCATTCTCTCTCAGAAATCAGTCTAGTCCCATTTTACTCCTACTCAGTCTGTGTAACTCTCAGGCCCATTGTCCCTCTTGAATCTGTCTAGTCCTGTTTTACCCCAGCTCATGTGTGAAACCCTCAGTGCCATTTTCTGTCAGGAATCAGTCTAGTCCAGTTTACCTCTACTCATGCTGTGTAAACCTCAGTGCCATATTCTGTCAGGAATCAGCCTAGTCTTGTTTACCCCTACTCATGCTGTGTAACCCTCAGTCCTACTCTCCCTCCGGAATCTGTCTAGTCATTTTTACCCCAACTCATGCTGTGTGACTGTCAGTCCCACTCTCTCTGAGGAATCTGTCTAATCCTGTTTACCCCTTCCCATGCTGTTTAACCCTCAGTCCCACTCTCCCTCAGGAATCTGTCTAGTCCTGTTTACCCGTACTCATGCTGTTTAACCCTCAGTCCCACTCTACCACAGGAATCTCTCTAGTCCTGTTTACCTTACTTATGCTGTTAAAACCTCTGTCCCACTCTCCCTCAGGAATCAGTCTAATTCTGTTTACCCCTACTCATGCTGTGCAACCCACAGTCCCACTCTCCCTCAGGAATTTCTCTAGTCCTGTTTACGCCTACTCATGCTGTGTAACCCTCAGTCCCAATCTCCCTCAGGAATCTGTCTAGCCCTGTATTACCCCTGCTCATCTTGCTGTGTAACCCTCAGTGCCATTTTCTTTCAGGAATCAGTGTAGTCCTATTTACCCATACTCATACTGAGTAACCATCAGTCCCATTCTCCCTCAGGAATCAGTGTAGTCCTGTTTTACCCCACTCATGCTGTGTAGCACTCAGTGCCATTTTCTGTCAGGAATCAGTCTAGTCCTGTTAACCCTTCTCATGCTGTGTAACCCTCAGTCCCACTCTCCCTCAAGAATCTGTCTAATCCTGTTTACCCCAAGTCATGCTGTGTAACCCTCAGTCCCACTCTCCCTCAGGAATCAGTCTAGTCCTGTTTTACCCCAGCTCATGTGTGAAACCCTCAGTGCCATTTTCTGTCAGGAATCAGCCTAGTTCTGTTTCCACCTACTCATGCTATGTAACCATAAGTCGCACTCTCCCTCAGGAATCAGTCTAGTCCTGTTTACTCCTACTCATGCTGTTAACCCTCAGTCCCTCTCCCTCAGGAATCAGATTAGTCCTGTTTACCCTTATTCTGTGTAACCCTCAGTTCCATTCTCCCTCAGGAATCAGTCTATTCCTGTTTTACCACTGCTCATGCTGTGTAACCCTTAGAGACATTTTCTTTCAGGAATCAGTCTAGTCCTGTTTACCTCTACTCATGCTGTGCAACCCTCAATGCCATTTTCTGTCAGAAATCAGTCTAGTCCTGTTTACCCCTACGCATGCTGTGTAACCCTCAGCCCCATTCTCCCTCAGGAATCAGTCTAGTCCTGCTCACCGTTACTCATTCTGTGTAACCCTCAGTCCCATTTTCCCTCAGGATTCTGTCTTGTCCTGCTTTACCCCTGCTCATGCTGTGAAACCCTCAGTGCCATTTTCCTTCAGGAATCAGTCTAATTCTGTTTACCCCTACTCATGCTGCGTAACCATCAGTCCCACACTTCCTCAGGAATCCATCTAGTCCTGTATAGCTCAACTCATTCTGTGAAACCCTTAGTCCCATTTTCCCTCAGGAATCTGTCTAGTCCTGTTTTATCCTGACTCATGCTGTGTAACCCTCAGTGCCATTTTCTGTCAGGAATCAGTCTAGTCCTGTTTACCCCTACTCATGCTGTGCAGCCCTCAGTCCCACACTCCCTCAGGAATCTGTCTAGTCCTTTTTACCCCTACTCATGCTGTGTAACCCTCAGTCCCATTTTCCCTCAGGATTCTGTCTTGTCCTGCTTTAGCCCTGCTCATGCTGTGAAACTCTCAGTGCCATTTTCCTTCAGGAATCTGTCTAATTCTGTTTACCCCTCCTCATGCTGTGTAACCCTCAGTCCCACTCTCCCTCAGGAATCTGTCTAGTCCTCTTTACCCCCAGTAATGCTGTGTAGCCCTCAGTGCCATTTTCTGGCAGGAATCAGTCAAGTCCTGTTTTCCCCTACTCATGCTATGTAACCCTAAGTCTCACTCTCCCTCAGGAATCAGTCTAGTCCTGTTTTCCCCTACTCATGCTGTTAACCCTCAGTAGCTCTCCCTCAGGAATCAATCTAGTCCTGTTTACCCTTACTCATTCTGTGTATCCCTCAGTCCCATTTTCCCTCAGGAATCAGTCTATTCCTGTTTTACCCCTGCTCATGCTGTGTAACCCTCAGTCCCACTCTCCCTCAGGAATCAATCTAGTCCTGTTTACCCCTACTCATTCAGTGTAACCCTCAGTCCCATTTTCCCTCAGGAATCAGTCTATTCCTGTTTTACCCTTGCTCATGCTGTATAACCCTCAGTGCCATTTTCTGTCAGGAATCAGTCTAGTTGAGTTTACCCCTACTCATGCAGTGTAACTGTCAGTCCCACTCTCACTCAGGAATCAATCTAGTCCTGTTTACCCCTACTCATTCTGTGTAACCCTCAGTCCAGTTCTCCCTCAGGAATCAGTCTATTCCTGTTTTACTACTGCTCATGCTGTGTAACCCTAAGTGACATTTTCCTTCAGGAATCAGTCTAGTCCTATTTACGCCTACTCATGCTGTGCAACCCTCAATGCCATTTTCTGTCAGAAATCAGTCTAGTCGTGTTTACCCCTACTCATGCTGGGTAACGCTCAGTGCCACTCTCCCTCAGGAATCAGTCTAGTCCTGTTTACCGTTACTCATTCTGTGTAACCCTCAGTCCCATTTTCCTTCAGGATTCTGTCTTGTCCCACTTTACCCTTGCTCATGCTGTGAAACCCTCAGTGCCATTTTCCTTCAGGAATCAGTCTAATTCTGTTTACCCCTACTCATGCTGCATAACCATCAGTCCCACACTTCCTCAGGAATCAATCTAGTTCTGTATAGCTCAACTCATTCTGTGAAACCCTCAGTCCCATTTTCCCTCAGGAATCTGTCTAGTCCTGTTTTATCCCTACTTATGCTGTGTAACCCTCAGTGCCATTTTCTGTCAGGAATCAGTCTAGTCCTGTTTACCCCTACTCATGCTGTGCAACCCTCAGTCCCACACTCCCTCAGGAATATGTCTAGTCCTGTTTACCCCTACTCATGCCGTGTAACCCTCAGTCCCACTCTCCCTCAGGAATCAGTCTAGTCCTGTTTTACCCCAGCTCATGTGTGAAACCCTCAGTGCCATTTTCTGTCAGGAATCAGTCTAATTCTGTTTACCCCTCCTCATGCTGTGTAACCCTCAGTCCCACTCTCCCTCAGGAATCTGTCTAGTCCTGTTTAACCCCACTAATGCTGTGCAACCCTCAGTGCCATTTTCTGTCAGGAATCGGTCAAGTCCTGTTTTCCCCTACTCATGCTATGTAACCCTAAGTGTCACTCTCCCTCAGGAATCAGTCTAGTCCCTTTTTCCCCTACTCATGCTGTTAACCCTCAGTCCCACTTTCCCTCAGGAATCAATCTAGTCCTGTTTACTCCTACTCATTCTCTGTAAACCTCAGTCCCATTCTCCCTCAGGAATCAGTCTATTCCTGTTTTACCACTGCTCATGCTGTGTAACCCTAAGTGACATTTTCTTTCAGGAATCAGTCTAGTCCTGTTTACCCCTACTCATGCTATCAGTGGCGCTGACAGCGCGGGTGCTCGGGTGCTTGAGCACCCACAAAGTTTATATGAGCACCCCCAAATTCTTGTCCTCCCAGCTCCATGGTCCACCTTGCCATTTCATTTCCCCGCTTCTCTGCCTGTTTGCCTGATTCAGGCAAATTGATACTCCGTGCCGTGCCGTGACCAACTTCGATCCACCCGGTAGTGGCAACCTGGCACTGGCGCGAACTGTGACCTCAACATATTATTATTATTTTTTTTTTTTATGTAGTTAATTTAAATGTAACGTGTGAGTGGTTTCTAACTAGTGGGTCAAGAAGTAGCCCGAGTTTGACGTCTACCGTACCTAACTGGAGGCATTATGCGGCAAGCCAACAGTATGATAAGGTCAGACTGAGACAAAGTTTTAACCTGACGAGTTTTTCCCCAAATATCTAGCCGCTTTTAGTTACGTATACTATTATTTTGTGTTTTTTTTTTTTAACACCATGGATATCTACAAATAATCCAGTCCATGTCCAGATGTTTACTGATTGGTAAGTATACAAATTTCAATGACATTCGTACCACAGTAAATATATGGTTTGCTCAGCTGATCTGTGACTTTACAAAACAAAGACATGATTCGATTTACATAAGTGCTTTGATTTGCGTGGTTGGTTTTCTTGCCTTTTTTTATTGACTGCAATGACCCCGCACCGCAGCACTATCAAAAGTGTTTTTTACGTTACATCACAGCAATGCTTAATCGGCCTGTAATCTGAAGCTGTAGTCCCCTAATATGTTAGAAAGACTTTGTAATAAATAATGTTTAATGCTACTAAAAACAGCACAAAGAAAAACGTGTAAATGATCAGCAATGAAGGAAACTCAAGTGTCAGGTTAACTTACAACAAAGTAATGAAATCAGCTGAGAAAGTGAGACAGACACGAAATAAAGATGTTTGCGATACATAGCAGCAGCAGTGCCTTGCAAAAGGAAATTACTGAAGGTCATGACAATAATTTAGAAAAAGGTGGAGAGACGGGGAGAGCAGATGAACGCTAAACCAACAAAATGGGTAAGGTGTCAGAAAAGTTGATGTTGCCACTTGCCAGTCCTCCTACTAAATGTGTTGTTGGCTTTTAATGTGTATCTATTGGCATTTGGCAATTAGATGCAGATGACAAAGGGAAATATACCC